>JAZDUA010000077.1:922500-1522500 GCA_038098605.1 Gryllus longicercus
TCACAAAATAAAATTCAAATCAATTTAACACCATTTTGGACACGTTTCTTAACGCACGTTTCTTAATTCTGATTATTCATGTGAACTAAGAAACATGTATTTGTATTTATCAAATGATGTTGTTTCTGAGATGCGGTCAGAAACTTGGTAAACAAATCCTTCTTAGTCTTGTGAATTACATATTTAGGAAAGATAGTGACACGTCTTCACTTATTGTAGAAATGATCGTCGGCAAAACAACTACGAAACTATAAAACATCTCGAAGAACACTTTCCTTCCTAGTACGCCTCTTACAAAACATAACAAAACTCCAACGCGCAATATTCTGTAATGATGCGACTCATTGGTATAAAAGTAAAAGTGGACATCGCGGTTGCACAGACATCGTCCAAAAAATCCATTCCGTGTACAGCCATCCGGCGCGGTTTCTCCCCCGCCCAGGGCGTCGCGCAACGCGAGCTGAAGGGCGAAACGCCTGTGGAAGGCGTTGGGGCGTCGGCGTCGACCGGTCGATGGGCGTCGTCAAAGGCGCCCTCGCTGCTGTAATGGATATCTGCGTCACTTCCGGATAACGCTCCTACAAGTGCGTCAACCGCTTCACATCGCGAGCCTAGTGCCACCGCAGACCTCACAATTCACGAAATTGTTGGTATCGACGGCGTGGAGGGTTACCACAAACCATTTACCACATTAATCATTTACCTTTTTTATTACCTGGTACAGGTAGGTACCAGTCACCAATTTTATTGACACCTCACTCCTGTTACGATAATGGTACCTCAGGAACAGGAAAATAATAATAATAATAATAATAATAATAATAATAATAATAATAATAATAATAATAATAATAATAATATCATCCCCATAACACAGACGGCTGCGGCCGCCGTCTGCGCCAAGGAGACTGTACGTTCGAGTCCTGCAGAGGCGTATTTGAGATTGTCCCCTCACCCCTAATTATCATCCTATCACCTCATTATTCATAATTCAAGGTGTAATAACTGTGTCTCATCAAGGGATACACCCGTAAAAAGCTGACCCCATAATTACATACGTTAATCTCTCCGGCGACTGCGAAAATAACGTATAGCGTGGTCAAAAATGGCCGAATCACAAATAATAATAATAATAATAATAATAATAATAATAATAATAATAAGAAGAAGAAGAAGAAGAAGAAGAAAAAGAAAGAGAGGGAGGAGAAGACGAGTTTCATTGCATAGAGAAAAGATTTATCTTTCCTTTATGATCATTACATGGCTTGTTCTGCTGAACAACCGTATTTTAGGTGGACCACTGTAAAGTTCGTACGTTTTTATGATTTGTATGAACTGAATGCCTAGTGTGAATTATCATAAAGGAAATACAGTCCCAGATGCGCCAAAGGTTAATGAACTGTTAACTAATAGCTTAAAAAAATCAACTTCTAGCCTTCTCATCATCTCTAAAAATTGGGTTTGTATAGAAACCTCATGAAATCCAGCCCCTCTTCCCTCCCCTTCTCCTTATAAACCTGCACCGCCTCGTGTCCCCGTCTCCGGAAATCCAATTCCGTATCTCGAAATCACGGCTCCTATCAAGCAGATCGGAGCGGCACGGCAGCCCGGCCACCATGGAAGGGAAGCAGCTGGAGAATTACTTCGTCTGTTTACCTAATGACACTGGCGGCTCCGAGCAAGACACGAACTGTCGCTACACCGGCAAAAAAAAAAAACAGAACAGAAATATCGAGTCTCGCGCGACTCCGAACCCCGAAGCCTGCAGACGTTTATATCCTGATAGACTTTAAAATTGGAATGAAAAGGCGAGCCATTATCCCGCGTAGTCACCGATTTCCCCCTCGATCCGTCGCAGAACCGAACGCATTAGGCGTGCGTAATCGCAGGGCTCTTCCGAGGGGCGATGGGTGATGGGGAACCGCGAGACCTGCCGTCTACAGTGGGCCACGACACGCCTAATTTTCGGCGCAAAATGTAGCGTAAATAACTCACCACCGCAAATGTTTTTTTTTCTTTTTTTCCCATGGGATTTTTCCAGTTTTCAGGGTATTGCGATTTCGGCTATCCGCGTCGGGTACCCACTGTGTTCCACATTTGGACACATGTTAACTTTTACATTTGACACTGACAAACTTGCGTTCTCCTCGGTCGGAGGAAAGCAGACTCACAAGGCCTTCCGCGACAACACACATACATGAAATACAAGGGACAAACAACTATGCCCACGGCGAGACTGGAACCCGTGACTCTTAAGACCGAGGCGCAGGCTCACGCTCTAGACACCTTGGTCATCTAAGTCGGCAACTCACAAACGCGAATGAATAATTTCAGCAAAAGATATTCTGATAAAACGATTGCATGCAATATATAACCGTACATAATTCAATGACCTTTCAATATCCTTCTCAGTTCCAATTGTGTCTTCATTTCTCCGTCATCAACAGGCCTAAAAGGAAAATTTAAAAAAGTTCAATCATATTATTCAGCGTCTCATCTTTGTTGGGAAAGCTAGTCACAATACTGAACTATCCAAGTGGATTCAGACACAATGACAGGAAAGTAAAGGAATAATCAGTTAATGTAGCTAGTTAGTGTGAAAGAAAACCTTAAATCATTTGTTTTCAATGCTGCTGATTACATCACGTTAAAACAGAATTAATTTTTTTTGACGTACGTCACAATTTGTACAAAAACATGAAGTTGTAAACATGTGAATGGCCGCAAGGTCTGGCACACTAGCATTAGATTGGTGATGAGATTTTTCTTTCCAGATCTTTTCAGAATTCTAAGTCAGAAAAACATAAAGTTCAATACATGGCTACGTTCTTAAGAGGAGAAATGATCATTCCAAAACGTCCAGATTTTAGGGGATATTTTGAAAATTAAAATGATTTTGGCCGAGTTTGGTAGCCTTGCGGCACACCGCGGCCTGTCGAGGAGCAGCTGAAGAGGCGTCGGTGGCGGCGGCAGGTGCGTGCGCGAGCGAGCGGGCGCGTGCGAGGGGTCCCACCTGCCCGGTGCCCCCTGCCCCCCTCCCCGGCCCCCTCGCGCCCTCCGGCTGTGGTCTGAGATGGCCCCGCCGCCCGACGCGTTTTCGCCCCGGGCCCCTGTCTGCCCGCCGCGCGCGGCCTCCTCACCGCCGCCGTAATGACGTTTGAATTGGCTCTCGTGACACAAGGCAGATTCGCGGTGTGGAGAGCGATTTGTGGTTTTTGTTCTTCCGCTGGGGGTGTGACTGAGAAGTGCTAGGAGGCGGGAGATGACTTCATGTGTGGTTTTTAATGGCGCATTGAGTACAAATATCTAGAATGGGAAGAAATTAGTGAAGACGAAAATGGACGTTACGTAAACGGAGCCGTATGTTTGTAAAATATGTCAGTACGTTGTTTGTAGAGACGAACTCGTCCATTTCTTTTTCTGTGAGCCAACAATTTTTTTGTTGGTTTTATTTGATATAAACTTCAATATGGTAATGATATTTAAATATGTCTTGTTGGGAGAATATCTGCGCGGGGGAACAAGTACTATGGAAAATTGAGAACAAGGATTCGTAAATATTAGGACGGATAATTACTTCGATCAATCGCGCTGGGTGAAAGTATGTGTATACGAGAAGGCCTTTTACTCAGCTGATCACACAAAATAGTCCCCAATGCCTGCATAAACGGCTTCAGAAGTACTTGACAAACTTCCTACACTTGTTTGTCGTATATTTCGAAGATCAGCAATAAAATCACTCGTCTCTTTGGCATGAATGTTTCTCAATTTCATACTCCAGAAGACAAGAGCAAGTCACCCTAACCGTTCAAATGATATCGATGATGATATCAGAGAGTTTAGGGTGATTTAAATTGTGATAACTGAATACAAAAAAATAATGATTCATAAGCCTTACGTAACTTAAAATCATTCAATTTTGGGTGAATTTATATAATTTATATTTGGGTGTAACATTGTACATTGAATAAAATAGTTCAAGTGCAATGTGTAAATGATGTCATCAAGCCTACGGATTGCACATTATTTTGCTCAGGACAAAAAAATGTACCCTTTTCCCCTCTCTTTCTCTTCCTCTCTCTCTCTCTCTCTCTCTCTCTCTCTCTCTCTCTCTCTCTCTCTCTCTCTCACACACACACACACACACACACACACACACACACGTTTACAGAAACAGGCTATTGTTTCACTAAGTGGAAATGCAACATGTACTCATATAGTTCTCAGCAACGAACCGGATATGAAACAATTCCTCATGAATTGGCGAGAACACGAGCGGGGGTCCACAGGTCTGGTGGTGATCTACAGGCGCCCTTCTCCCGCACGCGGTAGCCGCGGGTGGCGGGGCGCGCTAAGGCTGGGGCGGGGGCGGGGACGGGGGCGGGGCGGGACGGGGGCGCGTGGCGGCGCGCACAGAGGCCGCGTGACGCAAGCGGAGGGCGTGGGCCAGCGGCGGCGGCGGTCGCAGCACAGACAGGTGTTACGCCAGCGCCGCGCGGCAGCGGCCAGCAGCAGGAAGGCGGGCGGGCGGGCGCTGGGTGGCGGTACACGATGGGTCGCCGGAGGCAGAGCCGAGCCGAAATACTTTGGTTTCATGATTCATTGTTTTGTTTCTGGGCGCGTCAATTGCTATGACCGTTAGACACGAGTGTAAGGGGATGCTACATCTCGGAGGTAGTGGTGTTCCACTTCCGTTAGATCACGAGATTCGCTCTGCAATGTTGAGTCAGGTGTATCTCCAATGCAAACTTTTGACAACGTTTTGATGATCGAGATGGAACGATGTTTTGTTCATCCTAGAAGCGCAATGCTTGTGAAACAATACGGCAAAATTGCTTTCTGATATTTTTAAATTTTCATCTACAGTACAAAGCTATATAAAGTGCATTTCTTCTTTAGATCTCCGAGTGAGAGGGAGTAAGTCACCTGCTGCATTCCACAGTAACTACGGAGAAGTCTTATATCAAAACATCCTTCGAAGTGAGTAATTTCAACAGAACGTTGTCATGTATTAACCAGATAAAGAACAAGAGATTGTGCGAAAAACTGTGACCGACTATCAAACGATGCCCCTATATACACCAGAAATTGATGGGAGAAAACCACGAAAAAACACATAAACAATCAATCCATATAATTATCAAACAAAACGTGGTTATAAGTCACACAAGCTGCTCGACTAACAATTATGAACATCACTAATGTGAACTTGTATAGGTATCTGATAGTAATTTCTGAAATGAACATCTGAACATTTCCATTAATCTATAACTATAAATAGTTAATGGTGAATATACAAAGAAAGTTGTTTCTGTCGACTTCGTTGTCCGAGAGATGCTACGTTTTCATTTCAAAAGTTAATTTTTCCTGAGGAAGGCGCGACGTGACAGCCGAAACCTTGTCATCAGTACCTAGGACGCGGCGTCTCCCGGGCACACAAGTAAATACCGACTTCAAACGCGGAAACCTACTGTTTCAAAGCTGTTTCTACCTCGGGAGAAAACGCGATGTTTTTGGCTCGCTTTTTTAACGTAAGAGCTCTATCGAAAAAACAGTCCCTCTGCAGCTTTAATACGTAAATAACTATTATTTCAACGAATCAATGATTTCGTTGGAGAGGGGGCGTTCAGGCCCACTGCGCTTTGGGCGGCGCTGGGCGGCACAGGGCGCGGGCGCTGCGCGCCGTCCGGTCGGTCGGTCGGGCGGGCGGGCGGGGCGCTGCCGCCCGCGGCGGCCGCGGCCACGTGTCATACGCGCATGATATACTGGAGCGGCCGGCCGGTACAGTCGCGCGCGCTGCCGCCGCGTTTCAGACCTCCGCGCGCGAGCGGCGAGCGGCGTCTAGCGCTAACGCGCGGCCCGCGGAGCACGACGCGCGCCAGTGGGCTAAAAAGGGAGGAAACTGAATTTAAAGAGACACGGGGTGTTTAGGACCCTTTATAATGGGATACAACTTCTCAAAATTCACACATAATCAAGTTTAGTAGAATACTTCCAAATGTGAACGATTGCTCTGTTGTCATAGGACGGCCAATACAAAATTGCAGACGCTATTTACAATCTAACGGTACCTTTGATGTCCCGAGGTGGTCATCCCTAGGAACCTTTGAATTCAAGGAAATACACATATAACTTATGGTTGACCACTCTTTTGGGGTCAGCTTTTAGCGGTTTCCTGTCTGTTAATGTCCCCACTATACCAACGTCACTACTATTTTTGTACTTGCTATGAATATATATGTATGTCGTTTTTTTCAATATCGTCTCATTGATGATGGGATTTCTTAATTTCTATTGCAATAACGAGAAAAGCAACATGGTGTAATGATTATGAAAATAAAGTAAGGTTCCAAAGACGTTCCGAGGTGGTCATCTCGAGTATTGCTAGGAATCTTCAAAATTAAAGAGCGAATGGTAGCAATGTTCATTATACTATGAGGAGCTTGGTGTTTTTGCTATTTTAATGCTATTCATGTATTCAATTGTTTTCGATTATTTTTTCTATACACATCGGACCACAAAGAGATTTTTCACACAAACTTGTTTTGAAGTGTTTGTTCAAAAGACTTCGACAATTATTAATTTTTGCGTAAGACGTTTCCAAACCGAACACATATGAGATAATTAAGAATAATCGCAAATAGTCGGATGTTATATATAAGCAAACCCGAGAACTGCAATCGCCGGGAAGATGTGGGGCATGTGAATCGAAAGCTGTCAGAACGTTGAAAAGATTTACTTCATCATCTGTTCTCCTTCAAAAAAAAAAGAACGAAACGAAGCATTCACATGAAAGAATGAAATAACGGCGGAAGCACGCATCCTCTTTCGCGACAAACGCACGAAATAAGATCGACAGCCGCGCTCGTGAACGGGTAGGGGCGTGGGCGGCATGCGAGAGAGCCGGGAAGCCGTGGAACGGGTTTGGGTCACGCACCCTGCACGCGGGGCTGCGTCGGGGACCGCATGGAAACGGGGACTGCGCGAGCGGGGAAAGGCGAAGACGAGCCGGAAAAGGGAGTGATGGCGTGGGGATAAGGTAGATTTGAGACCTGCAGTCTGTAAAGATACGACTAGATGGAGATAGTATGCGATCAAGCAGATCGCGAAATTCTGTTATGGGACGAAGTGGACACCGAAAAACGTAGAGAACGGAATTTGGGAACATAAAGTTGGTGGAAGCCACGATCGCTCAAGCTTCGTAGGGATGTAGAGGTAGGGTAGTGATTGGGAACGGAGACAAGCAGTGGCAGATTGATCTCAAGGGGGATTTCCAATCATGGAAACGACGCACGAGATGAATCGAGGCCAGAGCTATTCAGGATTGGAACGGGAGGGTGCGGAACGGCCAGGAGGTGACAAAGAACATGAGACAGTAGAGGGAGATGTAAGTACTGAACGTAAGAAGGCGATAAATGTAACGCGGAATGATGACAAAAGTCAAAACAGATATGGGTAGAAACGAAGCAGAAAGAGCGCGTGGAATTACATATCGAGGAGGGGAACGCAAGCTTATAGAGCGAGAGGAGCAGGAAGACGAGCGAGCGAAACTAGCAAATGATGGGAGTGGATGTTTGAAGTATGGAGGAGTCGGCAGGCAGAGGCGCGGGGCCGAAATAGGAAGCGGGGTAAGGGTGAAGAGGGGGTCGATGGCGGCGCCGAGGGATAGTAGGCGAAAGCGGTTCGAGGTGCCAAGGCGGGGATGGTGCGGGGACGTGGCGAGGACGGGGTAGGGACGGGGTGGGAACGGGGTGGGGACGGGGTGGGGACGGGGTAGGGACGAGGTGGGGACGGGGTGGGGACGGGGTGGGGACGGGGTGGGGACGGGGTGGGGACGAGGAGGGGACGGGGAGTGGTCGGAGGCGTACGTGATGGCGGAGGCGGGGGAGGAGGCTGCCCCGGAAGCGGTGGCGGGATGGATGAGGCGGGGGCGGAGGTAGGGGTGAAGGCAGGAGCGGGGGCGGGGGCGGGGGCGGGAGCAGAGGTTCGCGTTCCGTGCGCCGTCAGCCCCTAAATCAAGCGCGCGCGCCGCGCCGCCTCTGTCGGCTTTCATCGCGCGCCCGGCTCTTCGGACTTCGGAAAGCGGAGCCTGTTAGACGTCTTTTCCGTGACCTCTCAATCCTTCCCTTCCGCCGGCTCTATTTTAAAGTTCTCGTCTGCCCGGAATCGACGGCGGCGGCGGCGCGGGGGCGGAGCAGATGGGAGCACGGGTGAGCCAGGGGTGCCCGCTACGGCATTGGCCTCGTGCTCGCATTGCCATGCAAGAGAGGCCCATGAACGCGACGAGCGAGTGGGAGATGCCAATCTTTTCATGAAACCGATCTTTACAGCTTAATTTTAGCATCGCTCTCAATAATAATGAGGGAGTTGAGTCACATGAGTGGCCCGATCGCTAGTTAGCTTACGGTTAATTTTCTTACAGAAATTCTGAATGGCACTGCCATGAGGCAAAGTAAATTAATGATTTGTTTTACTTATTCCCACGTTATTTGTAGATAATTTACCAAACAATTACGTTAAATCTAATTATGAATTCAGATCGCTCTCGTGAGATTGTTACTAGCGAATACTGAGACTATACATCGATTTGTGTTTCTATCATATTGAAAGGTTCCTATCTAATTTTGTTTCCATCCAAATTTCTTCTATTGTAAAACGAACGAAATTTCTTTTAGTAAGAGCTACCCAACACGTTTGCCGCTTCGTCCACCTCAGAGGCAAAACACGGGAGGTCTACCGAATGTGCCACCCCAAACCTCACACATACGAAACAGAAAGATTCTCAAGAGAAACGAACGTTTCGCCAGTCCGCAACGCGAGCCCTTAGCGGCCGCCGCGGCCCCCCGGGCCGGCTCCCGCCCTCCCGCTGCGTCGCTCCCATGGTCACCGGCGTGTGGAGCATTAATCTCCCGTGGCCAACGCGAGGCGCGGCGCGGCGCGGTGCGGTTTCCGGCATAAATTGGGCTTCGACAGAAGTAGGCCCCGCGCAGCGTCCAAGTGGGCCACAGACAATGGCCGCCGCTGCAGACTCTTCCTCGCGGGAGACCGCGCTCGCTTTGTGTTGTACAGCTCCCTTCGTGCCTTGCACAACACTCCATAAACCCGAACCGAAGAAGCCGGCCGGCCGGCCGGGCATTGTTCGCGGTTTCCTGATCGTTCCGGCGCCGTTCGCATTGTTTCGCGGACGCCTCCCGTGCATGCATTAGCCCGCGATGGGGGTGAGGCAACCAGATTTTGGAATCATCTGCGTCGGCCTGTTCGTTGCCATCTCTACCCTGGTTATCCCTATTTCCCGCCTTTCATTTTCCTCACGTGAAGTTTTTAGTATTCTTATTTTTTGCTTCTTGTCTTCTTTCCCGTCCGCCTATTTCATTTCTCAATTTTTTTCCTGGAATTTATTTGCTTTATCTTTAAAACAAAGAGCAATTTTGTCATTATGCCACAACAACACGAAACGGTTTACTTCAGTAACTACATCGAATAATAATAATAGGAAATGATTGAGCCGGAATAAGTTTTCGATTTAATAATCCGTGAACTATGATTGACTATGGTCTGATTTATATCCTGTAGGACTGCGACTTGCAGCATCTACAGTGAAAACCTGTCGTAATCGGAATTAAATAATAGCACCCAAATATATCCTGCGATGAAACATTAATTATTTTCTTCTTTCTCTTACTTCTTCCACCTCATCGAGCATTTCCTTCTTCCTTCCTTGGCCGTCCCATCCCCATCGCCCAGAGCGCGACCTCTCCGTACCCCTCGCCCGTAAATCTTTCCACACGCTCAATGCCTCACTTTCACGCCACTCGCTGATAACCTTAAGCGCTACAAGCGTGAAATCAAATCGTCTCTAATGCCATGCATAGCTGGTGGTAATAACACGGCCGGGGTGGAACGGAGGGGGGAGGGAGAGGTGGGGGGGGAGGGGAAGCGCCGGGTCGCGGCGGCGGGGTCCCGGAAGGCGTCCGCGCGCCCGTTGAGACAAAGCTGCGGTAATTGGGGCGCGGTCCGTCGCGCCGCCGCCACCGCCGCCGCAGGCGCCCCCGCGCGTCTCAGTCAGCTCAGTCAGCCCGCACCCGCTTTGCTGGCTGCCGACTAGCTCCTGTGCCCGCTCGGCGCGACCCGATCTCACTCCCGCTCGACCCCATCTCACTCCCGCTCGACCCCATCTCACTCCCGCTCGACCCCATCTCACTCCCGCTCGACCCCATCTCACTCCCGCTCGACCCGATCCCACTCCCGCTCGACCCGATCTCACTCCCGCTCGACCCGATCTCACTCCCGCTCGACTCGATCTCACTCCCGCTCCACCCGATCTCACTCCCTGCTCGACTGCATCTCGCTCCAGCTCCACTATATCACACATCCGCTCCACTCGATCTCGCTCCTGCCACTCGATCTCACAACCTGTCGACTGAATCTCGCTACGCTCGATTCCACCTTGCTCGACTTCAACCGCTTTAGTTCGTCTCGAATCGCTCCCGCTCGTCTCGAATCATTCCCGCTGAACTCGGCACTCTTGAGGCTCCAAATCCTTCGTTAAAGTTTGAGAGTCTCTGGGAATCTAGGTTCAATACGAGTACTTTCTTGGTACACGTCCCTGAATCATCTTGTAAACAGAATGAGTTGAATTTTGAAACACTCTTTCATTCCTTAGACCTATTTTCCTCTCGTTCTGCATCGCTCACACTCTGCTCATTCACACCGAGTCACCCTCGGCGTTGCATACTACGTCAGTTTACATTCCGCATTTCCTAGCTTCTCTCGCGCGGGACTATTGATAGCGTGAGAGTGCACGTCGCGTTAAAGGACCTTCACCTATCTCATCACACTTTAGAGCAGTGCGACTTTCTAATAACAAATATTTAGGTGTGCAGGTAGTTGTAGGGTATATTTACTGGTTTCCTCTATCTGAACAAACCGACGCGTTTTTCATGAAGACGTGTACGAAAACGCATATCCTATACTATTTGATAAATGTTTGCCTTTATAAATACCTCACATTTAATTTTTTCCCAAAATTTTCTTATATTGTGTTGAATACGCATGAAAGAGACATACATTCTACTTTTTACAACGCATGGTGGAAATGAAAAAAATAAATGTAATTTAGGGAACTCGTATTCATTGTTGAGTACATGATGTATTATGGCCCAAGATGACTTTGAATACTTAGGAAGAGATAACTACTAACATCAGCGCGGGGTCAACAAGACGACCTGTAAGCAATAAATCATTTCAACGGAAGGATTATGATGTCACGCCTGGCTCAGAAACATTCCAATTCTACGCTCAGAAACACATTTTTCAAACGTAAAACGGCAGAAAATAACCCGATTGATTTATTATTATAAAATTATTGATTCAGAAACTGTTTTAGATTTTTACTGATGATTGGAATTAAATAAGCAAACATCAGTATTTTTCTGTGTAACGTATCCACAAAGCAAAGCGGTAGTTGCGACGTAAATAGATCAAGAACTTTTGCGAAAGTAGCTGGGACATCTGCATGGCGGCATTTCCATTCAGCGACCAACAACCAGCCCGGCCTTCGCTTCCGGCAGGCGCCCGCGGCGGCGTGGGCGGAGAGGCGGAGATGGCGCTGGCCAGAGCGGCGCGCGGGCAGCCTGCGCGGCGCCGTCGCGGCCACGCCCCGCGATTCGCGGCGGCTTAGGAGCAACAAGCGGAGGTAAGTAGCGGGATAAACATGACAAATCGAGGCCCGGGCGCGGGCGACAGCCCAGCTTTATTTCAGCGGCATTGGTGGCGGCGGCGACGGTTTTGGATGGCGGGGCGGTGACTGTAGTAGCGGTGGCAGTAGCTGCGGCAGTGGATGCGGTGGCGACGGTTCTGGATGGCAAGGAGGGACGGGTTGGGGCAGTGATAGTTCTGGTGGCGGTGGCGGTAGCTGTGGCGGTGGCAACGGTTTTGGATCGCGCCGTGCGGGGCTGTGTGCAGTGGGGATGGTGGTAGCGGCGGCGGTGGGAATGATAGCGGGGCGTGGGCGGTAGCGTTGTAGTTGACGGTGGCAGCAGCTGCAGAGGCGGAGATGGTGACGGTGTCGGCGGCAAGGGCGTTGGTGGGAGGGGCCGTCCCCCGGCGTGCGCTAGCCGCTTGCACGGAAGCGGGCACCCGCCGCCGCCGCCGCCGCCGCCGCCGCCAGAAGAATCTAGAGCAGCGGTGACCCCCTGCGGCGCCGGGGCGCCCGCGAGGGAAAGTCAAGTCCCTGCCCCCGCCGCCTCCACCTCCGCCTCCGCCGCCGACACCGCCCCGCCGCCCCGGGCTATCCGCGCCCTACCGCTGCCCGCGCCGGCCACTGGACTTGCGGCTTCGAGGACAATGATGCAAAGACAAGAGAGGTATTGGGGAACAGGGGACGAATTTTCCGTTGGTTCGCACACGAACTAATTCAACAGTCTTCTTATTTAAACGCCAATTACGTTTAAAATATTGCCTCTAAATTTGTATTTGACGTCATATTTACAAGTTTCTTAGTTTATAATATCCATTCGTTTAATTGAATATCATTTCTAGCCTCATTTAAAATTCCCTCTTACTCAAAGTTTATTCGTTTCATGACAGTTTATTGGATCCATGTTGCGAGATATTTAATGTTGCTTGCAACATTCGCGTTTCGTGAAGTGTTCTGTAAAATGACATTGTCATTATATCTTTATTTTCAGTGTAAAGAACTCGACTTCTAGCGAAGATTTTTAAAACCGACTTCTAATAACGTTTTGTAGTGGTGATTTGAATCACTGATACCTCTTCAACTCTATGTTTGGCACGTTTATGACTTTTCATTTTATCAATATTTCTTTCCGGCTTTCAATTCAGTCTTTCAATTTTCGTATCATTTAAAATTTCTCTTCATAAGTTAAATACGAATTTTACAGAACGCTTCACTGCAAATCCAGGGTCCCGCCAAAGATGCAGAAGATAATGTCCATGATAATGCATGGGTATCAAAGTGTTTAGATCAAAACCAGTTGCATTCCACTCCAGAAAAAAACAGAGAGCACAAATGCTCCCAGGCAATTGTCCCGATTCACTGACTGATTGATTAATTGGCGAGTGATTCCGGGCGCATCAACTGTTAAAGTCATTACTGCCGTAGGCGTATCGCATGTGTTTTCCTCAGAAGATAGAAATAATATTCCCCCGGTGGATGGTGAGATCCGGCACTGACCTACGCCGCCTTGCGGGGATTTCCCTAGCCAGGTATCTCCCACCAGCAGGGTTCCTCCCCTGCCGAGATAAATTCTAAGCTCCCGACTAGTCTTCCGACAAAAATTATCGTGCAGTGCATGTAAGTATGTGTAAAGGGTGAGAACAGGACAAGTAAGGAAAGATTGCGCGTAGTTCTTTGTCCGTTTGTTAGGGTACTGCTCCGAGATTCACCTGGTGTTGGTCGAAGAAACCCCGGAAAACTACCGATCAGAGCAGTCGTCGCTAGAATAATCCTCCTCCAGACAGCGACTGAAGTACCCCGCCGCAGGTGCAGTCTTAAGCCACGTGACACGACCCCCCGGCGAGGAAATCAATCGGCAGCGGCGTGCTCGCGCCGAGATAAGAACCGGAGCCCCTGCGACCGAGGGCCGCGCCGCGTTGCGGAGGCGGTGGGCTGTTGTGCAGTCGACCGCGACGGTACAACAAGTGGGTCGCAGCCCGTGACGTGGACTCGCCTCCGCCTCCGCCCTCGCCACCGCCACCGCCGCCGCCGGCACCGTTACACCCGCTGGAGCACCCGCGCTCGCTCTTTGCAGCCGCCCGCGCCTATGAGTCGACCGCCCGCCCGGTTTCAATTCAATGATGCCTTATATTACGCGGAGAGGCTTGGGTCATGAGGCCTGTTCTTCCGTCTTACCACGCAAATTTCGCTATCGCCTTTCATCCAGTGGAGAAAGAAGGTGTCACTCGGGCGACGAAACAAAGGTTTCTTTTGGGTTGTAACAAGCAGTAAGTCTACAACATGGGACTGCCGGCTTCACTTCCTCTCCGAAGGAAAGCATAAGAAGAATTTTCAGCCCTTATAAATACACGGTTTCAATCGGGGTTGGGCCCGGAAATTTGGTTACAACAGCACGACACGCTAACCTTTATACCACCGAAACCGCGTTTTCCGCTGATACCCGCGATAGAGTGAGTGAGGAACTTTTTAGTTTTTCCGGGTGCGTCACGGACTTAATTTACTATTCCTGTAAGAGCAGTGCTTGGTATATATCGTTATGCGGCGATGTTCATCTCCTGTTTACTACTCCTCGGCTTGTTGGGTTTCCCTCCACATGGCATCCCCTCCCGCGGAGCAACACTGCTCCCGACAGCTCTCCCGACATGTGTGGTAGAGAAAGTTAGTGTGTATGGGTGTGTAATGCGATGGGAGGGTTCAAGAATGAAGACGGGTAAATCCTGTGCCCTCTGTCTATGTGTACTTCTTCGGCATTCGTCCTGAATTGACCGGAAAACTGATCAGAGCAGCAGGCCGAATTCTGCTCCATACAGTGCACTGATATCCACTGCAATGGTTTAATTCGACCGAGCTATGTAGCTAGTATCGAAAATTCTCACCCGGCTGTGATAAGAAATAGTCATGACCGACACGGTGCAAACTATCGGTGAGAAAGATTGATATTTGCTGTGTGACGAAGGATCCCCAACCAAAGACTATACACTTCTTATTCCAAGTCTTCGCGATTTAGTATACGTGACATAAAATATCCAACAACAGTTACCCAGCCATTTGCTAGGAATGCCGAGCTGGGAAGTCCACATGAATCTGACATTTTGCATGTGCATTCGTCAAGGTCCTACCCGAGAAAATGTCATTTCGACTACATGGACAAGCTGAGGTGATACACAGTACCTCCGGTTCTCATACCTCACTAAACCATCCGCGCATTCCAAATCTGTAATATCGTGATGAGAATACGTCGGACCGCGCCGCAGCAGGTGGTTTGCCCCTCCCTCTCGGCCCGATAGCGTCAGTGATTCGCTCGATAGCAGCGACTTTCGCCCTCTGCAGCCGCTGCGTCATGGCAACGACCCGTCCAATACGTTGGCGACTAGTTACTGCGACGAGAGCTCTCGACGGGCGCGAATTGGCTCTGCTTACTCACACGTGTCTGCCAAGTGACAGTTGTTGCAGAACATTATTCACTTGTTTAATGAACAGCATAACCGCGGCTTTGTTGGGCGAGAGGCATTCAAAGTCCAATGCCGTTTCCACGGCAATCATCTTTATCCACGGTCTTCGGTTAAACAACGGTCTCTCGCAAATAACTTTTCAATTTCTTTTGACTCGCGATGTCTTCCTGCATTATTTAATTCGCAGGGTCGACACGGGATGGTGTATGCCAACCGCACTAGCTCTACGCTCTGACCTCCACTTTCCCTTGACTTTACCTTTCAATGCCTGCTTTTTGCGTTGCTCTTACGTAAATCGCAATTGAAATACCATTTTTTCGATTAACTACTGGGTACTATTGTTAAAGATTGATTGATAAATATTTTAGTAGATACTCATTTTCCTTGCTACACAGTTTAATTTTTGAACAAAGAAAGGAATTTATTTTGATGTCAAAATTATTATCGGAAAATTATGAAACGTTTTGCACTTCCGTTAGAATAGCGTTCCTAAAACTTCACAGAAAAGACGTTCTAACACTGCTCAAAAGCGAGCGACTACGAGATATATCGTCCACCGACCTCATCGCAAACAATTAAACGTTCATCACCCCACTTCGTTAATACACCTACAACCTCCTCATACGCCGCGCGAAGAAGCTCGAGGCGACAATGAAGCACGAAAGAGGCAGAGCTATTTCCCCGCTCGCTGCGAACACAGAGGCATCGTCCCAAGCAATCTCCGGAGGCGGAGGCGGAGGCGGAGGCGGAGACGGCGGCGGAGGCGGCGGCAGAGGCAGAGGCGGAGGCGGAGGCGGAGGCGGAGGCGGGAGGCGCGAGGCGCCGGGGCCGACGGTCGCGCGGGAACACACATACGACGCCCGCATTCCTCAGCTAAAGAGGTCGCGGCTCCGAGCCGCATTGAAGGACCCCCCCTACATTGATTACTTCTGCAACCTCGTCCGCCGGTCGCTTTTCACCTGTCAGCAGGCGATTAGCCGCGCGTGGAGCGGCGCCCGCGGCCGCCGCAACAATACGGCTACGGCGCCACCGCCAACGCCACCGCCACCGCCACCGCCACCGCCGCTGGGACGCCTTACGAAAGCCTTACGGCGGCGGTCGGCTCCACCCAACGCGGGCCCCCGCGCAGCCGCGGCGCGGGCGGAGCCGGGGTCGGCGCAGCGACCCCCGGCCCCGAAGCCCGCGCCTCGCGAAATAGGGCGGGCCGACGATGTTTTCGGGGAGGCGGGCCGCGAGAGAACACTTAGAAATGTCATTAAATTTAATGCAGATTAATGTGTCGTTCCTGTGAGTGTTAAGTGTGTTTTTAGATATGCAGCTTGAACTGTAAAACAAATTAACAACTGCCCCAGACATGCAAGTATTAAATTGAAAATTAAGAAGTTGGATTTCATGAAATAATACGTTATGAGAAATGTTTCATTGCACTCGGTCCATTATAAAATGTTCTCATGTCCGATATTTACTGTAATCGTGTATATCCAAAAGAGCTTAATATGTTTGTACATTTAATATAATGCACAAGTTAAAATCAGTTTAGATTTAATGTAAAGGCTCTCACGTTTTCCCTGCCTCTCATCATTCACCTCATGTAATCATAATCAACAGTTCATCAAGTTCATTCATTACTTCCTTCCTTCCATATATGACCACAAAACATTGACTCTTGCATGTACATTAAATTGATATGATAAATACTTTAACGCACCATTCATTAAAGTGATGTGGAAATTTCTGACAGTGAAGTGTACTCAAGGCATGTATAGTGAGTGAGTGAATGAGTATTTAATGTTTTCGAGCGGATCAACTACTGTGCCGTGAGTGTAGTGTATGTTGTAGATAAGAGGTGGCAGTGTCCCTCGTACCCTGAAACGTGTGATTCGGCGGCGGGTGCCTCTGCGGCCTCTTGTGGGGTTTTCCTCCTCTAGGTGTCTGGCTCAACGGGGCTCGGGCGGGACACATTGTCAGCTCCCGACTGGTCTCGCGGCATGTGTGGTCGTGGAATGGCCAAGGGCGAGGGTGTGTGAAATGGAAAAGAACGGGACATGGATGAGGAAGAGCGGATCACGCTCGGTCTTTGGCCCTTTTGTTAGGGCACTGCTCTGGCATTCGTCTGGTATTGTGCGGAGAAATCACGGGAAAGAACCTATCAGAGTTGCTGAGAAGAGGCCGTTAAAAAAAAACTTCTCCAGACAACCGCTTAATTGGACCAAAGCGAAGTCTCCAGTGTCAAAACTCGCTTGTGTTGTCCAGTTGTTGCACTATCCATCAGAAGAACATATTTTCCTTATTAATGCGGAGACGTGCATGACGAAATAAAAGGAAGACATGCACTTTTATGAAACAGTGATGAAGAATAGGTTTAGTGAAAGCTTCGAGTATAAAAAACATCATAGGTAATACGAGTGAATTGGAAATTTTCAATAAATTCCCGAATACACGGAATTTATCTGGAAACTTCCATAGTAATGAATGTAGGTGATTGGTACATACCGGATATCTCGTTAAACGCTATTGGTCTCTATTACAAGAGTAGAATACTGACCGAAACACTGACACCTACTCACAATACATCGTGTATTTGCATTTAGTTCGTAACGGACAAGAGAACATTTTATAATGGACCGAGTGCAAACATTTCTCATAACGTATTATTTCATGAAATTCAACTTCTTAATTTCCAACTTAATGCTTGCATGTCTGGGACAGTAGTTAATTTGTTTTACTGTTCAAGCTGCATATCTAAAAACACACTTAACACTCACTGTAACAAACGCACCGGGCTACGACTGTCGTGTTCTCGTATCTCTACACGAGGAAAAAGAAACATCGGGTTCTCGCTCGGGGACCGAGCGGTCCAAGTGGCGTGCGCGGCGTCTCATGGGGCACGAGCGGGGAAGAGCGGGGCGGAGCGGGGGGAGTGGAGGTCAAGCGGGACAAGCGGAGCCAGTGGTGCGAAAAAAAGAGGGATGAAGCGAAGGCAATAAAGGGAGTGTCGTCCGAAGGAGCGAGTTTGAAAAGCGAGGAGAGTGTTTGAGAAACATAGAAGACAGTGGGGAAAACAGAAAGGTGGCACAGAGAGCGGGTGAAAGAGCGGCTGTAGGAAGATAGCGGGGATAACAGAAACACAAACATTTGAAGGCATCGAGGACAGATGTTTAGGGTCCCCCGAAACGAGTGCAAAATAGATGTGGGAAAAGTTAAGTACTGAAAACGGGGCGAGCGAGGATGCGGAGAATTTGAAAAGAGGAGAATACGCGATATGCAAAGGTAGGAGGGGGGTATGCGTTAGATGTACACGTAGGCTTCCGCGGTTCGAATTCATGACTCTTAGACTGTCCGAGTGATGCTGCGTCTTTGGCAGAGAGGCCTCGCTGCCAACGACGCGCCGTCACCCGGACAGCCTAGAAGTCGGGTTTGCATTAGGGTAATTGCCCTAACAGGGAAACAGACAAGTGAAATGAAGAAATTCGCGATTACTTAGTGAAGCGAGGACAGTGAAGTAGCTGCGGGGAGCTCAAGGGACAAGCAGAATGAGTGGTGATGTACGAGCTGAGTAAAGGTGTTGGGAGCGGATAGATCTCTCGGGGTGCGAGCGGTACTCGGGCAGAGGTTGAGGACGGAGAGTAGGCAGTTGCTTGAGGATTGAGAGTGGGGAGCAGGCGGAGTTGAGGACGGGGCAGGTGCGGGCGAGGCAAGTGCGGGCAGTGCAGGTGAGGGCAGGGGACATGCGAAAGGAACGCGGAGTGGGGGGAGGGAAAGGAAGGAGCGCGAGCGCAGCGTGGGGAGGGTGAGGTGCGGGCGAGGAAAAGCAAAATGTGTGCGGGGAAAGACGGGGCGCGGGCGGGAAAAGCGAGGTGTGAACGGTGCGCGAGAGGGGTACGGCGCGTGCGAGATATGGGCGGGAAGAGGCTGGAAACGGGCGGGCGAGGTGTGGGTGGGGTGTGGGCGGGGAAAGGGTCAGGCAAAGGGGCGAGAGTCACGGGCGAGGAGTAGGCAGGGACGGGCGAGGATGGGCGGGGACGGGCGGGGCGCGAGCGGACCGCGGACGTGGCGTGGGCGGGGCGCCGGCGGGAGTAGGCAGGTTAGCCGCAAGGAGGAGGCACGCTCGACCCTGCAGCCCGCGGCAGCGCGGTTGCGGCGTACCCCAGGGCGCCGCGATGTGACCCAGTCCGCGGTGTCCCCCACCGCGAGCACGCGCGCCGCTGACTCAGAAGGGCGCGGTTCGAGGCCCGGGCGGCGCGGCGCGGCGCGGCGCGGTGCAGGCACGCCCGAGTTTCGCGCGTTCACGGGCGCTCCCTCAGCTGCGCCCGCCGCCACAGCCGAAATCGCTTTCTAAATAGAAATCTTTAATCGACCGCTGCCCCACTTGCGGGGCCTTTTCTCAACAATGTGCTTGTTGCCCGACCAATATACGCGCGGCGTGGTCGTTGTAGTTTCTTTTTGAACACGGTTTAGAACTTGTACACGGGAACCATGCGTTCGATAGACAAGTTGACCGGTCTGCTGAATTGATTTCTGGGCAATCTTCTCCATACCTTCTTGTCTCAAATCCTTGCATGTCTACATTGCATTTACATATATATTTGTCTCGTACTCTTGAGAAGAATATTCACAGTAATCTGCTCCGTATGCTTCAGGTTTGAGTCCTCAACATACAATTTTGACTCATTGCATCTAAACACCAGGAACAACAGCAGCAGCAAGCTTTTGAGAAATATTTTAAGGCCAACTTTGCAATGCAACGTTCACTTTATGCATTCCAGATGCTAGAGTAGCTTTTCTATGAAGAACTGGGTAGAATCAGGATGTCGATAGAATAATTCACTCTGTGCAGTGTAGACACACGTGATTTTGTCTTGCACCAGAAATCAAGAGACACAGTAAAATTTATCAGAATGTACTGTTAAGAAAATGCCGTAAAATTACATTTTTTTTTATTGAAAATGCACGTAATAACACTCCCACGTACGAAAATCGTAGATCGAAAACCAATTCTCAATTGAACTGTTCTTCCTGACAACTGTTCGCGTACGCAGGTGGTCAGGGGAGTGCCCCACATTGCGACCTTCGGCGACCTCAGGCATCCACACATCCGCCGGTCGCGGGAAGTGGCCTGGTGGAGGCGGCCTGCAGAACCGGCCACCCACCCACCCACCCACCGGGGCCGCCACCGGCACTCAGTTAATCGGAGGCGACCGAGCGAGCGGTACCCGCCGAGAGAAGTACTCGCCGCGCCGCAAAAAGCGGCGAGTGATTTGCGTCCGCCTGGGCTCGTCCTGCTCCGCAAACCTGCCGCCCGCCCGCCCGCCCGCGCGCGCGGATTAAGGTCTGCGCGGGTTGCGCAGGCGATCCCAGGCAGTTACACGCTTAGAAAGGACTCTGGTGCAGAGTACACGAAGGATTTCGGTCCCGGTACACGGCAGCTGGGTTGTCGGTACTGCTCGGTTCCGAGTTCTCCGGCCCTGTGAGAGGGGTCTACGTTTCTCCGCGGGGAGGAGGGAGCGCGATAAGGCGATGGGCTGTAGGATTTGGTTGACTGACATCCGTGAATCATACGTGGGCTGTAGGAAAGAGCGAGCGGGCACTCGGTCACTGTATTGGTTTCGCAAACATCAGCTCAGTTGTGATTCAGAGTGCGCGAATGTTACACGCGAAATGGCGAAAAGGAAATCGAATTCGACAATTCACTGTGAAGGTCGGGAGATCATAGCAAGTGTAATTGAGGCATGCGATAAAGAAAAGAAACAAAATCATCTGCTAGTTCCTTTGACAAAGGCCACAGAAAGAGCAGCTGTATATACTGGTGTTGGTGTAACTAGTATTAAAACAATTCGGAAAGAAAATAATATACGAAATGAAGGAAGTGCTGACAGACAGTATTGTTATAAATATGGACTCGGATAACGAGTGTGAAGAAAGTGAAAACAGCGATAGCTCATCGATGGACAGTGATTAGGTAAGACCAATGCTTTTAATTGAATAGTACTCTCCATCTCCTCCCCACTCTCTGCCTTCACCCTCTTCCCGTATCCCCACTCTACCCCCTCTCCGTCGCTCACTGATTGCCACAGCGTAATCGCATGACGTCACAGAGCCGGAGAACTCGGAACTCTACTGTAAAGAACTGAGTCCTGGCCAATCTTGGCTATGTTTTCACTGACATGCTGCTGATGAAAGCCACAGCAATGCTAGATGTAACCTTGGCAACGTTGCTTGGGATAACGCGCGACTGGACAGCGCGATTCAGAATGCTCTCGTATAGTTATGAAAATGTAGAATGAGCTGTCGTTTACATACTGAAAAGACTCTGGTTCAGAGTTCATGAAGTATGCCCTGTATATGGGGGCTGGGTTGTCGATGGAGAACCGTGACCTGGCCAATATTGGCTACGTTTTCACAGACACGCTGCTGCTGTCGGCCCTGATGAAAGCCACAGCAATGTCGGTTGAAATCTTGGCAACGTTGCTTGGGACAAGGCGCGACCGGACAGCACGACTCAGAGATATCGCGTATGGTTAAGAAACTTTGTGTGTTGTCGCCTACGTACTGCGATCAACGTTGAATCCATTATCACTTCAAAATACAGTTCGTTTTCCTTATTGAAAGTATTTACATCAATGAAATGGCCTGTGTTATCGAAATATTTCTATCACCAATTTTTAACGCAGGTTTTGAATTATCTTGAAAGAGGAAGAGGAATTATTTTTGTTTTCTTCATAACCATGACTACCAGTTTTGCTTTCAAGCAATATGTTACTTAAAGGAAAAGTTGTTGGACGGAAGAGCGAAGATCGCTCGTTAAGCACGGTAGACGATAATGCTTTGTGACGCCACTCAGAACATCACTTTTGCTTGCCTGCTCTTCCCTAATAATTTTCCCATTCTCGCAAGCAACATTTCCAAAATATGTTTGTGTAAAGTAAACAGTGGCAGAGTCGATGGAAAGAATTTCAAAGTTTGTCGTTTTCCAAAAATAGAGAGGCATCTCCACGAGAAAACTTTTCAGATACCTATTTCATTAATTTTAATTAAAATAAAAAAAATAAGACCACAACGAATACTATTTAAAAACTGATTACCAAGAGCCTAATTGTATTTCAATATAATATTTTTTTGTTGTAGTTCACATCATTAATTATCTTTTCAAAGCGGATGTGCGTGTACCACCAGACACTCGATTTTGGATTCAGGAGCCACCCAGCATCGACCAGCAGCCGGCCAGCCGACGACGGAGCAGGGGGCAGTGAGGACTGATGCATGTGTCGCCATTATAGTGGGAAAACATTTGGGCACGCGGACGCCCGCACCACCGCCACCACCTCCACTACCACCGCCCCCGCCACCTTCCGCGCCTCCTTCACTGTCGCCGCTTTCGCGCAACAACGGCTTTATCTGAGCGCGCCCGCGGTGGTGCCTGCAGCGGCCATGGTGGAGGGTGATGGGGGAGATGTGGTAGTGGAGGCGGGGTCGGTGTGGGTGGTGATGACGGAGGCAGAAGTGGGGGCAAGGGCGGAGACAAGGGTGGTGGCGATGGCAATTGTGGTGGCCGTGGCAAGGGCGATTGTGGTGTTGGTGATGACGACGGCGGCAGCATTAGGAAGATGGTGCGAAGGGGATGACAGCGGTTACGGCTATGGGGATGGTGGTGGTCATAGTGGTGGTGTTGGTGGTGGCTGCGGTGGTAGTGGCGGCGACGGTGACGATGATGGTGGACGTAGCGGTGGAATATGTGGTTACGTCGACAGTGATGGCGATGGTGGCGACGGCTACGACGTTGGGGTTGGTTGTGGAAGTGACAGTGACGATGACGGTGGGTGTTGCGGTGGAATTTGCGGTGGCGGTGGGGGCGGCGCGGGGGCGGCGAGGGCGAGGGCGGGGGCGGCGCTGGCGTCACGCGGGGCGACTGGCGCGCGGCCAGCGCCTGGAAGGTGCACGCGGCGCCGCCGCCCGCGCCGCCCGCGCCGCCCGCGCCGCCCCCGCCGCCACCTCACCTCAAGGTGCAGCGGCACAGCGGAAAAGCAGGCTCCATTCGATACACTGGTGAAATGGTTAGAGAGACCGCGCTCAAAGCTCGGATCTAATTACGATGAACCCTCCAGAAAATTGCGATGAACGAAGGGGTTTGCGTGGGATTTCCTCAAGGTTCTTCCGTTTACTCCGCTCTCTTATATACTACTGCTTCCACTCATCACGATTATTATTTAATCCAGCACGGTATGTGTCTCGCATTCACGCATGTGTAGTTAAAACGTTATCTAAGCTAAATTACGTTTCAGTCCGAATTATCTCGATATATTTGCGTCATATATGTCAGTCAAACTATATAGTAGACGCACAGAAGAACAGTTTCTTTCCATTTCCAATCTTTATCCCCTTTAATTTCTGCAGGGGTTGAGAAATTAATGGATGAATTATTTATTGATGACAATGGGAGGGGATTACAAGGATTTGACCAAATGAAGAGTATGTGGCTCAGAATATTTCCAGATTACCTACCATGAAACTGCTTTACCCATTGTATATTTATTAACTCAATCGGAAATTTTTCTGTAGCTCTGTACATTTCTTTTTACGAGTAGGCTGCAAGAGAAATTTAATAAAAAATATATTCGTTTATTGGAATACGCCTCTCTGAGTACTTCAGGATGAGAATTTTGTTGCAAATAAAACTATTATATTCACCTCAAAATTATTCCAATTTACTTTACCTTCAAAAAGCCTTTCTCCCTTTAAGTTTGAAAATAACGCTTAAATGAGATAAATTTTTTGCAATTGTATGTCAAGACGATTATTGCGTAACTACACTTCCATAACTATACGCGAGTATCTCAACTTTCATCTATTTGTATAATTCTTTTTGGTTTTCTCTTTAAAAGGGAAGAGAAGATTGAACCTTGTCAATGAAAAATGATCGTTACCAGCGTGAATGTGACTTGAAAGTATCAACTTTGCTGGGAGTAAATACAGCAATTACTTAGGGGCCTTATCTTAAGTATCGTATCTCTTTTATCGCAGTCAACGTGGTTAATGTCGATCATATCTACATTGATTTCACTTATTCCTTTAGCAGTTAACGGGTACAAATGATCACGGGTTGCTTTCTTCAAAGCGCTCTGAACTTGTAAATGGACAGAAAACCGACAATAAAATTCTAAGCAGGTAAAGGCAATGGACTGTATTACAACGTACGTTTGTATAAACTTTCCACGAATACACGATAAACAAGCTAACCGGTTTGTCCAAGAGGCGACAAAAAGACAATCTTGTCGTCACATTGAAACAATTTTTGTTTAACTGGCTCAATCAAAATTCAAACACAAACAAGCATCAATGGTTTATCGTTTAAAGCTGGAAAAATGAGTTGTTACTCGTTGCTCATACACTAGAAAATCACTGCTGGAGAATAGAACTGTTTCCTTTTACACCATTCTCGCCATCTATAGAATACTCTGAAATATGTACAACGAATTACCTCAATATTCATTTATTTATAAACGTAAAATTAGAACGAAAAAATGTAATCAGTATTTACTGAATATTCGTCTCAGCGGTTAATCTTGCTTGAAAGACCATATTTATTCCCTCTCGCTTTGAGTGAGCTTGCACTCAGCTTCTATTTAACCCCGCGGTTGACACTCCAAGTGGCTTCTCCGAGCAGTTCATTACCTCTTCGCCCTGTGAACCGCTTTAGACGCGTCATCTTGGAGGGTCGCATCGAGTGACGCGCAGCCTCGATTAGTCGTTCACGTTTCATTATACATTACACCGCCGTCGTGACATCGACCGTGTCATACCGATTGGGAAAGCGGAGAGGTAAACGCGCGTTTTTCTGCGTCGAAGTACAAGACCCTACAGGTAGCAGAAAACCAAATTACGTAAGTAGTTCAGGTCTTCAATATTTTATTCATTTAAATCTGTAAATCATTGTTCCTTTCCATACATATTTTTCACATAAATGGAAAGTAATGTGGATCAATCCTCACAAAAAATGAACAGTTTACTAAATGTTTACTAAATATGAAACTCAACCTAAATTTTCTAGATTAAGACTTCTTAAATGCTTTCGTTAATGATGAATCCTTAGGTGACTACTCGAGAAATAACAGTGACTACTAGAAGAGCAGCAATTTCTGCTACATTTTCTGTGTTATTTGTCGATGGGTTTACGAGTCAACTACGTACGACCTCTCGGGCAGGCACATTTGGAGCGGTTGCTTGCTGGCTTCGCCGAGCGATATTAGGTCGCTGGAGCCATCGACATGGCTCGCGCCGACACGCGCGTTCTCCGATCGCGCCATGACTTCACCCACGTGACCCTTATGCAAATGCGGAGACCTTCGAGTGGTTCTGCGAAGCGGCGGCGGCGGCGGCAGCGGCGAGGGCGTCGCCGGTACGGCGCAATGAATCATGCGCGCGTTTTATAATCCGCGTGGTCCCCGGGAAAACCTGTGAGCGACAGCCAGCCCTTCGCTGACGCTCGACGCGACGGGGATGGGTTTAATCGGCCTGAAAAATGCATGAGGTGCGCGTCGGAATACGCTTTGCGGATGGGGTGTACAGCCGTGGATAGTATGTATGTGCTTTAAGAACACAACTGTAATGGACAGGGGTGTTTCTTTATATTTCTTGTGAACAGAGCTTAACTGGAGGTATCACACCGTAATTTAATATAATGTTTACATTTTAAGAGTATTATTTAGCGTAGTTAAATAAGGAACGCAAAACATCCTTCAATTTAGTAACTTTCAGCATGTTTATTTACGTAAGAGAGAACAATTAAATCACTTCGAATGTAGAAGTGCCACAAGGCAATTCCTTCTTTTCAAATATCACATCACTAAAAAGTTAGTTATACATTCGGTTACTTTGGTTGTAGCCGAACCAAAGGAGGTTCATTTTGTTAGCACATCTAGAAGGCTAAATAATGTTCTCCCTGCGTTTTGTATTTGTTATGAATTAGCTTTTGCACTATTTAAAAGTGACATTTTTTACATTTTTTTCATAAAAAAGTAGGAGTATCTAATACCAACAGGTGCCGATAAAAATCAAAACACATTCATGCACTTGCAGTTTCTATTGTACCGTCGTTCATTCAAAGCAGACTCGATACCTTCGCAAGGCAGGAAGAGGAAACATGCTAACATTGTCGATGACGAAGCTAAGATGAAGGCGTGACTGAGTGGAAAGCTGCTTCAAACCCCCTCGTATCACGTGCTTCAGATTAAGAGAACTCTTACAAGAGGCACCTGCTCAAGAAGCTCGAGTGTTCTCGGTACTGTGCCCTTTCTAAAGTATCTTCAAGATCAATCGTTTGAATTCAATTGCTCACTCTCATCGGAAAGCAATATCCTTTGCTGTTGAAACGCGAAAGACGCCCGGAAATTGTTTTGCGCTTTCCGCCGACTATTTTGCATTCAATTGGTCTATTAGTAGGTAACAAAAAGACGTTTCTTGTAGGCATTTTCAGTTCAACACGGCTTTAAGTGGCCACCGCATCACAGGTGTTGCAAAAATATACACATTAGAAGGCACTACTCTTAGTAACATGCTCTAAACGATACTGCGAACGAGTGGGCGTAGCTCCCAACGACGTGAGGAACGTACAAGACGTCCTTGTGGGCAGCGGAGAGTGGGGGACAGGTCTTAGGAAGTCTTGCGCTCACAGCTACTTCCAGCACACGCCATATTATTTCATTCTGCTGGCAGTCGAGCGTGTAGTTTATGCAAACCCTTTTATGGTAATAGGTAAGCTGCCGATATCCGTAACTCTGAACTGAATTAAAAAAGACTTTGTCTATCATGCAAATGAGAAGATTACTAGTTACAAAGTGACATGTATGTCCGTAGAAAAAATACTACTGTGCTTTTGTAGTGATATTTTCCAAACGTTAACTGCTTTGGATGTGCCGAAACGGCAAGATTATGGCGCAATTACTGTATTATCTTAGTTGCGCAATTCAGAAATCGGCATAGACTCATATAGTTAACACGCTACGCCACATAGTCAAAACTAACGACTCATAGTGAGGTATAGACTTTCTTAAAATTATGTTCTCAAAGACTTTAACATTTGTCTAAGCCCCAATATTTATTTTTAATAGAAACAAAATTTTAAGACAATAGATGTGTGTATACATTGGAAAGAAAGGCAACACATTTTTACGTTTATTTTCAATATGTTTCATTAAAACTACCATTCTAGTACCGTATTTTACCCTGTTGTTCGGTATTTCTCAAACCTACAATTTTACAAAAAATACTTTCAACAATTTAATATTAATTACAAATGCATTATCAGTCAATTTCTCTTAGAGATCTTTTGCGGTCATTCACATTCAGATCATATATCACGTATTCCTTTGAGAAAGCTCCCCTATAGTGGAGACTTCATCCCTGACAGGCTGGTGACACACTCGAGCAGACAACCTCACGTGCTCAGTGTCCTCGTGGAGGCAAGTGGGTGGCGGCGGCGGCGGGCGTGCAAAGGCGGAGCGCGCGAGCTAAGGCGTTGGAGGCGCGCGCTGCTCCGCGTACCCGCTGATATCAGAGCGCGGGGGGTCATCGACCAGCGGCCGGCTGCCTGGCCGACCGACCGACCGACCGACCGACCGACCAACCGACCGCACCGCCGAGGCAGCCCCGCTCCGCTCCGCGCCCCACCCACCACCGCCCGCCGGGCCGTGCTCCACCGGCCAGCGCCGCCGACTGTACACCCTTTGAAGCCGTCTGCTCTACTAAACCCAACTATCCGGGCCACACCCAACGCAAGCAACAAACCAGTAGACATCGGCGCTACCAACTTGACAAGCGAAAAACTCATGTAAACACGGCTGGGCGGGCGAGGAGCAGCGGCGATGGCGGCGGCGGCGGCGGCGTGGGTGCGCTGCCCACGTGGGGAATGCGGTCAACCGCCACCGGCAGCGCCGCCGCCGCCGCCCCCGCCGCCGCAGCCGTCTTCCCCGTGTGCGCTAATTAACAGCTAAATTATCCGGCGTTCGCTGCGAGCGAGCGCTGCACCCAGCTTAATATCATGCCCCGCACACCCAATTATGCTAATGCGCCCGGGGCGGTGGTGGCCGTGGCAGCGACTGTGCAATGGAGGAGGCGACGACCGCAATAGTGGGTACGGTGAGACTGTGACTTCGGTGGGGGTGGTTGTGGAGAACGGGAATAGCGACCGCTATGGTAAAGGAACAAGCAATAACTGAGGAAATTATGAGGGTAGGTTCAGCATCGATGTTAAGGAAGAGAAGATGTTTGCTCCAATAGAAGGAATAGTACCGAGCGAGAATTGGTGGGGCAGAATCGGAGATCTCGATTAAAGTTAGAGGGAATGAACGATGTAGCATGCACCTAAATATATTACCGTAGGGCGGTAGAGGTTAGAGTCGAAGGATTTTATTTTAGATGCAATATTTACCGAAATGTGGTTTGTAGCCAACATAGGGAACATTGTGAGGAGAAAGGGATGATGAATGGGAACAAGGTGGCAAAATAAAAGGAGTTAACGGAGATGAGAACATTCTCTGCCAAAAAATGACTAACAATACTTGGTGGATGCGAAGGTGTTGGTGTCGTTGAAATCGGACCCAAAGAAATCTGCACAGACAAAAGAAAAAAAAAGAATTTGTGGGGGGTGGGCGTAGTCGCAAGCGTATCCCGAGATGATGGCGTAGGTGGAGCCGGATGCATAACGAAGATCCGAAGGAAGATACGAGGATTTGGCGGAAGCGCAGGAGGCGGCGAGGAGGGAAGCGGTGGCGTGGTGGAGATGGCGGGCGCCCTGCATCTAATCCGACCGCGCGCGCTCTGGGGGCGGCGCAATTTACGAGTGATACCGAGCCCGTTTCCCGTCCTGTTGGGACCGTCCTGTTTACACTGATGGGCCGCGATAAAAAGCGTTGAGCGACTTCAACGTCTCGCATTATGGGCGGTAATTTGATGTGATTTGATATTCAAGGATATAAATGTCTCATATCCATATGGCTTTGATGTGTTCGCGTACGTCTATCCGCCGGTCGTATACCACTTTGGAAGCGAGCGCGGCGGAGGTGGCGGTGGAGGCGGAGGCGGAGGCCGGCGGCGGCTGAAGGGAGTAAGACGCGCTCGCCTTACAGTAAAAACGTCTTCCGGAAGGAGGCGATGTCGAGGACGCGGGTTCGATCCATGGAAATGAGCCGGTCTCCGCCGGTAGACAATCATCTACGGCTGGCTTTATGGTTGTAGGTCGATCGAGATGCGCTTTTTCCCGCGTGATGGGGTGCCTCGCGGAAAGCGGGCTGTTCGTCCCGTCGGGGGAGTCGAGTGAAAGGGGCTCAACATCTTGATGTGACTGGAGCTGTTTTAGCGGTGCCGTGACATGTAACTTAGACGAGTTGCGATCTCCGTTTAAGTTAAGGGACTCAGTCACCGTTTTGAGATCCGTAAGTTGATGTCGTCTCAGTGACGATACTTTTCTGTAGAAATTGGTTTGGTAGTAATGATAAACTACAGTAGATGCATTATGATCAATGGAAACTCTATGTGGCCGAATAGGCGAAGAAAACAAATAGAAAGTTCCAAGAAGATCATACTCATTACTTATATCCCTTTCAGTTAATGGATCTAAAAATTGAAATAATTGTCTTTGGGTATCGCGACCATACCCCAAATGTGTTAGTCTATCCTCTGCACGGATGTAATGATTACTCTTTGCTCACTGCAAGTGCGGCCACCTAAGTGTGTTCAGGTCTGGAGACTGCCCCAGGCGATGTATGAGATCGTGTTTCTTTATAACCTTGAGACAATGGAACCGCGACTGTACGGCACGAACTGTTCCGTTGCTTAAGCCTGCGTTCCAATTGGCTAACACTCGAAGTAATATGCGGCCAAGTAGGGAGTTGAACGGAAAAAAATTGTGAAACAGTAGTGCCTCTGTGTGATTTCAACGGCTTGAAATGAAGGCTTCTATTCAATAAATGCACGAATATGAGTTAATGAAATATTACTCTTCGCCAAGAAAATCTAAAATTTAATTCCTTAATAATGCTCAATAATCACTGATAGACCACGCTCAAGATGCTGAAATGTAATCTTGCTTCGGGAGATACGTATTACGTAATAACAAACACTGGAGGCGTCAAGAAAGAGCGGTGAATATGAAATACAAGAAATAACTGAGGTAGTGGAAGAAAATATGGGCAATAAATAGGGAATAGAATACTATTATATCGAGCACGAAAGCAATTCTGGAGAAGCAGAAAAGAAAAACGGTTCAGCAACACGCTCTACGAGAAGACATGGTTATTCTCGCTCGTTTTCTCACGAATAGAAAGTATAAATCGTGGTACATAATTCATTCAGAAATAAAAGAGAAAACATAATATTAATTTTTTCCTGAAATCACTTATTATATAACATAAATTGAGGCTCAGAAATTCTTCAAAGTTTTTAGAATTAAATCTAGAGTTCTCTTATATGAAGCAATGCTTCTCATTTTACATTGTCATTATTTTAATTCGATAACTTTAGAAGTTGCATTGATACATTATTAGTGAAAAACTATTTAAAAATTTAAAAATATTTCCTAAAACTAGAACCTGTAAGTTTGAAAGATGCTCCTTGTCCAAGCTAACATTCGGACACATTCTCAATGAGCTGGGACACATTCCCGCATTAGAAACAAAATTCTTGCTACTGTTTTAAACATACTGAAATTCAATGGAAACGCCTTTTTTTTGCTGGAGAAGGCGTATCAATTTTATTCATTTAATACATAATTAAGTACACCTGACATTCACTCTTGTTGTTTCGGTACTCAGAATGCAAATGAAGATGGAAAATGCATGTGTATCTTACGCTTTTTAATACGTCCCACAACTAGAGCCTACCATCAAGAAATTATTGTGAATATTAAGAGACGAAATGGACGGTCTGCGTGCATCTCTTGGATCCCTCAGCATACCTGCAGTGGAAGTCTTCCGCCTTGAGCCGCTCGCCCGCGGCCGGCGCAACGTCAGCCGCGATCACGCACACGCGCACGCGCACGCGCACGTCAACGTCAGGCACGCGCGCCTGCACCGCGCCGCGCCACACCGCGCCGCGCCGCGCGCCGCCCATTAATGTATTCCAAAATTTATAATTTATGGAAGACATCATCATTACCGAACAGAGGAGCCATTTCTTTCACCTAAAGCAAACACGTATCCATCAATCCGGCGGGGTAATTAGTGTCGACAGCCGCGAATTAAGGGGAGGGGTGACGCCACCCTGACAGTGTGCACACGACGGTGCCGCCGCCGCCGCCGCGGCGGCGCGCGTGGCTGGCCTCGATTAATTCCATTTGCATCGCGGACCGCGCGCGCGCGCCGACGGTTAAGACTTTATTGGGCAATATTTCATGGTGCTGCCGCCGCCAAAAGCTAGCGCTGATGACGGCCGCTTTTTGTTTCGGCCGAGGTGGACGGCGACTGACGGGACGACGCGCCGCCGGGCGGTCGGCGGTGGGAGGGGCGGGGCAGGTGGGGGCGGCGGGGGCGGCCGGGTCGATGGGAGCGACCACGCTCGGAGCGGGAGGCCGCGAGGTCAAGAAGTGGGGGGAAATTGGGATGGAAAAGGCAGACACGTTCGTGTGATGGAGTGTCTGTTGTGAGTGGATTTGGGAGGTTCAGAGGTAAGCCGCAGATACCTACGCACGTTTGGAGATTCGAATCCCTTGTAAAATTTGAGAATGTTTAGCATGTAGGAGCAACGAACCTCTTATCACGTAACTCATCTCATCAGTCATCATCTCCTTCACTAATATTTATTCACTAATTTTTTTTCCCTTTGAAAAGATGTCTGCTTCCGATCAGCAAATCCCACCAATTTTCACCATAAAGAGACAATAAGTGTACGCGTTGAGTGGTGTATTTGTAGGTCTTTCAGAGAGTCACATGTGCATCGGAATATATATGGAATGTATAAGGGGATTCACAGAGAACAACGAGAAGCCTAACTATCAGCCACACGATACCATCAAGTCCAAAGTGGCTGTGCGTGTCGGGGTGGGGGGTACCCTGAAGTGCGGAGGCGGCAGGTTCGGCGAGGCGGGTGGCTGTCCACGACCGCGGACCGGGAGGTCGGCAGCGAGGAGATTAATAATAATAATAAAAAAAAAGGATGCTCCGAGTAACGCGCCACCGTATTCTCCGCGAGCGGCCACCGGCGGCGTGCGTGCTACCAGCGAGTGGGCTCCTACTGCGTGGGCGAGCCATGAGGCTGCCGCACGCGACGCGGTAGATTGAAAACTCTTTTTCATCATTGTATCTTCAATACTCGATATAAAATCTATTTTAAAACGCATAAAAGATGTTCTTCGAAATGTTTGTGTGAGATTTAGCAAAGTTACGTTTAATACAATACGAATCTCGCTACCGCAATAAAAGACATACATCTTAATGAATATCATCGCCCACTAGAATCCGGATTTCTTTGGGCCAATTCTGATGCATTTCTTGAAATATGATAAATGAGCAGTAGAACCATATTAAAAATAATAACAAACTTTATTACCGTATTCCTTCACAAATTTATATCTGAGAGAATTCGGTAATATCTACATATCTGTGAATGCACTAATATAGAACCTTTAATAACCAATAATAATAATAATAATAATAATAATAATAATAATAATAATAATAATAATAAAGCTAGTAGAATCTCACACAGGACAAATGTTTCCCCAAATGGAGGACAGCTCATTTATCGCAGGTAAATTCTTTTTTTTTTTTTTCTTTCAATTTTAGATTTTCTGTTAGGTTTAACGAACAGACGTTATCCCGAATCTAGCTGTGATAATTCAAATACGATACTTATTAGTTAAAGAATACACGTTCCACTTGCAATAAGTTTTGAATGGTTCTTGAATTGGTGATGGTAGACGTTCAGAGACCCTGAGCACTGTATTGTTTAACTCAAAAAAGAAAATTCCAGAGTTACTGGCATTTCAGATGGCGGCAATCCAACATTCCTATAAATCCCTTTATTGCTAAGTGAAGCCTCATGATAGTCTGTGTGCAAAGTCTGGGAAACGATGCACTCGACCACTGCTGCCGGCTGACGGGCATGCACGCGGACCGTGGAGAAGAGCAGTGTGTTTAAGAAGTGCGTTCCGCGTGCTGAGCCTGTGCGAAAGCAGAGCGGCGCGCCGTGGCGTGGCGTGGCGTGGCGTGGCTGAGCAGCGTTGCTGGGCCAGCGAGTGGGCGGCACTGGTGGGGGCGTGGAGCGGGGCGTGGCGGGGCGAAGCGGGAGGGCGGACGCGCGGGCGGTGCCAAGGCTGCACCGCGCGGTCGAATAGACGCGCCTGCTCACCTCGCGCGTCTCCTCACTTTCGAGGAATACACGGTGAACCCATGAGTGGATTTAAATGACATTATTATTATTATTATTATTATTATTATTATTATTATTATTATTATTATTTTACATGTCACCACCTAGTCACTGTTGTAAGCTTCACATTTATCTGGGAATATAGCATTTATCTTCCCGTTTCTTATTTTCCAACTACCTTTGTGTCTCTGTAGCTATTATTGCTTAGTGGATGTAGTTTTGACTCTCCCGGCAGGAGCAGTCAATTCTTTGAAGTCAAACATAATTTGTTATTATCATTTACTATCATCATTCATTTTTATTGTTATTATTATTATTATTATTATTATTAATATTATTATTATTATTATTAATATTATAGGTTCTACTACATATTTGTTGGCACATATGTTTTATACGTTTGAAATCTCCATTGTTTTATACACCACACATTAAGATAGTTTTCAAATCATACTCATAAAAAGCTTCTATGAACAATATGACCTAGTTCCATTTGCATTTTCCTTATGTTTATTAGACACCTCCATACTTTAAGTTGCTCTTCTGTAAAGTTCACTCAAAATCTAGTAGAACTTAGTTATTCTTAAGTCGCGAAAAAAAGCAAAAGCGAATATCGGAGCAGTATCTTCAACAACGGACCACGAGGCGTTTGCAATCTTTCCTTCCAGATCCCTACCTCACCTCCATCTTCCATTGGTCGATCCCTGATCTCCGTACGACACGACTCCTCGAAAGATAAAGACTTTTAGGGTGTGGGGATGTCATGTGAAGACGCGAATTAGGGACGAAAACTTCAGGAACAAGAAGAAGGACCGTAGAGGGAGTGTTCAGAGACAAAATATTCGATGAGGCACAAGGGAATAGTGAATATACTTTTAAAGAAGTATACAAAAGCAGGCAAGTGCATCGAATATGTTAGAAGTGAGAAATGTATCGTTACAAATGTTAACACTAAGTATGCTGCTCAGAGTATAATAATTTTCTAATATTACTTGTAATAAGATTATTGCTCATAATATATTAATTCACACCCCTCAAGCTCTCCGTGTCATCATGAATGTTCAACGATTCTTCTATTATACTATCTTGACTACCCGTCCCAAACCCAAACCAATAGAATATTCATGGAAGCACTGGATCTAATTTATGGCTCCCCTTCGTATTCCCCAGTCCTAACCCGACTTTAACACAAGAATTAAACGACTCGGGACAGCCACGGAGAAATGAATTATAATACCAGTTCCTTCGGAATGTCGATATGTTTACAGGTTTGCTTCACAACTAGTAGCAAATTTAGAGATTTGGCACGGGCCAGGGCGACGAATGCAGTAAGCGCTGGTACGGAGGTGGTAGGACGGGGGTGTGCACCGTTTGTCAAGGGATCGGCCACGCCCACCCCGTTAGCTCCGCTCGAGGCGCCCAGCGGACAGTGGGCGGCCGACCCCCCAACGCGGCGGAAATTGAAATAAAATATCGATTACTCGAAGAAAACCTTATAAGCACTATTCGTTGGGATTCATTTCTTTACCTAATAGATCCGTTTCGTCCGCAAAGGATGTGGATCACTCCAATAGCATACAAACTTCTATTCATGTGTTTACGTCATGTCGTCGTGTAATATTTAAAATCCAACAACAATCCCATGAACTGTAGTTTTCCTCCTTGGAAAGTTTCTCCTAAATTAACGTAAGAGGTTTACCAATTCATATTATTATTATTGTCTTCTATTGAAAAAAAAAGGAATTAATGTTTTTATCATACTGAAAAACGTAATCTCAACGAAATGCATTCTTAGCCACTTCCAACGTAATAGAAGAAGTTTCGTTTTGTTGTCTCTGTCCCACTGTCCAGCGACCGACCTGTACCCGGATACGCTTCGCCGGAGAACTGCGAAGCGTGGTCGTGTCGTCAGGGGGAGGGGGTGGAGGGGAGGGGGAAGAGGGGGCGAAACGGAGACAACGTGCGGTTTCCATTCGACCGCAAATTGGAGCGGGCATTTCCAACGACTACACATCCATGCGACCCGATGTGCGATTTATCACTGTCCATTTAAATTTGTGGATATTTTGCTTGGATCAAGAATTAAGATTGAAGAGACACGCCTAAATGAATGCTGTAGTTATTTATTAAAGTACGTTGAGTAATATTAATTATTAAAAACACTGTTTAATAACACAGTGAGAGTTGTCTATTGCTTCTTACCCAGTAACTAAGGAATAATTAAAAAACAATGATACATTATCAATTTTGGCAAAAGAATGCAATTATTTATGTTGTTCCACTTATTCTCAAAATACGCGTTTTGCAGCAAGGGTTCAAGGCAGAGACCACCCGCCATTAAAAATTTTCTGTACTTGATAAATCGTCTTCGAATTAGGTAAACCATATCTTGAGTATATAGGTACATTTTAAATACCGATATATCTTTCTAGAAATAAAATCATCTGACATGATATTTAATTAATATTTTCGTAGAGTCTTTCGCAAATCACATTCCAAAGTCAATACACTGCCCAGTGGGGCCGAGATACTCCGGTCGCCACGTCCGGTCGCCAAGTGTGCGCCAGATCCGTCCCGCTTGTGTTTGCCGCAGCGAGAAAGCGTCGCCGCCGCCGCCACCGCTGCCGCCGCCGCCGCCGTGGCCGCTGTTGAATAACAGGGCTGTTTGCGCGCGTGTGACGCCGAACGCCGCCCGCTGCCGGCCGCCCCCACGTGCAGCATCCGGGATGGCCTCACCGCCCCCGACGCCCCGCCGCTTCTCGTCTCTCGCCTCTCGACACTCCTCTCTCGTCCTTCGCGGTTCAGCCTCACGTCTCTCGCGCCGCATCTATCGCCTTTCGCCCCACGTCCCCGCCCCTCGCATCTTGCCACTTGTCCCATGCACTATGTCCCGCGCCCCTCACCCCTCGAACCACTGCTATCGCCCCATGCCCCTTGTCTCCTGCCCCTCGTCCCAGGTTCCTCATCCTTCGCCCCTCCTCTGACGCCCCTTCCTTCTCGTCTCTCGCCTCTCGCCTCTCGCCACTCCTCCCTCGTCCTTCGCCCCCGCTTCAGCCTCACGTCTCTCGCGTCGTACCTCTCGCCTTTCGCCTCACGCCCCGGCCCCTCGCATCTTGCCACTCGTCCCATGTACAAAGTCCCTCGTCCCTCACCACTCGAACCAATGCTATCGTCCCATGCCCCTTGTCTCCTGCCCCTCGTCCCAGGATCCTCATCCTTCGCCCCTCCTCTGACACCCCTTCCTTCTCGCCTCTCGCCCCTGTCCTGAAGCTTCAAGCCGCTCGCCTCTCGTCTCACGCCTCTCACTTCTCATACCCCGGCCCTCGCCCATTGCCCCTTCACTCCTCACCCGCCGTCTTGCCATTCTCCGTTCTTTCCTCACTCTTTGGTTGCTTGTCGCTCTCTCTCTCTCTATGAACACAACCAACATTTCAGGGCTATTCACGATACAATCATAAACGAAGACTGAAGGGAAAAAAATACTTTTAACAGAAACATGGACGTACCATTCGCAGTGACCGCAAGCATATACGTAAACAAAGCTACTCATCGGCATCAAAACAATGAGATACAAAAAGGATTTCCCCTTTCATGTAATATTTGAATATTAGTATCCTGCGATGTACATCGTTTCTTGGTCCACGCTCCAGTCTCTTATTCTCGCCAACTCTCATAATCGCCCCGCAAGCTTCGCTACAAACCTCTTGCGTCTTCTACGATACCTTCATCTCCATTCCTCCTCGCTTGGTCTCATCGCTCCAGACTCCATTCCGTCCCGCGCATTCCCACCGCCTCATCGCGGTTCTTTCGAAGTATTTCAAGTCTGTGTCTTTTTTGCTGTGGCTTTCTCGCTTTTCGAGTCCACTCAAACGACCACGCGTGAACGCGCGGACACGACAGAGTGTCGCTTGCCCACATTCGCTACGCTGAGCGTAAATAGATTTTGAACTGTGGACTTTGAACTTCCTCGAGACACTTCAGCGTTACGCTATTTCAGTTCGATACTATTTGTCACAAAGATTTATTATCATAATAATCACTTTAATGTCACAAAGATTTATTACGCAAACCAGTAAAAAAATATGGTTCAATTGACAATGCTATCGTAATTAGGAAAATTACGGAGATTTACACGGCAAGAGGGGAATAATTAAACGCTTGGTATCACTTTTAAAAAACATAAGTTAAACGTCTGTCACCGAAGTACACTGAAAAGGTAGAATTATTTAATTCTCACTACGATGATAAAACCCTCGCCTATTCATACATTCTCTCAACGCACAACTTGCTGTTTCTCGTACGCGCAGTTCTGCGGCTAGCGTATGTAAAGCGCACTGTCAGAGATGAAGCGCGAAGCGGTGGAGAGAGCGAATGACAGGCAGCCTAGGGCGCGAGACGTGAGAGCTGCGGGGGCGGTCTCCCCCCCCCACCAGTGCCCGCGGCGGCACGCAGGAGACGAGATCCCTTTTTTGCCGCACGGCGGTAAAGAGCCCCGTTCTGGTACGGATCCGGAATAAATTAGCCGCGCTACTTAAATATTCCTCCGTTACGGGAGAATGTCCAGAATAAAAACAAGGCGGGACAGGGGGCAGGGCGGGTGGGTGGTCGGGTGAGGGGGGGTAGAGGCAGCCGGGCGCAACCACCACCGCCGCCGCCGCCGCCAGCCTTCTCATCACCATTCCGGAATGCCGGCAATGTGATGGCGGCCAACCTTGAGCCGGCGTCCCGCGCATGGTAATCCGCTCCCGCCGCCCCCGCCTCCACCCCCGCCGGCCGCCCCCGGTTGCGGTCGCACGGCGGCGGAGGCGGGGGCGGCGCCGGGAGACACGCCCGAGCCGCGGCCGCTGCCGACAAGGAAATGTCTCGGCGCGGGACACGAACTCGGGACACGTTCGCTTGTCGACACGTGTCCGGGATGCTACTTTACGAGCAACAGGCGGCGTGTGGTTTACAAGGACGCGGTTATACCATCACTTAGTGGTGATCGGTTTGTCGAGGTAGAATGTTAACACAATAAGTGTCTCTATTATTATATGTATCAAAAAAAAAAAAAAAAAACTCTCATGAGATACTTTCGATTTAAATTCATTACAAATCAATTTCCATTTATGAAGTACAATAGATAAACAATTCACTTGTTTATCTATTGTACTTGTTTTAGTTCCTAATATACAAGACTTGTTTAAGTTCCTAATCCAAATAGCATTGTCATTACGACAGGCTTATGCTATTGAACCCATTTTTTTTAAAAAGATTGTAACGTCTGTTATATCATTTAAAGATTTATTAAAAATTTAACTATTAAAAAATATATTGTAGTATCTGTTTATTTGAAGGTCAAAATACTATTAGAATTAAATTGAAAAATAACGGTAATTAACCAAATAATAAATTAAAGTTACAATACGTACAACATTAAACGTACAACATTTGTACGTTAAAACAACAAAGTTTTCATACAAAGTCCAGCGCAAGAATATGATCCTGATTTCCCGTGTATACAAAAGAGAGAAAAATTCCGATTGTGGTGTGTGGGAACAGCAACGATCTCCGAGCGAGCAGGCAGCGGGCGATGGCTTGTTTGGCTGCAGGTTGCGTCGGCCGTGGTGACGCGCCGAGGGGTCGCGCGGCAGGAAAGCGCGGCGGTGCCTTTGACGCACGTTCCGGGAAGTGTTTGGGTCGATCGATGGGGAAAGACGCGGTGGGAAGACCCCTCGGTTCCGGCCCCGCCCCCTCCGCCGCCCCCGCCCCCTCGCTCATCACGACTCCGCCTCTCGCCAAGCGCTATGACGCGCTGCGCCGCGCTGCCCTCCCGACCTTTCGCTGATCGCAGTTGGACGCAATCGAATCGCAACTGGTGCAACCTTCGTCGCTTCAACACTATTTTCAAAAAACAAAAAGGCAAATTCATCTAACTTTTGTTAAGGTATTATTTATTTATTTCCAGGTCTGAATATACTCTTGTTTTCTTGCGTTCATTGTTTCTTTAAGAACACAATAGATTATTCAATGAATTGATAAATATTCTTCCAATCCGTCTTGCGTCACAACTAGCATTATTTTTAGTGATGGTCATTTTTAAGCGACTAAATAGTTAAGTTATCTTCATATCGCCTAGCACACCGAAAATGCTTTGGTGAACTTTCCGTGTTTCATCGAGATAATTGTAATGTCGAATCGTATAAAAAAGTCACGGACGAATCAAGAGGCTGCATGTAACGCAAGTGCTACAAGACCAGTTAAAAGTCCAGCAGACTTTTGAGAGAAATACTACACACCTTTTTCGTTTTGTGTTGTGTATCCTTTAGCTACAATTAAGCCATTAATATTTGTCACTTTATGCGTTAGTACATAAAGGGTTCGACTGTACACGATAACCTATACGGAAACATTTTCGAGTCAGGTGAACATTTTGGATGAAGAAGTTATGCGGATTGTACAAAAATGATATTAACTGCGGATCTTATATGAGTCAAAATATTAATTTTTAGAGAATTCCACTGCACACATGACGGATGTAAGGAGTCAAAAATGTTATCACAAAAATAAAACTTCGAGGCTCATCATTTTGCACGACTTAAATCTACATACAATAGTTGTACCCAATCTTCCACATTTCAAAATTAATTCCTGTCGAAAATTTCAACAACACCTTTTTCGTTTTGTGTTGTGTATCCTTTAGCTACAATTAAGCCATTAATATTTGTCACTTTATGCGTTAGTACATAAAGGGTTCGACTGTACACGATAACCTATACGGAAACATTTTCGAGTCAGGTGAACATTTTGGATGAAGAAGTTATGCGGATTGTACAAAAATGATATTAACTGCGGATCTTATATGAGTCAAAATATTAATTTTTAGAGAATTCCACTGCACACATGACGGATGTAAGGAGCCAAAAATGTTATCACAAAAATAAAACTTCGAGGCTCATCATTTTGCACGACTTAAAACTACATACAATAGTTGTACCCAATCTTCCACATTTCAAAATCAATTCCTGTCGAAAATTTCAACTAAGCGAACATGACGATATACCGACGTGTCCAAATCGAAATCACTTTCCATAGACCCCATTCGTCACAGAGCACACCAAACGTGGAGAAGGGCCAGGACGAAGACGCCGTCCCAAAACACATGCGAGCGGGCGAGTGGAGGCGGCCTTCGCGGTCGCGGCATTGTTCCGCGGCGGGGGCGGAATCGGGGGCGGGGGCGGGCGCGGGAGCGGATCGGTCGGCGAGCTGCCTTTCTCCGCAACGCCCGGTCGGCCCCGCGCGCCCGGCCGCCGCGCCGCCGCCTCCGCCGCCGCCGCCGCCGCCTCCGTGTCACCGCGCTTGCTGCCACCCGCCCGGTGCAGTGCGGTGTTTGGGTCGCTATGCAAATAAGGCGCGCTCCACGTGACCGCCGAATCTACACGCGCGCGCGCGCTCGCGCGAAGGGGAGCTGCCGAATCGTGTGCCGCCGCCCCCGCGCTGCACAGTGGGCCGAAATTGTATCGAATTAATCAAACCTGTTTCCCCTGTAATACAGTTTTTTAAAGATTACATAAGATTCTCCAAGATTCTACAAGAATACATAAGATTCCTCGGATAGCTTTTTGAGTCAACATTACTACATAAAACGTGAAATGGCTACAGTTCAAATCTTTTTTCTCTGGTTGTTAGTTGCCCCAGAATTTTTTTTAGAAACAAATGTATATTATACGTGAATTAAGCAATATTGTAATAAATCTACCTAGTTGGATCGAAGCAAGCTTTCGGTACTTCATTAACCATTGTAGTTGAAGTGAAACTAACTCCACACTGCAAGCCATCAAACTTTGAACATATCTGAATATACATCTTTCAGAGTAGTATACTGTCCAAAAATATCATAGAAAGTCCAAAAATAACTGATTTGGTAAATTACAACCTAAGAAACAATGCTCATATTCTTAAGGGGAGACAAAAGCTTAGGGTCGAGGGCTTAAAACTCAACGTATTGTGGTGATAACCTGTTGCAGAATAACCTGTTGTAAGTTGTATGTGGATTTTTGTGTTTATTATGTCATAATCAGGGAATTTGTAATTTTTTTCGTAATAAATCTGTCAAATGGCAATACTCCCAACCCAGCTGTAGCACATATACAGGGTTTGGGGTCGATTAATTCTAAACGGTACAAACCGTCACATTTCTTTGGCGTTTTATATTCCGTAGAGAGGCTTTTGCCTGTGGACGCTTGTGGCCGGTTTGGAGCCAGTGTGCGGCGCCAACACCGGTAGGCCGCTCCGGGCGCGTACGCGGCAGGAAGTGTCGAGCGGGCGGTAATAACAGCGCGTCGCGTCTTCGTGCCGACCGACCGCGGGAGAAGTCTCGTTGTTTATGTATTAATGCGCTACAAAGACTCATTATTCACGACGGTCGTAAATACGGAGGCGTATGGGTATTTATAAGAGGCGGCCGTGTCCCTCGGCGCGGAGACGGCACCGCCGGAGACGCATGGCGCTGTCGCCTCGTACGTCTTATTGCGGAACCGCGCGCGCGCGGGGCGTGGAGCAGCGCTTGTAGAGGGCGTGGCGACAGCGCGGGGCGCGCGGCGTAGGCGGGGCCACGCACTTGTCGGGTTCGCACCTGGGAACTGATTTATCGATCCGCGGGAGCGAAATATTCGAGAAATGTCCTTTTCGTTTTTTAGAAAATACGAAACGTAACGTGTTGATTTTCTGTACAGCAAGAAATATCGAACAATATATCGTAAATTTAGCAGATGATGTCTTATGATGAAACTTTTTAGGGGCCTGTTTTCTGTGCAACTCAAAAAATAAGTTTGTGGGAAAAAATACTTAGTGTGGATCGAGACTTTATGATTTGTAGATTATTATATAGCTTTAAATTTCATACAAAACATTACACGTGCCTCTGGAGGTTGCTACGTTTTATGCATTTTACGTTGAAAGGTCTGCCAAAGAAACTAGACGTGCTTCAACATCACATGCTGTTTCGCATTGTTGGGAACTGTTCCCTAATATTACAATATTGAAATGTCTTCCCTCACTTTAGACATCCCAAAAAAAATTCAAACAAAGCACCTCCTGTCCATATCTGCAATTATTTTGATAGTAAGGGACAGTAGCTGTTTCTTACTACTACAAAGAAACAAGCAATAGACCTCAATGGTTATAATTTTTGCAGCACATTATACAGATAAACAAGAATAATTTAACGTATAAACTGAACAACCGTATTTATATTGTATTACATTATTTCTAGCTTACTTTATTGATCAAACATCAAAATTTATTTTCGAGTTTTAAAAAGTGAACCTTTAACGTAACTTGTATAACAAAAATGTAGTATATCATTGGTAACGGCGTTTTATGTGGTTCCAATCCGAAGCCCCTGAGGTACACCGCGTTCGCAGAGCGCGTTCCCGCGCCGCCGCTGTTTGCTTGGGGGGCGGCCGCTCCATTGGCAGCGGTGGCGCATGGGGGCGGCGACGCCAGACGGAAGTCATACATTCTGATTCACTGAATACATGCATACGCGAGATTTATGGTGTCGTACGTGACTATTTTGTCGGGACGGAGCGCGTTGCAGCAGGAGAGCCAGCGACAGCGGCAGCGATGGCCGCGATGGCTCGACAGGAGGTGGCAGACACTTCAAGTGGTTAATCTGTTGGTACCTGCCGTTAACGGAGCAAGCCTTTCATTTCCTGTCTGGAGAGTTTTTTTCACGTCACTGCAAGAACCCTTGTGATACTTTCCTTAGCAACTCGTTGAGATCTAAAGACTTGATTCCAGAAATATATCTTGAATTTCGTTAATATTTTTCGATGAGTGGATTCCATAAATATCTTTAAAAACCATTAATCTTGGAGGGATTAAACAGTGAGTTTTTATATTATAACTCTTTCAAAACTGTAGATCAATGCTGAGATTACCAAAGAGACAACAGATAAAATAAAATGTACCTTTAACAACAGATAATAAAGTTTTAAGAAATATTATAATATATAAGTTCTTTATTGCGTTTTACAATACCATTTGATTCCATTTACGAATTTGGTTAATTACTTAATAGAACATGCTTCTTCACCTGTTTGAAAACAGTACGTTTCTAGTAAAGAGTTAGATTCAAATTGACTTGTCAATCTATACCTTCAAGATTATAATTTGCTTTTTCTCAATATTTTTCATGGTTCATATAATTGGGACCTACCATAATAATCTGAGAGTGCAATATTACGAGTTGTGAACATTCAGAGGACCTTTATGTTCTAACAAAACACAATTATATTTCGATTTAAAATTAAAAGCTCATTTCCCTACATTCTGGTTTCAAACGGTTTCCTTCTCAGGGCCAGAAAAAGCTTCTACTAGGGCAACTCGCTCGTCCACAAGCAGCCTAGGCGACGACTCGGGAGCGTCCGGTGGAGGTGGAGGTGGAGGCGTCGGCGAAGGCGGTTACGTCAGCGGAACTGCAGCGGCGGCGCCCGGGGCGGCGTGCCCCACATAGCACGCTCACCCACGGCGAGACCGCCGCCCCTGCCCCGCTCCCGCTCCCACCCCCGCCCCCGCCCCCGGCCACCGGGACTTATAGATTTATTATTGATTGTTCCAGTAGCTGGCCTCCGGCGGGTAGGAGCCGGCCGGCCGCTGCCGCTGCCGCCGCCGCCGCCGCCGCCGCCGCCGCCGCCGCCGCCGCCGCCGCCGCCGCCGCCGCCCGCGTCCTCGCCGCCGTCGCCACCGCCTCGCCACGTGTGGGCGGGACACGTAGCCAAGGCCCGCGAACGGGTTCCTGTCCGCCCGAGATATGTAGCGCTTGCCGCCACCGCTGCCACCGCCGCCGTCGCCGCCGCCGCCGCGGCCGTCGCCGTTGCCGCGGGCAGGTTAAGGGTCCCGGATACTACTCGCTCGAAAATTGATTCGGCTTTTTCAGGAGCGTTATATAAAGGACTATCACGCAGATATGTCAAGAGAAGGACCGCGTTGCGAAATGCGCATTCTCTTGTTATGTTGTGGAAACATTCGTGTTGAGCACTGTCCAGTGGAGGTTCTTTGCGAACAAAGTGTTTTGCATAATACAATGTCTAACATAAAATGTTTTATAATGTTTGACTTTGTTTTTATAAGTTATGAAGATAACGATACGATTACTATGCTATAAATGATAATAAAGAATTAATTATGGTAGTGATTGTATAATTCAGCACGGCGTTGTGAATATGAGAGAGCTGTGTTATTTAGAACTGCAAACAGGTAATGATTTGTATCGTTGGATGTAGTGAAGTTCTTTCCCAAAGAACCAGATTGATAAGACACAATGACGCACACACCAGTACATGTTTTTGTTTTTTTTTTTTCGGTTTAGTGAATAAGGCCTTTGACTTTATTTTCTACACAAATTATTTTTAATTACTTCTATAAGAAATTACTAGGAAAAATTACCTAACCTATTGGACAAACCTTAAATGTACGGATATTAAATTTCAGATAATGTCCGAACATTCTTCATTAGCAGCTTAGCGGAACTGCGAAACACAATTCGTATTTTGATGATCAGTTTCACACAATCTTAGTCGAATTATTGTTTCACGATAATATCAAATTAAATAACCCTTATAGTTTTATTGAAGTTCTCCGAAGTAAAAATAAGTCTACTGAAGAAATCATTAGTAATTATTTAAATAATAAAGTTATTGTAGTGGGTGAGCTTTTGTCTATTAACCATTGCTATTAAATATGATTACTTCAAATCAAAGAGCAAGAGAAAGTGAACCATTGATCAGAACAGAGGGTGAAAAGCATGCAACACGATGTTCAGAACAACACAAGACAAAAAAAATTAAGAAATATAAAAAGGGGGAGAAAGATAAATGACAAATGGTAATGATGGATTGACAAATGGTACCAAAATAACAAGTACGACGCGGGAAGAACTGACGGCAACTTGCGAGCGTGTGATGGGATGGCGAAGGAGACAAAAACGTTGATGGAGACGAGCGTGGTGGTCGGGATAGGGGTGGACTCCCCACACGGCGCCAATCCACAGAACCGCAATCACGCAGCGGTGACGGTGGAAGCAGCAACGCCGGGCAACCGAACAGCGCACGCCGTTATCGGCCTTCGCATCGCGGTTACCGCACACGAGCCGCTGCCAGACACGCACACACACACACACACACACACACACACACACACACACACATCAATTCCGAAAACACACATGAAACTACGAAAGACGAGAACCCAATTACATAAAGCGACGTACAAACTTCCGACAGCGGGAGAGACACGTATGCGAGGGGGAAGGGGCGGCGTAATTACGGAGAACGAATTCAAATCCCGGGAAGGCGGAGGGGGAGGAAAAAGTTGAAAATGTCACTGGGAGGAGGAGTGGTTATTGTGAAAGTTAAGAAGTGTACTGTCCCGGGAAAATAACTTACAAATTTCATTTCAAAGGAACGAAACCTTCTTCTTCATAAAGTTCAAAGCCCGACTAGTGGAAGATCTTGATGAGAACCGGCCTCTACGTCTCGAGGATCTTCTGGAAACAAAATTACTGCCGGGCTGGTGGAAGTTTGTCAACTCGCCCGCATGGAGGACTTCGGGAGTGACTCGACGACGACGACGAAGTCTTCGAGGAGGAGGAGTCGACGACGACGACAAACTAATAACCCAAGTTTGATCATTAAACTTTGTTAGCCCGGCTGGTCGTGCGTCCTGAATGATACGGCGACGTAGTCCGTAGAGACGCGATCCACTCTAGCCCCGCCCCGCCCCGCCCAGCCCCGCCCGATTGGCTCGCCCGCCCTCGCGTGTGTGAGCACCTGCCGCGGAACGCCCCTCCCCGCCCATCACCGCCCATCCCCGCCCAGTTCCGCCCCTGGTCCGCCTTTCTTCTCGCTGTGGCGGTGATTCCTCTCGGAAAGTCCTCGGAAGTCGGGATGGGAATCGTTGGAAACGTGATTAATAGGGCAATTTTGTCTGCATTCCCGTAAAGTAATATTCTGACTGAAGGTACGTAAAGCCTATGCCGTATCAACTATTTGATGCACCAAGAAAATATACTTCTTACTGGTGCACTTACTGAACAAAATTACAACAAATTTTGGTTTGGAATGAATCTCCGCTTATCAACAGGTAATACGCTTCTTCGCTAAAAGTAATTGATGGAAATTCCAACGGGAATAGCACAATAAATCGGCTGGCTCTCAGGCGATCTGGAATTCTTAACTGCCCTGACGACTATGGTAGCTGCTCTGATTCTCATGCAACCTGGAACCTGTTTTGCAGAGCAAACCAAAGCCACATGCCACTGCCTCCTTTCTCCTCATTACTGCGCTCGGTGCCTTCTTCGTCTACCAGGCACTGCGGTTTATTTATGCATGTGTACCGGTAGAGGAATTAGTCACGTGTGGATTTTTTGTGTATCACAATCTCAATTTTATTTAATACTATCGTTCTTCATGGATTAAAACATAATGGATTCTATTTGTAAGCACGACTGAAGAATGATTTTGGCAAGTTCTTGAATAGTAATCACAAAAACGATGGGGTGCAAATAATTGGTGCAGCCATTAGCGCCTTTTTTCTTTTCCTGTCCAGGCAATCCTTAAGTCAGGAAGACTGGCTGGAATGTCTTATACCGAATAGAAAGCAACAACTATGACAGTAGAAGTACAGGGAAGTCGATCGGCGTTGGTGGGTGTTCATCGCGATAGCAAAATGAACAATAGGAAAAAGGGGTTATCAAAACCGGAACCTTGTTAGGACAAGGAAGCACAACGATTCGGTAAAACGAAAAATTGGGAGGGGGACGAGAGGGAGAGGCGGTGGGAACATTCACGGTAGGATATGATACGTGAGAGAGGTGGAACTGGCATATACAGGGATGGAAAAGCAGCAAAGGATTCGATATGCTTGAAAGGGAAGGTATTTAAAAGACAAGAGTGTCTGCGGGATATGAACGACAAGGAGGCCAATATGAGACGAAAGACATGACGTTTTTAGTGCAGAAAGATCAGATTTACCAATTACCTTCATATAACATTAAAAATAGGTTTAGGTTGATTTCTGCCTAGACCTTCACACACTTAAGTACACGATTTTAGAAGTTATTCAATTCTATTACACATTATTTTACGTAGCAAAGGTCTGGCCATCAGATTTGTTCTTCAGCGTGTCCGCACAATTTTCGCTTAGCTTTCGCCCTCTAACAGAAGGTAACACTCGGGCGACAAAGACGTTGAGAATTTAGCGCAGATGCTACTTTTAGAATTGAAAATCTTTTAAATGCAGAAATCTACTGCATGAAACTATCGGCTTTACTTCTCCTCCAAGGAAAGGCATACGGAGGATTTTGTAGCCCACAAAATTCACTGCTTTGATCGGATTTGAACCTGCGATGTTGGGTGTAACGATCCAATACGCTAACTGCTACAGCAGCGACGTCAGCAGATGCTGGCTCTTATGAAGAGTCATCTTGGACGAGCTGGTGGGCGAAGGCACCGCAGCGAACTGGAGAAGGGGCGAAAGGCGTCCAAGGGGAGAGGGAGAGAGAGAGAGAGAGAGAGAGAGAGAGAGAGAGAGAGAGAGAGAGAGAGAGAGAGAGAGAGAGAGAGGAGGCGGGGACGATCCGATTGTTCCAAGGCGCCCAGGTTCGAACCTCGCTTCCCACGGGCGGCGCGCCCTGCTTTCTCGCGCGCGGCCTTTTACCCGCGCGGCGCGTAACCGCCTGGGCAGGTGGCGTGGGACGGCCCTAATGGTGCCCCCCCCCCCCGCCCCCGCTCCCTGCGCTCCCTAAACAGCGCGGCGAAGAGTGATGGGCCTCTCCCGCCGCGAGGAGTTCGAAAGCTGCCGAGAAGCAGATTCACACTTCGAATGTTCAGACCGCGCTGGTACATTGACATTAAACGTATGCGTTTACACCCACCATAAATATTCATAGACTCCCATGTACAAGCTCATTGAAGAGATCGCAGCATGAAGCATATAACAAATAAGTTTTACATGTGCATATCTCGAGATATGTGTTGCAAATAGACATTCCTATTTCAGCTATTCTATATCTGTGATTTTTTGAAACAAAAAACCTAACGGTTTTATACTTGTCTGTATGGTGTATTCATGTATTTAGTATTTTACGTAATGGAGTTGTAAAGTGATTCGAATTTCATGTCTAAGCAACTATAAATATACGGAATTTTCACGTAAATATCACAAGTCCACTTAATTCCGTGCAAACATGAATATTAAAATGTAAAATGTGCTCGGAAGGACTTTTCTACTGCACCCATAAAATGCAGGAAAATTGATTTTCGCGCTCTGGTGCTGAGAAGTTAAAGGAGAAACTTTGTTGAGAGCATTTCTTTGAATGCGAAACTCCCCTTGCAATCAACGGCGGTGCTAAAAAGCAAAATGGGAGCGACGCGTCTTGGGAGCCGTTAAGTCCGCTACGCGTCGCCAGGGCGCGGGGCGGGCGTCGGCGGCGGAGGGCGTGGTGAGTCGCAGGCGCGGGGCGGTAGCGGCGTCTGCGCAGGACGCAAGGCGTCGCGACGCCGCCGACACCGCCACCGCGGCCCGCCATTGATCATGAGCCCGGCGCCTCCGCTCCCGCCCCGCCCCGCCCCGCCCCGACAACGTCGCCTCCGCGTTAATGGAGGCGGGGGCGGCAGCGGGGGAGGCAGGGGCGAGCGGCGCCGAAGCGGGGACAGCGAGGGGGAGCGGACCGAGGTGGCAAGTGCCGCCTGGTGTGGCAGGTGGAAGCCCGGACACGCCGACAAGAACGTTCAGGAGACGGCGAGGACGTAGGAAGAGAACTCGCGAAGGAATGTGGGAGTCGAGAGAAGCACGCGGTTTGTCTAACAGAAAACGAACGATGTTCTGTCGAGATGTCGCAGCTGGAAGACTGATCGGGTGCGGGAGATTGGAATCAGCCATGGAAAAGTTAACAACTGTAGTTAGAGCCAGTAAATGAAGTGAGAACAGCAAGTAATTTCAACAAACCGATCATTATGATAAAGTTATAATTACAGTCGTGTAAGAGATTATCTGTACCGTTATAAACAGGTGATCCAAAAGAAGGAAGCTGCGGTTGAAAAGAGTACGGAAATTAGTCGTTCCCTAATGAAACAAATACTTGCAGCAATTTTGCCCACAGTTCATTTTATGTGCAATGGCATTGTTCCGAAAGAGGTAACTTGAAAATTCCATTTTTTCGCAGACGGCATGAAACAAAACTACCAGTAAACGTTCCACTTCCTAGTTAACACGCGTGCGAGCCCACCCACGCCTTCACATATACACACACACAGCGGAGCATGTGTGTGCTTTCAGCGCGTGAGTTCGCGTCTTCCGGGTAAAAGTCCGCTTTATCAGATGCATCGGTACAGCGGCCCGTGGCGGCAGAGCGGAAGTGTGACGTCACGTGAGGAGAGGCGCCTTCGAGCAGTTGGCAGCTCTCGCATTAGGAAGTTCTCGACCCCGCGCGCACGCAGAAATGGTTCCCAGCGCCGCGGAGTGAGCGATTAATTAATTAGCCTAATGGCCGATGATGAAGTGTTTCGCCGAGGAGAAATTCTTCTCACATTTGCACCCGCCCTTTCTTCCCCTTGAAGGAGCCGTGACTAATCTCAATTAAATGGTTCAGAATTTGAATATGTTTTTCTAAAAAACGGAAACGATTTTATTTGGCAAAAAGTTTTCAGACATCAATATTTAGATCATCAAATATTCAACATATTTTTTTTTCGAATTTCAGAACTAAAGCAAGGTATCATCATAAGCATGACATTCAAAAATGATTTTATTGTTCTTTCCTCAGACTATGTTTGCAGAGAAAAGGAATGAAAATAATACAATGTACGAAATGAAGCACCAAACATTCTTACAGACTTAGACACTCACATTTTCAGTCATTTCCGAACACACTGGGTCAAAACAGTTTCCACGCGCTTTCTTACATTCTGTGGTATCCGCAACGGCATAAAGAAGGAGACGGTCAGTGAGATTATACTTTCCATTTTCCTTCAACCTTCCTTTCATAGAGTCTACTTCGTCCATAAATACCCCACAGGTAGTTCCGCCATCACCATCCCCCCGTCCCTCCGCCCTGTCCGCGTTTCCTCCATGCGCGCAGGAAGCGACGGCGGCGTCGCGACGCCCCGCGGAGGCGGAAGTTGCGCAGCGGCGCCTTGCCACACCGCTTATTAAATTCCCGAAACCCGCAAACGGCAGCGCCCGCCGCTTGGCCTGCCTCCTCACGATCCCTCTTGCGTTCGGAGCAGGGAGGGGGCGGGTGTGGAGGGGAGGGGGAGGGGGAGGCGGAGGGAGATCGCGGCTTCCGCCGGCGAAACGCGCGCTTCTCCACCCCCCGCGCGTCACGCGCCCACGCTCCGCACAATGGACGCCCTGCGAAGACGCCCGCAACGCTGCGCTGACTCCGATTCCGACTCCGATTCCGATTCCGATTCCGACTCCGATTCCGACTCCGACTCCGACTCCGACTCCGATTCCGACTCCGATTCCGACTCCGATTCCGACTCCGATTCCGACTCCGATTCCGACTCCGACTCCGATTCCGACTCCGATTCCGATTCCGACTCCGACTCCGATTCCGACACCAGGGGCGCCCAGAGCAAACAAGAGGGAGGGGAACTAGGTTCATGGGAGTCCTTTATTTCAACAAAAATTCGCACCCTCAAAAAAGCGTGAACAGAATTCATCTCACCATTCAACAGAAATAACTCATAGCGGTTCATTTGAATTAAAAGTACTTATATTTGTGTTTTGGATTGAAAAGGTGTCGGGGCCCCAATGAAGCCGAGGCCTGGGGAAGTTGCCTACGGCGTTAGCGTCAAAAGCCTGTTTTACACGATCATTTTTTCATCATTTGTTGATGCAAAAATGACCGTGTAAAACAGGCTTAAGCGACTCGGTGTCCCTCGGCGCCATGTTAGACGGACGGGTCGCTTGGAAAACTGGGTTGGTTTCTCAAATTTCTATTTCAAACTCATTTTTCCCTTGAGTGTATTGTATTCCTTGCTAGTAATCATTTTTATCAAAATTCAGCTTGACATTACACCATAATCTAATTTATTTTGTTTTTAGTAATTTTATTTCGATAACTTTTTAACAAACTGAAATTGGAGATAACTTAAAGAAAAAAGATTGTACTTACATCACTTGTCCTATATGCGATGTACATGATTTTTGCACCGTATTAGTCATTTACAACCTAGAGGAGCAATGTGAAGTAGATGACAATCTCCGCTAACATAAAATGTATTTGCATTTTCATTTCTAGTTCTATCCCTTACCAAACGTGCTGTACTCAATATAAATGTTTTCAATGAAATAGCTTTATTAAAAAGTATTTTTTTATTCTGTGGTGTTAATTAATACAAAGCGATATATTACTTTACTACTGTAAAAATAAACTAATTTAAAAAACATCAGGATGTTTCTCACAAATTAGTTTTGACATTTAGTGTTACAAATATATTTTTTTCGGCTGCTGATTTCAATTTAATCGATGTCGAAACTGTACTATTAATGAAGCCACTCGGTCTGAACGTGTGCTTTTGTGGTAGCGTCGTCGAATTTTTCCCTATCGGCGTCCTTCACAGGGCAGGTCCATCGCAATTGAGCACGGCCGATGGCTGCTCCTGTTGTTCTGGGGGCGTCGCTACGCAAGAACATGACGCGATGTTTTCCCCCATCTCTCAGACGATTGTTTGCCTCGCGGCCTACAATGTCGAAATGATGAACAGCAATAAAATATAAGAATATAGAGAGATTTTCCGGGAGACACTTTCTATTAGGACTTATTTCTTCCCGCAAAGAAGAACTTGCAATGCTCGGCTGTTCGTGTATTACTCGCGTAAGGCTTTGGAAAACAAGACTGCGTTTCTAAAAATGCGTTCCACTTCATTCGCTCGTGAAAGTACAGCAGCCCTTTCTCCAACATTGAGCGCTCATTGTCTGTACGCTATGGTTGCCCAATACATCCTGAGCCTACTTTCACGTTGTAATTGGCAATGAAGTCTACCTTCTGTTGTGTGGAATAGCCTATATTGTCGAAGCATACCGTAGGGTCAGATATTTGTTCCTTACTTTCTCATAAAGACTTGTTGAGTTTTCGAAAAAGTAGAACTGCCTACGAAAACAAAGATGTCAACCTTGCGAGGACAGATAAAAATGCACTAAAAAGATCCCTGAATATTACTCAGAGACGCCTTCTAACGATAAATATAACACCAATAAAACGGGTTCAAATATAAAAATACAGTAAATATTTGAATTTACCTGAAAAAATTATTTATTTTGATAACTCAAAATAATACGAAAAAAGCACTGACAACATTACGTCTCTTCAAACTGTGAAGAAAACCCTAGTATATTACAATCACGATGAAAAGTTCTGGTTGAACATATGGACGAAAACAGAATCCCACTGTTGGAAATTGCCAATAAAAACATAAATTCCTCATCCCGAAACGACCAAAAACCCCTTCAAATGCGATGATGGTGTAATATATTGCCTCGGACACACGTCACAATTTTCTTCCTTGCAGAGAATACGAGACGTGGAGCACTATAAAAAAAATGCGCATGCCCAACTCAACAGCGGTATCTCTATTCCCGAAAGGAGCCCGCAAGAAGGCGCAAGCAGCCTCCATAAAGCCGCCTGCCGCCCTCAGCCGCCCTTCAGGCCGTGACCGGCGCCCAACTTATGATTTACGGACGCTTCTTCGGGCGATGCGGCGACAGCGGGGCGGGGCGGGGCGGGGCGGGGCGGGGCGAGGCGGGGCGGCGCGGGGCGAGGCGGGGCGGCGCGGGGCGGGGCGAGGCGGGGCGGGGCGAGGCGGGGCGGGGCGGGGAGGGGCGAGGCGAGGCGGGGCGAGGCGGCGCGGGGCGGGGCGAGGCGGCGCGGGGCGGGGCGGGGCGGGACGTAGCGGGGGCGGGGCGGGAAAAAAGCGCGCAGACGCAAGAAGCGGGCGTCTGGGCGGCGCCGGGCGGGGCGGAAGCCGCGCCCGAGGGCAGTGATGAAGCGAGGACGGGCGCGGGGGCGGTGGTGAAGGCTGCGCCATGCCCCAGGAGGAAGGCGCTGCAAGCAATAGAGGGAGGGAAGTTCGGATGCGTGTTGGCGACCGAAGACTGTGTGATCTAGGTACACAAGTGATGATTGCAGCAATGATGCTTTATTTTACGTAGCGAGGCCGTCTTTCGCCTGGCCACGCAAATTTCGCTTAACTCCTTTCAGCATCTAGCAGAAAACAAAGGCACCACTTGGATGGCGAAACAGGCAATTTTAATTTTTGCTTAGAGGCTTCTTTTAGCCATCACGATCTTTTACATGAAGTAAATCTACAAAATAGGACAACCGACATAGCCGACAGGGAGCTTACTTCCCCTGCAAATGAAAATGAACGAAAGATTGTTTCGCCCTTAAAAATCCACGGAATGACACACCGTCTCGCTAAATGGGGACGAAGATGTCGCTGGATGAGGATGCACAACACGAGTCATTGGGTGCACACGAGAGGTTGAAGTCTGTAGGGGCTGGGAAAAACTGCGAAGGAGAGAAAGGGAAAGAAAATGTCCGTGGGTGCGGATGCAGGCGAGAGTCTTTGGAGTGTTGCAGGCACAGGGTGTGAGCAGGTGGGGGTGGAGGCAGGAACGGGGAGACATAAGTAAGAGCAGCAGTACCCAAGCTCCTGAGAAGAATAGAAATGACAGCTAAGACCCCACCGTACACGTCATATAAGTCTCAATGGTTTGGGTGCGTTTGCAAGTGGTACACACGGAACGGGGAGGTGGGAAGTAGAGATTAAAGTCTAGTCGGAAACGCAGGGAAAAACGAAAATAACTTGTTGAGCATTATGAAGTTGCAGGCGTGGTTGGCAACAGATGCGTTCGCGGACAATTTACGTGGTCTCGGACCAACTGAGACGGTCTCATCTGAGACGGACAGAAGGCTGCTGGTGGCAGGGACTGAACTGAGGCGGCAGGGACAGAAACGGACACGTCCCGCCTGGGGATCGCTGGAGTGGGAATTGGATGGCACCCTGCGGAATGGTAACTTCAGAGTGGCAAGTATAGTATGGAGACATGAATTCTGTCCTAGGCGAGATTGACGCAACCGCGGAACGGTCACCGCACAGAGAGGATGCTGGAGTGGTGGCGGAAAGCGAAGGGGAAGGGGAGGACAGGGGAGAAATGAGGACGGGCGCCTGTCGCGGGGACGAGCGCAGTGGCGGCGGCGGCGGCGGCGGCGACTTGAGCGGGGACGGGGGCGGCGACTTTTTCATCCGGCGCGGAGGGATGCGCGAGTAACGGAATCCTCGCGAGGCGATGAAAGGACGGGCCTTGTGTCGCCGCCCGCACCCGTGAATGATGATCTCTGAGTGGACAGCGTTGTCCTTCTCCGGGCGGTGTCGCTGACGGTGGAGGCGGCGGCGGTGGCGCCGGGACGAAGGGGGGCGGCGAGCCGCGGGCCTAGCCGCGAAGGGGGCCTTGCCTTGGGCAGGCAGGCGACAACAGCCGGCGCTGTGTGCGTGCGGTGACTCAAAGGATCACACACTGCCGTTCTTCAAAAGCGCGAGCTGCCTCTGTCTGGGGGAGGCCGGAACCGGCATGCATACACAGACGTTAATGTGAAAGCATGTCCGACAGTAGGAATGACAACGAAACGTCATTAATGTGTGTTTTTATACCCGTGACCCATGTATTATTCATTGATGTAACTGTAATTCTCTTTACGTTTCTCGTGAAGGGTCTTAGAGTGTTTCTCTTTTTTAAAATTATATAATGCACATTAGAAAGCTGCGTAATTGTTCCGTTTCCGAAAGAAGAGCGGTGAGGTTTAAAAATGTCTGCGGGTGATAATTTAAATTGCCCACGACAATAACTTAAAAAAACAATACATAATTTTTATTATTCATCCTCTTGCAAAACCAATAATATTAATTTCTTCTCGATTTTTAATTTTGCTTTATACCGAGAGTCGTGCTTCGCCTATGAACAAGTGGACGAGAGTGACCCGTTTCAAGTGGCATTGCTTCAGGCTTATTTATCACGCGTCGTTTACACGAAACACGCTCATGGGGTCATTTGCGAGTAATTATAGGACAAGAATTATTATAAATTGCTTGCACGTACGAATGTTTACGTAATATGAGTTGAGAAACAAATCGTGATATATGAAGTAGGTAGTTTAGTATCATATGCTCGCGGTTTATTGTGATTAATCGTGTATGTTGAAAGAGAGGTGCGGGAAACAATAGCCAGCCATATGTTAATACGAATTGTGACGTAATAATTGGGGACTTGGAATAAAAGGGTTGAGTCACAGATTCCGTAGTTCAGTAAAAGGCCATACGGATACTGAATCGAGGACACAAGTGATCGGAAATGAAAGTCCTATATCATTGAACAGAAGTAAAATTCGCAAATTCTAAAGTAAGATTCGAATTATTAGTTGTATTTTCAACTTTTCTTTCATGTAATCATATTAAAATTGCATCCGAAAATCTATATTATTCAACCTGTCACAAATCGCCCACAAATAGCGAAAGGTAAGGGGCATATGCGTATATTCGTCATCCCAACAAAACATTGCGCTTCCTACAACGGGCACTTGTGAATGATAGAGCTAGATCATTTTCCCTAAACGCTACTGTAGGAGAGATTCAAACAGCATTATCGGAGAAGATATTTGTTTACGATATTGCGCAATCGGCGATATTTTGGTTATCCGATGAACGTCGGCTCTTAAATAGTGTTCCCATTTCAATTATCAGCATTTTCGGCGTTCTTCATATCTCAAAACGTTGTAGAACATTATGGGAGGCGTCGGAGACACCGCTCGAAAAAACAAACGACGTGACCTGAACCGCCGAGATATCACCGACTCCCTCCGCGGAAGCCTTCGGTTACACCAAGCATCTCGCGTCGCCCACCCCATCCCTCGCCGCTCCCAGGCCGCACGCCGACGCATTAGTCTCCCTGGCCGCGCTGTTCGTCAGACGTGTTTATGGAGTATCCGCGCTTCAGCCAGATACTTTATCGCCCGAGCACGCGCCCGCCCGACCCACGCCGCGGCGGGCGGGCGGGCGGGCGGGCGGGCGGGCGGGCGGGCGGGCGGGCGGCGGCGTCTCAGGTGTCGCCCACCCGTCACCGGGCGTTTCGTGGTGAAACGCGCGGAGCACCCCCCCATCTCCCGCAAGCGGCCGCGCCGCCTCCGGAGCACGTGTCGCGGGAAGCGAACGCGGGAAGGCGGCTGCGCCGAGGATTTCGGGGGGTGAAGGGGGCGGTTCGGGACTCGAGGAAACTGGAACACAAGAGGCAGTGGCGCGCGAGGTGGACGTGAAAGGGAGTGGGCGGACGCGGAGGGTGTGGTCAGAGAGGATCCGTGTACGGTTGAATTCACTTGCCGGTGAACGCGGCCGGGTATGGCCAAATATTTCTGGTACTCGTTTGAGCGTAGGTGCGGCCGCATGCTTCAGGTGTCTTCTAGAACTCTGCCGGCCTTTCATCACACCTGAACGATAACACGTGAATCTGAATTTTCCGTCAAGAATAACTTTGCCTTTCAACATGGACATAGACAATGTCATTTCGTGAAACTATAAATCAGAACTCCTTTGGAAGACCTCCGATAAAAGCGTTCGAAATTAAGAAATGAAATTTTTAAAAAAGCCATGAAACTCATTACTAATTGGTTCTGGGAAATATAACTACAATAATGTAGTAAAAATGTGGAGTTTCTTTCACCAACATATCCCTCATTCTATATCAGACATCTTATAATAAACTCCATTACATACTCCATTACATGACGCCTATCCGTAGTGTTTTGAAGAGGAGTGTCTGATACAGAAGAATGCAGTGTGAACACTACCGTTCAACGAAATTAGCTCATTCCGTCCATTCCAAAATGTTCCATCCTTCCGTTCAGTCCGGATACATACTGCCAATTACCCGGGACGGTGACAGATGTAGTGCAGAGATACGCGAAAGAGAATGACGAAATGTAGGAAAGAGTTGAAAACGCTGTGTAAAATCAGAACATCTACGAGTAGTGTAAGAGGTAATGAATCACCCACAGTGGCAGGAAAGAAGCTATGGCAAGACAGTTGAAGGGAGTATAATGGAGTGGTGGTTAATAAGGGGAAAGTAGAAAGAGTTTGGTGAGAGGGGCGCCGATTGTGGGAAACGACAACCGTGAGCTCCAAACACGATAAAGGCACGAGAGATCGCCGAATCAAAAACGGGCAGTCAATGGAAACAACAAAGAAAGGCGACGATAAAAGGAAAAATTATCGTATTCGAGCATTAATATTGTGACGATGGAAGAGGGATGTAACAAAAAGGTTAAGGAGAGGAAGAGACTTCAAAAAAAAGCAGAAACTTCCAGAGAGGCGGGCAGAGCAAAAGAGAGAAACGAAAATGAAGATGCAGAGGAGGGTGGCCACGATGGCCTGAATGAACTATCCAACTACTATCGAACTATACGGAAAGACTGATTGATTTAGTGTTCCCAGGCGCGTTAAATACTGTGTTTATTAGTGCCGTAAGTTTTATATAGCGTAAATGAGAAAAGGTTCCTGTCTCGTCAAAATGTGAAATTGAGCGAGAACCTGTGCGTCGACGTGTGGATTTTCCCTCTGCACGTATCTCCCTCAGCGGGGAATCACCCGTCCGGGACAATCTGTAGCCTCTTGATTGGCCTCCCGATATGTTTAATGAATGTAAATGTAAGTCTGAGTAAGTAAGGTTAGAGTAGAGAACAGTAATGAGAAAGGAAGAATCCCGCATTGTCCGTGGCCTGTTTGTTAAGGTACTGGGGTTAAGGTTGGTTAAGGAGCAACCACGGAAAACTATCAGAACAGTTGGAACACAATTCTCCTTCAGATAGTATTTGAATTCGACCCAGCTTTGTATGTTTGTAATGTCGAAAATCCACCACCGTCGGGAGTCGAACCGTAGGACATCCCGATGCAGAGACAGGGCAATACTACGACTAGGTCATCGCACCCACTGCCATGTAAATGAAGACGACGGGAGTGAGGTCTTCAGGACTACGGAGGCGGCGAGGACGGCGAGGAGGGCAAGGGAGAGAGGGCGGCGAGGGCGGCGAGGGTGGCGGGGGTGGCGGGGGCGTCGGTTGTGGTGGGGGCAGTGGGCGCGGCGGGGCGGCGGGGGTGGCGGAGACGGCAGGGCCGGGGGGAGGGCGGCGAGGGCGGCGAGGAGGGAGGCGGTGTTGCAGTGTCGACGGCGTCGTCTTGTTGCGCGCGAGTTATGAGAGAAAGTTGCGCTCCCCAGCGCGCCCCTAAGTGCGACTGATCACGAGAAGCGTGTACCCGTCGGCGTACGAGCGGCGAAGAGCGCGTGCGCCCGCGCGCGCACCTTGCGTAAGCGAGAGTGAAATGCCCGCCCGCGCCGGGAGAGGGCGAAATGCGCGGGAGGGCGCGGGAGATGATGAGGGGGAGAGCGGGAGGTGATGAGGGGGAGAGCGGGAGGTGGTGAGTGGGAGAGCCCAGGGAATGACATGGGAGAGGGCATGGGTGAGGGCGTGGGAGAGTGCAGTGGAGAATGTAGTGGAGGGCGCGGAGGATGGCGGGGACAGTGAGGGTGTGCTGAAGATGGATGAAGGGAAGGGCGCGGAGGATGGCGGTGACAGTGAGGGTGTGCTGAAGGTGGATGAAGGGAAGGGCGCGCAGGGGGGCGGTGACAGTGAGGGTGTGCTGAGGGCGGTGACAGTGAGGATGTGCTGAGGGCGGTGACGCTAGGAAGGGAGTACGGGGAGTAGGCAGGGTTGGGAGGCGTTGAGGGGGGTGCGGGAGATAGCGAGAGAAGGCGAACGGGACGCGGGACTCTCAACGACACGCGCGCATCCACAAAGGTCGCAGCCGAGCCGCTGCTTCGAAGCTCACGTCACTTCTGCAGAGGCAAACATGAGTTGTAATTTTGTAAGAAAACAAAGAAACGATGAGCCCCGGAAATGGAGAGAAGACACCTGATTTAAAACTACATGTTTTGAGACGGTACTAAGATAGTGATATTCACAAAACTAAAAAACACCATGCCAACTAACTTTCGCAATGGGGAATAGGGGAACTATTCTAGCTCTCAAGATTCTCGAGCTGCAGTTTAGACCAGTAAACTGTTCAGAGGAGAATCTTCAGAAATGTACATTGCCAGTAACTCCGAAACTTCCTTCCACGCTCGGCGGCTTTCATACTCTCATTTCCAATATCTCAGATCACTAACTCACACTTCTTATCACTGGGTTATTTTTTATTTTTATTTTCCGGTCTATTCTCTCTCCCCCCCCTCTCTCTCTCTCTCTCTCACGCACACACACACACATTAATTTTGTACCACTATCATTGCACCTTTCACACAGCTATACCAAATTTTATTTTTTTAATCTTTGACTCCCAAGTAATATTTCTTTTCGTTGGATTTCGACGTAGACCCTTTGCAGCAGGAAGCTCTGCAGTCGAGCCGTTTCCTGGTTTCGGGGGCGCGCCTCATCCGGGGGCGGGGCCAGGGCCGTGGCCGCCCTGTCCCAAGGGAGGGCGTCGCGACGGCGTCCGGAGCGCCCGGGCCACGCCCTCCATCGCGTCGCGTCGCATCGTTTCGCGCGCTCCGCCACGCCGGCCCCGCCAGGGATTTCCTCCCGCTCTAACAGCTTTTTCCTCTCAGAGGGGGGGGGGGGGCAGAAAACTAATACTTTTAGGATGGTTTTTTGGTATGTTCTTTTTTTCTAGCAATTTTATCATCACGATTAATTTTAAAGTTTAAAGTTATTTCGTGTGTATGTAAGTTATATTTTTTGTATTATTTATTTAGTTAATTTTAAAAAACGGTCAAAAACTGTGTGAAGTAATTTGGGGAGAAGTGTATTTTGTGCTCGTTTTCGTAAATTCTGGGATCTCTACGCGAATATGTATATAAGTTGAATTATGAATACATGCACAAACGAACGGTTTCGGCAAAAATTGATATGAAAATGTTAGCCCTCCTGTCACGAAACTATTTGAATAGGAAAATGCTACAAATTTGGGCTATTATCCTTTATCGTGTCATTTAGAATGGAATCGACTTACTGCTGCGAGAACAAGGTGAACGATAAATTTCACTGAAATAATAATAATAATAATAATAATAATAATAATAATAATAATAATAATAATAATAATAATAATAATAATAATAAAAAAATAAAAAACTTTATCTCAGTAACTTTACTTTTGTTTGTCTGTAGTACTTGGCAATTTCAACTGAAGTATTTGAAGTGTTCAACACAATTTTCAATGTATATTATGTTTTTTATTATCAATTACAAAGAAATACAATGTTTTCCTAAGGCGTGCTGAGTACGTGAATCAACTTTCTCTTTAACCCTGGAGTGCTCTCCAACCCACTATGGAATACAGAAGCGGCCATTCGCCGTTCCGAACCTTCTTACAAGTTTGTTGAGGTAATATCCCCAATTGACACGAGAGATAAGATCGTGAGGTCACCTATTTGCAAAACAACTTCAAATATGAAAGCGATGTAAACTGACGCTTAAGCCTTATCGACAAGATGCAGATTGTATGTAATTTCTCCCGCCATCATCTAATGTTTTAACATATGTATTGCTACCTCTTTTCAACGAAAGAAATTTATACTTCATGATCGAACCCATGACCTTGGCCTGCCGCAGAATATAGCCGGACATTCACAACGGTCATATATACAACATGTTCAACCCTTCACGAAAACAGGAGCTTCTCTCTCTTTACTACATAGGTTTAAATTAACGGAAAACAACGCTCTCACCAGTAAGCGAGTCAATCTAGGAATAACAAATCAACAAAACTCTTTTTATAGGTACTGCATTGAATCAGAGTGTATAAATGAAAGAATTTCTAATGATAAATTGACATGATCTCGAGAAACGCGAGTTTCTCGAGTATATTAATAGGTTGTATTGAACACTTTCGCCATATCCTATTCTTAAAAGAAGGAAAAAAACAAAAAAACATTAGTGTATGAGTTAAACGAGTGTCATTGTTTGGCAAGCTACAAAAAACGCTCCACTTGAGCCGGTCCTCTGTCTCCTCGCGGCGGTATTACGTGTCCTATTAAATGGCAAGTGTAGCAGTGCGGCAAGCGCCGGCTTCAACAGCAGGAGCGGAGGCGGGCGCCGACGCAGCTGGGGCGTCGCTCTGCCCCGTACCACCCCGCCTCGCCTCGTGCCACTACTACACCCCGCCCCGCGCCACCTCCCCTGCCCCTCGCCTCCCAGCGCTACCCCACCCGCCCCGGGCCGCCCCGCCTCCCCTCACGCCGCCCCGCCCTGCCCCTCGCCGCCCAGCGCCGCCCCGCCTCACGCCGCGCCGCCCAGCGCCGGCCGCGCGCTGACGTCACGGCATTGTCGGCACGACCGCCCCACTTCGCGGCGCGCGCTGACCTCCAGGCCGCCGCCGCCGCCGCCGCCGCCCCGGCCTACCTGCCCGAGAGCGAGCGTGCCACGCCCCGACTCCCGCGTGCCTGCACCCCGCCGGCCGCTCGCGGGCATCGACGCCGGTTCCGCCAGGAAGCAGACGCCGACTAACAATACACAACGGTTAGGTGCTTTCCAACATTCCCATTGTACCGTTTACGAAGTTAGTGATTATAAACCAGGCACTCCAGGGTTGAAGGAGAACGCAGCTCGCAAAACGTGGGCGCAAAAATGGAATATAATTTTTCATAAGCGCAAGTTTAACAATAACTGAATTCTAATATTTAATGTAAGGTAAGTTACATAATTTTAAGTTTATGCAAAAACATTTAATAGGCTTCTATTGTTATATACAATATTACGTTTTCTTTCTTTTTGTTTTATCATTTTCTGTTTTGTGAACAATAATCCTTAAGTCATGTAATTGGCTTCTGTAATTCTCATTTACAATAGTGCCGAACTTTTTCTTGTTTCCTCTTTTATGCATTCATATTTCGTTCTTATTTAATGGAAGCGTGCCAACTGCCAGATTTTGAACATTATTAATAAAATTATTTGAATAAAATCCTCCTATGGATCAAAAAGAAGTTACGGAATTTTCCATTTCATATTTCTATGCATATCTTGAGTAAATATTTATGTAACAACAATTATAGATTATATATTGTATTTAGATCGATAATTGTCGATGTTAAAACGATTTAGATAGCTCATTCGGCCCCAGCTCGTTTTTGAGCGTTCAGCTCTGAATGTCTCAAGAGTGTCCTAGAAGTACATTCAGCCTTGCGTTGTTCGGCGAGCAGAAGAATAATTCTGTCATCAATTAGAAGAGCATATTGTGTGAGCTGTAATAAAAATTAGAATGCAACAAAGCAACCTATCAACATTCTTGGTGGAGAAGAGATAGACAAGTTTTTTCATCTTTTTTGCGCAACGATGCTTGTCTGGCCGGCAAATTCGTCCGAGCGTGGTGACCATGCTTAGCCGGAATTCGCGCACGATTTCCACGAATAGGCGGCGGAGACACGATGAATCGTTCTGACCCGAGGTCATGGGGACGGCCTGGAGTTGAGGGGGGGGGAGGCGATTTGATGACTGATTGCGTCACACTCACAAAGATCCTCAGCGGAGCAGCAACGTTCCGGACGAGTGAGGATAGCACTTCGTTTGACTTCTGCCCGGACCAAGTAGCCCTCTGTGGCCGTTGCGATGAACTCGTAATGTTACGCCTTTTCGCTTTATGCATACAGTTCAATACCCTTCTGGCCTTGATTTTGAAATTTTTTCCCGGTGTTTCCTTAATTCTCCAAGAGCGAAATTCAATGCCTACATTAAGGTTGGCGGTTTAAGGAAGTTGATTATATCACGTGGAACACGTTTGGGTCATCGGAATTAATTAAGGCTAAAGGAAAAGACAGATCGAGTGATAATCGTATTCGATGCATTTTCTTACTCAAAAAAACGTAATCGCATATCTCAAGTTAGAATACAATCTAAAAAATGTGATATTATGTGCTCAAAAGTTAATAAGTGGAACACGACCAGTGAATATGTATCATACCCCCCTCCCCAAATTCACAGAAAATATGTACATTTGAAACATCGTATCTTTTACGCTTTCTTTATTTCTTTTGCATAATAACAAAAAGAAAAATATTCTCTAAACGTTACCCCTTCCCTGAAGAAAATTAACGATATTTAACTGAAAATTACAAATGAAGGGCTCAGTAGAACAAGGAGCTATTAGCATTAAATAAAACTTAAAAAATATTATTTTAATGTGATAGTTATTTATATTCAGTACGGACGTATGCGCAAATGTGCTGTGTTTTAAAGGTTATAAGTTATAAGTGTTATATTACGAAAGCTGTCTCTCAATATCTCAAAATTAGGTCAATGAAGGATAACCCAATGTTGAAATGAAAATACAATTTCGAGTTATGTGGCTAAATACAATATATTCGCGAGAATGCAATTTCGATTTTCTATTTTTCCAATGCAATTGGATTGCGGCTCGCACTGCTTGCTATGCACGACTCGCTCTGCGTCACGGGTGTAGAAGCATCGTGGTTACACGCGTCGTTCTCTGGCGTGTTCGCGGTGCTTACCGTCTTGGAAGAGTAACCTAATTATTTAGATCGACGCATAGCGAGTGCTCCTAAATAACAGTCTTCCTCGTGTCGGTAATTCGCGAGGCTAAAAAGGGGCACCTTGGAACTGCAGTTAAACTGCGATGTGCAAGTGTTTTTCAGCATTGCAAATCTCCCGTGGGCACCGAAAGTAGAAACACGGAAACATCGACGCTCGCGAATGGGTCACGCGAGCTCGGCGGCCGGCTGTGTGTTTGCTCTCCGAATGAGGAGCTCTCGGAAGTAAATTGAGAGAAAGCTCAACACATTCTGAATAAATCCTTTATGACCCTGCCATATAGTAATAAGTTTACGGCGGTTCCGCTTAGGATTGAAACATATTGCGATAATTGAAGCATATTTCGAAATTTATTGTGCTGATTCGATCACACCGAAACGATACAAAATAAATTTGCCGATCCGATGGCCGAGATCGCTAAGGCATGCTTGTATTGTGTTCGTTCTTTCATCCCCTATCATCATATCGTGTCATCCTCACAGTTACCATACCGTTACAAGCAATAGTGGTCGCTAATGACCCAGAAGTTGATGCGATCTTAAATAACAAAAAATAAAATAAAACAAAATAAACTTGCTTAGCACTTTCGTGTCTACAATACGTCGAATACTAAAAATTGTAAATTTTGAAAGTCTCTTGATAAAAATAATTTTAACACTGGCTGAATAATTTCAGCTCGAAGTAATTAATACAGAAAAATATTTTTCACAAAAACATTTCAACAAGCTGGTGTTCATAATCATTACTACAGTTAACTTACCACGTATCTGTAACATTCCACGTATTGTTAATTTTCAAGAAGTCATTTCAATCCCCTCACATCAAGGTTTCCTCGGAAAAGGTACTCCAAAGAACAGGTTCATGTTGAGCAAACAACTGCTTCTGAGAGTTGAAGGACATTTTCATAGGCCTTAGCATCGGAGTGCGAACACCCCCACACCCCTTGAAGGTGTGTCGAGGCGCGCGTTGCCGTGCACTTCGTGACATGGGGCTTTTCTCAGAGCCGAGTGCTTTGCGAAGAGACCCCGTCCACCCACCCCCTTCGGCAGGCAGGAATGCGGGGGCCGATAGCCCCCCCTCCCCCCCAAACCATCCCGAAGCGAGGGGGGCCGCTTCGTGACGCGCTAAGCAGTGCTCGAAGCGTCAAGTCATCAAACGCTCTCCAGCGATGTATTGGCTGGATGGGTTCGGATCTAAACAACAAAACGCTCGCTCGCTCGCGCGCGCCACGCCGCCCCGCGCCGCGCCGCGCCGCGCCGCGCCAGACCGCGCCACGCCGCGGCGGGCGGGCGGCCGAAAGGAGAGGAAAAATAATAACAAAAAAGAGAAACACAAATGCCTCGAGTGGAGCCACGTTCCAAGGCAGCTAAGGAGAGTCTCCAGCGCCGGGAAGGGCCGCTCGGCGATTGTTCTGCTACTTAGTGAGCGCGGGTGCGCGCTCGCGCCGCTGTGACGGTGGACCCGCTGGGAGTGATTGGCGGGCGATGGACGGCGGTGTGCGCGCTTCCAGCCAGCCACGGTGAGTGCCCGCGCGGGGCGCTGTGATCGTCGGAGTGCCATATGGCGGCAGGGGCGCTGTGATCGTCGGGGCTCGCCCGGTCGGTTCGAGAGAATGGGTGTCACGGGGAAGAATTGACAGAAACGAGCGAACAGTAAAAGAGATGTCATGAAGGAAGAGAAGTGACTGAAAGGGAAAAAAATGCCACGAAAATTAAAAAAAAAATGACGCGGAAGAATGTTACTTTACTATTTGGAGGTGAGAGTCTTGAAAGACATTAAATGTGTCATCGAATGCCATTCTGACATTTTAAAACTCAAATTCGTATTTCCGCCATGTCCCAGTGGATACATCTTTTGCGGTGGCTATGTGGACAGGTGGGTGGTTAGGATGGCGGACGGATGGGTGATTGGGAGGATGGGTGGGCGGACGTGTGAGTTGGCGGGTGATCGGACGGGTGAGCGGGCGGGTGAGCGGGCGGGTGAGTGGGCGGGTGAGCGGGCGGGTGAGCGGGCGGGTGAGCGGGCGGGTGAGCGGGCGGGTGAGCGGGCGGGCGGGCGCCGGGGCGTTTGCGCTAGCGCTTGGCGCGCGCTGGCGGCGGCGCAGGTGGCGGAGGCCGCGGGGTCGCGAGGTCCGCACGGGAAGGCCGCTGCCGACCCGGCAACTTTCTTTATGTATATTGTGCCCTCCCCCAGCCCCTCTCGCCCCGGGCCGCGCCACGGCGCGGTGATCGGCTCGGCCCGGCCCGGCTCGGCCCGGCGCGCCACTCGTTACACGTAGTCGTACCTTAAGCGCCCCGCATTCAACGCTTGCCGCTCATGCGTTTATTGATTACGCTCCGTGATACCGCCCAGGCCTTACGACACTGCGGCTGCTCAATAACAGGTCCCTTTCTTCGCAGACGTCTATTGTTTGAATGCACAATGAAAGTTAAGTTATTCGCGTAAGTTAGACTGTCCTTTGGAATTGGGGTTCTTGGGTTATCGGCAGGCATCTGAGACCCGTCGCTTTGCACCGAAACCTTTGAGCCGTTTTTTCGTGTTTTTATTTCGAAGGGCGTCCTTTCATAAAATACGCGACAGGAATATTTGGGGATCAATGTAGTTTTTGGAACTTAATTATTCCTTTAGGCATCAAAACTGATAGTTCTGGCTAGTTAGGTTTATAACTAGTTTTATTAAGTTTTTCACAAAAATTTTACATAATTTTTGACAATCAAAAACTATTTTATAACATTTAATCAAATTTTCAAGCAAACCTCCGTATCGACGTGTGATAAAGCAAGTTTGATGCACACATGCGACAGCTGGTAGTGCACATTCACCGCCCACTTACTAAAAGAACAGGGAGAAATTATTTAGAAATTGCATATTACCGTACTTAAAAATACATGAACTGAATCAAAAAAATATCCCAGTTACAAAAATAAACCTTCGCAATATCTATAAAGTAGGGTTGTGACAGAACTTAATGATCGAATATAACTTCAAGATATAAATATATTTTTCTAAAACAAAATGTTAAACGTCTTAAACTGCACATTGAATAGATACAATTTTACAATATTTTAAAAAACCCATTATATCGGTCTTTGCTTAAGTTTACAAGCAATCATAATGCGCGGGTGTCCCGCAACAGCTTTTGGAAGCCGTCTCCCGCAGCGTGCGTAGGATTTCCGCCACTTCGCTATCCGGGCGTCGCGACGCAACGCAACGGACTGTACAAAATTGCACGCAGTAAATTGAGGTTACGCGTATGAAATACGCGTTTCATTAACGGAATATTTAGGGCAATTATATTTCGTTTCCGCCACGCGAGAACGCAGCGAGTCACATGGTTACGCAAATCCCTGACGTAAAATATTTCACAACGGGGCGTTTATACGGCCGCTGGGGAGCGGCGGCGCGGGCTGGCATTGGGGGAAAGTTCATCACGGTCGGGCGCGGCCGCCGCCGCCACCGCCGCCGCCCCCGGACCCCAAGCCCGGTCCCGCCGGACGCCTCCCGAGTGCTGGTCCCGCTCCGGGCGACGGAATTTCATAAAATTGCTAGCCACGCCCATTTTCGTGGAGGCACGGTTTTGGTGCAGAGGTCGGCAACCTTTTTTTGAAGCATTTTTGGCAAAGTGTGAGGTTGTACCTGTTCTTGAAATAACGATAGTTTCTGTCATTTTTTCCACGCAAAAAGACAGTTGATAAAAGCTAATATTTTTAAAAATATTTTCCTAACATATGAAACATATGTCGAATAGTCTTTAGTAATTTTTCAGTGCAATTGATATTCGTATAAGCAAAACATAAATTTAAGAATATTTTGGAATATGTTTATATAAAGTAAAATTGCATACTGTAATTTAAAATGGAAATGAATGTTATTTTCATAACTGCACGAATCTCGCAGGAGCAACCTAACATCAGTATTGACAATGTCTATCTTTGTGGTGGAATGTGCTGAATAAGACCCCTGATTTATCCTAATAACAATCATCACTCATAATTACCCTGTTTTACCCCACATTTCAGCCATCAACTGTCAGGTAGGAATCCGCCTGCGTGTCGTCGGCCATTCATCGCAAGAAATCTTTTCAAAGACCTGAGTGAGTTACTCGTTTCTATAGATCGTACGAGAATGTCGACTACTTCACCGGCTGCAAATTCCACCAACAAGTACGAGAAGTGATTCACAGATGACCAGTCTTCTTCCCAGGAGACACAATGCGCCTCGCGAGGATACGTCCTCGCAAGGTACACAGCGTCCGTCCTCACCGCGCCACCAGCTTCCTCCGTGTGTAATTTGTCGGAAAGCCGTCAACCTTTCAGAATATTTGGCGTCCTCCCGGCTGCCGTGTAGTTATGCATAGAAAAGTATCCATCAAGATGAAGGGCGGACGAGGCGAGGAAAAATAAAGAAGCGCGGAGCGGCGGAGCTAGAATTCGTCACTGAAGAGTTAAAGTCTCCCGCTGCGGGCCCGGAGCAGGGCCCTAATGGATAAAAAAGAAAACAATTTTCTCGGAAAGGTGACTGGTGATTGGGCGATCCTCGACAAGGATGGGCGGGCACCGGAGGTTTAAAAAGCCCCGCATAAAGCGACCACAGTTCCAAAACATATGAATACCCATTATTTATTGTGTCATTGTCCCCGCTCTTCCATTCAGCCGCGGGGGCTTATCAGACGGCTGCTCTATACACGCGGGCTCGAAGATTTAAGTTACTGTTGCTGTTTTTTGAAAGGGGAACTTCCAGTGAAAGCCCCCTACCCGAAGACAGAGGGCGCGGAGAGGAAGATGAGGGGAAGGGGGCGAGGGCATGACGGAAGGGTGGGGTATACTAGTAGGTGTAAAGGGGGAACAAGCGGAGCACTTATTAAAGAAGTAAGGGAGGGGCTCTGACGAGCACTAACAATAGCGTTGCCCCCACCCCGTGCGAATGCAAGCAACGCTCCTCCCCTCCCCTCCCCTCCCCCCTCTCCCCGCCGCCGTGCCCCCCCCCCTCTCCCGCTCCCTCGCTCTCCACATTTTCCATCTGCTCCCGAGTTGAATTTTTTAAAGCCTACTTTTCAAGATGGAAAGACAAGATAACGTTCGGTAAGGACCGCCGAGCTACTGCGCTGCGCCCGCTTTTGTTATTATTGTTACCAGACGGAGATAACAATCGACAAACGAAAACGTGGAGAGGGAGAGGGGGAGCGGAAAACGAAGAAGAAGCAATGACATTTTTTTTAGCGGAGGTCGACCCGGCGTCGCGACGCGACCTGCGCTAAGCATATATCCGCGCGCGGCTATGGCAATTGTCAGCACTTCTGCAACGGCGTATCTGCGCCGGGGCGTTAATTACAGGCAGTAACAGTTGCGTCCGGCGGGAAGCAGGAGGGGAAAAGAGGGAGGAGGAGGGGAGACGGGTCGGGAGGAAGAGTGGCTCTTCGCGGCGGCGTAGCGCGTGAAAAACGCGCCGTCCAACACAAACGACGGCGCCTCTAATCGGGCCTCCCCATCGCGGGGGTGGACGAGAGGGAAGAGGGGGTGTTCGCGACGGCCACCCCCGCGCGCCTTCCTTCCAATAACGAGAATGAATTAACAATCGATGGCGCCTTATCACCACTCTCCCACGAACATTACTTCCAGCGCTTCTTATAAAAGTTGCACGCGCCGCCTTCGGAACAAAATTTACAAAGCGCGCATTCTGTGCGGCCGGGCCCTGACTTATGGATGAAGCTACTCCTTCTGAAAGCCACGGAATATAATTAATTTAAGGCGAAGCCACTTTCTACATCTCCTACTGTACGAAATATGGGAACACTCTATTACGCCCCGGCGGAGACGGAGGCGGAGGCGCGAGGTCTGTTCGGGGGTTTAATGAGTTTTGGTTCAACATTTAACACGGGAGAAATATGTAACACCCTTCACGAGGATAATAGTTTCCTAATACGCTCAGTTAACTAACGGCAGAGGCGGCGCTAAAGGCCAGCATACTGGGCCTTGGCGGGGTGCATTGGTCGACTGGAAAGGGCGAACGAAATGGCTTCAGGTGTAATGACGCTCTAAGTAATGGCGCTAAATAAAGTTTTCAAGAAGCGCAAAGGCTTATTATTATCGTCCAAAAATATCATACATTCGAAAACATTCATTTTAAAACAACACGTAGTAATACAGATTTACATTACCATTACTGCCGTTGAGCATATCTAAGTAATATAATTTGTATTTACATATCTGTAAATAATTAAACTCTTTCATCCAAAGACGTACACTCTGTACATTCATTGAAATCTGCATAATTTTAGCATTTGAGAAGAATTTATTCCACACTAATTACCATTTTAATGCCGAAACACACAAATTTTTATGATTCTCTGCTTTCTTTCTTTATGAAACTTCATTTCGTTTTTGGCAGAATTTCTCGAGATGGAAACAATGTGCTTCCACAACTCGGGATACGTGAAATTTGGAGAGAAATCATAGCCAAGATAAGAAACAGAAATGACTGACGCTTGAGCAAGGATAATCTACGTTCGTTTCGAATTCCTAACATATTCTTCCTCCCGCAATGGCCAGCTGTACTCCAACACTCAACGAAAAGCGTGTCCAGAGAGAGCCCCGTACGTTGGTTGGCGTCCCCCGAAAGAGCTCCTCGCCTCGCATGCGATGCGACTGCAGGTCTGTCGGCCGCGCGCGCACCCGGGCAACGGCGGCCATCGCAGAAGCGTCTGACAAATGAACGCCACGCCCCTTCGGAAATAACGCGCTGCGGCAGCGCCGCGCCACGGCCGGCTCCGTAATTAATACGGCGCACAAACAATAATTCCTGTAATGAACTCGCAATCTATATAGGCCGGGGGTGCGAGGCCCCGAGGAAAAACCGCCCAAGCGCAAACTTTTCCTGGTGTCCGTGTGGCGACGCAGAGAGAATGAAAGAAAGAAGAAGAATAAAAAAACAAAAACAAAAAAAACGAGGCCCGTCGACGCGACGGTTGCGCCGCCGCTGACGTCCGACTCCATTATTCATGGGAAGGCGGCGGTGGGGGCGGGGGCGGGTGGGAGGGGGGGTGGGGCGGGAGGGGGTCCGGAAAGACGGAAGGCGCCGCGCGAGTCCGCGGCCGGAAGTACCGTCCCTTCGATCCGCGCGCTCCCTCCTTCATAATTTACGGCGACCGCCACGAGGCGGCGGCAGCGGCGCGCGGGCGAAGGGGGCGGCCAGTCGGCCAGCCGTATGGTCGGTCGCTCAGGTCGGGAGAAGTAGCGCACAGCGAGAATAGGTCGCCTCGGTTGGCAATGAAGCTAAAATATTTCTCTAGTAGTAGATGAAATCGAACATTGATTAGCTCAAGCAATTCTAATTGTCCCGCCCACAGTTCCCAGAAACCTTACTTGTAATTTTAATTTTCTTTGCATTGCTGGTAATATTAGAATTGTAACACTTATTTCAATTGTAACAAAAAATACCCACAGCGTCTCTAAAAAAACATTTTAAACATACCCACATTTATCAATTATTCAGTTTTTTTTATTTTGGTTGCATTACATGAGGTTTCAAACATATTTCCGAGTACTTTAGACATCTTAAAATTATTTCCACGTAAAAAATAACAAAATACAAAAATTATTTCAAGTCTAGCGTTAAGAGTTTTTTTTAGGTCTGTTATTTTAATTCCATCCCCCCCCCCAAATACAACCCAGTACTGAATAATTGTCTGTACAATTTCAACAGCGCAAGAAATAATAACAGGGAAAAGAAGTGTAATTTTATGGTTTTCCGCTCCCCTCCTCTCCTTCTTCTTCTTATTCACTGAAAACAACTTCCTTTCCATCTTCCGGAGCGCCGCATGCAGCGCTTGGCTGGACAGACGGTGGCAGTGGGGCCTTGCGAGCGCACTTTGCGAACACGTCGCGCACAAGGCCCTAAACCCTACTGCAAACTACGCAGAATGGCGGTTATGTTCTAGATTGCTCTTTGTTATATAGAGTTCTAATGGCTGTCGTATTGACGTTGGATGTCAAGCACCGTATTCAAAGCTTACTATTCAAACGTTCAACATGTCATGTCTTTGGATTTTCCCATATCCGGTTTCAATCTGAGACAATTATTTTTTTAACTTGCATTGGTTGTCTTCGACATGTTTATAAGCGTAAGATTATAATACTATATCGTAAATGAAAATAGAGTGAGACACAGATTTTGAGGACAGGTTTTCCTTGAAATTCACGGTGTGTGTGGAGAAAGAAACGAAGGTGTAAATTAAAAAGCAGAAAGTAAAAGAGATGCAGTCGTATAGCGATGAAAAATGTGTTGAAATGAATAATCGAACTTCATTAATTATTTAGTGTGTAGTATTGCATTACTTATAGTTAAAGGAGTCTTTATTTCAATAATCCCATAAATATAATTATTAGTGACTCACACCCATAGGCTGCTTCCAATACCTATGGCTGCTACAGTCAAATGCAACGAAATTCCCCTTCTCCCACGACATTTTGACTTTCGTTTGATTGATCGGGCAATCAAAAAAAGCACGGTGCTGGCCTGTCCGACAGTCCGCAGCCGACGAGGCGATCGCATTAATCAGGAACCAAAAAACTCAAACGGACGGGCTCTATCGAAGAGATCTGTAGCGGTGGGGGCGGGTGGGGGTGGAGGGGGGGGCGGGAGGAGATGGGGAAGCGAAGACGGCGGGGCCCACGAGTCCGAAAGCGTTCCGTCTAGGAAGGAGCGTCATTTGAACGATCGATGGAGGGAAATAAAATTGTCCGTGGAGGGCGCCTGGAGAGTTGTTGGGCGCGAGCCGAGCACCGACATGGGTGTGAACGCCGGGCTGAACGCTTAACGGCGGAAGCAGCGGTTAAGAGATGGACACAGGGCTGTTCGCTGCAGCGGAGCGGAAGCCGTTGGATCGCTTTACGACGCGTACTGATTGGGAGAGTCAGGCGACCGGCACTCAACTCTCGTCGCTTTCTGTTGTTGCAATACTGCTCGTTGAATTGCAAAGTTCATTTACTACAACTGGCGAATTCTCTAAGTAACACCTTCTCTAAGTAACTCTTAAAATAAGAATCAATCCGGCAATCTTATCAACTTCTTTTCAGAGTAATCATGTGCAACATTAAACTAATAAGTTTTGCGTGAAAGGCAAAAAACGTGGAGTGTTTATTGTGGTTGGAAAATCCTGGAAACGTGAGCTATTGACGAAACAGATTTTAGAGAAGTTTCAATACCACGTTCAAACCAGAACTTTGTCAGACAGAGGAGTGCAGAGAAAAACAGTGACCTGGGGCAGTTGATCCAAGGGGACCGCTTATTTGTAACAAAAAATTCCTCCTCCCTGTATTCACAAACAGAATTCATTTCTCCATGCATCAGAAATAATTTGTGGCGTTAAATTTGGATTAGAGATAAATATATTTTTCATTTCTTTTGAATGAAAAAAATAAATCATGGCCCCGAATTAAGTCGGGGCCTGGGGCAAGTTGCCCCAGCTGCCCCCCTCCTTCTGGACGCCCCTTTTCCCAGCATTAACTTGTTTAACAATGCCATTCGTTTTCTTATTCTAATTGTTCAAATAATTTCAAAAAAACTGTTAATAAAAATATTTTGTTTATCCTTGCAGTATGTGGGTGCCCTGCATTGATGTACCGGTACAATTTTCCTCTTAAATGACACGCCCTGTTTTTGTTTATTCTCCATTTACTACCATGAACTCCACCCACTTGCTTCCTCGTTCCTCTAAAGTATTTCGCTTCAATTTTATTCGGTAGGTACATTCACTTTCTTTCCTAACAAATCACTTCTAATTCCCCTGCGTCGCCTCCCGTTGCCTGCTCGCCGCCGTCGAGCACCGGAAGGCGAGCCATGTCCGGCGCGCACGGGCAGCGTGGGCGTGGGCGCTGGCGGCGTACGCAAAGGGCGCAAAGGGAGGGGGGCGCATGAAGTAACCGCGGGTGGGCGGATCCGCGTGCGCGGCGCGTGCGCTGCGTAACGCGTGTACGCAGCCCCAATTACGGGAGCGCGTGGGCGAGGACGCGCGTGCGTGCGTGCGTGCGTGAGCGCGCGCGTGCGACGCGTTCGGATGGGCACGCGCAGCTAACGGCTGATGGGCGACCGCTGAAAAACTTGGAGTGGCGATCCACTGTCATATTAAATTTTTGTGTGTGCTAGAATAGAATTTATATAAATATTTAATATCGTACAGCAAATAGTGAGTTATACATTTTCAATTTGGAAGGCATTTAAAAGTGTTTTATCGAGATGAAGGAACCGGTTCAGTTAAGCTCACAGGGCAGCATCGTTGCAGCTTCCGCACAGACTCTGACCGGGGAGGCCTAGGGTTCGAGTCCCGACGGTGGCGGATTTTCGTTACAAGCTAGACACCTAAGTCGAATTCAGCCCTTCTGTGAGGGGAAATTCTTGCGCCGGCAGTTCTGATAAGTTTTCTTTGATTTCCCCGCGAATACCGAATCAGTAGCCTAAATAACGGGCCTCGAAATGCGCGCGATCTTTCCTTCATCTCCCTTGTCTTATCGTTTTCTCTATGAACACACACATACACTGGCATGCAATACAGTACCACACATGTCTGGAGAGCAGTCGGGAGCCCCTGCCTTAGGCGCTGCCCCGCAGGGGAGAGATACCTGCAAAGGGAAATTTCCCGCAAGCCGATGTGAAGGTCCGCGACGGATCTCACCATCCAGCGGAGAAGGAATCATCGCAACCTCCCGCGACGAAGCACTCACTACACGAACGGGACTAATGATGTGGATGTGTTCGGAAATAATCAATCAATCTTGCTTTTGTAGTTGTGAGAAAAACAAGGGAAAATATTAATACACAAGGTTGAAAATTTGGTTAGTCTGAATTTATTCGCGTTATTGAATTTATTTGAAGTTATTAGATATTTGTCAATTGGGTCATTAGAATGTCAAAGATGATCATGAGTAGTTTACATTTAAAATTGATGTATGCAAATAAAAAGAATAATTCGTTGTATACTGATTCATTTCTGTGTAATAAAGACGCACCTCTAAAGAGAACTGAAAACAAATAAATTGTATTTGTTGTTTGACAGAGCTGTACTAATCAATTTAATGAATATATTCACGTTATCGTTTGGCAGGCGTGGGCTACCTGAACGATGAAATGTATTTGTGAAAATAGAATTCTATCCTCTGAAAAGTACCGCACAGTGTGGTATTTAATGTAGTTTTGAAAAATGTAACTCATGGGAAAAACATTCACTCTGAGACGCGTGCATGGACGCGAGCGAGGGAATTTTGAGGGACGAAAGCGACGAAACAGTAGGGGAAGGTGATATAAATACAGTGGTGAGCGTGTGTGTGCTCTAAATGTTTTTACTTTAGTCTTCCTTTTTGTGGTATTCTATCGTGGAGAATTTTGAAAAAGTTCTCACTCGGGCCCTCTCGTGCTCGAGACAATTAAACGTGCGAATGAAACAAAATGTTAGAGCATATATAGTTTTGTTTTTACATTTCTGGATGTAATCTCTTTAATTCTTCGAGTGTAAAATGTCAAAGTAGAACTGCACGTGGCACGTAAAATAGTTAAAACTCTATCACACGTCACTCTTGTCGATAGTATGAGGCCGACTGTCACCTCAACACTGCCTGACAAAATTGACTTGACTTTGAATGAAGTATCTTTATATGAATAAGAGTTTCTCAACGCTGAATCATAGACATATGTTACACTGTCATCGTGACATTGCAGAGTTTGGTAACACACCATAAGTGAAATTATTATCGTGTGTTACCGTGCATTATTTCATAAGTGAAAATAATTTTCAAAGACAATCTGCTGTGTGGATGGACACAGATGGGGCAATAATGGAACACCCAAGTCCCATTATTAAAATCGACATTCACCACAAAACTCACACATGACTTCAGAGCATAAATACAATTATTGCACCTAAATTAGAGAACTGATATTTCGCTCGCATTGTAAAAATAAAACTAATTTGGCCAACAAACTTTCTCAAATAAGAATGCATCTAATATTCTTAAATAAATTTTAACAAAAGGATGAACGCTAAGTATATAAAATTTGCATTCATTCGTGACTTAGTTATCCACCCTATGCATCAAAAATTTTAAAATAGAATTGAATTTAAAGTTAAATTTTATTTTTAAATGTTTGATGCATAGAGTGGGCAATTAATTGACGAATTAATGTAAAAATTATATTTAAAAATATACAGGCTAAAGCCTTAAATGTTACTTTACATTATACTTAAAACTGAACTTAATGTTAAATTTTAAGTATAATGTAAAGTAGCACTTACGACTTTAGCCAATACATTTTTAGATAAAAATTTTACTCTTATTTGTCAATTACTTATGTCCTGTACCTAAAGGGAATAAATCCATCAGCGAGCGAAGTTCTCTAACCCAGGCGCGGCCGCGCGGGCCAGAGCAGAGCGGCTCTGTACTATGACACTCACTAGTCGTCGCTTGGGCTTGATCAGCGGCCGGTTCTGGCCGTTCATCTTGTAGTAGAGGCCGCAGGCGTTGCAGAGGTAGTGGCCGGTGCCGTCGCGACGCCACAGCGGCGTGGAGGTGGCGCCGCAGTTGACGCACTCGCGGCCCTCTGCAACAAGACGCCGAGGGGCGGCGCGTTTGAGACAGGGGCCTTGGGAAGGCCGTGGCGCGGGCGGAGTTCCTTGGGAGCAGCGGCTGACAGAGAAGGGGACGCTCATGTTGGCAGAACTGCTCAACGGCCTGATCATGTGTTGTGGATTTTATTTGTGGGTGGTTTATTTCCTGTCGAATTTCACTTCATTTTCGTTATAAAATTAATGTTTGTTAATGGTTCTGGAATTCTAGAGTGATGTTGTTTTGATTCAATATTATCTCACAATATTATCTGCAGTGCTTTAACCACCTCACTAAATAGATTTGCTTCCTAGAGTGTCTATGTGATATCTACTTTTAGTTTTGCTTCCTAAATCAATTGCTTTCTGACTTATTACGCCGGATAGAATGCTCTTTATATCTGTTACTGCCTTTCTACGCACAGCAACCAAAATTAAAGGTTAGATTTCCATTGTTTCTAGTGAACATGCATTCATCAACTACATGTCATAAGCTATCATTTTCATCCATTAAACTTCTTTAAACGAGGTATTGAGAACTTGGCATTTTGTGAAGAGAGACTAGAAGATAATTTGCCAATGCGCACACATTACGAAATATATTAAAATGTATATTAATTAATCATTACGAGCTATATGAAGGCTTTCCTATGATTGAAGTAGCGATTCACTTACAGCACATTGACTAAATAACCTCTATTATTTTTCAATAACTACAAAAAATACATGAATAGCAATCGCTCTTCTGATTTCAACACTGTATTAACAATTTAAAATATAAAGTTTATTTACACGTTTATTGCATGTAATTTTTGGATCCATAGAACTAAATTAACTTCTCGTAGAACGTGCTTGTTATATTCTTAGCTGAAAAAATCCAGCTATTTCCCACTCGGCCATTGACGCTAGCTAGTGTAACTCAATAGCCAAAAGTTTTTCCGCTTCACTGAACTGTAGTATTTCCGAAACAAAATACAGTATCAATCGTACTGACAAAACGAAATAAATAGCAGCACAATTCAACTACTCTACTAATTCCATTAAAGGTTTTCACTCGTTAATCTAAAATATTACCTCGTTTATATGTCTAACACTTTTCAATTCACGTTCATACCTAATGTCGACAAAACATAAACGACGAATTGTTTCCAGTGATTGTTTTTGTAAAATAATGGCACCACTACCTTCACAATTTTCTTATCGCTTTAGCCATCTCTTTCCTTCCCAACTGTAGTTGCATTTGCATTTAGATCACCAAAAGAAGAGAATCGTTGTCCAACCTGCATTTTGACTACCGCATGCGTACGAAAGAAGCAGCTTCTGACTCCACTAAATAAAACACTGAATTCGTATTGTTTGTTACGTCTTTCTCTTTAAGCGTACTTCCAAATGAACTCCACCCACATCTCCATTGGGAGTTACTTTCTTTCTCAAAGGAACGAATGACATTTTAGCGAAATGATGTCATCGAGGGCGTAACCGAAATGTGTTGCCTCATAACTCTTTTGGGAAGCAATCTCTCTCTCTTTTTCTCTATTGCTCGAGCCGCGTTTGCAATCAGGAAACAGGCGTCGAGTCTACTGGGTCTGCGGAGAGTGGCGACATCGTGCACTGACAAGAGCATTGTCTCTCTGCCAGATAAGCTACGGATAAAGAGCCCGGTAGCGGTCTTTCGGTTACAGTGAATGCCAACCATCACCCGGAAGGTCTAAGGAAGCGGGTAGAGAAAGAAGCAGAACAGAAGAAGTACGTTGTTTTGATGAGTGCGTAGGAGATTGGTAAACAAAGAACGTCTAGTAATTATGTGTGGGATGGGGATGAGGAAAAGTTGAGGTGAAAATGGAAGTTTAGAGAATGGAAAGGGACTACAGAACAAGATGTGACATCACTTAGAATTTCCCACCTTGTGGTGAACCAAAAAAAAATACATTTCATGTTAGACGCAGTCAGAGAAATCGGATGATAAAAAAAGCATGAAACACCTGTTAGGGTCAGGATAATGTTGAATAAATCCCGTTCTGAGATTGAAAAATGATTTTTTTTTTATTGAAAAACAGTGGGGCTGAAAATTATTCCTTCAAAATGTCATAACCTTAAAAATCGCTCCAAATTTCAGAATCACCACGCGATCACAACTCACTATAATAACACCTGTAAATAATTAATCTTTAAATTTACTACGATTCTAGAAAGAGGGTTACTTTCACTGTTTCAATTCATTTTTGGGCTGAACTATTTTCGAACTTAATACAAATGAAAGTCATTGCAACAGAGAGAGATTGCGTCCACCGACGCTTGGAAGACTTTATCTTTTTTATATTGAGCGCAGTTTTTTACCACTCATTTTAAATGTAAATTATGCCCGCAACTAGCGGCTATGCAAAACACTTGGCTTCCACGGAACCGCGTGCGGAGCCACTAATAAAGAGCAGATCCTGCACGGAAGCGCAGCGACCGGTGAGCCGAGGCAACTGGTTAAAAGGCGGCGGTCGCTGAATGCGTTATTAATTCACAGGAGTTTCTTTTCTCACATGGCGGCCCCGGGCAGGCGCCTGGGACGCCCTGCCAGCCACTTGGGAACCCGCGCCGCCTAATTGCTTCGCAACGCACCTCGATGACACAACGTCGTCCGTCTTAGTCTAGTCGTTACAGTGAGAATTTTTTTCTTCTTGTTTTCGGAAAAGTCTCCGCGGGGTCTCATTGTCTGAAATGCGCATGCTAAGCACAGTACGGTAATGGTACCGGCATTTGCATACTAGAGAGGACAAGGCGTGATATAACGAATGCCAAATCGGTGAAGAGAAGGGGCCCGACGGTCCGGTATGGGAAAATTTTGAAATAGTTTGAGATTTCCAACAATGACTTACCATTAAAATTCTCACTGTAACAAATTAACTTATTTTTAGGTTAGACTATTGCAAACACTTTGTTAGTAGGGGCAGACCCGGTCTTCCTCGTTTTGCTCAATCAAAACATTGCAACATAATTTAACCGGTTGTGCTTATTGGTAATTTCTTCGTCAAAAATTCTTTGGCATGTCGTTCTCATTCATGTCACTTAATTCACAATTGGATTCAGATAGATCAGCAAAGCTATTGTGTCGGTGTTCAAAATTAATTAGTCCACACTTGCAGCACTAAGTTCAACATATATAATTGATAAAGAGGGTTCTCGAAATTAAAATAAAAACAGGATTATTTTTAAATGTCCTTACGATGGTCTTAAAATTGGATGTTACATAAATTAATAAGGTTTCGCTAACATTTCTCAAAATTTTCTTTTCAGATATTTGCAAAAACACATGTTAGTATGCTGAGGTTAGAATACTTTCGACAACCCAATACTACGTAACCTAGAAGAGCAATAGCAGTGACACAAAACTGAAAATGGACTTCTTTATAATAATAATAATAATAATAATAATAATTATTATTATTATTATTATTATTATTATTATTATTATTATTAACTTTTACCAGAAATTCATCTTCTGAAAAATTTATTGAAATATATTATAGTACTAACAGCCCGTATCACTGCTATGCATACCACAAACCTACAGCTTTGCTTCCCTTTCTCATGTGACCATCGAATCAGCTCGACGTGCGTCAGTAGACACTTTCTCGCTCATCTGCTCTGCGGTAAACGCCAGCACAGCGACAGCATATTCGACATTGCCACGTACATGAACAGAGCGTCAGACGTACGCGACATGCCCACATACGTGGGGCGCGGGCCGAGGAAGAGGCGGGTCTGCGTGTCCTCTCGCATGGGGGACGGCGGGCCAGCAGCGCACACGTTACAACATGCACAGCGGGCGGTATCACGACAGGGGCGACACATGCAAGCCGCCTCGCCACGCCACGCCCACCTTGGGGCGGCAGAGCAGCGCACATAAATGTAGACTACAGAACAGATATAAAACAGTGATAACAGGGCAAAGAAGAGAACCAATAAAAAGCTCAGATTAATCCACACTGGGAAAACAAGAAATTGACAATAAATGTTTACATGAAACGGTAAAGCAAGCCAAAGAAAAGCTCGGAAAAGGAAAAAAAACAGTGCACATGGAAAGGGAAATAAAAACATGTACACATGAAAAAAAACGAAACGATAAACACACGCAAAAATAAAACAGCAGCCCAAAAATACTTCTGGGAAACAGAAAGGAAAATAAGACAGCAAAACAAACGGATCAACATCGAAACAGAACGCAAAAACACACAAAATCACAACAAAACAATGTCATTCGCATTCCACAAACAGTGATTGAATAGGAGTGCCGTAAGTATGGGGATGGGAGTTCGGGTTGGTATTTGTGGTGGTGACAGAGGGAGAAGCACACATGGTGAACATGGAGGAGAGACGGTGCTTTTGGTGAAGTCCTGCGGAGCACGTTGACGATTTCGAAGGTTGAGACAAGGTAGTTCCTAAGGCGCCCAAACGTCAGCACACAAGATGTATAGAAGAGGAATTGTACTTTGTAGAAGCTCCTTTTGCGTTATCATCCAAAGAAGACAGTATAACTGTTCGTGGAACATGACACAATTTGTCGCTGCAAATGTACAACAATTTATAAATGAAACGAACAAATCTCCATCATAAGGAAACGTCTTTCAAAACCAATGCAATGCGAAGGCTGTTGAACTCCACGATAACAAACACTGCCTAAGCGCAGACAAATTTCGGTAATTCTTCACTTCTTAGGTAGACCTACTTCTGATCTCGAGATATATTCCGCTAAAGAGTAGATAGAAATAGGTTACTAACAAGGATCGAATACAATCGACATGAAATGGACACTCCTAATGACTTCCCCTGAGTGAAACTCAGGGACTCATTTTTATATATTTGGCGGACTGAAAAGTTTGGATGTGGTAGTTTTGCTAACTTCTAGTTTCGCCAGAAGTTTATAACTTCGAATGCACCAGTCCTAGTATGTGATCAAATTAATGAATGACGATATTGGGGGCAATGTTGACTAAATTACGATAGTTCTACAGTAAAGGAAGCGAAAAAAACAAAAGACGGAGAGTAATCTAATCGTTAACCCACTTCGCTTAAAGCAAGTTCTAAATACTGCATGTGCTAGAATGAACGAGCTCAAAAAGCTTTCGACTTGGCTGACTTGCAAGCCGCGTCCGAGGCACAGTTGCCAACGTTTCGGCCGTCGTACTTCAACCTTCTTTCTGATCAAATGCCTAAATTTTGCTCTAAAATGCCAAAACTTCGCATTTCATCCCGAGGAAGCCCGCAGTATGACGGCCGAAACGTTGGCAACTGTACCGATGTTTCCCGGTCAGCCAAGTTTTTATTGACTCCGGCTAACATTTTCTCAAGAAGCCTTCCAGCACAACGCCTCATACGCGAAGCGCGCCGCCCGCCGCCGAGGCGTCACACAGACGCATGAAGTTCTCAAGCCCGTGTGAAGATTCGCGCGGGGCGAAGCGTTCAGTTAAAGTCAACATGTGGGCGGCTGCTTGAACTTTGAAGAAGCAGATTCCTCAAACAGATAAGAGCGCGCGCGGTAGTAGCAGCAGCGCTGGCGGGGGCGGCGGCGGCGGAGGGAGCTCAGACGCAATTACGGCGCGGGGCGAGTGAGACGGGGGCGGTAGTGGGGGTGGCGGGGGCGGGGCGCGGAGACGCGCGCGCGCGACCCTCCCACGCACGGCGCGCGGGAAAGACACCGCGCCACGGCGATCGAGATGCGACGCGTCGAGAATTCTCGAGGCCGTGTTGCGGTTCTTCGTTATCGTTTCAACTTATTAGAGATTCGAGATCGCGGATTTCGGATGGCATCAAAATTACGGATGTTACTCGAAACATTTCATATGAACATAAGATTTTTTTTTATTTCGCTGCTCAACGTTTGCAGTTCTGAATAAAGAGTATCTTCATAGTGATAAAAAAACTAATTATCACATCATTTAATCCCATTGTTATTTCACAGAAACCAGTGACGATGAGAAATATAATACTGATTTTAAAATATGTAAATTTTAAAATAAAGTGTGAAATTCAAATAATGTCTAGTTACTGCAATACGAATTTAAAAGAAATTTTGGAGGACGTATTGTGATACAGGACACAGCATTTTTAGATGTAAAGAATGGACTAAACGTGCGTTTGATTTCCAGGGATGTCTTTGTTTAAGTATCTATATCCTACTCAGTTGCCCGTGTCACTTCGAATCGCTGAAACAGTTGTTTCTCCAGTCGACTTTTGATTACGAGCTAGTGGTAACGATAAGTCAACGATGATGATGATGATGATGATGATGAAGTCATGCCGGAATGAATGTCAGAGAAACAGGGAAATTCCATAAAATTCTAACGCAAGCAGCGTGAATTTCAATATCAAAATCCCAAAGTGGAAAATCAGCGAGTCAACTCCTAAATTTTTTAACTCTTTTACCATTTTTTTAAATACCGAGAATGCAGTCAAACGAAAATCACTAAGAATACTTTCGGAAAATATCTTGAGTAGATACATTCACATTTCGTTGCCACTCAAACCCGGCCCCACCTGCACCTCAGCCTCCATATGAAGAATTCTCGACTGGAACCATCGATAAGACGAACAAAGACCCAAAGCTCTCTCCCATCAAGCGAGAAAAACTCGATGACCATCGAAGGCGATTTGCGTTGGCGTTAACCATCAGGGATTTCCATCTGCAGCGAGCGCAGCTTGAGACCATCGCGGAAGCGATTCGACGCCCCCCAGCGACGTCCACCTCTGACGACCCTCTTTCACCGCAATGCTTTCCACTTGACTGAAAATATATGAGCCGCAGTGTGCGCATGCGGGACGGGACGCAAAATCTTCAATGAGAAGGGGAAAATGAATTTGCGAGCAAGGGTAGTTGAACTGTAACTTGATTATTAATTCCTAAACTTCATAAACTAAAAACACTTTACATTAATTTTTTTTAAATGAACTATAAGCCACCGACTGAATTTTCTCAGGTAATTGTTATGTTTGACTATTTTGTGCGAAAACTCAGGACATAGCTGGCAAGAACTGTTTAAAGGATCTGAGAGTTATTCAGTTTGGTACTGTACTGAACAATTAAAGTTGACGGTTGGAAATATCATTTCATTTACCAATATCATTCATCGGATGTAAAGGAATTAGTAAAATGGAAATTTCGCAAATTCGTCTGGTAAAAATCTGTTTAAACTCATTTGTATCTGTAAATACACACGCGATAGATTTTTTCAGTGCTTTAGCATTCCAGTTAAGAAAATGGTTAATTATTTCGAGTTTTTTTAATACGTTATATTCATCTATGTAGTTGTAAAGAAAAGAACAATTTTCATTGATGGGACATAGTAAATATGTAATATTGGTAAAAAGCACATTAAAAATGTTAGATATTTATTCGTTTTGCACGGCGTACGTAATTGACTTTCTCCAAAAAACAGTCAATTTCTATCTGCGGAGAAGCAACTGAACCGATTCCCAAGCTGCAAATGTGCTCCCGACGCCGTTGCCGGTGTTCGCACGAGGTCTAAATTAATTTGTAGCGGCGGCGAGGGTGAGAGCAGCGGCGTCCCGTTAAGCAGCGTCGCCAAGCGGTCGCTCGTCCGTGGCGAATCGAAGGTCACGCGGATCTCATCCCGTCCAGCCGCTTCCCCGCTCTCCCTGCAATGGGTCTCGCCAGCGGTTGGCTCGACGCTCTTCCATCTAATCAATCTATCAATGACGCCTTATTTTACGTGGCGAGGCTCAGGCCATCAGGCCTGCTCTTCCGCCTGACCACGCAAATTTCGCCACACTCCTTTCGCCATCTAGTAGAGAAAGAAGGTACAGGCGATTTAAATTTAGCACAGAGGTTTGATTTAGGCTTGAGTATCTTTTACGTGTAGTATATCTACAACATGGGACAGGTGGCTTTGCTTTCCCACGGAAGACTGGCGTACGTCTAAAACCCCTCGGTGTTTCCGTCGAGTTTGAACCCGCGAACTTGGGTGTAACAGTAGGATACGCTAATCATTAGGCTACTGAAGCCGTGTAAGTCGCCTGGAAGATCTATTGCTCTGTGTTTATTATTGATTTACACGCTATTGATATCAACAAAAGGGAATAATTACGTGATGCTAGGTTGAGTGACGATGCAGAATGAGAGACAACTATTAGAAGGCTTGGAGGTCATTTGCTACGGACTCTCGCATCTTATTTAAAATTGTTTAAGTATCATATCCACAAGTGCAAGGCCATTACGAGAACTTCACGCCCCGTAGAAAGTTAGAATTTAGAGAGAGGAGGGACACCTGTAACAGAATTAAAGTGTTTTATTTAAAATGTTCTATTATATGACAATTTGAAATAAATACATTTACTAAACTCTAGTAATAATGGAATAAGATGTTAAAATCCTCTCTCTTTCCATTCTTGTTCTTTCACTACGTAAAGTGATATGTGCAAATTAACCAGATTTTAGCAGCCTTCTCGAACGCTTAACCTTACTTAATCTACCATCAATCTGTTGAGTCACCAGAATACTTCTTAACTCCCCCCCCCTACCACCAAGCGTATGCCCCGCTTCAAGCGGATAAAATGTTTGTTCTAACGCGTTTAGAGAACAAGCTCCAGCTCGCAGTGACAACGCAAATTAGATCTGCAGTGGACCCCCGCATCGGAAACCGCATTACAGGGGACGTCGCCTCCCACAATGCGAGTAACTTTAACACCCAGGGGACGCGTCCCCTCGGCCAGCGGCGACATCACCCTCCCCCCCGTCCTCCCCCCTCACCAATTTTACACCCCATGAGCTGCGCGGCGGACAACGCAGGCGCGGGGGGGGGGGGGGGAGCGAGGGCGGTGGCAATAGTACGGGGCGGAACGCGACTGGGCGAGGCCCGGCGAAATGGAACGGGACGAGACACACAACAGGCTAAAATGACGCCAATTGCATGTTGAGCAAATCATTTGCGAGTTTCAAGCAATGCAATTACAACGGAGAACCGAATCTCACTAACTCCACTTGACGATGAAAATGTTTGATGAGAATTTAATCCAATTTTTAACAAATATGGATGTGCAATATTTAAATTTTGGAGTATCTAAGGGGTAAAGATGGGATAAATATCTACAGTATTAATTGGTTTTGGATATCTACGATCCCTGAAAGAGATAACATTCTTTTTTCTCTCGTTAAATTTTGTCTGAATTTAGGGAATACAATGTACATCCATTAATGTTAATAAAAGAACATAAAATAGAAAAAAAAGTGTTAAATAAATTTCATAATGCTCTTTCCTTCCTTTCAATACTCAATTTGATGAGAGATTTTCAAATGCTAAACACAATTCTTCCCGATTTCACAGCGAATCAACTACATAAATACGTTTGTATCTCATGTTAAGTCGGGTTATTTTTAGCATACACGTCTGTTTGGTCTATCCGGGGAGAGGGTAGTTAAGGGGTGTACGTAAAGGGCGGAACTCTGTTGCCGAAGGGTGCGGGGCGGGGACGACAAAGTCCCGCAGGAGCGGGGTGGCGGAGCGGGGCAGGGGAGGGGGCGGGTCTCGCTGGGGTGCGGCGTGGCGCGGAGGGGGAGGCGAGGCGCGGTGCGGCGTGCGTAGCAACCCACGCGTCGCGGCGGCTCGCGAGGGAGCCGGCTCGTCCATCAGCCTCGTTGCCGCCCTCCTAACTAACCCGCTATTGCGGCGGGAGACGCTGTCGGCTGCCGAGGGCCGGTGCGTTTAAAAACCAATAACGATGCCAGGCCGTATCGCCCGCGTATATATTATTCGTGCGCAAAGCCACTTTAAACGGCTGGAACCCCTCATCCTTTTTGGCAACTTGATTCCTGGCGCTTGATGCACGGGCGGCGGGCGCGGTAATGGCGGCGCGGAGGCGGCGGCGGAGGCGCGAGCGGGAGGGTGGAGCGGGGGGCGCAGGCAGGGGAGCGAGGCGGACGCGCGGAGATCAAGCAGCAGAGCGAAGCGGGGTGTTGAGGAAGGGGACAGTAGACATGAATAGAGGAGAGGGAGAGAGAGAGAGAGAGAGAGAGAGAGAGAGAGAGAGAGAGAGAGAGAGAGAGAGTGAGAGAGAGAGGGGTCAGGGAGCAGGACTATCTGGAATAAAAGAAGAAATCGGAGACATTAGTACAAGGTGGTTCAAATATGACCGGGACTGATTTTTTTTCAAATACTCCGACATACGCATTAACTGCGCCGCCTGGAGAAAATCTATCCACAACCCCCCACCTCCCTCCTTTGCAGGTTAGAACCTGTTCAGTCGCGTCTGGGTCTTGCTAGAACGATGAGTGAACAAAAGGTGCCGCGGTGCGTGGAACAACGCATTATCATCAAATTTCTCGTTGGAGAAAACGTTCAACCGTCGGAAATTTTGCAGAGACTCAAAAAACAGTACAGGGAAGAGTGCCTCTCACGGACCCGTGTGTTTGAATGGTGTAAGTGTTTCAGAGAGGGACGAGAGCGCGTTGAGAATGAACCTCATAATCGTCGGCCGCGAACATCCATAACCCCAACAAACATTGATCGTGTTTATGCGGTTATTTGTGAGAACAGGCGCATCACTATCAAAGAAGTTGCATCAGTAATTGGCATCAGTGTGGGTAGTGTAGAAGACATGATAAAAAAACACCTAAAATATAGAAAAGTGAATGCTAGGTGGGTTCCACGCACTTTGACGGACGAGAACAAATTGATGCGCATGCAAGCTGCCAGTGTTCTTCTAATGCGGTTTGAAAATGAAGGAGATGCATTTTTGAAGTCCATTGTAACCACTGATGAAACGTGGGTTCACTATTTTATTCCTGAGTCCCAGCAGGCATCACGTGAATGGCGACACGCCTCTTCTCCAAAACCCAAGAGAGCGCGGAAGATCCGTTCGGCGGGAAAAGTGATGGCAACATTTTTTTGGGACTGGATGGGTGTTATCCATGTAGACTTTCTTACAGAAGCTAACACCATCAATGCAGCTTATTATTCAGCACTTTTGGAAACAGAAATCAAAGAAAAGATCCGATCCAAACGGAAGAGAGGTGGGAAACGGGTAGCATTCCTTCAAGACAATGCACGGCCTCATACTGCTAAAACAACCATGGCAACCATCAGCAAATTGAAGTGCGACCTTCTACCACATCCGCCGTACAGTCCAGATTTGGCCCCAAGTGATTTTTACCTTTTTGGACAGCTTAAATCACATTTGCAAGGCATGCGATTTGCGGATAATGACGCAGTCATCCACAGTGTTCGGGAGTGGATATGCCGACAACCAAAAGACTTTTATGAAAAGGGCATTAGGATGCTCCCAGGACGTTGGAAAAAATGTATAGAATCTGGAGGGGAGTACTTTGAAGAATGACATGTACAAATAAATTTTTGCTAATAAAGTATTTCGTAAAAAAAATCAGTCCCGGTCATATTTGAACCACCTTGTATAATAGGAATTGGCGTGAAAGAAGCGTAGAAATAGAAAGGATGAAAAAACGGAGGAATGTGGTAGATGTAAGAACGATGAGATTTATAACATTAGCAGTGATAACATCTCGAGACGAAGCTAGGAATAATAATACATATCAGGATAGAGCAGGAATAAGATTAAAAACTTTAGTAAACAAGAGAGCAAGAGAGAACACCTAAAATAACAATAACCAAACACAGAGGAAACGAGACAGAAAACGAAAATAGTGAAAGAGAAAGGTTAAATTATGTGGCAGGAAAGTCAACAAGGGAAAGAAGGAAGGAAGGAAGGAAGGAAGGAAAGAAACAAGGAAGGAAAGAAGGAAGGAAAGAAGGAAGGAAAGAGGGAAGGAAAGAAGGAAAGAAGGAAGGAAAGAAGGAAGGAAAGAAGGAAGGAAAGAATGAAGGAAAGAATGAAGGAAAGAATGAAGGAAGGAAAGAAGGAAAGAAGGAAAGAAGGAAAGAAGGAAAGAAGGAAAGAAGGAAGGAAGGAAGGAAGGAAAGAAGGAAAGAAGGAAGGAAGGAAAGAAGGAAAGAAGGAAAGAAGGAAAGAAGGAAGGAAGGAAGGAAAGAAGGAAGGAAAGAAGAAAGGAAAGAAGAAAGGAAAGAAGGAAGGAAAGAAGGAAAGAAGGAAGGAAAGAAGGAAAGAAGGAAGGAAGGAAAGAAGGAAAGAAGGAAGGAAGGAAGGAAAGAAAGAAAGAAGGAAGGAAGGAAGGAAGGAAGGAAGGAAGGAAGGAAGGAAGGAAGGAAAGAAGGAAAGAAGAATGGAAAGAAGAAAGGAAAGAAGAAAGGAAAGAAGAAAGGAAAGAAGAAAGGAAAGAAGAAAGGAAAGAAGGAAGGAAAGAAGGAAGGAAAGAAGGAAGGAAAGAAGGAAGGAAGGAAAGAAGGAAGGAAGGAAAGAAGGAAGGAAGGAAAGAAGGAAGGAAGGAAAGAAGGAAGGAAGGAAAGAAGGAAGGAAGGAAAGAAGGAAGGAAGGAAAGAAGGAAGGAAGGAAAGAAGGAAGGAAGGAAAGAAGGAAGGAAAGAAGGAAGGAAAGAAGGAAGGAAAGAAGGAAGGAAAGAAGGAAGGAAAGAAGGAAGGAAAGAAGGAAGGAAAGAAGGAAGGAAAGAAGGAAGGAAGGAAGGAAGGAAGGAAAGAAGGAAGGAAGGAAAGACGAAAGACTGAAGAGTGACAGTAGGGTACCCAACAGGGCACGTTTTCCACAAGAGCGGAGCAAGGCAAATCCAGAGCACTCCTGCGACTCGATCGGCATCCAGTCGGGCACGGAGCGCGGGGCAGGGCGCTCGTGCATTACTCGCCGAGACGGCTTCCAAACGCCAGCGTCGGCGTGGCCGGTCCGGGCGCAGTCGCTGCAGGCGAGTCGCCGCCAATCGCCCCCTGAGTTGGCGCGGAGTCGACTCGAGACGCCAACGGCCGCTCAGGTTAGACGCCCGCGCCCCGCGTACACAACGCGGCGCCGCAACCGCCCATTTCGGCCGCCGATGGATGCGAACGCGGATGGATATGTTAGCGGCGCGACCGCCGCCCGCGGACGCGAACGAATTAAATCTAATCGCTGCGCCGGATTTACGACATCCGCCTCCTGGCCTAAGTGGCGCTTGCGACTGGTAGACGCGTGTTAGGGCGTATGGGCGATGACTGACGAATCCCTTCACAATTCAGGCGAACGAAATGGCTGGTCGAGTGGCCAATGCGTTGTAATTCATTTCTCGGGGGTGAACTTAATATTACTGTACAAGATGAATTACAATGCCCCCAAATCGACAGAATTCGCAATTATAACTTTTATAACAATTTTTCAATACATTTTTTCTATACATATAAATTAGACAAGCAATGATGCCAGTTGTCGTACACTATAACGAATAGTGTAGCAACTTTTCAAAAATTAAAAAAATGTATTTCCCACACATAGAAAATGTTAAAAACATTAAAATTTTGATTATATATATATATATATATATATATATATATATATATATATATATGCTATTAAAATACAAATAAACGTTCATAACCTCAAACGTTTTTGAGAATGCATGCTAGAATCAAAATGCAAAGAAAAAGTTGTGTTTAAAATGTATATTCCTCAAAAACAAAAGTGGATGAAGTTGCGTCACATTCAATTTATTTCCTTCCATTATCAAATCTATTCACTTCTATAAAAAGTGGTCGTTCGCATAGTCTTCTGAGATTCAATGCAGCCTCAAACTACGGTTTTGACCAATCTTCTTTCTCTTCAGGAGCCTTCAGCACGCCCATGTTCGATCCGCCCACGCAGGTTCCCGCATCGGCCGCGTCCCCCGAGGGCGCTGCGATCGCTGCGTGACTCGCACTCGTCAATACGGTGGAGTAATAGACGCTAATGAAGGAAATTGCTCCTGACGCGGAGACAACACGGTCGTATATATAATTTCTATGCATCAATCTCATTTTCTTCTGAAATATCGTGACCTGAAGTGGGCCAATTCGCCGCCATCCAATGTTTTCCGGGTACACCAGGCGCAACGTTATTGGTAAAAAATATTCCTTGGAGACGCATATTTATAGCTACATGCAGATAAACAACGATTGATATTGATAACACAAGCTTTTCGTGTAAAAAAACAGTACGAAAAGAATGCACTGGTCGATAAAATCACCCTTTCTGTCTACGAACGGACGCGAAGATGTATGAGAAAAACAATTTTCCATTAAGCAACAATGAAATATTATTTTAGTGATTTCTTAACTCTCACAAGTTTTAGCATTGCTGCTGCTTTTCCACGAATTCTCTCGTTTAAAATCAACAAAATTGCTTGATAGATTTAGTAATAAAAATATTCATCAATTTCGCGATTTTTTTGAATGACAGATAATATATAATAAACACACGAGACAATGTATTATTTTGAATAAGCAGTCTTAAATATCCAAATAATAACTGGAACTATCCAAATAATAACTGAAATGCAAATTTGGTATTAGTTCATTGACGAAAATATTGTTGTGTGCTTTCCGAAACCGCAATTTTAGCGTAGCACGCAATTTTAGCATAATGTTCAAAATTTCTAATTTGATCAGCAAATAAAAGTGTGTACATAATCAATGGCAAATGAGAATGACATATATAAGTAGAACTTTGCCATAATTTCATTCCAGACTTCATCATTCATTCTCAGATATGAAAATTATGAAGGAAAACATATTTTTTTAAAATAATAATAGTTTTGAAAATAATTGACTTATTCAATACGCATTCCCCAACATTCTTTCATGTCTTCAATTCAACTACACATGAATTCCGACCTCTGAACGATACTTGCAGGGATGCTCATCTCGCGAAATAATCAACTCCACTCCGTCCGCAAACAGAAGCAATCGGTTCATCTCCGCCGATGGCTCCGTGCCTGACGTCGAGGTTAGTGCACGCGTGGAAGGCTCCCAGAAAGCTGCCGCCGCCGCCGCCGCCAGCAATTATCGCGCAAGTTAAGCGGGGGCCAGCGCGTGCGAGAAAAAGCACGCGATGCTACGTCGTCGCCGCGCGACGCGGTTGGCGACACCTCTGCCGCGCACGCGTCCCTCCCCCTCCGTCTTCCTCGGCTCTTTTCTCTCCCTTGCCCCCTCCTTCGCGAAGCCCGCGGCTGAGACTCTGAAGAGATTTTAATGGAAAAAATCCTAGGGTTCTTGTCCTGACGTTGACGGATTTCGACCTTAGCTGCACAGCCAGGAGGATATTATTCTAGATTTGATCGATTGATTAGATTTCTGTGGTTTTCTCAATCAATATCGGCCGAATACGGAAGTAGTACCGCAACAACGGGACACGGACCGCTCGCGATATTTTTTCCCCTACTTTCTTGTCTTATTCTTTGCCCTCACACACAAAAACACACACACACTTACATGCACTACATTACCACACATGTGGAGAGACCAGTCGGCATCTTAGAGCGTGTCCCTGCTGAGGCGGATTCCGGGGCTGGGGGAGAGTTACTAGTCATTCTATTTGGTCTGAAGGTCGGTCTCATTGCCTTAAAAGTTAATCGTAACGCTGTATCGCACGAATAATCCACACCGGCTCTTCTCAGCCTGGTTGTGTGACTCTCCACCACAAGCCGCCTCGCGTGGAATGGAGGGGGGGGACGCGTGGACGGGTGTGTTCGAGATGGCGTGGCGAGGCGTGGCGGAGCGGGGCCGATCGACTGCGGGGCGGGCGGGTAGGCGCGGCGGTGGCCAGCGGGGAGGCGCTACCTAGCAACAGAAGCGATGCCGTTGGCGGCGGGGGCGGGGCGGTGGTGACGGCGACGCGGCAAGTGGCCGCGGGGGGGGGGGGGGGGGGGCTCCCTCCTTGGCACGCGAGCGTCGCCCGCACGCCACCCACGAATCAGTCACGGGCAAGGAGACGCCCGGACCCCGCACGCCGCGACCTCCGCTCGCACCAACACGCCGCTGCACAACCCATTGATTGGGAGCTTCAACGATTGATTGATTGAACGATTAATTAATGTTTCTCGGCACGTCTACTGCTATGGTCATTGGTCCCGTTAATGAAGTAAATGGGGGTACGCCCGGGGAGTCAGGGAGATGTTTCCCGGCTCGTCAACTGCTATGGCCATCGGTCGTTAATGAAGTAAAAGTTTTGTTGTGGGGGTCGGCGGTGTTCCCTGCTGAATGGTGAGATCCGGCGTCGTCGGCTTGCGGGGGAATCCACCCTCCAGGTATCTCTCTCAACTGTGCATCGATGGTTCTTACCCCAACAGGAAAAACACTAAATTCCCGAATAGACTCCCGACATCTGTGGTAGTGTGTTGCATGTAAGTGTGTGTGTGTGTGTGTGTGTAAGGGAAGAGGATCGCACAAGACTGAGGAAGGAAATGTCGCGAGCGCGATGTTATGGTAATGTTCCCACATTCGCCTAGTGTTAATCGGAGAAAACATGGAAAACTACCTCTCAATGCAGCCAGGCGCCACAATTAACCAGCAGACATCGGTTGAGTTCGACCTAGCTACCTAGCTAGTATCGAAAATCCACCATCGATGAGGCATGAACCCGACTACATCCCGGTCAGCTACCGAGACAGCGGCAGTGTTGCCTCTGAGCTACGCTCAGAAAGTGGGGGGTTGAATGGCTAACTGTGGACTGTTGATCAACCTACAGCTAGCAGCTAATGTGTTATTTTCTAGTACCAGGCACCAAGTCCGGACCGACGAATCTGGAATCGCCGGTTAACCAAATTCACAGAATAGTTTTCTATGGTTTCTTCTCCTTTCCCAATATTGCACAATTAATTGTTTCATCATAACACTATCCATTATTTCATTCGCCAGTTGCAGGACGTAACGTTTTCTGTCAAGGGGAATCATCAATCATGAAAACTTGATTAACTGATGATAGACTAAATCCCAGAGGATGAATGAGATAGATCTGTGCTTGCAATGCCAGGAAAGCTTCTCAGACTTTCTGTTCCAGATTTCATCACAAACGCCTTTCGCTGCCTTCTGTTGGAAGATCATTGATCTTCTTCACTCCACGGATCGTCATCTTCGCGATTTTCTATCCCATGCATTTCCGTTCTTTCCCAAGCCTCATAATAGTCATTGCCACATGAGCAAAGGTCAGTAATAATTGAGTACTGAATACTACAATGATGTAAGTAATAAATGTAGAAAAGTAATAGATTATCTATTAAGCAATAGATTATCTTAAAGAATTATCAGCCTCTTCGACTCCAAAAAAACAAAACAAAACAAAGTTGTTGACGGGATTTTAGTGATTAACAATCTAGGCAACTTGCGTTAAAGCATTCCAGCATCTGTCCTTAATTTATTACGAATTATTTATGTAATATACTTCGGAAAATGTTGCGTTCCAGTACCGCGGTCCAGTCTCGCGTTTAAGCATTCCAGCCTCTGTCTTAAAATTATAACGAATGGTTTAATTTTTTTTCTGCAAAACATGCATTCCATTGCCGTATCCGAGAGGCAAGGAGTGCGGGGGTGTAGCGAGGGGGCGAGAGCGGGCGCAGCCGTCGACGCCTCCGCGCGTGGCCACGCGGCCAATGGCGACGCCGCACCGCGCGTGAATGCAGGTCGATACGCGTTGCGTTAAGGTGCGAGGCGAAGGTCACGCCCCGCAGCCTCCAGCTGCGTCTTGCGCGCTGCGACTGCCGAGACGCCCTAGTCCCCGGTAGGTGCGTAGAAGTAATTAACACGTATGAACTTGTATTGAGTTGTTGAGCAAATGCTACACCGTTACATTACTTTTTTTTGTCATGATCTTGGTCCATGATCTTATCTAAAACTTTTTCCACCTCCTGAAGGAGTAATGGCGAGCCTGTATTGAAAAAAATATTCGCGGATGCCTAGTTGAAGTATAATAGAAACTAAAATAATGTTTAAAACATTGTTTTTGATTTTGAAAACGTTTGTCCAGTGCATTTCTAGCACCGTACGACCTAGTCCTTTCCCGTAAGATGAAATGCTGTGAAGTAATGAAGAATACACGTGACAGCATAAATGATCTTTTTTCATCCTGCAATGAGACGCCTTGCTCTATATATTTCGAATTTAATTAAAGTGCACAATGGCCAAAGAGAATGTGGCACAGCAATGTGACTAAGGACTCACAATGACAGTACAAGAGAAATTTCAATATAATCATGTGGTCCTTTCGTTGCAACGAACGCATTTCAGAACGCAATAATAATTATTGCCATGAAAACCCTGACCTGAAGTGAGTCGTTGCTGGACACCTAATTCTCGCAGGATAAAACGTTCGTCTTCTACGTCAATCCGCTTGCAAGGGAGAGAGCAATGCGCTGCCGAGTGGGTCTAAGCGGAAGGACGCGTGACGCGAGGCAAAGCAGGCGGGTTGCGGCGGGGAGAGGCGTGGCGAGGCGACGCGTGGCGAGGCGAGGCGAAGTGTGGAGGCGTCGCGCCACCACCGCCCAACATCGATCGGCGCCTGGGCGGGCGCCAGCAGCGGCGGGTGGAGGGTGGCGGATGGCGGGTGGCGACGGCACTTTCGCCTGCGAGGTCGACCACGCGTTCGCTCCCTCGCTCCACCAGCCGACACCTACCCCAATCACTCGCCCCCCCCCCCCACCACCACCACGCGACCGCCTGTCCGATCACCGTACACTCGCTCGAGACCGCATTCCGCTCGAGAACCCCCCCGTTCGAACACCTCACTCGAACTCCTCACTTGAACGCTCTCTCGCTCGAACATCCTTTCGCTCGAGAACCCTTCCGTACAAACATTTATGTTAGGGCACACTCTGCCCGAACACCCTCCCGCTCGAACATCCTATTGCTCGAACACCCTCTCGCTGGAACATCCTCTCGCTGGAACACCCTCTCGCTCGAATTCTGCTAGTTTTCGCTCGAATACCATCACGCTCGAACTCCCTGTCGCTTGAACACCCTCTCGCTTGAACACCCTCTCGCTTGAACACCCTCTCGCTTGAACACCCTCTCGCTTGAACACCGTCTCGCTTAAACATCGTCTCGCTTAAACATCGTCTCGCTTAAACATCGTCTCGCTTAAACATCGTCTCGCTTAAACATCGTCTCGCTTAAACATCGTCTCGCTTAAACATCGTCTCGCTTAAACATCGTCTCGCTCGAACATCGTCTCGCTCGAACATCGTCTCGCTCGAACACTCTCTCAATCGACCACTCTCTCGCTCGAACACCTTCCCGCTCGATCACCCTTCGGCTTGACTCCGGCTTCGCGATTACCCACCTACACCGTTTTTGTTCGATCTTTGGTTGAATTGGACTATGTGACAAAATATCTCAGTTTAAACTAAAATAAACGCTTTCGAAAACGACGTAGTGAATTTACATGGAAGAAGAATATTTTCCAAGTTATTTCACATACAATATGTACCTGTCAATGCAATGCACAAGAGAATTTCAGTTTCTCTGACATCTCTATAACCCACCCTCCGTATCTCAAACAACTGAACATTTCCGAAGCACTCAAACGCCTGATTTGCGCGGGAGAGGTTGGCGGGCCCGGCGAGTGCGCGCATTCACGCAGGGCCACGCGCCCAACGCAGCGCCCGCGCGACATATTGGAAGCGTCACCGCCCACGACAGCCGCGCAGCCGAGCCGCCCGCCGCCGGCGACGGGAGGCCGGGCGGGCCTTAATAGAATCATGCGGCGGCGGCGGCGGCCGAATTGGGCGAAATCGCATTTGTTACCCGCAATTGCGCGGAGAGAGCGGGGCGGCCGGGGAAGAGCCGGCGGGACGGGGTAATGTGGAGAGGGTGAGACGAAACAGGGGAGTGACAAAGGGCGCGCATCGTCACCCTTCCATCCCCGTCTCACCCTCTCCCTTCGCACGCTCGTTATTTGCGCTCGACCCAACGCGTCCACCGGTGATGCTGCATTGAAAGGGTGGTTGTAAATGAGAAGTTAATGAACGCCAGCCGAAGGGGGGTGGTTAATTACAGATGTAAGGCGGAACGCGTATCCTACGACTGTGATGTTGATTTAATATAACGTGAATTAACAGTGTTATATTTACTTTTCACGCAATCACTCACGAAGTCGCTCTTTTGGAGAGTTGTCAGATAGAGATAAGCTAAACAGACGATCGATTGATGCGTGTCTAGCGGTATCATTTTCGCTTCATTAGTCATGTCCATAACGAATGCAAAGAAAAATGAAAAAAAAAAATCACGCAAAAAGTAAACGAGCCAGACACGTTACATGGAAGTGACATTTATCCACATCTCATGATTGAAAATATCATTGACACGATATACTACCATGAACGTTCTTTCATATTATTGAATCGAATTTGTGGAGTTAGTTTGGTTTCTATGCGTCCTAATAATATAAATATATTAATGTACAAGATAAATTTATCAACAAGTTTTGAATAGAGCTAGCTCCACGAGTAAAACTATATTCGTTTACTCAAGAAAATTATTGTCAAGGAACATATATGTCAGAGCCACAGAAACGTATCTCACAACCGGAAATGAGCAAGCTTCTCCAAATCGCATTATTGTTAACATATCGGTCTTGCGTACGAGCGTGGTCGGGATGACCCGCTAATAACAACGTCGCGTGGGAAATATTTCTTATGCAACGGGTTGCCTTCGACCGGGACGTCCCGACCCCAAGAGGTGGGCGTCGTGACTTCCGGGGCCGGACTGGCACCTGGCGGCCGACTCCCCGCACCCCTGCTTCCGCCCCCACCCCACCCCTTCCCGCATGCCCCCTCCCACCCCCGCCCGGCGCCCGCTCGCGCCACCAGCCCCGCTTTTTACTCCCTCCCTCCATTTTTTGTAGTTTAGGTATTACCTCCCGCTGCCGCACGGGGGCCTCTGAAATTTCAATTTCATAAATTCTTTATGGCCTGGCTGTTTTTATCGCTCATCGTTCGCAAAGGGGGTAGTTACGAGTTCCCGCAAAACCACGAGGAGGCGTCGGCTTAAACAAAAGGCAGCGAACGCATCCGGTCTTCCAAACGGTTCTGATAAATGGATTGTTCCTGACCCGAACACCTCCTGGAGACACATACCAGTTGTGGCAATCTATCTCGTCGAAATGGCGTTTTTACGTTTCATTCTTAGTGCTGCAAACCCCATCGATCCAGATATGCGATGAAGAAACTGAACAATTAATGAAGAATAATTAAACATAACGAGACTACTGAGAGAGTAAATATGTTTATCATTACATGGTGAAAATAACCAGTTCCTTTTCGACGTCCCGCATGTGTACTCAAGTATAATCAGTAGCACATTCTAGTATTAATCATTTATTCACTATAATGATATGAAAATGCAGATATGAAAACTAAGAAACATCTTTAAAATGCTTCCGTTCGGTAAATGTTCAGAGACACAATCTGATGAAAAAGTGTGATCATATTCGAACTATAACTTAACATAACCAGTTATAAGTTATGGTGATATAGAACAATATCCTGAAACATTGAAATTTGACATGTAATATTTCGATGAATATCGTCCTTAGAATATTATTGCGTCCTCGCCATCCAGCCCAGCAAAGCAGTCCTGTCCCTGGGGCAACGTGATTGCCACCCCGAAATAAATCGACACAAAGAGACGGTGCACGCTTATCGATCGCATCCGATATCCCCCGCAGGCCGCGCCGGGGCGGCAGCCACCGCAGGCGGCGGCGGGGGCGGTCGGAGCGTCAGCCATGACACCCTCGCCCGCCCCGCCCCCGTCCCCGCCCTCGCCGCGAGGCATCGACGGCGCATGTCGCGTCTTAACACCCTCGCCGTTGCCATGGCGACGGCCGGCGGACGGGCGGGCGGGGAGCGTGGGGCGTCGGGGGCTGGGCGGGGCGGGGCGGGGGCGGGGTGGGGGGCGAGGAGCGCAGATTCCGCGAGATAAGCCCGGCCCTCGGCGCCGCGCGCCCCGCTCCGCGCAGCCCCTCCCCCCGCCTCTCCCCGCGCAGCCGCTCAATCTGCTTGATAAACGCGCGCGGACGCGGTCGGGGCAGGGGCGGGGGCGGGGCGGGGCGGGGAGGAAACGAGGAAGGGGACGCCGGCAACAGGGGAGCAAGCGCTAGCCCGGGATGGAGGCGAGAGCTCAAGAGATGGGCCCCGGGGCGAGGCCGCGGCGAGCAGGGCGAGGCGAGAGAACGGTCGAGTCGGGGGTCGAGGGGGAGGACGAAGAGCAGGCCAGCAGTCGAGACGGTGATTCCGGCTGAAGGGCCGGGTGGTATGAAGGGCACGACGCGCGTGGGCGGTGCCAGAGGAGGGGAAAGCGACACGCAGAGAGAGAGAGAACGGCCGCTGAGGAGAATGGTCGAACGAGCGGGTGGATCCGAGCGAGCGGGGCGCCATTTTTACCCGACGCGCCACCGCACACGTATCACACACGCGTTAGACAACTAATTCGCGCGAGGATTACGTTGTACTGCGAGCGCGGACGGCGGTGGGAGGGACCTGGTTTAGCCAGCCGTTGCGCGATTAGACTCGTCGCAACTCGAAATGCACGGAAAAAAACTCTCTACTATTTTTCTACTGAAAAAGGAAAACGCGATTGTACATTTATTTTTCAATTTTGTATAATTCTACAAAGATATTCTTTTTAGTGTAGAAATTACTACAAGGAGCAAAACATTAAAAAACAGGTACTCTGTGTTTCGGTTAAAACTAAACTCTCGTTGGGTTGAAATGAAAACTATTTTCTGCAAGAATTAAAAAAGAAAAACTCTCTTTACGTTCATCAATCAAACACAGGTATATAATGCGTCGTCAAAAAAGATAAGGCGATGAAACCGGGAATGCGATATGAAACTAAAATGAACGAAAATGTCACTGTGAGCAATTCTTCCGCAATTTCGCTACCCAATCAATAAACCACCGCGCTAGTACCGCCGATAACAATCTCCCAAACAATATTTTATACCTGCAGTTCCTCGCTGCAGCACTTATCTTCGGGAGTCCGGTGTTCGCGTACACCGCCAAACAAATCACTCGCCGGGGACAGCACTTATCAATCACCCGGCTTGGCGGGGCTGCCTTCGCGCCGAACGCCTTCATAAAAGAGCAATGAGCACTCGGGACGTGCGCCGATCGACGCGCCGTCTGTAAAAACGCGCCTCTCACAAAAGGCGGCACAATGGTGAAAAATACTGGAGGCGTTTTACAGGCGAAATTAATCACCGATTCCGGCGACTGATAGGCCGTCCGCGATCCTAACGGCGTTCTTTAAACATGTTTCTATTTTGCAGGCAATTCCCACGCATTAGCGGCAACAATAACGATTGCGGCATTTATTGTAGGGACATTTATCGTGCGGGCTGCCGCCAGGCTCTCGACAGCGCAGTTGGGCGCGATTGACGAGGCTCGTCTTTGACAACGCAATTTGGCGGCCGGCGAAATTGCATACGCACGCGCGCCGAGCAGACGCGCGGTACAGGGCGCCCGTGCGCACGCATGCACGCGAGCGTGTACACGCACCCCGTGCCGGCCCCCCCTTCCCCTACGCCCCGCCGCAACTACCGCGCATCGCACGCACACCAGCGCAAACTGCATTAACGAAGTGTACCTACGTTATTTCAACTGCGCGCCTCCGCCCACGCCCGTGTGGGGGGTGGGGAAGGGGTGCGGGGTGGAGCGGGGCGGCGGGGTTCGAAATGGATGAAACTGTAATTGCCGAATTTAACTGTATTTTACGGAAGCGTTCCGCCGGACCATAAAAACCGCGAATTAACTACACCCGTTGAATGCGCGGTGTCCAGCCGGAACAACGCCGCATGTGGTAACTATCAATAAACTGCACATAACCTACGGTGGGACACATAAAAGCAAGATGCGCGCGCTGCGAGCGGGCGGTGGGTGGGTGGGCGGGCGGGCGGTTGCTGCGGCTGTGGTGGAAGGGATGGGGTGGGGGGCACGGTGGTTAGGGTGGCTCGCTCCCCGCCCCACTCGCCGCCGCCCCTTGCCGCGGAGAGGCGTAAAACGGGCGCTGATTGTCATCTGTCGCGCCTGCCGCCGAGAGATGGCGGCAGATAGCGCGCGCGCGCGCACAGGCGGGCGGGCGGAGAGGAGCAGCTCGTCGCCGGGGACGCGGCGTCGACACGCTTGTCGTTCGTCGACTGTCTTCTTATCGCGAGGAGGGGGGAGGTGGAGGGCGGGGTGACGCTAGCGGGGCGGGGCGGGGACACGGGCAGATAGCATCGCGACACGCTGCGAAAAGTGCGTGAACGCGCTCGGGCAGGAGAGGGTGAGGCAGGGAGGCTTCTAGGAGGCGGTGGGAGTGGGGGTGGCGAGTGGCAAAAGGCGTTCAGGTGTGACATGTCGCAAGCGTCAACGGTACACGACATGTCATACAACTCTGGGAGCACCGCAAACGCTCGTTTACACGAGACCCAACCCCCTCACTGAGCTTCCAAGGACTAAGGAATTAAAACGTTTATGTAAGCAAATTCACAGGAAGATAAATAGTTGGAAAATATCCATTAATCTTAAACGTACACTAAAATAATATCTCTGTCGTTGAGAATAACTGCGTCGCAAACAGAAAAGTCAAAAATTTAACTGCAATCATTTATTGAAACATGATTGCAAACCCAACCAAACATTCGTATTTACATTAAATCCATTTATTCGGTAAAACATGTAATAAAATGAATTCTATGTAAATATTCCTTCACAAAATGGATTATCTGAGACAAAAGAATTACCCAGTCACCGCCTAATCGTATACAGTGCTTACTTCCAGAAGCGAATGTTTCGGTTCCCAAACCCCCCTGGGCAACGGGCGAGTGCGGGAAGGGCAGCGGGGCGGGGTGGGGCGGGGTGGGGCGGGGCACTGGCGGGGCAGTGGCGGGCGAACGCAGCGCAGGGCGGGCGGCCAGCGACCGCGTCGCCACGCTTTCATTTCACGCCCGTTCCTCGCCCAACCGCGCGGGCCGGGTGGCCGCTCTGCATACGGCGCCCCACGCAGTCGCGCCAGGACTTCCGCAGCGGCGCACTCGCATGTAAATCGGACGGAAACATAAATAGCCTCGCGTCCAGTTGGGACGGCCACAAAAGAAACTGCGCCGGCGGCGGTGGCGGCGGCAGCGACCGTCCGCGGGCAGTTCACCCGCCGCCGCCGCCGCCGCCGCCGCCACCGTCACTCCCGCCGCCTAATTAACGCAGCAGCGCGCGGTTATGCGGCGCAATTAGGAGGCGGCGTAATGGCGGCGGAAGTCGCCCTCACCTGCCGCTGGCGGCGGTGGCAGGGTGGCGGAGAAGGCGGTGGCGTTGGATGGTGGTGGTGGCAGCGTGGGCGGCGCGGCGGTTTCGGGCATTGGCGGCGCTGGCGACGATGGCGGGGGGGGGGGGGGGGGGGTGATGACTGACGGACAGCCTTCCGACCTCCGGACGTGTATCGAAGAAGTTCCGACGAAGCGTAGAGGGATGAGTTTACACTGATTTCCAATGTTTCCTTGACAATGAAACGCCACGACTCTATAATCAATATTCTTATTTCATGTGATACAAATATTGGAATTTTGGTTGTAAGGGTGTACCGAATGACAATAATCAATCATAATTGATTAATTTTAGTCTGAAGCAGTGCGACAGTATCTACATCGCAGTGGGTAAAGAATAACTGCAAATACCAAACCTTTAATATCATGCATCACGTACAATTATCGCCAAACACGCGAAAGAATATTTCTGACACTCGATATACTAATACCAATAAATGTCAGATAATGATATCTCACCTTTGCCAGAATTACTTGAGAAACCAACGTCTAGCCGTCGATTGGTGTATCCCTAACCACATAACCCAACAACATGGAAACAAAACCACAACTTCTCTGTAAAAAATAAAAGACGTGAGGACATAAATGTTTTGTGGATGAAGGATCGACACTTTTTCTACTCCCCCGAAACTTCACCACAACGAAGAACTCCAAGGACAACGGCAGGGCGACGCCCGAAAAGGCGACGCGTGAACGTACAGCGTCGGCGGCGTCGCCCGATTTGGGGGGCGAAGGCGAATTTGTCATTGGGGCCATCATTTGACGCGGAGTGCGCCGCCGCGTAGACAGCGCGTGTGACATGCCGCGACAAAAGGCCATGCCGCCGGCGGACGCGAGGGCTGTCAGCCGCCTGGCGCGTCCCGCAAAGTCACGCGCCGCCAAATGATTTGTTTTTCATTTGTGGCGCCCAGCTGCCCCCCCCCCCCGCCTACCGGGACGGGCAAGGGACACGTGAGGCTGTTGCCTATTACTTCTTCTTCCTTTGCTGTTTCTCGTCCCCTTCCTCGTGTGTCGCTGGAAATGTCTCCTCGATTTCCCTCCCAGTCCTCGCGAGTTCCTTCTTTACAGAAATGTTATCGTATTCTCTACAGACTATTTGTCTAAGACTAATGTCTATTTGTCTCGATAGGATTTTTTTCTCTTCAATTTTCGTTCTCAGTACATTCTTATACTTTTGATGTTCTACCTTCCCTTACAATTAAGTTTTACTTGTCTTTTGTTTCCATAAATCTTCTTCATGGAATGTCAAAGCATATTTCCCCCTTTTTTCCTTCATTCTCCCCTAACTTCCGTCGTTCCAACTCCCATTTCTACGTACTCATATCTACAAACTTCCTTCTCCATCTTCTTCATCTCCTCCTGCAGCGACGCCATGCGACGTGTGAAAAAAACACAACAGTGCAGCAAGGAAAACACCACACAGAGCAAACAACACACACAGACAAGTAAGAAACCAAACCAAATCAAAACCATTCCCACACCAAACCGGTGGTGCAATAATCCCCGATGCAGAACAAGGAAGAAGTGCATAAATAAACGGGCGAGCTCTCCTCGTGGGAGGTAGGGCTCGCCAACAAGACGCAAGAAATCAGGTGACAGAACCCGGCCCAGGGCGTGCGTGCTCCAGAATACGCTTGTTGCGAGTCTTTGGCACCCGTGCTGCAGCTGCAGCTTGTGCCCGTCTAGGGGAGGTCTAGAGTCATGTGATTTCATTAACAAACTTAGACTCGGAAATCGTGTAATGTTTGTGAATTTCATGTTCCTACTTCAAAACGGTATAGTTAGATGTGTTATCCTACAAACTTCTTCAGTCGTGTTTAGGCGCTTCTCAAAAGTAAAGAAAAATGAGATAATACATATTGAATACAAATTGAATATTTTCTTCTAGCACTAAATACTAGGGAACGTCTTGACTATTATGACCATATTAAGTGAAACTAATCTATGATCAAAGTGCGTTTATATACGAATGGGGTGCAGTGTTGCCCACGATAATATAAATTTTGTATTTTTTTTATTTTAATTTTTTGTCGCTCAAGGCGGTTCGCTCACCTACACCCCCCTCCCACGTAGCTACGCCCCTGAGAGACACTCACAGATGATATCGCGAGCTCGCGCCGCCTCCACCGCCGCCTCTTTCGACAGCCGTCGCGAACGGACGGCAAGCAGGCAGGTGAAAGTATCGAGACAATGCTGCAGTCGGCATATTCGATATTGCATTCAGTCACGAACAAAAAATGTCACACGGAGATTAGGCAGAGGTGGAAAGTTCGTTTCGACACGAGGCGAATTTCTTTTCCTTTTTTCACAACACGAATGACGCTTCTGTGGCGATTGAATTTCTCTTTGAACAACTTCCCGTCGGCACGTGAACTGCCGTGTTGGTACAAATAGTACGAAAGCGGAAATGAAATTTCGAATGATGTGAAAAATGTTTTCCAGTGGTCTCTTAAGGTAACGCGATAATGTAACACATTGTTTGAATAAGAAGGAAATTTAATTTTATTTATCTCAGAGTTATTAATTCAGTAATAAATGTATTATCGATATTTTTTCAATACGTCTTTCCTTCATGATAAGGGACACTGTGGGTAAAGGGGAAAAATGTGCAAGTTCTAAGAGTAGGAGATCCGAAAAGTCCTGAGTCCTGGCGTGATATGTGAAACCAAACATGACAAGTGAGCGTGGGCGCGAGCGTGAGCGTAGAGCGCGCGTATTCTGGGCAGCAGCGCAGGCCGGGGGCCGAGCCAGAAGCAGAGAACAGCAGCCCGCACAGGCAGACCCAACAGCACGCCAGCCGCCCGCCGGCCCCGCGCGGCAGAGCAGACAGGGGCCGCCGGAGGAGAAACCCGCAACCAGGAAGATGTTAGTGAGTGCGGTTAGTGAGCGCCCGCCCATACAGCACGGGTTAGCAGCGAGAAGAGCACACACTGCCAGGAGAGGCTCTGATCCTTACCAGCGCTCGATCTCGATTTGGTTCTCGACGCTTTCGCGTTTACACCGCCCGGGGCGCCCCCCGGCTGGTGGGTGGCCAGCGACTTGGCCGCGAACATGGACGGATGGTGGTGGTGGTGGGACATGGAGTGGTGGTTGAGGTGGTGCGACGTGTAGCTCATGTAGGACGGGGTGGCGGAGTCGTGGTGCGGGTAGGGCGAGGGCTGCAGGGGCGGCGGGGGCGGGTAGTGGCCGTGGGGGCCCATGCCATGCTGCTGCGGCTGCTGGGGTTGCTGCTGCTGCTGCTGCTGCTGGCCCTGCAGCTGCACCATCTGCTGTTGCTGTTGTTGCTGTTGCTGCTGCTGCTGTTGCTGTTGCTGGACGGCGGCGGCGGCGGCGGCAGCGGCGGCGGCCGCCGACTCGCCGGCCGCCGCGGCGGCGGCGGCGGAGCGCGGCGACTCGGCGCCGCCCACCGGCGACGCGGCCGCCGACGCCGTGGACGAGTAACCCGTACTAGACGAGGACGCCGCCGTCCCGTTGGCTATACCTTCGCGCTGCTTGACGGCCGCCGCGGCCGCCGCCGCCGCCGCCGAGTTGCCGCAGTTGGCGGCCGCCGCCGCCGCGGCCGCCGCCGCCGAGTTCAGCATGTTGACGCCGGGCTTGATGTCGAGCGCGCCGCCGCCGGCGCCGCACGCCAGCGCCGAGTCCTGGCCGTGGTGCATGAAGGCGACGCCCATGGCGGCGGCGTGCGCCACGGCGGCCGCCGCGTTCTGGTAGTCGCTGGCGGCCGACGACGTGGACGCGCTGCTGGTGAGCGCCGTCGCCGCCGCCGTCACCGAGTCGGGCGTCGCGTCCTTGGGCGGCGTGGGCGGGAAGGTGAAGAGGTGGTGCGCGGCGGAGGAGGCGACGCCGTGGTGCGCGGCCGGCGCGCCGCCGCTGCCGTTGGCGTTGGCCGAGCCGTTGGAGCCGCCCCCGCCGCCGCCGCCGCTCGAGCCGGCCGACGGCGACATGGGCTTCTCGTCGCCGCTGGCGCTGCCCGTCGACGGGTTGGAGGCCGACGACACGGCCACCGAGCCGGACGAGCCGCTGCCGCCGCCGCTGAACGGGCTGCACCAGGCCGAGCCGTGGCCCACCATGGGCTTGCTCTCCGACAGCCACGGGTGCAGCGGCGTGTGGAAGTGCGGGCGGCACACTTGGCTGCTGCTCATCCGGGCGGCGGCCGCTGCAACAAAACGCTCACTTCAGCACACAGCCACACAAGTGATCACTCGTCATACAATCTTAATATCTAAATGGTCACTATACACTCAGATGCATGGGGAATCATACTTAAATTACTTTTCGATGACCTTCCACAAGCAAACTCATACACGTGCAACTTCATATTCAACTCCTCTTGGAACCATATTTTTTTTCTAAGCAACAAGAAGAGTCGATCACAGAAAAGTGTCACTAAGTTGATTTCATTGAATGGTTAATGACCATAATTATGAAATAATAATGGAAATAAGCTTGAAACATCAAATGCTGAATTTTTCATCCATTTTTCCATCAGAATGCGGAATTCAATCCAGAACTTACAGAAATTTAAAGCAGATTTTATTTTAAAAATCAGCGTTAGATATAAGGTATTTTTTCGTTTTTTAGAAGGAAGCTTTGGACTTGGCAATGCCGGAAGACATTCCTGACTGCGAAACTCTCTTCCCAGCGATGTTCTTTCGCCAACGCCCGCCGCCTCCCCTCACGACCTGTCCCGCGACCGCCCTCGCGATCTGTCAATTTCGTTGCTGCGTGTTTCCGCGACGCCGCTCCAGCGACAGCGTTCTCCAAAGAACAAGATCGCTGGACGCGACCCGTTAGCCACTCGATCTGCATATTTCAAAGGGAGAGAAAGACGGCGCTGGGAGTCAAGGTGACACGGAAAAACGACTACAACGCTTTGCCAACGGGCGTGGCTTGACAAAATGTCCTTTCTCCCGTACATTCCACTATTGGCTCCATTTTGTGTTGATACATTTTAGTTGTATTTTTATCAATCTTATTCACGAGAAAAAACAATTCCAAAACATGGTCTTTCAAACAAATTATGATGATTTCTTGTCTGAAAAACTACTACTCCAATAACTACTAGGTCATTATTTCCTGTCTTCAACCTACTCTCGTTGCGGTTGGAAGTAGTCTCGCTGGTAGGCCTACTCTTTAGAACTTAATGCCCGGAACAGTAACTAGAGAAGAACAGTTCTCACATGTGAAATATGACTAAGAATGTGAGGCAAATTAGATTATGAGAACATGCAAACTCCCTTCAACCATATGACAAACGACACCACTATTTTTCTAGAGGAGATAATTGACTTCACGCCCACTCATTACATTTCACGGAGTGTGAGAATCTTCCGATGAAAAGACGTATGCACAATGCAACGGAGAGATAAATGGCTTGGAGCCCATAGTTTACCCAGCACAGCTAATAAAAAAAACAGACAATTTCAATTTTACATTTCTCACACACTCCAACACTTTTGAATCTTTGGATACTAATCTCGTCTCGTGCAAGTATCATTTATCCAGTCCGATATCGAATTGAAATAAAGAATAGTGTAGCATTTGACATTCAATAAACATCTCCTGACTACATAACACCTGTGTAAGAGGAATTTTAAATGTGATGGAAAATATCGCGGTCCGTTAACCCTAATTCCCTAGGTAATATTAAGGTGTAGATGAGTCATTTTTAGTTATTAACTCTTTGTAAATTTAATTCTTTGTGTACATGTCATAATATTTTACCGTTAAATTATTTCTCTCTCTAAATTGCACTTCACACATGTATCATATTCAAAAATAGTCACTACTTTACTCTTTTTCAGTTGAACGATCTGGTTCTGAGGGGACCACACGACAATTCATTAATTTAGCAAACGACGACGGTTTGACCCATACCGATGTTACGAGGAAAATTCGTCTCTCGTATCAGAACCCTCTCCTCTCCAACCTTGTAAGCTTCAAATGCCTGGACAACGGCGCCGGTCCAAACGCAGATATGCCCACCGGTTTAGAATGCACTCCAGCCTCCATGTATTCCCCGCGGCATCAGTGCTGACCCACCCGCGGCCCAGCGTCGACGCCGTCGCGCCTGCGAGCGGGTGGCGAGAGCGCGCTGGAAGGTTAGTTTCTATTTGTAAAAATAATGCCGGTATTAAGCCATACACGCGGTTAAATTGCCCATTGTGGGCAGGCGGGCGGGTGGGCAGCCGCGTTCCCAAGCTCGCCGCCGTGCGCAGGCGCTCCCACCGCCCGCAGAGCCACCCCTCCCCTCCTCCTACTCCCCCCCTCCTCCTCAGCAACCTTCTTGCGGGCCCCCGCGGCGCGAGCGAGCGCACCAGACTGTACAGGCCAGGGGTCGCCAACCGCGTTCGCAGACGCACGGCTGCATTTAGATATCGCACCTGTACGCAAAAATTATCTTTTAATTCTCCTTCGTCTTCTTCTTCTTCTTTCGCTCGTTCTTCTTGCCCTTCATCATCATCATCATCATCATCATCATCATGTTCACCGTCTTCCCTTTTTCGTCTTCTTGACCTACTTCTTCTTCTTGCAATTCTTGATCTGCTCCTTGCTTTTCGTTTTGTTCGTCATTTGAACAAGTAGACACACGTACATGCTCCGCTTTAACATTTTTTTACTATTGCTTTTGCTTATTTTAGGACTTCTGACATCTCTTTTCCCAGTATTTTAGAATTATATTGAGGTCCATTCTTTGTAGGCGATGTCCCAACAAATGTATTTCTCTTTATGCGGTTTAAAGCCGGTTCTTTCCTAATTACGTTATAATAAAATGTAATGTAATACAAAGTGCATTTATTTTTAACTTAATATTACAATATGATGTATTAACAACATTGTAAATTTATATAATTGCAAGAATTGTATTTAATAATTGTAGCTCGTTCATTATTTTCATTGTATTTAATAAAACAAATAACAAATAAATAAAAATTATCTGCTTTGAAAGGTCAGTAATTAATTGAAATAGGGTAGGTGTCTGCCATTAGACGAAACATCTTTCATTTTTTTTAAATCCCAAATACCTATGATTTTCTTTATCATACATTTTTTTCATATTTGTCGTTTTTCATACATACATTTATCATATAAGTTATTTTATTAGAAATATTTTCTGAATTGCAACGACAAGATAAGACCCAATGACTTTAAATATTTTGTAACTCATCTACAAAAAATGTATACTTCGACTTTAGTCATTCCGAACTGGATGTATATAAAAAACATCACTCTTACTTTATCGCACTGCAATTAATTCTTTCTGAACATCTTATATCATCGTATTGTCCAGCGAAGTTGGAAGCTTCTTCAAAAACGAGAAATCGGGAAAGAATAAAACTGACGTCTAACCTGAAGGTTATTGGAAAATCCTCACCGAAAATCTGCGAATAGAATTTCACGAAAGTCTGTCGAAGCAGGTACAAAAGCCGGGTCTGTAGAAGAGCCCAACTGATCTGCGGTCTTCGCGAGGCTAGTCGCTTGCGGCCGCAGTCAGGCCTCTACCCACCCCTGCTGCACGCATTAGCATGAGGCTTCCTGCGGCTTCGCGCGCGGCCGTTCGCACGGCACGGCACGGCCACCCGCCGCCCATTCCCTCCCACCCTCCCACCCCCACCCACAACCCCTCCCACACCACGCTTCCCCGACGCCAGGCCCAGCCGCATGCCACCCACAACCCGCCATCTGTACACCCGTGTACCCCCGCCGCCGCCCTCGCCTGGCAGCTCTGCCGGCACACCCCACCCGCCCCCACACCCGCTCCCTCCGCTCGCCGCCGCGTGTCGCCCCGAAATGTATTCCTCGGGCGCGCGGCAGCCCCCGTGACGCGCGCCCCGAGCCGGATATCCGAGCGGCCACAATGGCGCGGCGCGAGACGCGTAGCCCGCAATTTGTGCCGGTCCACCGCAGCCACCGCCGCCGCCTCTTCCACCGCCCCCACCGCCGCCGCCCAGGGCGATGCGTCTCTCGGTCGCCCATTCCAGGCCCGGCCCTCCAATGCACACGCACGGGGAAGGGTACGTCTCCATGCAATTATATAACGGCTCCCAAGACGGAATTATAAGTTATTAAAATTCTTTTATAGGCGTGAATGATTCTTAAGAAGGAATTTCGTTCAACTTTAAAATATAGTGGGTGTCCGAGAGGCCACTAGAATCATCATTTTACAGGGAATTTTTTTCATGCATCGTAGTTTTGGTGTGCGTCGACTTCAATGTTGGAACAACTTGTCCTCTTTTTTTCTGAAGCTTGAATTACTTTCATGCTCGTAAGCCGCTTATTAAGGTGCTATTAGCTTGAACATAATTTCTGATGTATGGTAAATTATAATACACGATTATTTACTTTATTATAATACATTATTTTAATTATAAAATAATATTTTCATGACTAAGAATTCAAAATAATTTATTCAAATATATTTCAAGAAAATTTATTTTAATGTGTTCCTTGTCCCAAATCTTTTGGAATTGTCTTTAATTTTTTGATGGTTTACGAGTAATAAAAGGGGCAATTACAATTATATTGTATTATAAAGTGCACATACATGATAATTTCGAACGCCTTTAAATACAACACCAACTGTTTTTTATTCGTTTCCTGGAATGGACAGCACAATCACACCTCGTGTATTCTAGCGCTTCCTTCCAAACGCTACTTTTAACTCCAGGAAGAGGGCGGACAACATATGATGTATACATACGCCACGTTAACTCAATTAAGTGTAAGTCTGGCGGTGAACAAGAGCAAGAGAGCGCTGGTTTCCGGCAAGGGGTCGGGACTGAAATTCATGGAGCGGCTGGGGAATTTCCTGGAGGGATGGAAGTGCAAGGAACTCACCCGGCCTTCCTTGAATAGTTGTAAGAAGGGCTGTCTTCTTGCGTTGGGGAAATCACTAGTTTTCTTCAAAAAGGACGCTGTAATCCATTTAGGGGCTAACAATATTTCTGACGCGGTGAAAATTGCATCTTACATCAGATAAAATCAAGTACCATCCGGAATGTACGGAGATGAATAACCATCCGGAAATCGCGTATGGCTCAGATTCTTGACACGTCATGTACGAAAAGGGAAACACGGCAAGCGATTAATGTCTCAGTCCACCGTAAACATATAAAGTAGTACCGGGGTGATTAAAAGTGCGAGAGAATGAAGATTTCCTATTACGATGATGTTTCTATAAACAACATTGTAATTTCTGATTCGCATCATAAAATTTGGAAGTACTATTTTCAAAAAGAAGAAAAATCACAAAATGAAACCACGTATTACCAACCTGATAACTCAAGATAAGCAATCGTCACAAGAACAAAACCCAAGTACATTTCGCTGATAAATGATTACAATTTTTTATCAAGCATGTTATATATATATATATATATATATATATATATATATATGATAATGGTTCCAAGAGTGGGACTGCTGTGCCTTTCACAGCAACTGAACGAAAGTTAGTAGGCCTTTTGCTTGTTGAAATATTCTGTCCTTCTCGGAGGCCTGTTTGAAAACGGATCCCCACTTGAGGTCGAGACGGTCTAGGGGCTCGGAGTCGGCGGCGGCGGCAACGACGGCGGGCGCCGCGCCGGAAGCTGGGCCGCGACCAGCTGCAGCTGCGCCACCTGTCTCCGCCAGCGCCACCGACTTCACCTGCCGCCGCCGCCGCCGCCGCTGCCGCCGCCGCCTCTAGGCGAGAGGACGGTGTCCTGCAGGTGCTAGCGGCGCGCGCCGGCCCAGGAGACTGCGACGCCCAGGCTCTGCTCGCAACGAACCCACTGCTGCTACCGCGCTCTCTGCGCACTCTTCGAGGTTTCTGGCTTCTTGAAGTTACGAGCTTTGATTTCGCCCGACGGCCAACAGTTTTTAACGAACCCAACCGCAACGATCGCACGTCACGTGCAGCCAAATCAATTCGGGCAATAATGGGTTAACAATGGCCCGTTGACTTAACTCTTCAACGGTTTTCGATACGTAGTTGTAGAGCTAAGTCAAATGACCATTGTTAAACCGTTATTGCCCGCATTGATGCCGCGTGAGTTCATTGTCGTTGCGATCGTGTCTGCTTGGGTATTGTTGATGATTTGGACCTAATCAATTTGTAGCGTTCACAAATTGCGGATCCCACTTACATTGTTCGGTTAGAATGCATTATGTGTTTCGTATTATAATATTCCCAATATAATACATTTTAGCTAACTGAGAAAAGTTGAAGTTGACGGCCCTAAGTGGTACAATACAAATAAAATATTGCATTATTAACTGCAATAGTTAGTTCAAGAAACTGTTCGTCTCATGAATGTCCAAAATAATGTTCCTTGTTAATAGAAATGATGAACAATAATTTTAATAATTGAAATACAAGTGTTGAAGTACACTGCCTACCCTATAGCACAATCCCCCTTATTTATTTTAGAATAATAAACGTCGAAGACTTGGACATTTATTTTCTAAACTGAAGACATACGCCTTCTAAAAACAAAACTCTTTGCATGCATTATTTTCGAGTTATTTCTTATTAATAAAAATAACGGCGCCTAATAGTACCACAACAACTACTATATTTACGTTTGCAAGTCACATTTGGTCAGATTTGCAGGCCCGCTTCGATTCACGTTTAGTTTATTGTAATGTACAAAGCAATGTTTATTGAAATGCTATAAAGCAAGTAACATATTGTGAACTGAGTCACTGAAAATTAAATCGATACAGTTTTAAATCTCAAATCTAGAACATAACATTTCTACTATTTCAATTTTCCAGTAGGTATTTTAGGTTTATTCCATTGAAAACTTCGCAGATATTACATTACATATAGTGACCACCATTTCATAACATAACAATGCATATTATTGTGAATTTTGTGTTTGCTTCACACAAACAAATTACGAGTACGAATATATTAAATGCTTTTTGAATTACGCGATTTCACATAGCATTCATTATTCACTTTCAAATCAGTTTCCTCAAGCTATCACAGATTGAATCGTATTACGACCTTTTAAAATGTCGCAACAGAAATTCTACCATGTGACATTCATTAGGTTATTTTTGTTGCGTCAAAGTCACAAAGTGTCTGACGCGACGCATCGCAGGTGTATGGCCCTTTCGAAATGCTCTCAAATTGGTCTGGAATGTAGGAAAGAAAAGCACGGAAATCCCCAACTAAGAATTCTTGAAGTCTCCTCTTTACAGACAAGGCAACATAATAGAATACAAAGGAACCTCTCTCTTTCTCAAACATTTGAAAAGTAAATCAGTAAACGGTGGTCGGCCGCAGGGTTAACAACGCAACTGATGCCGTTTAAAACACAAATAAAAACATCAAAATCCATGGCATTATGCAGTTAATTAAATATTGATCGACAGCAATCATGAATGCTGGTAAACTATTAATTCCATACTCATTTTCCCAGTTCCATTCACCCATATCAAAACACGTCCGTCGCTCCCTCAGACAATGAGCCGCATTGATGAAACATCAATCAAACCCAAACCTCGCCTCCCCTCCCCAGCGTTAGAGCTGTTTGTCAAATGCAGCACTTTTTCCTCGACCGTTATGACTCTGCTGGTGTTTATCTCTTGTTCGAATGGTGATCGCAAACGAAAGTTCGTGCCAGACTTCATTTGATTATGTACCGAATGTGATTTCGTTAATGGACTTCCATGTCTTTCCTGTACACTTTGAACGAGTGTTTCCTGTGGAATTTGATGTGTCATGCTGATCACCTATCTGCAAATCTACGAAAGAATATGGAGCGAAGGATGAGTAGTGAAAACAAATTTGGACAAAGATTGTGCTGATATAGAGATTGTTATTGTTATTTCGTCCTACAACTCACATTTTTTAAAGATTTAGTTATTATTTGAATGCATTTCTGTTGTATACCGGTTGTTTTCTGGGAGAGCTTTGTCTTTGAAAAGACTGAAAACCAAAGATTCTTGTTTGCTTCCAAGCGGCAAATAGGGAACAGAATATTTTGCGTTAAGTATTGTAGAGACACCCGCAGTCATTAAGTCCACTCTTTTGCCACTTGGTGTAGATATTATATTTAACCAAATCCGAACATTTTTAGTAGTGAATTTAGGGGACGATAATTACTACTATTGATTTTACACCATTGATAGGGTCTTCTCTTTTAAAACCCCTAAGCAAAAGTCGAATGAGCAATCTTAAGAAGGTTCGTGGTCAGCACGAACCTTCCACATCACAAGGCAAAGCTGCATTATTTCGCAAAACGTATACAGATGGTGATGGGAGGGGAAGAGGAGAAAGAGTGAAAGATCGGGAGGAAGAGAGTGAAGAGATAGTGACGAGAGAGAAAGGACGAAGAAGAAATGGGAAAGAGGGGAGTGGTGAGGGGGAGAGAGAAGGAAGGGGGGGATGGAAATGGAGGAGAGAGGAAGAGGGGCAGAGAGAGAGAGGGGGGAGGGAGGGAGGTGAGAGAGGGGGAGGGAGGTAGGCCACGGGGGCTCCTAACGGCGTCAGCGCTTCTCAGCACGCACGCGCCCTAGCCCGCGCTCTCCGCCGCCGCCGCCGCTGCAGGGCGCTGTAAAAGCCAACGCTCCACCTGGTGCACGGCCGGGCCGGCACGCGCCCTCCCTGACGCCCCCGGGCGGAGCAGCGCTCGCCTCCAATTCCCAGGTCCCCGCTCGCTCACCAGCTTCTTTCACACGTGTTCGTTTCGAATTACGCGGCATTGGGGAAGAGCGCCACGCGCGTGTTGATACAGCAAGATCTCACTAATACTTTGTAGAGTGAACCAAGAGCTACATCGGCATTGATAACTTCGCTGATATTTTTAACCTGTGCTCTTTACCCTGTTGGCAACGACAAGCACAAAATGGTTGTGTGAGCAGAATATCTTTGACTGATTTTTTAACAAATTTTGTTTTGCGTAAAAAGTCAACACTAATTTCATAATAAAATTTATATTAACGTTGTAAATTTTATAATAATTTTCTTAAATAACTTAATTGACTAAAGTCATGAGAAAAATCAATTATATACGATATCATTAAAATGTAACAGAAATAAAGGTTTTCAAGCGACTAATGATCAAAGCACGTTTTTATTTCGCCACGATACATGTTAAAACGAATCACATACATGGGAGCTGGGAAGTGTACTCCGAGGGCGTGATTCAATTATGCAACACTAAACGAAAGATTACCGCGTTTGGCACGCACAGTCTCACACAGTCGCAATCTCACATCCCATCGCAGTCAGAGAACTATAAATTCCTAACGAACATGTTGAACAGAATTGAAATGATCTTCGCTTTATATAGCAGGTTTCTCAAACCTAATTCTCACCTAACAACTTAACTCGAGCTTAAGAGCGATGCAAATGTCTAACAACAATTTAGCACTGTTCATTATAAGCAGTAAATCTACAATAAGGGACTGGCTTGTTTTCCTAGAAAGCTATGGGATATTATTCCAGCACGTGGAACATTGAATTCGTCACATGGGATGCTAAAAGCTGATACAACGGACGAATCTATTTTACACCTTTTCCGTCTTCAGCAAGAGCGGTACAGACGGAGGCTGCAGATGTAAATGAAGATGGTCAAGTCGAGTTCGGTAAATCAAGAGAGGCGATGGCACGGCTAAGACGAAAAACTTGCTCGGAACCTGGGATGGAAATTGGAATGAGGGCACAAGTAAATGGAGATACAGGCCATGACAAAGAAATTAATGTGTAGTGAACAGAAACGACATGAAATAAAATAAAAGAAATTTGACTCGATAATCTACTTTTGATATAAAAAGTAATACTACTCGCAACAGTCATCAAAAGACGACTTTCACATGTATTCATCATCCAGATGAAAGACTGGTGGTTGTTTCGGGGCATCAGCCGAAACTGCTCTGCCCTTCAATGCACACCTCTTTAAGTCAGAGTGCACTGGCTGGATAGTCCGACATCTGACCGGAAAGTCTTAGGGTCCGAGTCCCGACTGTAGCAGATTTTCCACACTAGCTAGATAGCTAGTTCGAAGTCAGCCGCTGCATGGAGGAAATTGTAGCGGGTGGCTGCTCTGATCGGTAGTGAGCATCCACTTACATGCCTCACACTACCACTCAAATGGAGAGACCATTCGAGAGCTTAGAGCTTTTCCCGACTGGAGCGGTGTCTCGCTGATGAGAGAACCGTGGATGGAGAAAACCTCATAAGCAGACCTGTAGGTCGGTGCTATCTCACCATCCAGAGGAGAAAGATCACCTACACCTCCCGTGGAAAACATGCTCTACACTTACGGGACTAATGACAACAGCCGTAGACGCGCCCAGAGACACGAAAAATTCAATCAGTCAATCAATCCAGTTGAAAGGAATTGCTCTGAAATTTGAAATCTGAAGATATTTCACAATAGCAAAAAATCCATACAAAAAATCAAAAGCACGGTTAGCTGGGAGAAGGATAAGACAGGTTCGAGAGCTGATTGATTGGTTGTTAACGATTCCGAGCGCGCCGGCTACCAGGGTCATTAGTCCCGTAAATATAGTGCATGTTTTGCTCGCAAGTGGCGGTGGTCTTCCCCGCGCTGTATGGCGGGATCCTGCGCCGACCTACCGTCAGCTAGCGGAGAGTTTTCCCAACCAGGTATTTCCCACCAGCGGGGCACCGATCCAACTGGGTTAAGCTCTAAGCTCTTATCCGGTCTCCCAGCATAAGTAGTGCATGTTAGTGTAAACGTGTGTAAGGGAGGATGATAGGACAAGGAAGGAGGAGGAAAGACCATGTGCGATTCGTGGCCTATTTGCTAGAGTAGTGCTCCGGCATTCGCCTGGTGTTGATCGGAGAAACCACGGAAAACTGCCGATCAGAGTAGCCGTTAGAAAGGCTCGAGAGCCGGGTTCTGGATCGACCAAGAGTGAGGGTAGGGGGCGGGGGCGGGGGTGGAGCGCAGGTGGGGCGAGGGCGGGGTCGCCAGTGCGCGGGGACAGCGCTTGGGAACGAGGCGTGGCGAATGGCTTCTCCGCGCCGCGCCCTCGCTTGTGCTCGCCGTGACTGGCCCCGCGGAGGCGACTCGCCGCCTGGGAATGCGCCGCGACGAAGGGCGGGCGGAGGAAGAGCCGGGAGGAAGCACGGCAGGAATTCCGCGGCACATTCCCTCCACCGCTGCACTTCGGGGAGGAGGAAGGTTGGGGCGCCCAACCACGTCACCTCGACAGACAGCTCGTTAGTGCGACGACCAAGTGTTGAAGTTAACAAGTTCACCAAAAAACGTTATCGTTCAGTTGTGTCACGTGCTTCAACGCGAAAAAGTATGGTCTTTTTCCCCTTTATTTTTAAAATGAATTTTTAATAAGACCAATAATTTGTTTAATTTTCTTTGAAAAAATTATCACTATCGAATTTTTATTATCACTATCGAAAATCACTTTTAGGACATTAAATAGATACTTAACTCTTGTATAAACAATATGTCTCCGTAAGTTCTGTAAAATATACTAGAAAAAGTATGATGGATTTCTAACTTATAAACACAAGACTGATGATATTTTTTTAAAACGGGTATTTTCACGTTCTCTTTCTTTACAATTCCGTTCCACACATGTTTAAATAACCGCAATTAAATCTCGAAAACAAAACGAAACCCTGAGTTAAAAGAATAATTTCTCTCCGTCACGCCCGCGAAAATAGCGCGCAAAACACAGCGTAATGTTACGAGGGGCCGGCGCTGTCCGCCCCCTGCTTCCCAATCCCCCGCCGCCCCCACCCCTCCGCCGCCCCACGCCGCTTGGGACCCACTCGTCGGTCGCCGCCATCGACGCTAAGTCGCGTTAAGCCCGGCCAATCACGTCGCCATAAAATCGATATTTACGGGGACATCACTGCGATTAATTCCGCAGCCTCGATTACGGCTGGAAATTAACGCTGCCGGCCGGCCGCTCGCCGCGTACGCGCCTGACCAGGGGGGCGATAATCAGGATAGTTATCGTACTTTTATATTATTAATATTAACAGATGCCCCGCAGCCACTAATTTATTAGAGCAGTCATTACCATAAACGTTCATTACGGACGATAATGCAACGCAGACACGTCTTAGGGGGACCTACAGCGTGAAGAGATCAACAAGGAAGAAAAACTGGCGCGAAAATGAGAAGGTGAAATGCGGCTTTGCTGGAGTTGATGAAAAATACGACGAGGTATCACTCGTACTTTTTAGCAAGTGATCGTTCGAGCAAAGGTAATTAAGCAAGATGGTTATCTCTCCCACCAACCGTACGAAATAGTTATACTTTTTAATGAGGGGTCCTACCTAATGAAATAACAATGCAAGAAAAATAAAATTATTTAAGGTATTTATAAACTATTAGTACATCTTTGTTAATATAAACGTTAAAATCGAAGAATGAGTTTCACTACTATTGGTTTGAATTAAATTAATATGATTGGTGATTGAAGCTTCCCAGGTGAAAATCTGAGTGAAATTGAGGAGTACGGAATTGACTTGAGAATTATTTACATAAATAAGAGAAGTGATAGAAGCTACTAGTATGTAATGATTCTAAAAAAAATATATTTTCTCTCAAGTAACATGTGAATCTCTCAATGAATTTTCACGAATGAGGTCTCAAAAATTCAACATTATTTCACATATTTGAAAGAATTGATGAGGCAATGCGCTACACACATTACAGTCGAAATTTTCCAATACCCACAAGTAAAAACATAGACAACAAACTCATTCAATAACTGACCCTACTCAAATGAGTTTCAAAAATTATTGTTAGAGCCTAAGGCAAATTATAAAATGTAATATAAAATTATAAAAAAACTAATATAAAATGTAATTTGCCTATGACAAATTTTCCTACGGCGGAAAGGTCACTGCAGAAACAAAAGAGAAATATATTTGTTTCTATGACAAACCTACATTGCAGCTTACATGTTGCTAAGAGACACGACTTTATTTAAACATGAAATACGGGCGTGAAAGCGAATAGGACGTGGTTCTAAACTCATTTATTTCTTCATTTGCCATTTTCGATTACTATTTAACCTAATTTGTTTTGTATAATTTTTAATATATTCAATAACATCGAGAAACGAAATCGTAACGAACTTATAGGTAGCAACAAGCATCGCTTGGTGCTCTCTTGCAGGACACTGATTCTCGAAGGGATTTTACCGTTACAATATTCTTTGGGTGAACAACGCTGAGTCTACGGGAACAACATACGATGACATTATTGCGTTAGGTGATCGTCGAAATCAAGTGAAAAATTATGATGGTGTCACAAAGTGAACATATGAATGGGTCAGCAATAGATTGTCATAAGCCACAATTTTGGCCATATCACGATTATCTCTGAGCAACACTCGGAGGTTTCCATTTTATAATCATAAGGCAGAATAATACCTGCCTGATTGTCTAGGCTGTCCATTCACAAACATGATTTACATGTGATCGCTTATCGTTAAACGATCAGTCTCCAAAAGTCATAAGTGTAGTTTACGCTTAACTCTCACCAATCCTTCATTTATTTGTACAAACAAATAAATGTTATTCAAAGTAATTTGTATAACTGACGACCTCACAAGCTATTTTGGTGACCACGTCTTGATTCGAACACGTCGTTCGGTTCGGGACCCTTGGGAGAATATTAGCCTCGCGGGTTGCGATGGCAGCGGTGCTGCGACCCGTTCGCAGCCAACGCACTTCGCACGGCGCGCAGCCGCCGGGATCGATGGCGCGGAAACCCAAATTTGCTTTTCAAATGGAAGAAAAAGCGGAGCGCGGCTCGGCGCGCCGCGCGGGGGGCGGGGGGCCGGTGGGCAGGAGTGTGGGGAGGTGGTGGGTTGTGGGCGGTGGATGGTAGACATGGGCGTTGGGCGGCTTGCAGTAGGCGATGGTTGGAGGGTGGTCGGTGGAAGGCGGTGGGCGCTGGGCAGTGGGAGGCTAGGCACAGAGGGCAGTGGGTGGTGGGTGATGGGCGGCGAGGGGAGATGGCACCGGGACGGCCAGTTGGAAGGCAAGGCAAGAAATAACGCGGGACATGGCAACGGTGGGGAATGCTGGTGAATGAAATAGAAAGCAAATAGCGACGCGAGGCGAAGCAGTGAGCAGCGTGGGAGAACGACAGAAGAGATGGAAAAAGTGATACGTCGAGAAGTGGAAAACAATGAAGAAATGTCCTACAAATGTGTATAAATAAAATAAATTTGATTACAATTTAATGATAAACAATGCCGTTTTAAATATTATGTTTTGTATTTTCCCCCTCATGTAAATTTTCGGTGCAAAACGAATGGGGGAGGAGGGACTCCCGCCCGGGTCAACTAACCACTCGGATTTTACACCAACCGCCGGCTCTGGCCATGGCGAGGAAGTGGTGCCAACAAACAACGCGGGGGAGCAGGGGAAGGTGGCGTCGTGAGCAAAGCAGCAATAGCCTAAGACGGCGCGGGGAGGAAGTGGCAAAGGCTCGAGGCAACCAAGCGTCGAGAACGGGGTCCGGGGGTGGCCTGGGGGGGTGGGAGGCGAGTGGGAACGGCAAGGGGCAAAATGTGCGACCGCTACAGCTTTACGGCCGCGGGTTTACTGCCTCTAATTAACATATCATCTCCATTTACCACCGCTGTCGGGTTGTACTTTTCATTAAGTATTTGTAGAGAACACGGAGGCGCTTGACGGAGCCGCGCCGGGCGCGGCCGCAGATAAGGCGCCGAGGTACAAAGCGGTGCGCAGTGGTCGGCGGTGGCCCAGGCGTCGCGCACACTGGGGAAGAAAACCGAAAAGCTGGCCAAAACATCATGTCTACTTGTACACTTGTGTCGAATGCCATTTGAAAGAGCAGCATTAAATACCGTTGATTTCGAAAGTATGAGTTTCCTAGTTTTGACATCGTTTCAAAGGTACATCAAATTTATTTCCCTTGAGTGGGATCTCGATGGGTTGTTTGCGAGCGCACACTCAATCAAGCATAACTTCGTCCAATGATCATTTAATGACATCTGGGAAAGTCTATGTTATTCTTGAAGGTGTGATATGTATGGTTAGTAATTGTCATTTCATTTGTTTGCAGTGGTGGTGAGGAATTTGAATTAAAAGAAAACACGACTTTCCGTTGTATGTAATTTTTTTTTTACATGCGATTGTTTCCTTATTTGACTTTTGGCCAACCTTCCGGTTTTTTTCCCCAGTGTGCGTCGGGGCGGCCGCAGAGCGCGGTCACGTGCCGAGAGTCCCGCGCGCATCGCTCGCCCAGGGAAACAAAACACGGCGGCCGCCCGCCAGCCCCTCTTTTATGCGCCCAATTAGCCCCTCACGCCCCCTCCCTCTCCTGCCACCCTCCCCCCGCCGGGTGGCAGTGCGTGAGAGGAGCCGTCTTATAATGAAGAGGTTCGGCGACCCCTAGATCGGAGCATATTCGAATTCCAGGTCTATCAAGTCCAAAAAGCTTTGAATTTCCATGATCATTTCTTCGAAGTTATATAAGGACATGTCGATGGCTTAGATCACTCATATTGTATGGCCAGAAATCTTAGTTTCGAAACAAACAAGCATGAACATTTGTAAAGGTGTAGTTACTTACTGAGTGACAATGATTGCTTTCTGAAAAAAAGGATGACCCCTTTAATACGGACGTACAATCTTTGTGCACTAGTTAAGATATGAATAACAAAAATTATCTTGACTCAAAAATAGGCACAGGTGGGCATATAATGTGTGCATTACTCCGCCGACTTGTTGATTGTTATTGACATGATTATGATTTAAAAAATGGGATGAGATTCAGGGAGCGGTTCTTTCTAAACCTACGAGAGACATGTTCATCTGTTAAGATTTCCATATGTAAGATCAACTCGCTCTGGGGAAAAGAGACGTCGATAAAAATAAGACAAATAATGTCATTAGTTTAACTACAAACAAAAAAAAATCATTGGCTATGTTTTTTTAGAAGTAATTCATTTGACGTTATACGTTCTAAAGAACAACACGCACGAACGAAAGAAGCTATAGGGTTTACATTTTGAAAGTGTACCGTCAAAGTACTGCGTCGCTTTTGATATCTAAAATATATCAGTAGTAAGGTACTCCAAAGATTTTGCCTAACATCTGCGTGCCTCCCCCTTGGACACGTCTGTGTCCTGTGTTGATTAAAAACATCTGAGCTGAAGAGAAAAACGAGCGGCGTTACAAAATTATTTCCGGGGAGTTGTGGGCACGCCACATCTGCCCAACCATTGACACAGCTTTCGATAGATGTAGAGATAACGGAAGCTTTTTTCCGTAAATTTGTTTCGAATATTACAGGAAATGTATACACTTTTTATGCGGTTACTTCCCTCTCTGGTCTCATTGATAGCGCAATTTGGGTAAACGCACGACTACTCGTAACGAGGTTATTTACAGGACGCACTTCGTTTGTTTTCGAGTCCAAATGAAAAACGAGGATAATACTCTTCTAATTTGGGTGCCGGAGGGGTTGGTGTTCAAATTGCGACGGGTAATTCCAAGAATGTTTACGATTCTTGCAAAATGTGTTATCTAGAATTTACTACTTTGAACAGCACTTGTAAGCTAGGTGTTCGTTTCGCACACAAAGAACACACAAAAGACCCACTCTATTTGAAAGATTTGCAGACAAGGGATCGCAATTACTCCGACAATGATTACGAGGGTAAGAGTATTAATATAGCAGTGCCATGACTTTTCCACGCACTATGTTATCAGTGTTACATTCACTCTCAAAACGGTTTACCTTCCATAACGGAAAAAACATGAATCATGGTAGTCTAATACGTTCACATTTCACTGTTTTTTTAATTACAGTTTTGAACGTAAAAACGGTTTGACGACCCGGTATTCTCGTAAAACGCTGTAACCATACCAAGTGCAGAAATTTCCTGGCAATACGTAACACAAATCAATGACAAACGTGTTACGATTCCAACGTATCGTGTGATGAGATGGAAATGCATAATGTCACATTCATAGCTGAATCAGTATTGATGCTCATCAAAAATATAGAGACCATCACGGTATAGAGGGCACGTTAAGAGCTGTAATTTCAAGATATCGTGTACAACCACGTTCTTGAATGCTTTACAACTTAATTGTTCAATTGATATTATTTATTAGAAAATGTAAATTGTATTATATTCCCTCTTGGTACGTTTCGAAGTGAATCAGAGAGTAAGATTGATTATGTCCGAAAGTATAACACAGGTTTCTCTAACTTGAGATTTCTGTTATTTAAGGATCGAAGAAAAACGAGTAGAGATGAAAACAATACCTTTTAAAATTGTTACCTCTTTTCGCAAAAAAAGTACCCACCACTCTCCTGCTTCGTCGTTAGTATTCTAATAAGTATATAGAATACAATAAGCTTAATAAGTAATGAAAACCCTGTTCTATGAGTTTGGGAAACTACAGTAGGAATACCTTCATGTAAGTTAACTGCTAATTCTGACACTGTGCAGTTGATCTTGCAAACTGGGCGCTCTTTTGGGCTCAAATCAGCCTGAAAAGAGTTTATCCTCGGTGGGATAGAAGAACTGAAGGATCTGGACGGACGAAACGCAAAGGATCGCCACCAGGCGGAGCGGCGGTGACGGCGGGGGAGAGCGCCAAGCAGCCGCCAAGGATAGGGGCAGACGTAGGCGTGAGAGGTGGGGGCGATGGGGGCGGTCCGAGCGTGGCGGGGGGCGGGGGGCGAGGGACACCAGCTCTGCGTGAGATCATGCGAGCCGCTCATCACTTTAACAGCGCGACGCGCACCTCGCACGGGGTGTCACTCGGCGGCGAGTGCTGCGCCGCCATTAGCGCGAGTGGCGGCCTCCTCCCCCTCCCCACCGCTCCCAACCCTACCCCCCCACCCTCTCGCGGGGCGCCACATCCCCCGGCAGCACGTCGCTCGCGTCCATTCATTTACATGCACAAAAGGGCGGCCCCCGACGGCCCAGCCACCCTCTCGCCTCGCGGTCGCTGATACCCTTTGCACTGGCTATGGTGCGCTGGCGCCCCGCGGGGATGCACCCGCCAGGAAATTTGCGCCATTCAGTAGAAAGAGGGTGGGCGGATCACTTATTCTGACACAACCTACGTCAAAACTTCTCAGACATGATACAAATATAGGAAGTAACTACGCTCCGAGCAAATGACTGAATCACACGCAGGTCTTACGAAAAACGACTTGAATATGTTAACACAAAAAGTAATTAAAAATAGTTTGATAACCCTATTGTGTTTTGGGGAAAGTAATACGTTTTGTTTTCGTCATTATGTGAAGCAAAACAATTTAGTGTGCCCACTCATTTAATTTGGCTTTCATCTGCGTAGTGTACTTTCTTTTAGAGCTGAACGATGCTCAACATTAAAATGCTACATCTGACAGCCTTGCCTTTTGAATCCCTGCCAAAAAAAGTGTCTGACTTTTTGTAGTAAATACAAACTGAAGTATACAAAATATATAAATTAAATAGAAATTCCGTTTGTAGCTTTTGAGACACCAGTCTCCCCGAAAAACATGCGCTGAATTGAATCGTAAGTCTATAACGGTCTAAACATTTACTCTTATTGAATCCAATATAGCTCTTAAGCTCGTCAGAGAATGGACCTTTTCAGTGGAAGAGGGCCAGGTTGCATCTACAGGTAGATGGCCGCTAATAGAAGGAGTAGCCAGCAGGCTCATTGCGCAGCACGTATCTACTTCTTTTTTTCTTACTTCTACCTTCCGTGATAAGATATAGGAATTCGAGGATAGTTTCGGGTTCAGAGGTGACAATTGGTGTACTGGAAATGCACAATTTACCACAACATCATCGAAACCATCCAAGGATTCGCCGAAATACGGACCCCCAACTTAAGTTGAAGGGAACTTGAGTGATGTGCCCTGAGCCCCTTCACCTGCAGTCCGACGTATAATTTTAGGGTATTACTATTTAATTCATTTAAAACGTATGCACTTTTTTAAAGCATAGGTGTTCCTTTTGCTGCTTGCTTGTACGAATAGTAGCAGCTTTGTTCTACCAGTCTAAAAGGTACCCCCTATCCATGTACTCGAGAAGTAATCGTATTTCCAGCACGTCGCGTCTCCTCTCTTACCGACGGGTGAGTAATTGAGAGTCGTCTGACGGGGCGGGGCGTGAGGCGGGAGCGGGGGGGGGGGGGGGGGCACGGACCGCGCCCGGGGGCGGCGGCGGCGACAAGTGCCAATCAGGCGGCGTGCGTGCCCAAGCGGCGAGCGGCGACCCCTTGACCCCGCGAAGCCCTCCACACAGGCAACGCGGCGTCAGCGCTTCGGGGCGACGAGGGCCGCTCTTGGAGGGCGGGCGGGCGGGCGGGCTTCGCCCTTCGAGAGGGGGCGCGCCCCGCCCCGTACCACCCCATCCCACCCCGCCCGCCAAGCCGAAAGGGAGACCGCCCCGCCGGCGGCCCCAACTGACCTCCGTGTCGCGACAAACGCTTGCCAATGGAAGAGGCACCCGCCTGCGTAAATCCAATGTGTTCCTCCAAGGGGACTTCTAAGGCGGCCCCTCGGCTAATTTGCCCGCCGGTGTTAGTGTTACCATCACACTCTCCGGTGGGGGAAATTCTAAAGAACGTGGCTCGCTCAAGAGGACTTTTTATTCCATTGAGTTGCATCTGCATCACTCCATTCCTCTGCAACATTTACAAAATTCTAACAGCACAAACTACGTTACATCAGTTGGCAGTTTTATGTACGAAAGGTCTCTTCGCCTCTCGCACTGTCAATGCGAGTTTTATTTAAAATGTTTATATTCACACTACGTTTATTTCAGCGAAATGTTTCGTAATGTTTTTAAACTTTAATGGTGTACAAGCAATTTGATAATACGTGGCCCTATATTTTCGAACAGCTGCTTGTCTGAACTGATCGGCTTTAAGCTGAAAAAGCGATGCATTTTGTAACTGCATGTTTATAACTCACGTCTCCATTTAAATGAGATGTTCACGTGATAATGAACCATGTCACATACAAAGCACCCGCACAATAATTCTGTCCTCCCCAAAATGTTTGATTTATAAGTAGGATATTCGAATAAATCACTGTATACTTGTTTAATATCAATATAAGACTAGTATCGCGAATACACAGTAAATGATTACCAATTGAATACGTACTGACACTATTCAAAATCTCCGTCTATTCCTCTGCATCATTAAGGGTCAAAAATTGTGAACTCGTCAGAATGAAAGAAACAATTCCTCACTCTTTGGAATGTGGTTAAAGAAATCAACGGCAGATTATAGAAATTATCAAACAGTGCAATTGGAATGCGTCACTCTCAACAACCCAAGGAAAGGATTGAGTTTTCGGCTTGTTTAGAGAATAAATGAAGCTCGGTAGCGAATAAAATAGTCACAAGCGCTGTCGCTGTAATGGAGGAAGATAAGAAGCAATCCTGAGAACGCCAGAATTCCCGACGTGCTCGCCGTGCCTCCGGGTAGTAGAATGCTAACGAGATGCCTGCGTCGGTCCTTCCATCCGTCTTCCGGCCGCGAGCGACGGCGGCGGCGGCAGGGCTTTGTTTTACGACGCGGGGCCCCCTCGGCCCCCACGGCGGGGCACGGGGCACAACCCGACATCCACCGGCGGCTGCTCGGGGCTGGCGACGACATCGTTAGTCGCTTCAGCCTTCGGCGCACCCCGCACCGCGCTCTCGCCCGCCGATTTTCCCTCACAAGCAACGTCCGTTTTCTACACTACTTTTCGAAAGCGTTCCGCCTGCGACAGCTGAGCGGCAACATCAATGTCTTGGGAATGATCTTGGCTGGCCGAGAGACGCGGCGTCCAAGGCTGGGTTGTCGACGGTTCGACCATCTTTTCATGGTCTTCCTCAGGGCTGGTGGACGGTTCGACCATCTTATCGTGGTCTTCCTCACGGCTGGTCAGGGCTACAGATCAGCCCTGAGGAAAATTACGATATGATGGTCGAAACGTGGGCAACACTGCCTTCGATGCGGCGTTACCCGGGCAGCCAAGATCATTCACAGGACCCCAGTCGCGGGCGATGGGGACATCGTAGAGCGAGAGACCCCAGAGTTCGAGCCCCAATTGTGGTGGAATTTCGACCAACCATTCTCGTATAGCTGAGTGGGATTCAATCCCAGAGAAAAATTCTACCCGCCGTCTGCTCTGATCAATAGTTATCCGTGGTTCCTTCGATCAGTACCAGACGAATGCCGGAGCAGTGCCATAGCAAGCAGGCCAAGAACTGGGCGCCAACTTCCCATTCTTCCTCCTATTCCCATACACTCATCTGCTTTACACTATCACACATGCCGAGAGACAAGCCAGAAGCTTAAATATCGTCCCGCTTGGAGCGGTGCATCGCTGAGGGAAATACCTGGAGGGCGAAAGCTCGCAAACCGACATGTAGATCGTCATCGGATCTCGTTCCAGCGGGGAAGTGATTCGCATCCTCCCGGTTTATATCACGCACTTCACTTAGAGGATTAATGAGCTAAGTAGTTGACGTGCTAGGAATCAATAAATACTTATTCTCGAAAACGTGTAACAGCGAAGGATATTCTGCCCATATTATTTCAAGTGGGTAATCGAGTGAGTAAAGGTCTGTTGCCGTTGATGACTTTATAACCACTCAGAGTACTCAGTGAATTGTAAGCTTCAAATTCCCCCGTGTACTTTCAGCGGGAGCAACTTTCTGAGATTATCATCTCTGCACATTCGTGTAAAAAAAAATTATCATCCCATCACTGAAGCAAAACGCTCTTCCAATAGCATGCTCCGCAGCTGGACATAATTTCCGCACACCTTGTTCAAGGAGCCGTTTGAAATTTCTGCACGCTCCTCCGTAGTCGCTAATAGAGAAATAACTTTACAGAAATGGGTTCGTATGTTATCGCGAAAGATGAATGCGCGTGATAGCCTGGCGCAGTGGGCGGACGTGCAGGGCGCCGCTGCATGAGTGTGTGACGTCCCCGTGAACAGACGCCCAGATAGACAGATGGCGGGCGACAGATGGGCGGGTGAGTTTTCCCACGGCCAGAGGTGGCGGTGGCGGCGGCGGTTGCGGGGGCGGGAGCGGTGGCGGTGGCGGGAGCGGCGCCGGGGGCGGGAGCGGCGCCGGGGGCGGGAGCGGCGGCAGTGGTGGTGGCGGTGGTGGGCGGCGGGGGCGGCGGCGGTGGCGGCGGCGGGGACGGCGGCGGGGGCGGCGGCGGCGGCGGGGGCGGCGGCGGCGGGGGCGGCGGCGGGGGCGGCGGCGGGGGTGGCGGGGGCGGCGGGGGCAGATCACTACCGGCGCACCGCGCACGGAGGCCGTTCGCTGAGAGATAACCCGAGTCCGCGCTCGCTGTAAACGACTCGTAAACCGCCTCTTCCGACATCACGCAGGAACAAAATGGCGGGCGACGAGCAGAGCGCGGCAGGGGTCGGGAACGTGAGCTGACTCGCCGGGTTCGGCCACCGATCGTAGGCAATTTAATTCGCGAAAGTTTTACTGAACCCTGTCTGTTTGCTATTGACACACTGAACTTCATAATGTATGACAAATGCATCACTTTATAATGAGCAAGTGAGATAAGTATTTTGGCGTGTGCATTAGGTTGTCACTTATTTCGAAACATATGTTTATCGAAGGTTAACTTGGCGTCATCCGATCATTGGATATATCTATGCACCCATTTTTGCCGGCGTTTTGTGATAATGGTGAGGGGTTCGAGAAACATATCAGATGTAAATTCGCAAAAGTAACACTTTGAAGCTGAAGCGCGGCTTTACGAATTACACATTCTTATTCGCCAATCTAATTTCAGTAATACATACACACACCGAATTAAGAAAAAAGAAGAGAAGACCCAAGCATTAGTTTTTCTGTTCTTAGTAGTTGAGAAATGAGGATATGAAATAAAGAAAATTGAAACTATGACTATTTGAGAACACATACTATAACGCTTTACCAGTTGTTTTTTTAAGGGGGGGTTGATATCCACCGCACCCAAGACTGTGTAGGAGGGCTGCGTGTGGCGATTCGCCGATCGAAGCCGTGGATTTTTAAGGGCGAAAAAATTCTTCGCACGCCTTCCTTCGGAGGGGAAGTAAAGCCGGCTGTCCCGTGTTAGTAGATTTGCACTTGCATGGAAAATATCCTAAATGACGCCTCTGAGCTAAATTGAAATCGCCTGTTTCTCACCCAAGAAATACCTCCTTTCTCTGGTAGTTGGTGAAAGGAGAGTAGCGCGAAATTTGCGTGGTCAGACGGAAGAGTAGGCCTCATGGCCTGAGTCTCGCCACGTAAAATAAGGCATCAATTCAATTCAATTCAGGTTGCTGGTTCTGCGGCGGTTCATCGCCGGTCACCGCCAACCCCTGCGGTTGCGCAAGTGCTCCGTGCGGTGCGCGGGGCGGCGCGGGGCCGCGGCATACCGCGAGGCCGCGGAAGAGATAGTATCGGCGTGGCCGCTGGCCGGGGGCAGTTCCGTTCTCACGCTCTCCGAGCCGGAAGCGAGACGGCCACAAAAGCCGCCTGTTATAAAAATCTGCGACTATCTGTCCCGTCATCTGGGTATCAGCGCCGCCGTCACACAGCCTGTTAGCGGCACGACTCCCGAGGCCCGGCCCCGCGGCGCTGCGGGGGGCGCGACGCGACGCAAGCGGCCGGGCCACGGAGCCCGTTGCTTTCTTTCGGATCGCTTTGCGGAAGATGGGGTGTACCCTAAGTATATAGGGTGTTTGGCGTTTTAAGAATTAAGCCACGTCCCGAGGTCAAGTTTTTTCATGAAATTTACGTGCATTTTGTTTACAGAATTTACGGTTCGCGCTGCTGAAGATGAGGTGTACCCCAAGGATATAGGATGCTCGGCATTGTCTCCGTTTCACAGTGCTACGTCAAGAGGTTACGTATCTTCAGAGAAGCTCTGGATACTTTGTTCCCGAAACTCGCACTTCTTTTAGGCGGAAGAAAATATATCTCAATGTTGGCTCAGATATTTTTTTATTTTATTTTATTTTTTTTTTTTTTTGCTATTTGTACTGAATTTGAAACACGTACAAGTCTCGGGTTTGTGTATCACTATTAATGATAAACCTATTGTTTGCCGCTTCATATGATACAGTGAGTTGCGATTACCCTCCTCTAAGTGTCGTAAATTCGAATTTGAAAGCGTTTGAAAGTAAAGTAAAATCGTTTGAAAGCGGAGAATTTCCATTACTTAGCTATGGGGGGATCGCGAATTCGGATCATTATAGGAATATCTGCAGCAATCATTGATTCATAATTTCTCAAGAAAAATAAGTAATATATCAGTGATATTTTAACAGAAATATGACACAAGAAGAAGTTAAAAATTATAATTCCTTCTAAAGACACAAAGCTATCAATCAAGCTAAAACTCCATAATTGTGCACGTAAAAATTAAAGGAAATATTATTGAAAACTGTTATTTTATTTTTTAATACAATTAGTACTGGACACTATAAAACTACAAATACGTCGTCATTGTAACTATAACTAGATTAAACCACATTTTGGTGTTTTATTCCTTCCGAATAATATCTCAGTTATATATTCTCGTCAATAGATGATGTCCGTTCCGCCAATAACAGAAAACAAACGATTTACTACAATATTGTGTCGATCCACAATACTATTGCACAAAACCCTAAAAGAACATTCGTGTCCCGCAAACATTTGCCACGATCGTTCTTCTAACGAACACAACCTGTGACAACGCTCTCCAACCCAGGTGTTTTACCGCTCGCCAGACAAACGCGCATTCATTCAGAACACGGAACAGGCGTGAAAAAGAACGCCGTTTCTGCAGGGGAGGAAAAAAAATTCCGTCGAAAATCCCCACGATAGATGAAACATGGTGATATCGACGGGCGCGCGCGATATCGATACGACGCCAGATAACCCATTCACCTCGCTTCCCTCCAGCACACACACACACACACACACACACACACACACACACACACACACACACACACACACACACAGGCCGCATCAGATAGGCGCGTGGAAACATGGACACCCCGCGCGCGGGTGCGAGCGCCAGCCCGCGCCGACTCGCACACCCCGCCACGCCGCGCCGCACCACGCCACGCCGCGCGGCAGCGGCGCGTCCAGAAAGCGTTTCAGGAGAGGGCGATTTTGAGTTCAGAGCCCCCATAAATAGTATTTGTGTTTTTAAAAGTGTATTAGTTTTTGATTAAGCTACATTGTATCTCGAGTTAAGGTCGGATAATTAAAACAATGCTTGCTAAAGGCCCCTTATTGAACCGTCGTCAGGGCTGAACATTTATTATTATTATTATTATTATTATTATTATTATTATTATTATTATTATTATTATTATTATTGATATTCTAATTATTAGATTTGTTACAGGTTTTTCTGACATATAAATCACAGCATGTTGTGATGATCAATATAATCAATATTTAACAATTACTTATCATGTATTCCTACTTTCACTTATTATTAATATAGGCCCTACACCAATTTTTTTAAAAATAGACTTGTATTTGGAGCACTGACCAATGCTCTACAATGAGTTGAAACGTTTAGCTTGTAATTTGTCTCAATTAATTATCCGATTAAAACTCAAAGTATATTCGTACAACAAAGTATACAACTACAAAGTATAAGTCCTTGAAGTAGTCTAGAGAAAATAATATTTGTGAATGTTTTTGTTGGCATAAAGTATAAAAACTTGATATATATTTATTTTGAAATTACTCCTTATGAGTTTTTGGGAAATGTATTGAGTATATTGAGTAGAATTATGTAACATTTGTCCGGCTGTAGAGTCCATGTCCCCGCCAACTTGCATCCGTAATTTCTTGGGAGCTTCGCGTTTCCGCGACACCACCCTCCCCTGCGTGTGGGCTACAATTAATTATTTTTATAAACGAAGGTGCATTCATGTGTTTGGTGCATTAAATCATATGATTTTAAATGCTCCTAATAGTACAAACCATTTTATATATTCACAGGAGAACTAGTGCTTTTGGTCTTCCAGAGAAGCACTAGGAATTTCATGGATGAAAGGAAATAAGTTAGCGTATATTTCTACAGAATTATTAAAATTCGTAAATATTTTTCATATTTATGCGCAAACGCAAGTCGTGTTGAATGCACATTTTATTGTGAAACAAGATCATCTAGAACGAAGTCAAAGCGATTCTTAATTACTACTCGTTCATATATATCAGACCGATATATCAAGAAATCTGAAATACGTAACAATTGAATGTTAGACCATCACAATACCCCATTAAATTTTTACCATCAATATATTTAATAGTTCACAAATCACATCTTCAAATTCCATTTGGAGCTCAATGGTCAAACACAAGCAAATTAAAGATCCGCGAAGTATTCTGTGCATGCGCTCAACCGGTGGGCGAAACAGCTCCTCCTTCGGGGCGAAGAAATTAATGCGGCGCCGAAATGGGCGTGGAGTCATTTAATGACTGCGGGACAATGTTTGTGCCAAGCCCATTTACTGGGGAGCTGTCCGCGGCCCATTATGCAGTTACGCGGCGCCTCGGGTCTTCTTTTCAACTGCGCGACGCCGCGGCGCCCGCCTCCAACCCCCTCCCCCCCGCCGGCGGCTGCTATGCAGAATGGCCCCGAAGGCACCTCATGCACGGCATTTTGATGCTCACGACGGAACCTCCATAATATGAACTGCAATAAATCAATTCCCTTGGTATGTCGCATTTAAATTATTCCCTGTCCACTTCCATATGCGTGAGTTGTTCGGTAATTTGAATCTCAAAAAAACCAACAGTTCTACTTTTTCTCTTTGAATTTCGAGTTACTAACGTGCTACTGTATTAGGGGTTAGAAGCTTTTCCGAGAGAATATCGTTGAACTTGACATCCAAAGGTTTTAGTTGAGTGTTAAACTTTATTATCGAAAGACAAGCACGCGTGTAGGTCTATACTTCAAAATGAGGCACATTTTCTGCAAAATATTTCCAGGTTATTTTACAAGCTAAGAAATGGAGAAAGAGTATTCAGTAGGTATTTTTCCAAAAAAATTTAGGAACCGGAAAAGACAAAGAGAAGAACGCCTGTTTGTGATCTCAAGAAACACAAAACATTAAAGAATATGGTTCATTCACTATTTTTGTCGCAGAAAAGTACAATTTGTCAAGAAGAATAAATGTTTTTGAACTATGGCTTCAGTGACTGGACAAGAATCACGAGAGTGTCAGAGCTTTCTTTCCTTCCAGTCGATTGTTGTCATTACTGTTGACGCTAAAATTGCAGGGCTGGACAACAACAACGGCTGTGTCAACGTGGAGTAGGGAACGGTCTCTGTTATTGGCGCGCGCGACTGACTACCGTTTGCTCGCGTAAGCTCGGATCGAAGTAATTAGAGTTGACAGACCAAGCACTCTTTCCGGAGTCAATATTTGCGCTTCTTCTGCCTTCGTCTAACTCGACCGCCGCAAAGCGCGCCTTCGCCACACATGAAATCCTCTCGCTTCCCAGAAGTCGCGCCGCCAACAAGTGATTTTCCTACCAACAATTTGCTCTTTCTTATAGTCTCGCCTCTGTCTACAAATCTTGCTGCACGGTCACCATCTGGACCAAATGAGATGGTGTTGAAATGGAGTACAAAGAGAGCTAAGATATGATCTCGGAGCAGAAAATTTAAAATGTTTTTAAAAGGAGATGAAAATCTTCATCCAGTTATCCATGAGGCTCATCAAGATGAGGAATTCAATAATACAGATTGCCTTCTTATTGCAGAGTCATTAAACCATATTTTACGAATCACGCAACAATTCAAAACACGGAATTACGTATAAGGATTTTGCAGATTTTGATTAACTGCGATAAAAGCATCGCTGTGAGAAAGTAAAACTTGAGGTTGAGAGTCTTGAAATTTCTTTGGTATTGTCTTGATTTTACCCTAGAAGCATTAGATCTTCACGATTCCAGTATCGTGATGGCCATTATTCATTAATTCATTGCCAGAGAGTCAAAGGCCGGGAAACCGAAATTACTGTTACAGATATGGGAAGTGTACGATGATGTTAGTATTTTTCAGATGTATCAGAAAATTTCTTATTGAAGAAAGTGTCCTAATCATTGTTATATTATAAAAATACATTTACGGTCTCACATAAATTCAACCTTGCTAGAATTATTCGCTACAGCGACAAATGTATTGCTTGGAATTCGCCGATTCTTCAAAGATTCTTCAATATTTTGACATAGTGGTTTTGTCATATTAGGCTAAACTAAACCATTTAGTATGTCGTTAAGGAAATTGGTTCCAGCAGTATGTTTGAAATACCTAATCAACCTAACTTATACTGAGCACACGATCACACAAGACTCCACAAAGAACATTTTCAGTACCGGATTGCGTTGCCTTTAAGAAGCAAGTACGTCCAGCCGGAGACAGTAGGGAGTTTTAGCGCCACGCGTATGGTAGCGGCGTTATGCACTAACAGTCACGTGACGGACCTTGAAGTCATAACGTCTTACCTCAGGCCTAAGGTACGACCTTATACCTTCATAAATAGTGCACGCTTGTGGGACTTTCTACGGTCACCTTACATGCGGCAAAATGGCCGCCTACAAATATGAAAAGTCGGATTTTTCCAACTCTGGTAAACCGATTCTCGTATGTGAGGTAGTTACAATTATTCCTTACCAACTCCTCAACGCTGGCAAGAATTAACAGGATATGTTGGAGAGGTGACAGGAAAGAAATTCGCGAAAAAGGAATTCAAATCATATCTTCGGGATAGGTTATGTCTTATGCTCATAACGAACGCTGCTTTAAGGTATTTCATATATTTTCAACAAAAGCAGATTCCAAATTCCAGACTGCATACTCATCACGGAGGGCCACGAAATGTAAAACACCAAGCACAATGTATATTTGTTATTCTGTTGACTCGTAACGTGTTTTAAATGTCTCACCACTAGTGTACAGTCTTTGATATACTCGTATTATGTAATTTCTATGTTGAACGCTCGAAATGCTTCCTTTGTTATACTGCATAACGCAATGTCGCGATTGCTAAAACGCTTCTGAACGTTGTTCTTTACGACCGTATAAAGGAGTTAGTCACGTGATCAATAGAGTTTAAGGCTATCTCCGCACGCCTGGCGCTAAAACTCCCTAGTGAGGCGCGGCGTCGCGTCGGCGACAGAGACTGCGGCGCAAGGAAAGCGTCGCCTGCGCGGCGGCGACGAGTGCGCGGGCGGGCGGGCGGGCGGCGGCCAGGATGCGGCCAATCAACGCGGCGCCCGCACGCGTCCGCACGCGCCGGGCATTCCGGGCGACGCGCCGCCCGCGCCCTCCCCCCCCCCCGGCGCCGCAGCTTCCGCCTCTGGCGCCACCGCCCTCGCATCAGCCGCTGACCCGGCGGAGCCCCGCGCGTTCCGCTGACGACCAGCTCTTCTTGGCGGCTACCTTTTGTTAGAGCGTAGGCTTCCGCGACCGGAGTCAGAATTTACTAGGCTGTCCGGGTGACGCCGGCGAAGGTGCCGACGTTTCGGTCGTCATTCTGCGACCTTCCTCGCCATTCTGCGACCTTCCACGGGGCGTAATGGGCATTACGCCCTGAGGAAGGTCGTAGAATGGCGACCGAAACGTCGGCATCTTCGCCATGGACGCGGCGTCACCCGGACAGCCTAGTAAATACTAACTTTTGTTGTTTCAATTTATTTCACATTGAAAAAAAGTTAACTAGACGCGACTAAGTGCGAAAAGCGCACGTTTTCGCCAGTTTTTGCCCCTTTTTTGAACTTCCGTTTTGAGATCCCTTCTGTGTGTGTGTGTGTGTGTGTGTGTGTGTGTGTGCGCGCGTGTGTTGACATACGAAAGATATCAACCGTTTAGCGTCATTTGAAACATATATTTAAAAGATAGGCCACAGAGAACGAAAATGCAATGGCGGTTATAGCGACATAGTTTTCTCGATTCAAAGAATTCCAGATTCGAATCCTATCTTGAGCATGGATGTGTGGGTATGTGTGGGTGCGTGTGTGGGTCTGTGCACGCACCTGTTTGTCCAGTGACAAGAATTACAAAAGCGCAACCTCGCATATCTAGTTAGTGAAACCTGTAAAGTGTCAAGCATAACTATTTGGTTTTCTCTTACAAGCAATGTTATCAATTATGTCCTCTTAGAATAAAGTATTACACAATTCCGATCGATTCATTCAGAGTAAGCAATATTAAGGATAAAACACACAATGGCATAGGTCTCTAACTCAGGCGTACAGTAATTCCCCTATTCTCTTTCTGATCCAGCAATAAAACAATAAGAAAAAATCTCGCAACAAATCATATTATTTTGGACAGACACTGATCTTGGGTAACAGCCACCCATGGCTTTCAGTCGTCATACGTACTCGTCTCTCGCCGCCGTCTGGAACCCCGTGCAACTTCTAAGTCTGAGGAACCGCGCCTCGCCGCCCCCGCGCCCTCGCAAATCAATGAAGCCAGCGGCTGACTTTGTTTAATTTACAAATCGATGGAGGCGACCGTCGCTCGTTACCGACGATGAGCCGCCGATGCGCCCCGGATGACGAAGCAATCGATGGAAACGAGACACGCAGCCCCACAGACGTCACTGGGGGGCGTAAGAGAAAGGCCGATGGGGCTAGACAAACAAGGCAAACGCATTAAGCCGGAAAAACGCAATGGGTGCGCCCCAGAGCCAGGTGTGTCTACCCTACAAACTGACTAATTCGTTTCTAGAAATTAAATAGAAGAAAGGACATTTTGTTGACAATATTCGAGCAACGCGTTTAGTATTTCAATTCGAAATTAAATCAATAGGAACTGTCCATCACGTGATATGCTCAATGAACAAAACATTTTGAAACTTCTTATTCTAGCTGGCACATAACAATCGAATAGATGATAACATTGTAGTGACAAGAAGTAGTATGTGGGAAATACACAAAATCCGCTGATTCGTGTAAAATATTTTATTATTTAAATTCATTAACTTTTCATAATATGATTATGTACCACTAGGTACGACCGTCGCCATTATTACCCTTCCGAAACAAACCCTACAATTAATTTATTTAAAAAAATTAGTAATAAATGGGGTAATAGTACGATACCACTTGACAACAGAATCGTGTGAATTGCTGGTTTAGAAACATCCGATTCAACGCCGTAGAAGTAAAAGAAACTGCCCATAATTTCAGACACAACCAACCCGGTGTTCACCATCCCGCTCTCCCGGTGGAATCTCGCCACATTCGTGAAAAAGCATGTAACAGAGGTAGACCGCGCGTTGGAACGGCCTGAGGCCGAGTGACACGAAGCTGGGCGGGGCGCACGGCAGACGAGACGAGACGACGCGACGTTCGCCGAGTCCGGAGCTCGCTCTGCCCACTTGGCGTTAATTACAGAGCACTCCGGGCGCCCGCCGCCGCCGCCGCCTGTACGCTGCGCCTCGACAAGATGAGAGCGTGATAAAGCGGAACGCCGTGAATACAATGAAAGAAAGGCGTGGCCGGCGGCGTGACGAGTTCGAATCTCCCACTCTACAAGACATTACGGCGGAATCCGCTTAGCCGCTCGTTGTGAAATGAATCCACAATGACAGGCGTTTGTTATGTATAGCGTAATTGAAAACTGGCAGTCGAACAGACTTAAGGTGCTTAAGATAACGGCTACACCTCCCGGTTCTTCTCGGCGCGACAAGGGGACCTGCTCCAGTGTTTCCTGAAGCTGCAGGGGAGAAAAGGCACGGTAGGGGGAGAGGGAGGGAATAGGAGGGGCCTCCAGCGCGACGAAGTCAAATCGTGGGAAGAGGACATTCGCCACAGACTGATTGACTACAAGTGTATATTCGTATACCAATTGAAAGCAATTCTTGTGTACGTGACGTCTATGATTAATGTTCTTGGGGACACACGATTCTGCAAAAGTTTGAACGTGTCTACAAAGGTACTTTCTTCCATTTTTGATATTCATTCCTGAATACGTGAGACCCATTCTGATTCCAGTTTGAGCTAGGCCTTTCTGGAAAAACAGACCATGGAAAACTACGTGGTGTCGTTCTTTGCATCTGTCCCTACGTGTAGCCGAGCGGAGAGCTCCAAGTTATGACCTAGATGACGAACGCCGAGGCGCGGTGAGGTCACCTCACCGCAGAGGCCAACAGGCAGTCACGTTGCTCTGGATGCGGCAGACGTGGAGCCAGATGCAGACACACAAACCCCGCGCAACCTCGGAGCACTTGACAAACAGTCTTCTGCACCCGCGGAGTGCAAGGCTTCCCCGCTTCGTCCCAGCCTCCACTCACGCCGCGTCCCCGCTGCCGACCAGCTACAACACCCACCTTCGCCCCCGTCTCAATCTGGATAACATTCCAACCCAGATCTCGTTTACGCTGCCTTTCCGAGGTCGAATTCAGTCGCTGTCTGGAAGAGAATTCTAGCCCCCGGCTGCTCTGATCGGTAGTCTTCCGTAGTTTTTCGCATCAACACCAGGCTTATGCCGAAGCAGTACCCTAACCGGACAGCGCGCTATCTTTCCTTCCTCTTCCTCGTCCTATCCTCACCCCTTACACACATACACTTACACTTGCATGCACTACACTACCATACATGTTGGGACACGGGTCAGGAGCTTAGAGCTTGTGCTGCCGGCGGGATAGTGGTGGAGAAAGCCGCGCTAGGTGACGGCCAGGTCGGCGCCGGATCTCGCCAGCCAGCGAAAGATCACCGCCACCTTCCATGGAAAAGCATGCACTACACTTACAGGACTCATGACCTTAGAAGTTGACGCACCCGTAATCACTTAGCAATCAATCGATTCTATCCCCGCCTGAACGTCGACTTTCCTCTCGCTCCCATCTCCGCTGCCCTGCCAACTCCATCCTTCTCCACCCCCCACTCCGCCTCCGCTCCCACTCCCTCGCATTCGCTTGTCCCCCGTCACCATAATTTTGCTTTCCGCGCCCGCTGCAGCGACTGCCCCATTCCCTCCCATCCTTCGCACTGCCCGGCTCGGCTCTCTTCCTCGTGCAGCCTCACGATCTCTTCAGCTGCCCCGTCGAACTCACGACTCCCGACCTTGGCATAAATACGGCCCGATAAGGCGTGAGTTAATTCTAATTTACAGCATAACCACAGGCTGCCGCCGCGCGCTGCTACCACGCCGTGTGATCAACCTCCGGTGCAATTAATAGAGACTTTTAAACCGCCTCCGGATAAACGCTACAGTTAATATTCCAGGCGGATGCCGCGCGGCGGGAAGAGGAGGACAGTTTCTGCAACGGAGGAGGAGTCGTGCGGATCTATTTATTCGAGAAAGAAGTCGGGCGTCGGGATAAATGCTGATGCGCCTTCAGGGTCACTGGAGGTCGCGACTGCAGATGTTGGAAGGAGCTCGCTCTGGTTACAAAAAAAGGAAAAACCACCTCACGCCAGCCCAGAAGTGAGACCTGGAGCGTATTTACATACGTAAATAATTGGCGATAAAAACATGATTGTAATTAAAATATATCATATCGTGTGAGGCCATTTTCAATTATTTTCGTAGTTCAATCTCCCCCAATCGAAAGTAATTTTGAATTCTATATTACGAAGTTTGAGAATATGACTTCGGATGAAGATGAATCCGTTTTCCGGTTATTATTTTAATTTCAGTTTAGGTGTCATAATTACCGAAAAACACTATTTTGTTTTATATTTTTTCGTTAAACAAAAGTTTTTTAAAGGAAAGATAAATTATTCGCAAGTACCTAAGCCGCATTCCTTTCACCTGGACTACGTAATTCTGCGACACAATGTGCGATTTCACATTCCGACATTCTTTTTATTTCTCGCTCCAAAATTTTATTTTTAAATGTCATTTTATCTCCGCAGAGAGATGCCAATGCACCTGGAGCCAGTCGGCCGTGGCGCGGCCGTGCACGCCTCCGAGCCGCCTCTGCTGCCAGGGGCTCGGCGTCCGCTCCGCGCCCCGCCCCGCCCTGCCCCACCCCACCCACCCGCCTCTCCGCGCTCCCCGCTTCCCGCTCCGCTCCGCGCCACGCAGCTCCGCGCTGCGCCGCGCCGCGCCGCCCGCCTGTGCTTGTTTGTAAACTGCAGCCCGCTTATCGCGCTCTGTAATCTACATAACTTAGCCAACGTGCGGAGCCCATTGGCTGGACCGCAGTCGCCGGCGGGACGGATTGGTCCACGTCCCACCGTGTGGTTACCGCGCGGGGCCATTACGCGCCGGCCCCCGCCCCGCCCCCGCCCCCGCCCCCGCCCCCACCCCCGCCCCCGCCTCCTCTCCCGCTGCTGCCGCCGTCGCGTCGCGTGTAATCTCGGCGCGCGAGGGGTAATGTATAAACGGCATATAATTACAGCGAGGGCACGATCGGGTAACAACAGCTTTTCGCGGCCTAATGTTACAGCTTCTCTTGCACCGCCGCTGTGGCAATGGGGGTGACCGAAACGGTAACAACTTCCTCGAAGGCGGGGCGGGGACGAGATGGGCAGCGCGGACGCGCACGGCGCGAAAACCAGAGGGGAGGTCAGCGGAGCGAGCTCAGGCGAAGAGCAAATAGCTGGAGAAGGTGAACGCACAGGTAGGTAATCAAAATTTACTCGGGGAGAGATAGAATCGGCGGCAGTGTTATTTAAAGTGAGTGATTGAAAGCAGTTGAAGTTAAACACCTGTGGTGTGAAAAAATAAGAGTACATTGAGATTGCAAATTCTCAGGCAAATAAGACGAAGACAACTGGTTATTCGATCTTGACACTTAACGCATTTAATGCATTGTGTGTCAAGAAAGACAGATTCATCAGAGGAGCCCGATCGAAACGGGATAAATGGATTACAAAAGTAATCGTAAGGTAAGAATTAGACGATGAACTCTGAATTAGAAGAAAGAGATCATTAAAGAAGTGTGTAATCACATTAATGTTCAGCTTCAAAGGAAATTTCAGTATACATATGTTAAAGAAAGATATCTTCAGAACTTCACCAATAAAGTTCAAATTATTTCGAGCAAATGTCATGTTTCTAAATACACAAGATAAAACAATAATGCCAGCCAACGTTTGTGAATAATAGTAATAAAACATTACGGGTTGCAAGAATTCCATCCTCGCGGAAGTGGGCGTAAAATTCCTGAAAGAAGAGTAACAATTTCCAAGCCCGAAAACCTGGGTCGTAAGTGCTTGCACACACTGTAATTTCAGCCATTCGACACGAGGCGTCATCGAACGCCTCCGACCGCGCTATTCGGGTCCACGGAACGGATAAGAGACCTCGACCAGTCTTCCACTCCTCCCCGCCTCTCCGCCAGCCATCTTGCCGCCTGCCCTGTCACAACCATTGCTCTCCCCGCTGCCGTCACCATCACTATCTCAGTCTCCACGATACCTTCCATCAACTCCCGCGTCTACAGAGCTACCCCTCCTCCACCGTTTCAGTGACACCACCATGCCCATCCCAACCACGTCAAGCACCAGTATCGCCGCCGTTACTCCCTGTCCCGGGGAACTCCAAAGTCCTTACCACCGCCAACGCGTCGTATCCACCACCTCCCCCTCTGTCACCTTCCCCTCCATGGCTGCCCCCGTGCGGTGAAGGCTTCGGGAATCTCCGCTGCCGTCACCATCACTACCTCAGTCTCCACGATCCCTTCCGTCAACCCCCGTGCCCATAGAGCTACCCCACCCCACCTCCACTGTGTCAGGGACACCACATTCCCCATCCCAACGATGTCAAGCATCGCCGCCGTTACTCCCAGCCCCGGGTAACTCCAAAGTCCTTACCACCGCCAACGCGTCGTATCCACCCCCTCCCCCTCTGTCACCTTCCCCTCCATGGCTGCCCCCGTGCGGTGAAGGCTTCGGGAATCTCCGCTGCCGTCACCATCACTATCTCAGTCTCCACGATCCCTTCCGTCAACCCCCGTGCCCATAGAGCTACCCCACCCCACCTCCACTGTGTCAGGGACACCACATTCCCCATCCCAACGATGTCAAGCATCGCCGCCGTTACTCCCAGCCCCGGGTAACTCCAAAGTCCTTACCACCGCCAACGCGTCGTATCCACCCCCTCCCCCTCTGTCACCTTCCCCTCCATGGCTGCCCCCGTGCGGTGAAGGCTTCGGGAATCTCCGCTGCCGTCACCATCACTATCTCAGTCTCCACGATCCCTTCCGTCAACCCCCGTGCCCATAGAGCTACCCCACCCCACCTCCACTGTGTCAGGGACACCACATTCCCCATCCCAACGATGTCAAGCATCGCCGCCGTTACTCCCAGCCCCGGGTAACTCCAAAGTCCTTACCACCGCCAACGCGTCGTATCCACCCCCTCCCCCTCTGTCACCTTCCCCTCCATGGCTGCCCCCGTGCGGTGCCGGCCCCGGGAAGCGTGGAAATCGACGGTGAGCGACCGAGGTCCGCGCAGGTGTGCGCGTCTGCCCGGAGGCGGCTCTGCCAAAGCGGGTCGCCGGCGCCGCGCCGCGCCGCGGCGTAAACGCTACTCTATGCAAACGCTCTCCGTCCAAACAACGGGCTACTCCGGGAGAACCCGCGCTGTTACGGCCCTCGCGATCTCTCGCCCCCGGGGGGTCTAAGAGGACCCCAAGAGGTGTTCTAGGCGCGAGATACCATCTGCTTCGGGAAGCGAGAGCCGTGGACAAGCGGCGGAGTGGTAGACGGTGTATCATTGTGACTGGGGGTGGACAAAACGACGTTGTCGAAGAGCACTTATTCAGCTATTATAAGGTATTTGGTCGGCCAAACTAAAGCGGCAGTCATAGCTAAAGCGGCTCTCATCGAATAATACGATTGTTGGCAACAAAAACTCAAATGAGTTCATTGCTTTTCGTCATTGTGTAGCTGAAAGGTGTACAATATGTTTGTGCGGCATACAGAATAAGTATTTGAACAATGCCGATTAATTTTTTTTGACTGAAGTATTTCTTATCTGTCTTACATTTTTGTCACATGTTTGTCTCTTTTTATTTCTGCAAGAGAAGTTATATACTGGAGAGGGGTGTTGTCCTAGACATCCGACATCTCGCGTGTAGCTTCCGAAATCAGACATCGCGACAGCCACGATGTTTGCTCCTGACATTGGCCCGGATTGATGAAAACGAGCCGGGAAAAAGTTTTGGGCTTAATTAATGAAACAGCGCGACGCAGCGAAACCTGCTTGCCAGTCGTTTGGCACTGACCTTCGAAAACTAGTTTGTAGTTGTAGAAACAGCCTGGAGGCATCATGAGGAATCAACTCCCCGGCTAATTACGCCTGGATTCAAACTTGCATCCGACGACGACGCTGACCGTCCCTTGTGTCTCCCCCGCCTCCGCGTGAGAACCACGAACAGCCCCCACACATCGACATCCGTCGCTCCCCCAAGGACACAAAGGGTAGACAAGATGTACGCCCAGGGCCACATTCGGCTCGCCATTATTTTGGCATACGTTGCAGTTGATGATTATTTTAAGTAATCAATGAAAAATTTTCCTCGGTCATTCGCTCACACCTGTGTTTCAAAGAAATAAGACTGATATCTCATCAAATTGAGATAGCATTTTCGTTTGAGAAAGATAAAGCAACGCCAGTTCTAGTTCAGTGCCAGCTTTAATCAACACTTGCGTTTATCTTACTACTGTCGAAATGAACTGACTAAGGACAGGAATCTCCTTTCTGAAAACATCGATGTTTTTAAGCAAGAAAATCTATCGTTAAAGAATCGCTAACATGATATTCCATATACATGGGTGTGAATTAAATAAAACAAATACAACAACTAATATCCGTATATAAAGCAAATTTCACAGTCAGAAATCCGTTAAATAGAAAGTCACGTACATCGAAATGAATACAAAAACATTAAGGCAAAACTGACACACACAAAAAAAATACTTGAATTAGGCAATTGATGCGCTAATAAAGAAGTACACATTTAATATTTCATATTTTCTGTATGTCCACGTGATTTTTCACAAACCACACGTTCCTATTTTCAGGAAGTTTGATATTTCCCCCGCTGCATTGCCCTAATCCACGACCTGGGGCGCCCCCACGTCGAGGAGTTTGCGAAGCCCTGGTCGTATAAGGTGTCCCCCTATGCGGCGTCTCACGGGCACGGCTTACATGCGGGCGCCCCCCCCCCCTCCTTCCGCCCCCGCCACGGCGTCCGAGTGCCCCTGGGAGCGCTGCTCGTTAGGCCACGGTGCTCTGGAGAGGCGCCAGCGATCTCTCCCCACCCCCGCTCCTCTTCGCAAGGACCGCGGGAACACTACTCGCTGCGTTCAAGTCCCACCTCCCTTCCTTCAAGGGTCTCTATTAATATATTTCAGTTCGAGAAGTAGGGCGATGGTTGTGTGTTCGGAAAACGAAATACCTTCTACAGTAGAACAAAATTGTTGATTTTCCTCAAGCCCTATTTGTCCAAACGTTCTCACATTGCCTTGATTTGTTAACTAAAATGTTGAACTTTTAAACCTACGAACAAGATTTCGAGTTGTTTCGTATTATTCTAAAGATTATGTTTCATAATAATTAAATTACACAAATAGAACATTACACAAATACGCAGAAAAACATGTAACGAGAAGAATACAAGCATATTAAACTGTTAAAAGTAAATATGTGTGACCACGTCTCATTCGGTAGTTGCTAACTGGTAACTCAATGGAAATAACTATGAAGAACGGCTACATTGCTGTAGTCTAGACACCGTAATAAATATATTCAGCTAATTACTTCGTACAAGTGAAGTATAACAAGAGACCCGCATGTATGAAAGAAGTCTCGCAAGTCCAGCATTAAACGTCATAAAGTACATTTTTCCGCGTTTGTCCCTCTAATACAACTCCGACTTCAACAAGCTGAATTGCGTATTACTGGATCTGCGTTAAGGGTCGAGTCGAGGGAAAGACTTTCGATCTCATCCGACCGCCCTCGCGTACGCACAACTGCAGCAGATGGTTAACGAGTGGCGTGACCTCACCATATCACTCGCTACTGGGATCGACTGAGTCGCCCATCAACTTTTATCTGCTCGTCTTCCTAGCGGAAAAAATGGGAGTCGTGCGGGTGGGGGTGGGGGGAACGGTATGCCGCGCTCGACAAACGGAAGAATTTTACGGCGCGGCGCCCTGGCAGAAGTAATTGCACATATGCCAGACAACAACACGCGTGCGGCAAGCCAGCCTGCACACGAGCATCTGACCAGTTAGATACAGCAGATCAAGTCGAAGATCGCAGAAAATTGAAGTCGGACATCATATTTCCATAAGGAAAATGCAAAAGGCAAGTTGTGATATTGCTATGTTATACGTGATACTGTGACCATATGATATTGCTATGTCAATGAGGAAAAATGGGCCGACGTAAACACAGATTATCCCGCTTTACGGTTATAAGGAAAAAGTCTGAAAGTGGCTTTTTTAAACTGGCGCAATCGTTTTCATAATTCACAGCGAGACAAATGAAAATTCGTACATTTATGTGAACTGTGTGTACAATTAAAATATTAAACAGTTATTTTATTTGAGTCCACAACCAGACAAAATATATTTAATCAATTGAGTAGATTAATTATTTTCATAAATGTAACAAACCATCTCTATCATTCTCAACAGTTCCAAAAAGGACGCGAAAGCACTCTACTATGGATAATTCTACTCTCTTATTTAGTATAATAATAATAAATGAATGTCAAATAGGGATTTTATATTTACAATATCTATCGGGAGAACCTATAATCAAACATTTTGCAGTCAACATCATGTTTTTGTTTTACGTTTATGGTAATTGTATTTGCCCTAGACGAACGTTCTTTTATGGTCTGCATCACGAAGTGTTGTGCTCTCAATTGGCCACAGACTAACATCGGAAAATTTCCTGTATTTAACTGCCTCTTAACTGAATAGCCTCCAATTTGTAATACATCATACTGTATATTCTCAACAGAGATGCACTACGTCATTGGCGTTCCGTGCGAGGACGGTTGTGTTTTAATAATTAACACGGCCAGAAAATGATTAGCTGCACATAGGCTTTTCTGGAAGACTGCCCATCCATGAATCGAATGCTATACATCGTTTAACTTTATTTTTCTTTTGACAGACGATGCTTTCAACATATCGAAAACGTTAGCCAATCGTAAAAATAGTAAGCAATAAAACTTCGAATTTTAATTGAATCCCGCCCACCCACTGGAACGAAAAGCGACGTGCTTGCTAGCAAAATGAGGTACGGTTTTTTGTCGTAAGTTGCGCCACGTAACGGATAATGAGTGTGTAATCACGAAAATAGCCCTCTGATTACGACAACACGTGTGATTACTGCAGTCGCCTGTTTACATACGGCGTGGCGCCGCTGCAATCCGGAGGGAAAAGGAAGGGATAGGCAGGTGAGAGAGGAGTGGGAGTGAGGGAGAGAGAATGGGGGTAATTAGGATGGCGGTTGCGGCCGAGGTCTTGGGTCTTCCTCCCACGTGTCCCAAATCAACCCACTGCGTGACGCTTGCGCTAAGCACCGAAGATTAATAGTCAGAAAATCTGCTTCAAAATCTCTACAACAAGCGACCTGCGAAATGTTCGTTTTGGGGTTTAAGGAAACTCTGCAGGCTGGGATTCGTTCTTTTAATTTAGCAGGTTATGGAACAAAGCGAAGGAATAAGGTATGTTGTAGGGGTTATATTTTCATAAAATACTCCCGTAAGTATTCGCACTGTTCCTGCACTACATACGTTTGTACGAATAATGTACTTTACTTCTATACGGACGTTATTAAAATAGTTGTAAAATTCATTAAAATTGACGGAAAAAATATTTGAACGCAAGACTTGAGGAATTCACAAAAAACAGCTATTCATACATTTCTATCTTTGGAACTTCTTGTGCAGGCGTAGAAAAGGAAAATAATTAATAAAAGAAAAGAACATTGTGGTCCTTGCTATCCTGTCCTCCACATTGTTAATCAATCAAAACAAGCCAAAACGGGAGGAAAAAGGATAGAAAACGAAAGAATGAGAAGACTTAAAGAAGAAGAAGAAAAATACATAGTTGAAGAAAAAGAAGAACAACAACACGAGGGAGTCGAAGAAGAAGAAGAAGAAGAAGAAGAAGAAGAAGAAGAAGAAGAAGAAGAAGAAGAAGAAGAAGAAGAAGAAGAAGAGGGAGTCGAAGAAGAACAACAACAACTAGGAGGAGTCGAAGAAGAAGAACAACGACAAGAGGTAGTCGAAAAAGAAGAAGAACAAGAGGGAGTCGAAGAAGAAGAACAAGAGGGATTCGAAGAAGAAGATGAAGACGAGGAAGACGAAAAAGATGAAGAACTAGACGAAGTCGAAGAAGAACAAGACGAAGTCGAAGAAGAACAAGACGAAGTCGAAGAAGAACCAGACGAAGTCGAAGAAGAACAAGACGAAGTCGAAGAAGAACAAGACGAACTCGAAGAAGACAAAGACGAAAGGGGAGGAACAGGAGAGGCAGAAGTAAATCGTGATTTCGATCCCAGTGCCCTCCAGTTCCGCCCAGCGGCCAACCCCAGCTCCCACCCGCAGCTGCGCGCTGCTTCCGGCGCGTGGGCAGGCGACCGACAGCTACGGCGAAGAACCACCTGTCGGCCGCCGCCGCCACCCCCACCCCCGCCTTGCATTTTCATGCAATGGAAATGGCGCGCGGCGTGGCGTGGCGCGAAGCGGCGAGGACCGGTGTGAGGAAGCGCGGTGCGGCGCCCCATATAGCGAGCCGAGCGGAACGCAAAAAATTCGGGTCTCCTGTTGGCCACGCTCCGGGGCGCGGCGAGGCGGCTCCAGCCCGCAACGAGGGCGCAGCTCGCGGGCATCTTGGGCGCTGCCACGGAGATGCCTCTGGTGGGGCGCTTGTGAACCCTGGTTGAAGCGGTGATCTCAGATCTACCCACCAAGAAAACTGCTCAAGAGGTTGCTTAACGTTTAAATATTCTACACATGGCGTCCAATCACTATTTGCGAAATCTAGGGTGGTGGGTTACAATCACGTGATTTTTCCGTGTAGGTGGGGTGGGCAAGATGAAGTGAAACCGGCATATATCTCATCTTCATGTTGCCAAGAAAAAGTTCTAGAACTCTGGTACAAGGTAAGCCAGTTGTGGCGTTAAATATAATATGACATTGTAAAATTGTATAGAATTACAAATGTAATTATTAACTTCTCTGGAGGCTGCAAAATCCCGTTACAAATTATGTATGGAGATAAAATCTCTTAGAATCAGTATCTTCCAAACAGAGTTTGATTTTAAAAAAATGTGACTTTCCGTCACATCCTAAAAAATATAATGGGGAAATGCTATTACCTAAGAATATTTTGTGCCATGATCAAATATTATCACGGTTACCGAGTTAAATGCGTATAACTAATAAGACAGACTGCATATTCAAAATTATACGTTACATATTTACTGAATTGAAGTAATGCATATCACAAAAAAACATATCATCGAGTAGGCATGAAAGTTTGCAGACACTCCGCGCATTTCGCGTGTATGCCTGCACGTTCTACACTGCCCTGGCCCAATTTATAATCCAGAAGTTTCTTTTATCTTTTAGTAAAACCACGTGCACAATGACACCACAAGACGCGACAATTTTGTTTGCGAAAAGTTTAATTTCGCACACATTTCTTACCGGAGGAGTTGCAGTTCGTCCACAGCGAATTAGGAATCGACATTTCAGCAGCCGATATCTTCCCATTCATCTTATTAACGCCGATTTCTTCCTGCCGCCTCCGTCTCGAGCAAACTTCCTGTCGTGTCGCGGTCGTCGCCTCCAGCACGCCTCCCGAGCCGCGTCGGAGAATTCCTCCTGGCCGCAGCGAATCCCCGCAGACAGGACGCCTCCTCACATTGAAACCTCCACAAAGACGGCTTTTGTGGTAACGCGCAACGCAACGCAACGCAACGCGACCCCGGGCGTCAGCGAACGTCGCGGCGTCCGCCTCGCCACGCCACGCCACGCCACTCCACTCCGCTCCTCTCTCCGCGCGCCCTCCGCCTCGTCGCAGGCGCATGATTGGTAGCCTGTCCGCACGCCGCGTCCTCACCGCCGCGGGCGGCCACAAGGGTGAGAGTCGCCTGCGTCGCCCCCTTGCGAAGAAGCGGTGCGCGACGCCCGTAATGGACCTTAATGGCGTGCACAAAGGCTTCAAAAAGCCGTTCCGTTTCTTCTGTGTTAGTTTTCTTTCGGATAATGCGTGCTTCCATCACCACCGGCGGGGCGTGAGCCCCCCCCCTCCCCCCTTGGCAGCGAGAGGGGGCACGGGGCGAAGGGGGGCTTTTTTTCCCTCGCGTCCCCCCTTCCGCCTCCGGCGGCCGGGACTCGTGATTGGTAGGTTTCATAGCGGAGGCGGCAGCGGCGGCGGCGCGCGCGTCCGTGACTGGAACCGCACAGGGGTGAGATCCGCGCGCGCGACCCGGCGAAACTGTCCGCCGCACGCCGGGGGCGGTAGCGGCGGCCGCCGTGGTGGCGGTGGTAGTGGTGGTGGGTGGTGACGGCCGTTTCCACCCTTTGTGTTCGCCAAGAGCAATCTCTCCCGAACAGTAGGGGGAGGAGCACGCGAGCTCAATCTTGCTGAAATCGCGCTAAAAACGCCCGATAAAAACGAACGTCACCAAAGCAATTAGTACTACTGCCTCGCAAAAGGTAGATCTCGATTCACGGCTTCGTATAAAACAACGTGGTATTAAACTACAGAATTGTATCAATAAATTTGTTTGATGATTTCGCTATTATTCTCTGGAAGATGATGAATGTAAATTTCCGACTGCCCATTTCCTTCAAGACACGTTCAATTTTTTTAACATATTTAAACTGTGTATAAGATAATGAGCCAAGCCCGGATAAATGGTGAGGGTTGGCGGCAGGAAGGGCATCCGGCCGTAAAACTTTTGCCAAATCCAAAGAAAATGGAAAGAGAGAATGAATCAGATAAGGTAACGGCTAGGGCGTACCCCGCATATAGCGACGCTCAGCAGCTTCGCCTGACTGCTGTGACAGGACAAGGGCTACCCCACCTACGACGAGTGGGGTTAAAGAAGTTAGTCAGGATAGGAACTCTCAATATTGGGAGTATGACGGGAAAAAGTAGAGAGATTGCGGATTTGATGGCAAGGAGGAGGATTAACATACTTTGCGTGCAGGAAACAAGGTGGAGAGGCAATAAAGCTAAGGAGATAGGTGAGGGATATAAACTGATATACAGTGGAGCAAACGGACAAGGAAGGAATGGTGTTGGAATAATCCTGGATAGAGAATGGAAGGAACATCTAGTAAGAGTAAACCGTAGGGATGACAGGATCATGAGTGTTGGTCTTGATATTGGGGGTGCATCGACAAATATCGTATCTGCTTACGCACCTCAAGTAGGATGTGATGACGAAGATAAGGAAAACTTCTGGAGAGCCCTAGACCAAGAAATAGGAGAAATACCAACTGACGAAAGATGTTTTCTTGGTACAGATCTCAATGGGCACATTGGCTGCGAGAGATTGGGCGTAGAGAGAGTGCATGGTGGCTGGGGACTGGCTAGTCAGAATTTAGAGGGAGAGAGAATATTGGACTTTGCTGTTGCTAGCGATATGGCTGTGATTAACAGTTTCTATAAGAAGACTGAGAACCAATATGTTACCTATAGTAGTGGTGGAACAGAAACTCAGATAGATTTTATATTATGCAAAAGGAATCATCTTGTGGAGGTCAAGAACTGTAAAGTTATAAAGGGTGAGAGTGTATCTAGTCAACACAGACCTGTGATAGCAGACTGTGATTTGAAGATAAAAAGGAAAGGGAAACAACTGGGAGAGCGGAAGATTAAATGGTGGAAGTTAAAAGATATAGTTCTTGCGGAGGCCTTTAAATCTGAGGTTCTGGGGAGGATTTCGACCAAAGAGAAGGCTAATGACTGGTGGGAGACAAACAGCAAAGTTATAATGCGAGTGGGAGAAGAAATACTTGGAAGAACATCAGGAAAGGGGCAGCCCGGAAACAAAGAGTCGTGGTGGTGGAACAGCGAGGTGCAAGAAATTATCAAGGCAAAGAAGGAAGCCAAGAAACAGTTTGACAGAGAAAGGAGTGTGGCAAACAGGGAAGCGTACAAAAGAAGTAAGAAAGAGGCTAAACGGGCTGTTGCAATAGCAAAAGCGAGAGCATTGGATGAGTTGTACGACGAGTTGGATGCACCGGAGGGAGTAAACAAGTTGCACAGAATAGCTAAGGCCAGGGATAGAGCATCAAAAGACTTTACACATATCCGGCAAATGAAAGATAGCGAGGGAGTTGTGCTCAGAAGCGAAAAAAACATCAAGAAGAGGTGGAGTGACTACTTCAGCAAATTGCTGAATGAAGAGCGTCCAAGAGTTGATAGGGGTAAAGGAATTGCAAACGAAAATGTTACAATAGGCATAGAACGGGGAGAAGTTAGTGAAGCTTTAAAAAGAATGAAAAATGGCAAAGCTGTAGGGCCGGATGGTATACCAGCAGAAGTATGGAAGGCCTTAGGTGCGGAAGGTATAGACCTGCTGCTAGATCTGTTTCTTAAAATATATAAAGAGGAAAAAATGCCCGATGTTTGGAGGGATAGTGTGTTGGTGCCACTATATAAGGAGAAAGGCGACATCCAGGACTGTAAAAACTACAGAGGAATAAAACTGGTCTCGCACACATTGAAGATTTGGGAACGAGTGATAGAGCAAAGACTGAGGAAGGAAACATCAATATCAGAGAAACAGTTCGGCTTCATGCCAGGAAAGGGTACAACGGATGCTTTGTTCGCCCTGAGACAGTTACTGGAGAAGCACGGTGAAAAGCTGAAGGAACTACATCTAGCCTTCATAGATCTGGAGAAAGCATATGACACAGTACCTAGAGAGGAGATGTGGAGGTGCATGAGAGTGAAAGGAGTGCCGGAAAAGTATGTGCGGCTGGTGAAGGACACGTATGATAGAGCACACACCAAAGTAAGATCAAGTGTGGGAATGACGGAAAGATTTTCCGTGAGAGTGGGAGTACACCAGGGATCCGCTCTGAGCCCATATTTATTTAATATAATAATGGATGTGTTGACGGAAGGAGTGAGAGAACAGGCCCCGTGGACTATGCTCTTTGCAGATGACATAGTGGTGGTAGATGAGAGTAAAGATGGATTGGAGGATAAACTGGAGAGATGGAGACAGGCAGTCGAGGAAGGAGGACTCAGGATAAGCAGAGCAAAAACTGAATACATGTGGTTTGGAGGAGATGGCAGGCCCGGAAGCATCACACTACAGGGGCAATTACTGACTAGAACGGGAGAGTTCAAATACCTCGGCTCCTATGTCAACGAGAAAGGGGAGCTAGACAGGGAAGTTAACCACAGGATACAAGCTGCCTGGATAAATTGGAAGAGAATGACAGGGGTGCTGTGCGACAGAAGGATTCAGAGGAAAATGAAGGGAAAGGTCTTCAAAGCTGTTGTGAGGCCGGCAATGATATATGGTAGTGAAACCTGGCCGGTGAAGAAGGCTCAGGAAAAGAAGTTGGAAGTGGTAGAGATGAGAATGCTGAGATGGTCAATGGGAAAGACCCGGAAAGACAGGATCCGGAATGAAGTAATACGGAAGATGGGAGGAGTGATCGAGGTTTCAAAGAAGATTCAGGAACGAAGATTGCAGTGGTTTGGACATGTCATGAGAAGGGAAGAGGAATATGTGGGAAGGAAAGTGAGTAGTATGCAACTGGAGGGGAAAAGAAGGAGAGGGAGACCAAAGAGAAGGTGGAAGGACTGTGTCGTGGAAGACCTGCGAGAGAAAGAGTTAATCGAGGAAGATGTGTTGGACAGGATTGAGTGGAGGAGAAGAGTAAGGAACAGCGACCCCTTACCACTAAAAGGGAAAAGCTGAAGAAGAAGAAGAAGAAGAAGAAGAAGAAGAAGAAGAAGAAGAAGAAGAAGAAGATAAGATAATGAGTAATACGTCTCAAATCTTCCCGACGTAGGTTAAGACTTTAAAAGAAGTATTCCGTAATTGTCGATCTTTGACTAGTTTCACTAGTTAACTTTAACTAGTTTCACTTTCGAGAAGTCTTGTAAGATGTTTACTTTACCTAGTTTCATAGTGTAATAATATCCCGAAATTCAGAAAGTTTTCTTGCAATGACACAGATAGGTTATTTGCACTAACAATTACCTAATTGCGATGTTTGCACAATAGAATTTTCTTGTAAAATATACGAGTACTCAACCAAATCATTAGCTACCGTGTCCCAACTGCTCAAAAACAAAGACCAAGAAAGACATGTGGCATGAGAAAGTTTCTCACGCGTTGTTTGTATTACGAAAACCGGTGTCGAAGATGTAATTAATCTTTCACGATTCTGCGACTACTCAGCCAGCGACTAGTTGACGTTCTTGATAACCTTGTCACTGTCTATTCTCATGTTTGTATAATCTTGATTACTATGATTCAAGTGGCTACTGTTTGCTACTTTATAAACCTGCAGAGAATGACAGTAATTAATTTTCAGAGTGTCCAATACAAACCTGCACACACACACACACGATGCTTGACATAAAAATACGATATAAAATACTCAACTTTTTGCCTTAAATTCAATTGACACGTATCTAGAAGAAAGGTATTTAGAAATAACAAGAAATTGATAAAAATATATTAAATGAAATCAAAAGGTTTCCACATTGGAATTGAAATACAAACGACTATGTACACTGACACCTCGCTTTTTCCGCTTGTGCTTTCCACGGCTAAAACGGGTTAATTAATTTTTAAATGCAATGGATTTCTGAAATTAGTTAACCCAATGTGTGTATACAAAAATATTTTATTTCAAAGTAACTTGCTATTAAACAGATTTTAATATTGAAGATAGAACTAATTTTGTTTTTATATCGAGGCCTTTAGGTCACATTAACAGTTTTGATTCCCATATATCTAGCTAGGAACTAATCTAAATTATCCCCCATCGTAGGTAAAAAAAATCCTTTCACTTCCCTCTCACAGAGCCTACATTTACCCTCACTATTTAATCAATATCTACTTGCTCTGGTTTCATTTCCTAACCTAAATCTGGCCACCATTCTTCTGTCATTTTACATTTCCCTTTTAAATAATTAGGAATATCATCCACCTAAATAAATTTATACCTTTTTTTTGTTATTTAAGGTCGTAACAACCACTAGGTCATTAGCGACCACTATTGCGTGTAATGGTAACTATGAGGATGACATGATATGGTGATGATAGGGGTGTGAAAGGACAAACAATGCGACCATGCCCGAGGCGTGATTCGAACCCGCGATCCTTCGGTCCGAGACCGCTACGGCACTACTGCCTTAGCGATCTCGGCCATCCGGATAATATCATTTGCTACAAGATGGGTAGTATTAATAATGTAATAATAACCAAGTAATATTAAAGATTTTTAGAAAACCGGCGAGTTCCACTGAGTTCCGGTTGAGCTAAAACCCTCTGGTCCGTTCCCGAAGCGAGTGACCTCCGAGATTTCGTCTTGCTGCGCACGTTGGTCCCGGACCAACGACAGATCCGGTGGCGCGGCGGCAGCGGCGCGGCGCGACCGTGTACTTTAATGGCGGGCGATTTCCATTAATTAGCAGCCTCGCGGTGCGACGGGCCACGGGCCCGAAGCCGCACGGGTGACAGCATGAGATCCGCGCGATATCGCGACAAATACCCGCCTCATAGCTGAAGTAGCACTTCATTAGCGCAGGCCGCATTAAACGCCATGACTGGTGGAACGCCGTGCTATCGCTGCCGTTCGGCCTGAGAAGCCGGTTACAGAGCGGTCACGTGCAAACAGAGCATCTATTGTCACAGGTAGCCCGGTCCCGCACGTAATGCTTTTAACTACTGGGCAGGAAAAAGTTTTTATTTATTTTTCGATTACACTGAAGCGATGCGGGACGTTTGTTTAATCGGGTAGTCATACAATTCTATATGATGGGCAGAGTAGATATGGTTCAAGTAGAAATGTGTTGCTGTTGAAATAGATGAGGTTTATGAATAGATTCATTGTCTAAAGTGTTTTAAGAGCCCGTTGCTTTTAATTTGTTTACATAATTCTACAACCCGTTTTAAGTATTTCTCTCATTATCAATTGATCCATCCAAACATTGCGATTTTGTTTTTGTGAAGAAACTTAGTTACACTGATGAAATAAGTTCTTATGAATGAAGAAAGATATAAATTATACGAAGCGAAGAAAGCATCCTGATACATCGCTAGGCATTTTCATGAACAATTTATAGAAATAAATGTTTCAACGAACCAGAGATACACGCACGCTCTTACCAATTCGTCTTTTAAATCTACCGAGCATTAATATCGAACGTATTGACAGGCCAAAAAAAGACGTTCTTCCAACGCGGCCGTTGTACGTCGGCCATGCATGTCCCCCGTCCGCGGGGCCGCCGTGGCGCGGGCCCGATATCTGCCAATTGTCAACGGGCGCTGACAAATGCGACGGGTCGCGCCTTATACGCCCGCGGCAGCGCGGCCCGAACACCGGCAGCGCGTCGCCACGCGAGACGACGCGGAGCGTCGGAGCGGCGAGGGCGGTGCGGGGCGACACCCGCGCGACGCATTCGGACGCACCGTTGCTCTCTCTCACGCGCTCGCGCGCGCGCCCGCGGCTGCATTATTTACGACACTGTCAGCGTCTTGCTAAACGCTTCCTCGCGGAGAAGGCGGCGTGGGCTGGACTGCCGTCCCCTGCCGCCGCCACCGCCGCTCCCGGTCGCTCGGCCGACGGGAACATGAAATATGAAAATATGGAACGCGCCCGCGCTCGCGGTAGCTGTCAAGCCGCGCCTGCCGAGGCAGGCTACAGCGGCGGCGGCGGTGGCGGCGGCGGCGGACGCGGGGCGCGGAGCTACGTTGTTTTGTTCCAGCGATTGGCGCGTTAACATTAGCGAGGACGCGCGCGGGCGGGTAGGCTGGCGGGGCGGCGGATGAGGAGGTGGGAGAGGGAGAGAGGAGGAGGAGGTGGAGGAGAGAGAACGGGAGAAGGAAGGGGAAAAAAAGCAAAACGTCTGAAACGAGAGGCACGCGGTGCCGCGTGGTAGAGGGTGGCGAGGGCGACAGTGGCAGGGGAAGCGGTGTCGGTGACGGCGGCGGTGATCGTAGTGGAGGCGGCATTTATGGCAGTAGTGGCGGCCGCGGCTGAGACGGAGGCGAACGCGTCCGGACGCAGAGTTCGCAGTAACCTGTTTGAGCCTCGAGGAGATTACGGCGGACCTGTCTCCCTCGCTGTCTCTTAGCGTTTGGAAATTGTCTGGGAAAATGAACGCCACGGCGGTTATACATTATTTATTTTCAGCGGTGCGTCCCGACCATTTTTGTACCGGACGGCCGCGGGGGGCGCGGCGGGAGTGTTGTGTTGCTCGAATTCGGTGACAGGGTTTGATGACCAGAATTCGGGGACCAGTGGGTGCAACTGAAACATCTGGCGAATAGCGTATTGCCTGTGCTGTGGTGGAAATGCTGCGTGCATGGGAAAGTGTGAAGATAAAATGAAGCATTCTTTTAAAGACGTAATGTTGTTTGCGTAAATACTGAAATCATTTTCTTGAGATATTTTTTACAATTCAGTATAATCTTGTAATATTTTTACCGTAGTGACTATACTTTGCATTCTAAAAAAAATGTTCAGTTTGATCGTTTTTCTTGTGGTAATTTGATGCGTTTGGAAATACAAATATCTGGAAGTTGAACTTCGTTGTGACGTTACAGTTTATATTGGCTTTAACTACTAATTTACTAAATCGCCTTTTTGTTCTAAACATATCGATGTACACAGTTTAATCGTTCATTCATTTGAAACCATTTGCCATGAATGAAAACGTAGATGTAGGTATTTATTAGCGGCGCAATTACATTTCCTCCCAGCGCGGTAAGACACATGATTATCTGTCTCATTGAGATAAATATCGTAATTGCGCAAAGTTAACTTACGAGCGTTATAAAAATCCAGTAAAAGTCAAATAAAGCCACTTGCAGTGTCTGCCGAACTCTCCATTACCGCGCGTAGAGAGGCGTTTATTGCAAGATACGTCCTCTGCGCTCTGTGCGCGGCAAAGAGAAGCCTGTAAAATCGCTGATAGAGATCCGCGCGGCGCGACGGGGCAGGTGCGGTTGGCGCCATGACTCGGCTGCGGTCAATGCCGTCAGCTGAGCGACTGGCTGCCGCGGCCGCTTATCTCCCGGCCACGCCCTCTTCCTTCCGCTCGCCCTTTCCGACGACCCAGACGCCGCCGGATGGCACAGAACTAGTCCTCGATTCATTCGCCGTTATCGATGTGAGCCATCGAAATCGTTCCTTGGCGATGGGGACGGCACCGCTGCATCGCGAATATAACAGGTGCACGAGGTCGACAGAGATGATTATGCATAGAGCAGAGCGACAGTACAATGGGATGGTCTGGAAGATCAATTTAACCTCACGAAAAGTACGTTCGCCATTTGGTTTCTAAGACTCTAACTGTACTTGTTATATTTTGAAATTCGATAAGTTTGAAATCTTATAATTAAAAATTAAGATCCAAAATAATAAAACAAATAATATTTTTAAATACCGCAAATAATTCATTTAATCACATATTTCCTGCAAAAAATATTTATGTCTAATTTTCATTTTTTTTTGGAGCGAGGGATATAATAACATGTTCAACCCTTGTATACTTTAGGTTGAAAATGTTCAAAGTGGACTTCTTGCATACACAGAAAGGCTACTAGAAAATAATACAAAAAAAGCATAATTGTTTTATTGATGAGTCAATACTTGAGAAAGCGGAAAGAAATAAAATTAGTTTACGAGGACAGTAGTATGAGACTTGAAGAAGAGATAAATGATTGTGTCGCAAGAAATATGAAGAAAAAAGGCGGGAAACAAAAGAAAACGAAGACAAGAAAGAATATAAAATTAGTAGAGCAGCCTTGAGAAACACCACGAAACATCGGCATCGCAGCCTTCAACGCGGCGTCATCCGGACAGCCCAGAGCCCACGCAAGTCTCTGTCCACGGAGGCCTTCTACTTCCCAAGAGAGAATATAAATTATTCCTTAACTCGGACGTACGCAACGCGAGCCGTACGGAAATTCTGGCCCCTTGCTCATTAATGAGGAACAAATAATTACTTCATTATTTCATAAATCCGTCCGCGAGCACGTGACGGTGCGCGTTCCGCGTCCGTGAGTCGCGGACAAGGACAAGGCCGCGGCGCGGCTCGGTCGGGCGGGCGGGCGACGGGGCGCCCGGGCGACTAGGCGCGGTCACCGGGCGGGCGGGCGCGTAATCCTGCAGCGGGGCGTCGCCACCCGCCCCCGCCCCCGCCCCCGCCCGCTCCAACGTCCCACACCAACGCCCCCGCCGTCATTTGTCACCGCGCCGAGGCGGAAGCCGTCGCCGCCCGCCCCGCCCCCATCGCCCCCGACAACTCGTCTCTCGCGCCCACGCCCGCGCGCCTCGCCACGCCGCGCCGCGCCGCGCCACGCCCACCCGCCCGCCGCGCTCCGCGAGGCACACGCGCCCGCTGCCGAAACACGAGGAATCAATTGGACACGCGGTCGTTCTGGCGCGGCGACGCGAGGAGCTGCTACGCAGGGGTGGACGAGTACACTTGGCAGCCGTACATAAGCGTATGAAAGAATAATTCTTGGCCTCAGAATATGTAAGGAGTAGCCCCGTGGGTGGATCATGGACAGCGTACTGGCTTTCCGTAGTGCGATCTTGGGTTTGATTCCAAGTTTCATTGTCTCAATAATTTTGTTAAGTCACATCCACTGAAGGTAAAAGGATGCAGTCGTAATAGTAATAATAATAATAATAATAATAATAATAATAATAATAATAATAATAATAATAATAATAATAATAATAATAATAATAATCGTATTTCTTTTATTTCGTCTTTATTATTAATGAATCAAATACCTTTTGTATCCACGTACAACTTTACAGTAATGCTTTTCATGGAATAAAATTGGCGGATATTAATTTGTTAATAATTTATTTTTAAGAATTTCTGTTGATGTACCAAAAAGGGGCGCCTGAAACCTATTTTTGTACCCTAACCGGGGCTATACTGTGAATTGTTTTATGTAAAACAAATTTGTTTCCTTTTTCACAGACGTTCTCTTACGTTCCATCGAGTATTTTAATCAAGTGGAACATCAAACAAGACTAAAGGTTAAATGCAACATAGAATGGCAATCGGCTATTTCAGTAAGCAATGATGTTTTGTTTTTTTCCTATTCTGTAAAATGTTTAAGACGACGCTGTTCCGGATCACCGAGCCTATTCAGAATCGTATCCCCAAAAGCAGGGCAGGGCGAGTAGGTCCGCAGTCGCTTCTACCGCAAAGCCCACGGGACGGAGAAAAGCTGGGGCCAGCGCGCCCGTTCTGGGAAGCGCCCACGCGCCCGCCCGCCCGGCCTTCGCCCGCGCTCGCCACTGGCTGCCAGGCGACAGCTGACGGCAGCGGCCGCGGCGCCGCCGCCAGCGATCGGACGGCTCGGAGGTGGAGAAGGGGGAGGGGATGGGAACTGCGCAGGCTGGCCGCCCAAGACGGTGTTTCGCTGGCCGATTTTCCATGTATGCCGGAATAGTGTCTTAAACAACGGGCTCCTGTACCTTCCTCTCGCGCACATTCCACTCGTTGAGTCTCAATTGATCCGCCATCCCCTCATTTTCTATCATCATCATAATTTCGATCTCGAAATATTAATTTTAAATTGCGGATGATTAATAAAAAGTGACATAATCACATAAATATTATTTTAATTTTAACACTGTATTGGAATAAATATTGTTTACTCCAATTTTCTTCTTATTCTGCGGAACAATTACGATCAGACGGAATGTTGGCGTTCTCCAAAGCACGATGTTTTGTGCGGCTAGAGTTGGGAATGGGTCATTAATGCCAGAGTAGCCGTATGACGCCCAGCGGATGTCGCATCAGCGACCGCTGACATACATTCGGATTTATGGCAGAATGGAGTCACCGAAATGGCTTGAATGATGAATAAGGTCTTAATTTGAAAATCAACAAGTGAACGTTGCATGTAAAGAAAACAAAGGGGTTTGGTTCTGTTAAGTAGTACTTGTGCTAATTATGTATACCTTTCGAATCCTTGCCCACTTATTTACGAATATTAAACCTAGGTATGGTAAAGAAAAGTATCTCAAAAAATTTTTTAATAATTTTTATTAATAATTTTCCAGAGTTAACTTTTGAGAAAACACTTTTCCCATCCTCAGTTGCCCAAGCAACGTGGATCTCCCATGAATGTTCACAAAATGGTCAAAAAATGTGAAAACGGCAAAACATGCTGGTTACAGCTAGGTGGCAGCCATCTTTTAGAAATCTAACTCTGGAAAATTATTATTAAAAATTATTAAAACTTTTGTGGAGATTATTTCCTTTACCACAGTATGGATTACCACAACATATTTGCTACCACCACGGAATTAAAACCTAGAGTTTGGCTACGTTTAGAGCCTCGTATTATAATCAGGCCCACCGCGCCACACGTTGAAGTGGCGTGACAGCCGCCTCCTGCCGCGACGCGTCGCGCCGCGAGCCCCGGGGACCGCGACCAGCGCATCCTCCGCGGCGATCTGGGGCGTCCTCGGGCGCGCCCCATTTGGCGCCTAAACGAGCGGCGCGCGCGGCACGGGGCAGGGCGGGGCGGCGCCGGCGCCGGCGCGGGCGAGGGGGCGTGGGGGCGTGGGGGCGCAGAGGCGGGCCGCGCGGCGCGCGCGGCAGCTGGCCGCCCGAGTGACTCACGCCGCGCGCATTCCGAGGCGCCGAGGCGCTAATTGTGGGCGCTTTACTCCGCGCCGCCGCCGCCGCCGCCACAGCGGCAGCCGGGTCAGCACGCGACGCGACGCGACCTCGCCAAGCGCAGACGCGCCTCCGCGGCGCCCGCGGCGCCCGCCCGCCCACCCGCCCGCGACGCGCCAGTGCTGGACGGCGCCCGCCCCATCCACTCAAGTTGGGCCGGGGCCTTCCAAGTTTCAGGGTCGTCCTCATACTTCTCCCTTCGCCGACAAAATGTGGATGGGATATACAGTGAAAAACATCCCCATCCGGGTTATATGAATTGGGGGCTGTAGGTAACTTCGTTAAACCTTATTGCCACGACAAAATTGTATTGGATCTGATAAAATTATTGGAAAAAAGATATTGTAATAATAATAATAATAATAATAACAATAATAATAATAATAATAATAATAAGAAGAAGAAGAAGAAGAAGAAGAAGAAGATGATGATGATGATGATGATGATGATGATGGAGTGGGCCGAGGCGTTGATCAACTTCCATGGAGATTGTCATGGGAATAAATTAAAGTTATGAATTAAAACAGAGGCAAAGCTTCCCTTAGGAAAACATTTGTTTACAGCATAGTCATTTTTTCGTCGCAAATTAATAACTAACAATATAAGCACGTGCAAACATATTAATTTTCCTCCTTTTTATGATCAAAGTGACTTAAATCCCTCACCGTATTCAATGCTTGATATCGTGACTGCGAGTTGTCGAGCGTGAGGGTGCAAGAAGGGAAGAGAAAGTACTCGCTGGAAGCGCTTCACACAAGTCATCAATCCATCTTAACGCTCCTGGGGCCTTATCCCGGCGGCCTGCGTTCTCCCGCCCACCGAGCAGACAGGCGTCGAACAGCGCGGCGGCGGTGGCGGCAAGTTCGGGGAAGGCGGGTCAGCCAGGGAGCGCACAGGAGGCGCTCGCAGGCGCCGCTTCGACAGATGCCTCCTCCCGCGGCAGCTCGGCGCGGCGCGGCGCGGCGCGGGGCTGCACGGCGGTCCAGCGGGCGAGATCGCATCTAAACGGGAGTGCGAGGTACCGGCGGGGCCCTCGCTCGCGCCCCGGGGCCGGCCCTCCGCCGCCGCCACAGCCGCTCTCTAAAATATTCCACCTACTCGCGAGGCCCCGCCGTCCTGCTTACCATCCTACTTTAAGAGATGGAACATCGCGATACGCCTCTCCCAAACTACCAAACAGAGCTCGTGGACATACTTTCCCATCATAACCTACCATCGATAACATGCCATAAGCCAGAATCAAAATAACAAGAAAAAAGTTATATAATTCCTTTACAAATACGAAGCATAACGAAAATGGTGGCGCGGCGGCGGCCGTTGATTGAAAACGCGATAGCAGCCTCTGCCGGCCTTTTTCCCCGGCGGAATTTGAATATCGGAGCCCAGGGCGAGGAATGTGGGGCGCGGGCGCCGAAGGGGTGGGGCGTGGCTGGGGGGGGGGGGGGGGAGGAGCTCCGCTTCTTACGCGTGTGCGCTCGCAGGTGTGGGTGACTGCTTGAAGCGCCGGCCGGCGCTACTTGGTGGACTCTCAGAAAAGCGTACTCTTCAGAGGTTGGTTCGGACATAATTGGACCTTTTTTGTTTCGTACTGTAAAATTTGTTGAGAAAAAAAAAATGAAATTTCGCAAATAGGTTCTCACGCATCTATCTTTAATAATTAGAACATACTGTGTTCTATTATTGAAGGTTTCACTACAGTTAGTTTAATTGATTTATTCGTAATTTTTCTTTTTGCTATCATAATTTTAATAACATTATAAATGCATATTGGTGTAAGTGCACATTTCATACTAGCAGTTTAAAAATTCAAAGAACTATTTCTAGAAACATTTTAACGTGAGTGATACATCTGAATATTTTGCACCTGTCGCCTGGCTAACATACCGATTATACACTTACTTTTTTCAAGAAATGATTTCAATCCAGCTTTGTAAATTTCAATTTCATTAAGATATAAATTTCTATTCCTTTTCTTTAGTAAATAATGAATGGATGTTTCTAAACCTACTCAATTGAAATTGTTGCAATTGAATTGGCAGTTGGTTCAAAATCAATCTCCAGTAACGAAATAGAATATTTCAACTAGATAATGCATTGGAAGTAAGAAGGTCGATAGCAGTATATGGAAGGGCAAATAACGTTAGCGCTAAAGGGTGAGAGAAACCGCTGTTCTATGTCCCCGAGGGCACAGCAGCATGCGAGACAATGCCTGCGCGGAATCGACACCCTCTTGGTCACGGACGCTGCGAACAACACTAAAACGCGCCGCGGAGAAAGTTGCATTGTAATCTATTTACCCGCATAAGGAAAAGCAACAGGAAGCATCGTGCTGAAGTGACAATACGTTGAGGTATGTAGGAACTCTCGCATTTTCGTGCAATATTCGTCTAACGCACGTATGGTGCGACGGAATTTTTTGGAGCTGTTAAAAAAAACACGAAAACGATAAAATGAACGTTATAGTCATATGTAGGAGTGGTAAACCATGTAACGAAACAGAACGTTCGTACAAACAAAATAATAATATTAATGAACTACAGTTGACTTATAAAATCACGACAATTATATTCTCATTACATGACCTCGCTTTCCACACAAAAATATTTTTATTGAATTAAAATGCCCTACGTGGACACGTATTTTTACATTTGTTTACCTCTACGGTTCGATTAATTCAATCAACCCCAAAAGGACATTTACGGGGGGGGGAACATATTTGTGAAGAGAAAACTTTACCAATTAGTGGGAGCCATCGGCAAAGAACAAAGCGTCCAAGAGGGAGTTCCGAGCCCACGCCAACCAGCACCCTCGGGCCCAGAGCCACCTGCCGAGGGGCCCCAAGGCCACCCGTCATCCGCGGAGCTGTATGACGGACCAATTAGGGAATGTCAGGGCTTCGACGTCGTGACAGTTTCTGCTCCGCCACAGTGCTCTAATGGCGTCCACGCAAAAAGAGATAGCCGGAAAAGGGGACAACTCTAGCCCGAGTAGACGACAAGTCGTCACGGGCAGCTAGCAAAAGGAACGACGCACTGTTATGACGAGCGACATCCAATGAATCATAGATGTAATAAATAATCCGAACCATATTTGTGACCATCTTACTTTTCTCTAAACTTTTAAATAGAGAGCGAATGATGTATATGGTTGTTAATACAAAAAAAAAAAACAGATTCAAAAAGCTTTTATTGAATAAACTCATAGCTGTAATCAAATTTATAAGACATGTCGACATTCCCAGGCATTCGTTATTCAGTCACTTCATTCCGGGCACAGTAAACGCTCTTTAAAAAACGAACCGAGCCACAGCGCGAATATCAATCAAAAGGGCTGTCGAAAATCACTATCGTAGGTCGCAATGAAGCGCCTGTACATTCGCCCGGCCGAGGTCGCTATCGACATAATATGACGGATGCTCAAACAAGTCGCACATCGACAGGAGCGGGGGGAGACGGGGGAGGGGGCGGGGCAGGAAGGGGCGGGGAGGCGGCCCCCGCTGCTACAACGACATTCCCCAAGCGCGGTGACCGTTCTATTCATTTACATGTTTATCTGGGCCGAACCCCAATTATTTGCCCCATTGCTGCATGCGCCCTCGCCCCCCCTCCACCTCCTCTCCCCTGAGGGGGGTTGGTTGCGGTGTGAGGTTCACGCATGCGCCGTGAGGAGTTGTGCGTCATGGCGCCAGGGTATTTGTGTAACGGTGTTCATGTGCAACGTACATTGCACATTGTGCATGACGACAATCAGTGTGTATTTGAGGAACGTTCAACATTACAAAAAGTGTTCTTATACGAATTATTCGTTCCATAATTTTTTTTTTTTTTTAACATCTGCTTTATTTGCAATTTGTTCTACACGAACATTCGGCAAATACAATTGTACATATATTATCGACATGTAAAGAAACCATACAATTCTGGTTCTTTCTAAAAATGGTTTTAAACTAATTGTCCAGTTCAGAGAGAGAAAGAAAAAAAGACAAACAAACAAAAGCAACAATAAACAATATCACATTGAAATAACAAAAAACACAATAACAAACAAACATACAATAGTGCAAGCATTGTGACAAACAAAATATATCTACAGTAACAATTATTTTAAAAGAAAAATATTATTTATATCTGTGGTCCAGATCAAGAGGATGTACTCTTTTCAATCTTCTTGTCGTTGTGCTGTTATCTAAGATGTTTATGGCCAGATGATTAATATGATTTTCGAGTCTGTGTTGGTATTTGTGAGATTTGAGAGTGATTTCCTCTTTAACAGTGGTGATATTGAGATCTTTATGTAGAGTGGCGTTTGATACAAACCAGGGAGCATTGCTTAATAGTCTGAGACATTTGGATTGAAATCTTTGAATTATTTCTATATTTGAATGTGATGCTGTTCCCCAGAGTTCAATTCCATAAGACCAGATAGGTTTGAGTATTGTTTTGTAAAGTAAAATTTTGTTTCCTAGACTTAAACTAGATTTTCTTCCTATTAACCATATCATTTGTCTACTTTTCAGTTCTGCTTCCTTTCTTTTAATCGAAATATGTTTCTTCCAGGTTAGTTTTTTGTCGAGATGTAGTCCGAGATATTTGACGGTGTCTACGTTTTCAATTAGTTTTCCGTTTATTTCCATTCTAGTATTTCTTGTTCGTCTGAGGGTAAATGTTATACATTTGGACTTTGTTTCATTCATTCTTATTCTCCAGAGTTTACACCATTTGTTTATAAGCTCGAGGTGCTCTTTCAATGTTCTTGTTGCCGTTTCTTGGTTTTCGTGCGAAGCTAGCAGGGCTGTGTCATCTGCATATGTTGCAGTGGTGACGTCTGGGGACTGAGGTAAGTCAGCGGTGTAAAGCGTGTACAGCACTGGTCCAAGGATGCTCCCCTGTGGCACTCCTGATAATACTGGATGAAACGGTGTTATTTCATCTCCGAATTTTATTTGAAAAAATCGATCTGAAATAAAGGATCGAAGTATATTATAGTACGGATGCGGCAGACATTTCTTGATTTTATATAGCAAGCCTTGATGCCACACTTTGTCGAACGCTTGCGCGATATCTAGAAACAAGGCGGAACAATACATTTTATTTTCTAGAGCTCCGTTGATGGTGTCGACTACTCTATGAATTTGTTCTATTGTAGAATGACGATTTCTAAAACCGAACTGATGGTCTGGAATTGTGTCATTTTCTTTAAGTAATGGATATATGCGAAATAGTAATAGTTTTTCGAATACCTTAGACAAAGAAGGTAATAAACTTATTGGTCTGTATGAGGAAACATCTTGTAGCTGTTTTCCTGGTTTTGCGATTACAATTAATTGTGCCAGTTTCCACTGCGAAGGATAGTGTCCGATGCGTATTATTCCATTGAAAATGGATGTTACAAGGGCAATGAGTTTCTTAGGCAGTTTTTTAAGCATTTCCCCTGTAATACGATCATGTCCAGGAGCCTTATGATTTGGTAGTAGTTTCAGCCCTGCTGTGACTTCTTTTGTTGAGAAGAATTTAATTGGTGGCGACATTTGATGAGGACATTCCAAGAATTCTATGATTTCTTTTTCTTCTGAGAGTAGTGCTGAGGGGTGTGGTTGAAATGTTTTTGCAAAATATTTTGCAAATTCTTCTGCCTTATCGTTTTCCGTTCTAGCCCAGCTTCCATCGGTTTTACGAAGAGGGGGGACATGTCTTGTAGGCCTTTTTAATTTTTTAGTAATTTTCCATAAGGAGTAATCTGTAGCTTTTGAGGGTGACAACTTTTCTATTCTTTCCTTCATTTCCTCCGAATGAATTTCTTGTAATTTTCTTGATAAGAGGCGGGAAGTTCTGTTGAGTATTCGTTTGTCGTCCGGGTGATGAGTGCGTTGCCAGGTCATCTTCATCTGTCTTTTCTCTTTAATCATTTTTAGTATTTCTGATGGGTATTTATTTTTTTCAATCACTCTCATTTCTGGAGTTGCATATACGGCTGCCTGTTGAATGTGTTGTATTAAGTATTCAACAGCATCGTCGATATCTTCTGGACATTTTAGACGGACTTTGGCAGTGGTGTTATGGTAAAGCCAGTTGCTGTATTCTTCCCAGTTCGTTTTTCTGTTTGTAAGGTATATGCTTTCTTTCTTTTTGATTTCAGAAGAACTGATTGTCAGTATTTCTGGAGAATGATCAGATGAAAGATCAAAAGACGGTTCTATTGTGTGATAGGTCTGTGCCATTCCCTTTGTGACGAAGAAATCCAAGACATCAGGTACCTTGTTACCATCCGTTGGCCAGTATGTGGGATTTCCTGATGAAATTGTTTGGAGTTTTAGTGTAGAGATGGCTCCTTCTAAAGCGCGACCTCTTGTAGTTACCAGTCTTGATCCCCATAGTTGATTTTTAGCATTGTAGTCTCCTCCAGCAATGAACCTTGTGCCGAGCGTTCTAAAAAACTTACTATACTGATCGGTGGTTATCTTGTGTTTTGGAGGGGAGTATATAGCTGAAATAACGAGCGGACCGAACTTATCGTATACTTGTATAGCGGTTGCTTGCAGATAGTCTTTAGCATTATCTTTGTACATATTGTGTCTGATTCTTGTTTTAATTATTACTGCTGTGCCTCCATGAGCTGTCCCATCTGGATGATTTGTGCAATATACTTCGTAGTCAGATATACGTAGATAGCTTTTTTCGGTAAAATGTGTTTCAGACGCTAGAAGTATGTCGATATTTTCTTGATGTAGAAACACTTCTAACTCTCTTCGATGTTGAAGTATTCCGTTGGCATTCCAGGAGACAATTCGCAGTGAATTACTCATAGTTTCTTCATTATTGCAGTCATGATATTAATTAGGCTGGAGATTTGTTCAGCTTGCTTTGCTAAGATGGACTCGAATTTTTTAAATGATTCTTGAATTATGGAAATCAGATTATTTTCATTCGACACATTTTGATTATTGATTTGCGAATGTTGGGCCATTTGTGCATATGTGAACTGTCTACCTGTTCCTATGGTTTGATTACTTGTTAGTGAGCTTGAATTGTTGCCTTCAGTTATGTTTTGCGTAGCATTTCTACGGTGTTGACTTTGACTAGGATACTTGCTGTTACGAATTTTTTGATATACTTCGCAGCCTTTATAATTTGCTGGATGGTCACGGCTACATAGAGCACATGTAGCTGGCGTGTCTCTCGTTTTAGTACAGGTTCGACTATCGTGATTTTTTCCACATTTGACGCAGCTATACGGAAGCGTACAATACCGAAAACTGTGCTCGTAGGACTGACATCGCTTGCATTGTACTATTTCTCGTTTTTTACGCGGTGGTTCAAAATTAATTTTTGCATGTAGTAAGTATTCGACGTCATATATTTTTTTGTTGTTACTTTGAGGTTCTAAGTCCACAAAAAACAATGGTAGAGGTGCTTTTGTTAAACGATGCTTAATATTATGAATTTGTCTTACTTTGTGGCCTTGTACTTCTATAGCTTCTTTAAGTTCCGTTACGTCTGCTGTTGGGTGCATATTTTTTAATACTACCCGAAAGGCTCTTTCTTGTTTTAACTGAAAAGTATAATGAGCAATATTTTTTTGATTCAGATGTTTAACAAGCGTTCGATAAACCTCCGGTGTTTGAGGTACGATTTTCACATTGTTCATAGTAATTTTGGCGTCATCTTGGTAGGTTTTGACAAGTTTATATGAGAAGTCTTCATCTTTAATTACTTCTTTAATAGATCTGATCATATCAGATATTACTCTGACGCCTGGAATGAAAATAGGCGGTGTACGATATTTGTCTTGTTCTTGCATGCTGCCCTTGGTTGTTGTATCATTGATTTTCTCAGAATTCGAGGTTTCTTCCAAATTTTCATCACAAGAGAGATGTTCATACCTGTTTTTTGATGATACGGGGTCGTGTTCACTGTTAGTCTTCTTAGAGGGTTGTATAGAGTTGTCATCATTGCGTCTTTTTTGTCGACGCAGCGGGATTGTTTGCCATGAGCTGCACAAGGTTGAGGCCGTATCCTGCGTTGTAGATGCTTGGCCGTTAGTTGCTGTAGCTTCTAGGACGGTGGCTGGGGTTTCTTTTTCACGCACATATTGCTGTATTTGAAATTGTAACTGTTGGTTCTGTTGCACTAATTGTTGTAAGTGTTGTTTTAGCTGTTGATGTTCATGCAATAAAAATTGGTGCTGTTGCTGAAGGTTCAGTGTTATTTCACTGTGTTCTAAAGTCAATCCGTTCGTACTATTGTTGACGAAAGCTTCAGAAGCTTCGAAAGCTGTTTTCTTGGTTATTTAGTATTTCTGTTGTTTGTGTGATTAGTCCCCCGAAGGGGACGTGGTCAGTTAACATAATTCACTTCACTATATATGTGCGGTATTGATTTTCAATAGTTCTTGACGCACCACTGTTCACACGAGAATGAAGTCACCTTTGTACACAAATACGTGCGGTCACCACTGTATCACTAGTAAATTTGAACGATAAGTTGAAAACGTTCCTAATTCACCACTGTTCACAAATAAATGCACTTCTTTCTGACCCCGGACCGGCACTAGTAGCGGCCGGGGCAGTCGGACTTGCGATAAGTGCTAGCCTTCGGCTAACTGGCGGAGCTGCGGAGCACGTCTGCTCGTGACCGCTGCTGAGCGAGAACTTGTCCGTTCCATAATGAGAAACATGTACGAGCTTCCTGTATTTCTATTTATTAAAAAGAATGATTGTAATTTATGAATGTTACCTTCTTATCGGATTATGAATGTAATACATTTTTTATTTATTTACTTCTTTGTGTTTGTAATTGAATTTTCAGATAAGTAAAACCTTTCACAGGAAAGGAAAAATTTGCTGCTCTGAAGAAATAAACAAAACCAAAAAATAATTCGTTCCATTTGTTAAAAAAACAAACTAAGGCCTCTCTATGTTTAACAACATACGAGTGTGTATAAACATGGACGTTTATATTAAACAATTTGTATATCAAATCGTATTATAAAGTGTTATAGACTAATTATATCACATAACGTTGAATATTTTCAAGTGAATCGCAATTTTTTGAATCCGTGAAGTTTTGAAGTAAACATATCGGCAGTTTTATGTGTACTAACACTAACTTTTCTCGGTATTACAATTTAGAAATGAAACGCGATCACAAAACTTGTATTAAATCAATAGCTGATATTTATATAAAACATATGTAACTTTATTCTTTGCACTTAAACAATTAACAATTTCTTCAATTCTTTCAGACTATGAATGAGCATGAATGTTAGCAATCAGTAGTTTATAGTGTGTGTATGCGTGTGTGTGTGTGTGTGTGTGAGCGCGCGCGCGTGTGCACTCACACATAAACCCGCACGCGTATGTTGCTGCGAGTGTGCGAACCCGGTCGCCCCCTCCTCCCCTCGCATCGTGGCGAGCCGCACCGCGCCGCTCGTTAATGATGACGAGTGTTTGCGTTCATAATCGCACGGATTTTTCTCACGGTTTCTTCGGCACGGCGGCGCCGCCGCCAGCGTCCGCACGTGTTAACCGCGCGACGCGTGCTAACCGTGCACACACACACACACGCGCGCGCGCGGCGCTGCGAACGCGTCGTGTAGATAACGCGCGACCCCCGATAGGTGAGGGAGGAACGAACCCGGGCTGTCGGGCGGGCGCCGCGTGTGTGTTTCGCGGATAGCACACAGATGCTTATCGCGCGCTCTCCAGCGAATTTCGCCGTCCGAAATTGATGACTTCATTAGGACCGGGCGGACAAATGCGCGCATGCGTCGGGAGAGAAGGGGAATAGACAATGGCCGCGCACTAGTTACATTTGAACGTTGCCTTAAAAAAAGTGTGCGTTCTTATCAAGTCGGAGTAAATTATAATTGTGGACCCGGATGCATTAATTTTTCCTTATTTTTCAAAATAATGACAATGAATGAAAGATACTTAAGAGTTTATTCTTTATACAATCGCGTATTACGTTTACCTTCTACTAATAAAAGCAGAAGGAAGGAGATATCACATGAATGGCAAATTGTAAAAAGGAAATATGCGTACTTTCATCTAACGTGTTATGTGGAAGTTGTGATGCACAGTACTTCATTCTCGTCCCACAGTCTTTCGAGAAGACAGTAAATCTATCGCATTCAAATGCAAATCTCCGTCTCATGTTCGCGTTAAAATGGAGGAAATGTGCGACACTGATTTTACGAGGGCAATGCACAGAGATTTCGACCAGTCACCAGTAAATTACTACTGCTCAGTCGGCATAAATCACGGCAAACCACCAGTCTACTCGAAGCTCGACAGGAATATTCCAGTTCGTCTGCCCTACTTGTGAAATTACCGTTCTGTTTGCCCTGTAAAAATAACTCAGCCGATTCCTCATTACAATTCCTACTAAATCACCGCATCTCTCCTTCTGTAAAAAAAGAAGTATATATATTTCACGGCTACAAGGTGTGGTCATTTCGAGCGCTTTATTTTTCGCCTCGTAAAAAAAACTGTTGTTCTGGGAAGGTGACTTCGATGGAGGGAGAAATGCGAGTCGATGGTAGTGAAGGAAGGATTTCGTGTAAAAGTTGGGGGTGGGATAGTGGCGGTGGCGGGTGTGACAACGAAGATGTGATGCACGACCTTCTATAAAGTGCTGCCAAGCAGAAGCGAGGAGAGAAGGGATGCAAGAATAGTAAGGGAGGGGAACCGAGAGGAGGGGAGGGGACCGAGCGCCCAACGGATGGGTAGGGTGGGGGCGGGGTCGAGGGCAGGCCAGAGGTGGCGGCGGACGCGGAAGCGCGGTCGTGGGCGGGGGCGGAGAGGGTGGTGTCGGGCGCCGTCGGGGGTGGAGGGCACGGGGGTGGCGGCGAGCGCGAGCGCGAGGGTGAGGGTGAGGGTGAGGGTGAGGGTGAGGGCGAGCGCCTCGGCGAGAATGGGCAGCTCGCACGCGACGTCCCCGCATTTGCATAACGTTTCGAGCGCCGAGCCTCCTCCCCTGGCCGACCTTAGGCCGTAATCACGTAACAGAAACCAACCGCCGCCGTCCCTTTCTCGGCGTGTCGCGGCGCCGCCCGCCGCCTCCTCGGAGGCGCGGCGAGGCCGGGCGGCGGGCAGGGGGGAGTGGAGCGGCCCTCACTTCCGACCTGTGCGAGCAGAGCGACCTTACGCCTTTCCCGCTCACGCCACTCAATTGATTCCACACTAATAGAACGCACCAACGCTGGAAATCCATCGCACTATACTATTTCCCAGGGAGTATACCAATATTGTTGTACCCAAGTTGGCGGGTTCAAACCCGATCGAAGCCGTGGATTTTTAAGGGCGAAAAAAAATCCTGCGTACGCCTTCCTTCGGAGGGGAAATAAAGTCCGCTGTCCCATGTAAGTAGATTTTACTTTCATGTAAAAGATCCTCAAGCCTAAATGACGCCTCTGAGCTAAATTCAAATTGTCTGTTTCTCGCCCAAGAAATGCCTTCTTTCTCTGCTAGTTGGTGAAAGGAGCGTTGCGAAATTTGCGTGGTCAGACGGAAGAGCAGGGCTAATGGCCGGAGTCTCGCCACGTAAAATGAGGCATTAATTCAATTCAATATTTTAAAATACGATTAAACTAGTGATTACGGATATACTTGTTTTGGTTTTATTTTGAGCGATGTAAGTGTTTTTGTCCTTGATTAAATTTTAATACAAATATTTCCGAATAAAGGAAAGTATCCACATAACGTTCAGTAAGAAACCATTTAAAGAAGACAGGATGTACTAATGCCATCTGTTCGTTGCTTTCTTAAATACCGCCATGAATAATTTTTATTCTGTGAATAAAAAATTAAGGACAATATTTTTCAAAGGGGTTTTAATATCATCCCGCTATACAACAGCACAAAAACGCTGGAAATCCATCGCACTATACTATTTCCTTGGGAGTATAACAATATTTTAAAACACGATTAAATTAGGCATTACGAATATATATTTTTGGTTTATTCCCATCGATTTAAGTGTTTATGTCTTTAATTAAATTTTAATTTAAATATTTGCGAACAAAGGAAATGAATCGTTATTTGTTCGCACTCGGCGGCTGCGTTGCGTCTTCAACGCACTCAAGATCACGCCGTCGTGCGCAGATGCGAGCCCGGTGCGTGGTGACATCACGTCGGCCGCCGGGCGCGCGACCGAGCGCGTCGCTGCGGCTGTCTTCCGCTGGCGGCGCCGCCGTCTCGGCTCCCACCTCCGCCGTGCAGCCGCCCCAACTTGGAAATAAAACGGACATGGCGCCGTAAATTTCGCGCGTCCGAAAATAAATCCTCCTGCCCCGCCGCCGCCGCCGCCACCGCCGCCACCGCCCCCTCCGCCGCATTATAAAACTAACGAACAATAAATTTGTTGCAGTTGAGGGAAGCACAAAGCAAAGGCAGTCACCGCCGTGGAATTATTCAGTCTCGCCGCGTGGAGCGCCACAATCGCGAGGCGAGGGTGCGGATTTCCGCGCGCGTGCAGATGTTGCTGCGACCGCTTGGTCCGTTAAACATTTTACGTATTGTAATTGTAATTGCCTTTAATTCAAGCGCCGAGATTCACATCATCGGGCCTCGTTTGCTGCCTAAACACTTCATTTGAAATTCTTAGCTGTTGGTCGCTGAAATGGGCTTTTTATGAGCAACGTTTTCAACATTATCAAGAGCACAACACCTTCATGTTGCTCCTCCTGTAAAGTTTTAAGGCAGCAAAATATTGTTCCCCGAGTGTCAATTATTTGAGGACGTAATTAGTTCAATTAAAACATTCTTAGTCACTTTTCTTAGATCGTGTTTCTTTTTACTAATTTTAGTTTTAAAAACCAGTTAATACCAAATTGCTAAAATACAGCTAAAGTTGTGAGAAAACTACAATATTTATTGTTTGTTTACATCATTACTTTGACCAGGATAAAGCAATACCACCAAATTTATTTTCATCTGCTACATCTACATCATTACACGAAAATTAGCCGTCGTACGAGGGAAAAAAATCAATTTGGAGTGCTCAGTAGATCTGTCTCGTAAAACTTGGTCTCTCTCGAAAAAAAGTACAGAGAGGTAGCCCGCCGCGCCAGCTGTCACCTTCCAATCCCACGCTTTTTGCGGCTGGCAGAGCGGCGCGACAGAAGGAGCTCCATGGCGTCGCGCGGACACCACGCCGAGCCGCACCGCCCGCGCACGCGTGCTTCCGGGCACGACCGGAAGGCAGCCTAGGCTCGCGTCGCCATTGCCGCCCCCGCCACGGCCCCGGCGTGTGGCAGCCGGCGGTGCGGCCGGAAGGAGTCGCGTAGTACACCGCCCCCTCCCCGTCCCGCTCCGCCCCCGCCAACCCCTGTTCCGCGCCAGGGCGAGGGGGGCGGTGAACCAGGAGGGCTCGCATCAGATAACGAGCCATTCCAGTTGGCCGCGCGCTGTGCGGCTCGTCGCCATATTGGCAGGTATGGACGCCCCGAAACAGAATTGATTCCCCTGCTCTAGCTCGCTATAATTACCGCGCGCCCGCCCCCGCCCCCGCCCGTGTCCCCAGTGCCGCGTTCGCCCCGGCCCCGCCCCCTGCCCGGGGCCATGTTCCGTTATCTCACTATCGCCGGAGCCGGTTACGTGAAATCGCATCGGAAACGCATATGCTTCCCTCTTTCAGCGACGATGCAGGAGAGCGTTTTAAACCGGCAAGTGAAAGCCTGAAATGAGTGGACAAGTGTAGCGCTATAGACTTGATTTTTCGTTCGCGCACAAAAACATCCCGTTCGCAATTAGTTCTATCAGATATTACACGCCGTCGGAAGCGAAGTACAACGCGTGTGCATTAGTTCTTACTCACTATTTTCCACCAACACCTGGCACGAACCGAGATACGCTACACGGACTGGTAATTATTTCGAAAATAACTTTGTTTCACACGCTGCGGTTCGGGGATGCGATAATATGTCGCTGTTACACTCTAGATTTGGAGTAATGCGCATTTTAAAAGGATTCATTGTGAAGTAAAAGGAAATATTTGCTGGAAGAAACAAGTAAACAAATACTACAATGAAAAATCGAAAAAATTATAACTTTAATCATGTGAACTTAACACCATATTTGATTTTCATACCATCAATTAACCTAATAAAACATTTAAACGAATCAAATACACACAAGTACCAATATACTAAAACCTTTTGTGTAGTTCTATTATTCGAATATTTTAATTCTAAGTCATATTAAAAATATCATTAATTCTAAGTCATTTTCATTGTGCTTTAGAATAACTTGTTTCCGACAAGGAAACATGGACCTACATCGTATAAAGAAATTAAAATCATCGTTTCTTATTTCTCATTAAAAACGCATCTTTCGTAAATTATGCACTATGTCAGATCTCAAATAGAAGAATGGAAGTGAAGATAATGTAAGGATCAAGTCCAAGCGCATTCTACGGAAATTGAAGCAAACAGTCGAATATCTGCAACCCGAACGTGTTTCGAATACAGGACCACAGACTGTGCTTCGTTAATTCATCTCTTCGCCGCGACACAATACGACTTTCATGGAATTTATGTGGCCCGGGTTCCCCATGTATATTTATGCAGGTCTCAAACGAATCTAATTTTTTCCTCACAGCCATGAGGAAAAAAAGGTGTTTCGGTCTGTCAAACTTGGGATATTTCAAAGCCGTAGAGGTGGATATAACCTGTTCGTTTAAGGACTTGAATCTGCGTGTTTACCACTACAATCCACGATGTGCGTTGATCAAAAGACAGAGAAAGGACATTTTCAAGGGCTGTTTCTCATTTCTCTGAGCTGAGGATTCGAGAACGATCAAAAGGCACTTGGGACAATACATTAAAGTGGAACGTGTTTTTCGGAAACCTGAATAAATATAATGGAAAAAGCGCGCGCCGTCAGAAAAGGTGACAAATCCTCGAATTTTAACACCTGAGCCGCAGATTTTAGAGGCAACAGATTTTAACGGGACTTTAATGGTCGCAATTCTTTACGAAGGCACGATTATTTGTTGAGTTTTCAGATTGTTTATCAATGAACATATACTAGTCCTTTTTTGGTAAATGACATCAATTCATAAATAATATAAGAAGTAGAATATTCGTGCAGCTACTTTGTGCATTGCAGAAAATATAGGCGGTAGTTTGTTAGATAAATGTTACACGTTTGAGAGAGAGTGACTTTCAACAAATTTGAATCATTTTCTATTTCTTCTACTTGTGTCAATGGAACTTTGATCGAGGTCACGATCGTGGAATTTTTTTCAGTTACGTATTCAACAGAGTATGGTCTTAAAAAGACACTAATATGAATAGAATGAAAGCTTGGACTGGAATAACAAACCATGAACAAATCATTGTAAATTACAATTACAAAATTTCCTACAATTTTCTAATATCTTCATTATTTAATTCCGACCATTCTTGTGAGTACGGTTTACAGTTATAATGTAGATTATTACTCAAAACGTGCCTCCGAAAACAAACCTCCCCTCGACCCACTAACGCAAGAACGTACACACATTCCCACACAACAACTTCTCCCACTCGGCGGAAAGTCGAAGCAACACGCACTTACTCCAGCAGGCATCGGCCTTGATTACATAACGAAGTGCCCGGAAAACGCTCGGGTTCTGCGCACGCGTCAAAGACAGATTTCTGCACGCGCTCATTCATAGCCCTGCCCGCGCAGCCAACGAAGCACCTGCCAAGGCAAAACACCTCAATGCGATGGAAGTATTATTTTGGGAAGATGCCGATTTTAATCAATTATTTATTCATAGTGTAAGAAACGATTGACGTTTAGACATCAGAGGAAAAACGAGTTTTTTCATTACTATATAACGCAATAGTTTATTTTTCCGTTTTTAATGAGAATTCTAACAAGGTCCCATTCCATAGCCATTTGCTATATTTATGACCGACATTGTATAATAATAATAATAATAATAATAATAATAATAATAATAATAATAATAATAATAATAATAATAATAATAATAACAATATATTTTATTAATAATAAAACAATATTATTATAATATATTGCGCAGATTTTTAGCGGAGCCAGTAGCGGGATCTTTGGCTATTGGTAAGCTAGAGCACCAAATTACAACTAAGAAAACCTGCGTTTTCAGAGCCTTCAAGCTTTATCTAGAAATCAAAATATAACATTATTTTACGATTTCCTTCTGATCCTCAGTGAAGTTGTTTTCATTACTGTTATAATTATAATAATTATTGTCAATTTATATATTGCAAATTAAACAATATGGGATACAGAAGCACACACTTGCATCGGTACCACGTCTCATAACAAGTCTCAGCATAGTCTCTCAACGTCCGGTGCACGGCGAGACGTCTGGATTCCACGGTGAACACGCGGCGTGAGAAAGCGAGCACCACACACATACACACACACAAACACAGACACACACACACACACACACACACACTGTAGAGGGGCGGACAGCAGCGGCCCCACACACGTCGCCCACACCACGCCACCCACACCACACGCCCGCGCTCCGCCGTTTAGTGGTCGACGGGCTCGCGTCTTCGTATAATGCACGACGTGAGGCAAATACCATTTCCGGTGAATGAATAAACGTACCGTTTGCCTCCATCCCCGGAGCGGCTCTGGTTCGGTAGAAACATGGCCGCCGCGGAATAAAAGTAAATAAATGAATGAATGAATGAATGAAAGGGAATAATAAAATAACAAGGTGCGTAAGCACATGACTCAAATTAAACCACGAAATGATGTTTTATTCAAACGCTCGTGTGACCGCATTGGACGCAGTATGTCAAATTAAGCGATGATAAAGTGCTTCTATGATTTACATTCGCGACCGAAACGATCGAAAATGATTCCGAGATTAAAACGGGATCTAATATGGCGCAAAAAGCCTTGAGGGTTCCGTTGGGGACGCATCAAATGTGTGATTTCTGTCAAGAGAACCTACGTTAGGCGGCGCAGGATGCAACAATATGCTGTCGGCCTGAAACTTAAAAGTCTTACAGAAACAACTAAGGCCCATAAATTATGTATAGGCCTCTTCTGTATTTTAATACAAATACAACAGTCTGCGAGAGCAAGAGACAAAGAAAAAATAAATTCATGACAAAACACGTGCAAAGACTCAGAATCGCTGCTGCAAACTTCTGGAATCGGAAGGGGGAAGGGGGGGAAGGCGGTGGAGGCGAGCGTCTGGACTCTATCTCCATACCGCCCTTCTCTGCCCCCCCCCCCTCGCTCTGCCGCGCAGTTTCCGAAAAAACGGACCGATTCCAGAGAATACAAGCGACTGACGCGCGTGTAATCCGTTATAAATAAAAATTGCGACGGGCCCGGTCGTCTGGCTGCAAGGTCTTGGGGGGGGGGGGGCGGGATCCGAAAACCAAACGGGGTGGGGGGTCGGGGGACTTCTTGCCCTCCCGCGGCGGCCGACGCTGACAGATGCGCTCTTATTACGCGGCAGATGCGCCGCGACACGAAGCGACGCGATGTGTCGCGATCCGATGCGATGCGATGCGACGGGTCGCGGCGGGTGTGCGCGAGGCTCGAACACGCGGTCGCCGGGGCGGCCCACGCCATCCGATCGCTATCGCGGGCGCCGTTGATCGCATCTCACGACGCCCAATGCACCGGCGGCGCTGGGCGAAAATGGCCGCCGCGGTTTTACGCCGTTTGTGAAACAAAGAACAGCGCGGGGGGGGGGGGGGGATTGGGTCGGCAGGGTGCGCCGATCTATCTCCATTTCTATAGGAGACTTTTCTGCCTATTTTTGAAATACCAATGCAGTTCACTTGTTTCAATTTGAAATGTTTCATAAAAAATGTAATGTGCATTTCTAAAGCAAGATACACAGATGATATTCGATTATAGAAAGCAATGGTTAACATCAAGAACACGTAGTACTTCTACTACAATTATCTTAGATATCAAATCACAAAATTTTCGAGATATATAAAATATATTTTGTCCTGTAAACACGAAAACCTTATTTATGTGAGTATGCCACATGATATTTGCTCCCCGTTAGTCATTGTAAAATCAGTATATACCTCATATGCATCGCTCAGTAATATAGGTATTCGTGAAAGGAGACAATCTAGGTGAAAAATAAAAAGTTAAATAGAACAGATTTTTCTTTCCCTTAAACTAAAAACCAAGAGCATCATTCCATAAAATATTTAAAAATTCGAAATTAAACGCATTATAAAACGAAAAATGATTTCCAATACAGTTACTTAGAGAGGCAACACATTCGTTCTTAATATTTACATTTACAAGATGAAAATGAAAAATATTATCTGACAAAGTAATTACACACTTTTTGGAGGAAAAATCACATTTTCGACCATAAATGATCATACAAGAACCCAGTAATAAATTTTCGGTGTGCAACTTTTCTTGTTTTACTCCAAGAACATGACCTCTTCCTTACGAGAAAGGTGGTTACGCTCGGCAGTTTTATAGGCTGCACATCCGGAGAAGTACTCAGTCCGCTAGTATCGGCTCCCTTCCCTCGCAGCAAAGTTGTAAGATGCGTTTCAGGGAACGTGAAGAAGCGCACTAGAAAGATAGAGGACCAGTGAATAGCAAAGATATATTTAGACCATGTGCTTACTTCTGGTCGGATGCCATCCAACATTAAAAGTTTTGACAATTGTGGATCCGGCACACACTGGTCTGAATGGTAGTTCAAATTCTCCGTAAAAAGGGGCAACTGATTCCGTATTGAGCAACGGAAAACGGAGGTACTAGATATTAATCTACGAAGTACTAGTTACAGTCGTTGAAGTTCATACTCGCAAATGAGAAGAATTCTTCATTCGGATTAAATACTACAAAAACAATTTTTCACAAATTAAGGAAATTGCTGCCATGTATCTCAGGTCGTCGTATGGAAATGACATGACTCACTAAAACCTATTTTTATTATGTATTTTAGCCATATTTTTTTCAAACCATTTTCAATTTTTTTAAGGTCCTATGTTGCTCTAATGCCTAAGACGTTAAATATACCAATGGCCTAGGTCGCCAGGAGGGTGGTCGTTTGTGCTCGGCAAATGTTCGCTCCCGTTGTTGTGTCGAAAAGATCGGCAGGCAACGGGTAGAGCAAGCACCGAATGTTCATCGCTCGGCAAATAGGAAGCAACCTCTCCACACTACTCGAGATTCGGCAAGCAGTCACTCATTCGCCGAATACGGAATGTGTGGAGCCGCCTTTAAGTAAGAGCGCGTAGGGGCCGTCCCGCCTCCTTTGTAAGTCCACGCCGGGCCACGAGAGGCGCGCGGGAGTGCGCCAGGCCGCTCCGCGTGGCTTCCGGTGCATGGGTAATTGCCGCGCGGGCGGTGGGCAGGGGCGGCGAGCTGGGGGCAGGAGGGTGAGCTGGGGGGCGGGGGCGGGCGCCGCGATTGGCTTCGGCTTAATCCGGAGGGCAACTGCCCGCCGTTCTCTTGTAAGTACACGGCCGGCCAAGATGAGTGGTTCCTGCTGTAAATTAGGCCCAAATCCAAATAGGTTAACAACTAATACAAGTGGAGTCAAAGCGAACGGGAAATTAATCGGAGTGGTGGCGAGCAGACAACTACCACTTGGTGAAAATATATGTGTACTGCTCTTTCACCACGTAAGTGTTTCTCATCTCATTTCTTCTAGCTTCTTGTTTCTTTGCCGAGAGTCAAATAGCCTTCGCAGAAAAAAAAGCTCTCTTTAATTCTACACACTCAGCGCCACTCTTTCTACATGGAGAGCATGCGACAGAGTAGAGGCAACAACAAAGAAGATTTTCAACCAGTAAACTTTCTACTCAAATTTACGTATCTTTAACGGAATATAGTGATTCTGACTCTCCAACCATAGAGTCATTCAAGAAACGTCTAAACCACAATTCCACAACTTCCACGCGGAAAACCCCGACGAAGGTGCGCGAAAGACCTTTCTAGGTAATTCACGAAAAACGAAATCCCGCCACCTAATTCAACCGGGGGGGGGGGGGATCTAAGTTGCCGTTAATTTGCGGAAACAGGAGGTCATTTTGAACGAATCGGCCGCTCCGTAAAAGATGGGCATGGGCCGTAGTGGGATTGGCGTAGAGCGGCGGCAGAGCGGTGTGAAGCAGCGTCAGAGTAGCGGGAGAGCAACGGCAGAGCGGCGGCAGAGAAGCGGCAGAACGGCGTGGAGCGGCGGAAGAGCTAGAGCAGAGCGGCGTCGGAGCGGCGTCGGAGCGGCGTGGGAGCGGCGTGGGAGCGGCGTGGGAGCGGCGTGGGAGCGGCGTGGGAGCGGCGTGGGAGCGGCGTGGGAGCGGCGTGGGAGCGGCGTGGGAGCGGCGTGGGAGCGGCGTGGGAGCGGCGTGGGAGCGGCGTGGGAGCGGCGTGGGAGCGGCGTGGGTGCGGCGTGGGAGCGGCGTCGGAGCGGCGTCGGAGCGGCGTCGGGCGGCGTCGGAGCGGCGTCGGAGCGGCGTCGGAGCGGCGTCGGAGCGGCGTCGGAGCGGCGTCGGAGCGGCGTCGGGCGGCGTCGGAGCGGCGTGGGAGCGGCGTCGGAGCGGCGTCGGAGCGGCGTCGGAGCGGCGTCGGAGCGGCGTCGGAGCGGCGACGGAGCGGCGTCGGAGCGGCGTCGGAGCGGCGTCGGAGCGGCGTCGGAGCGACGTCGGAGCGACGTCGGAGCGACGTCGGAGCGGCGTCGGAGCGGCGTCGGAGCGGCGTCGGAGCGGCGTCGGAGCGGCGTCGGAGCGGCGACGGAGCGGCGTCGGAGCGGCGTCGGAGCGGCGTCGGAGCGGCGTCGGAGCGGCGTCGGAGCGGCGTCGGAGCGGCGTCGGAGCGGCGTCGGAGCGGCGTCGGAGCGGCGTCGGAGCGGCGTCGGAGCGGCGTCGGAGCGGCGACGGAGCGGCGTCGGAGCGGCGTCGGAGCGGCGTCGGAGCGACGTCGGAGCGGCGTCGGAGCGACGTCGGAGCGACGTCGGAGCGGCGTCGGAGCGGCGTCGGAGCGGCGTCGGAGCGGCGTCGGAGCGGCGTCGGAGCGACGCCGAGTGGCGCGGAGCGGAGCGGGGCGGCTCGGGAGCGCATGCGTGAAGGAATCCGGCGGCTGACTGATGTAATTGCTGGGAGACCGTACTGCTTAGGCAGTCAGCGAGTCTTTGTCTCCTCCACCCGCAGAAAGTAAAAACGGAGCGACGCGTCGTGACCGCCGTCGGCACTGTCTGCGTCGCTGGCAGCGCGACAGCCCGAAGAGAGTTGGAAGAATTACACCTTACATCTCGCTTTGCGAAAGTACCGTTTATTTTTATGAATTCATGTTTGTGGAGAGCTTATTCAAATAGAGCTATTTCCACTTCTAAAGCAAACAATGTTTCGTAATTCGATTGCAATATTTGGATATTATCGATATTCAGGAAATTTATTTCATGATTCATACTCCATACTTTATGATTCTGTTCCTAAGAGGTTTGTTGAATAAACTTAATTATTCTGCTATTTCGTTTTCTGAAGAAAAAAATTATGTAAGGAAACTGCTCCATTTGAAAAGACTCTCCACATTTGCGTCTTAATGACTAACACCAGGATGAAAATTGTGTGAGGGATCTAGTTTGAGGTTAGCCTTCTGAGAAAGTGGTAAAATGAATAGAGCAGTCTTTGAGCACACTAGCGTGCCATTACGCAGAAAAAGCATCGCAATGTTTTGGAAAATATTAAATATCACATGCTGTACAACTTCAACATTTCACGTCAACCGCTACTAAACAATTCACAAGACGTCGCAGGAAGTATTAATTTGACCATAAATAAATATTGTAGATTATTAAAAGAATTTATGTCAACGAAGAGATGTGTCTTTCAAATCATTTGATTAATTTGCTAAATGAAATTGGTTTGGCTGTAATTGGTACCATAAAATTACTACAAACTCTCTACCCTTACCCAAACTCTCTACATTACTCTTCAAAATTATTCTCTTCGCACAGATTTTTTTCTACCAAAGATGGCCAGAATAGTGTCTGAAAAAGTCTGAGTATAAAAATACATGTTTAAGCTTATTTGCATACCGCGACCCTTCGAAGCGAAAATGATGCGGCCAATACATCTTTCCACCCTCGCCACATCGTGTGTCCAATCCCGCCGCTCAGTCTAGCCCACTCACATTCGCTTATGACTGTTCTTTTTTTTTTCCTTTACTGGAGCGATGTGCAGCGAACGTGCGCGCAGCTCCAGTATTTCTGCGCGCGTCCCTTCGCAGCTGCGCGCCGATCCATCACCGGTTCACGTGCACTCACGCGCACGCTCGCGCAGACGGCCGAGGCCGTGCCAGCACTTCATCGCGCGGGCGCTACGAAAACGATCTCAACTGAAAACTGGTCCATTTTCCGCAATGACACCCGCTGTACAGCATGCGAGGATTCCAGAGAGAACACGAAAGTTGATTAGAGAGGATGATGATGATGATGATGATGATGATGATGATGATGATGAAGAAGAAGAAGAAGAAGAAGAAGAAGAAGAAGAAGGTAAAATGATTGTAGTCTTAAACATGGTGCTAAAGTGGTGGTGTTGTGGTTGCAGGTGTTATTGATACCATGTGTTGTTCAATGTTGTAGAATGCTCTTCAATATTACACCTTAGTAAGCCCTGGGGAGGGAATAGTAAAGTTCCGAAAAAGTGGTAAACTAGGATTTTAATTAAATGACTTGCATTCATTAACTTTTCCTAGGACGGTGATATTTCGACCGAGCAGACCTAGACTGCGGACGGAATTCCAACGATCTCTGAGTCCACGAAAATTGTAGATTGTTCAGGAGATGACAAGTTCTAAGCAATGTTGGATATGCTTCAACCGAAATGCCTTCAACTTTCAATCAATTCAAATGTGAAATTTGAACTTAAAAACCAAAACGCGTACACTCGAAGTATTGCAGTTTCTCTATCAACAATTTTAGATAAGATGCTATGTTCCTTCGCTCTCAATCTTATTCAGTTATTAATAAATCGACCGCCAGTAAGGCAACTGGCATGAGACATACCACATCACTTCATTCTAGTGTGCCATCTGCTTCTAGTATTTAGGGAAATATCTCCCTCAATATCACTATCTAAAAAATAGAGGTAGAAGAAACTTTGCATTCACAAGCAAAATGGAAAAAGTCTCACTAAGTTTATATAAATGGAGCGATCAAAAGGAGACATAAATATTAATTTTATGAATTGTTCTAAGAGAATAATTACAAATTGTGCGCGTGTCCTTCTTTTCAACTAGCCACCACGAATCCAACATGAAAACGAGTCGGGTTACAATACAAAGGAATGATTCATGTGTTGCGGAGTAAAAGTACGGTCGCAAGCGTTGCAGAGCTCGAATTGCTGCTCGAGCTAGTTCAGCATCAAGAGCAAAAGTTTGCGTACGTTCTGACAAGATTGAGGGGAGGAGAACCCGAGACGGCTCGGCGGTCGGGCACTTCGCGGAGCTCTGGAGCGCGCGCTCGACTTCTGCCTGCGAATCCGCCTCCGGCTCGCACAAAGAGCCGCTTGTGCAGACAGGCCGAGGCGGCGCAGGGAGTTCTGCGAGCCAGGCTGCGGAGCAGGGCGAGGAGGAGCGGGGTGGGGCGGGGAGGGGGGGCAGTGTGGGGAAGAACGAGGAGGTTCTGGGTGGAGCAGGGTGGAAAGAAGCGAAACGAGTCGGGGCGGAGCCTAGTGGTGCAGAGGAGTCGGGGCAGGGCGGGGCGGGCGGGGATGAAGCGGGGATGAAACAAGACGAGATGGAGGGGGGACGGAGCAGGCTGGGGCGCGGCGTGGCGGGGAGGGGAGGGGAAGGGCGGGGTAGCGCGGGGTGCGGCGGAGCGGGCCGGGACGAAGTGATGCGGGGCATGGCGGGGTGGAGCGAGGCGGGGCGAGGTCGAACGGTGTAGGCGGAGCTCCTTCCCGCGGCGAGAGGAGACGAGCTGGACGGAACGGGGCGAGTCGGGTCGGGAGAGGGGCGGGTGGGTCGGAATGGGATGGGGTGGGGCGGGGCAGTGCGGGACGAGGCGGGCCGGCCAGCGTGCGTTCTGAGTAAAGCTCGCGCCGCATATAAAGAGAGCACATTTACTGGAAATAACTCGCCCGTGCATTCGTTCCCTAAGCCACCGCTGTTCACCAGATGCCGCATACACCCCTTCAACGCCAAACCTGCTATCACACCCACCCTGCCGTCGCAGCCTCTACAACTCCTGCAATCGCCATGCCATCGCCTTTGCCACGTAAATGGACTGTGACTATCTCCATTGCCGTTGCTGAGGATTCTGTCATCACTTTTGCCGCAATTCCTATAAAACTGTCATTGTCATTGCCCCGTTTGTTAATAATACGTGATTGTCAATAACGCGTTTAATGGCTTCCCTCGTCAGGCTCCGTGCTTGATATCTTCAATGGTACAGGAATTAAAATACATCACGCTTCCCTGTCATCTTTACGACCAATTCTAACTCTAAGCACAAAGAAAGCAAGCACCGAGTTAATGCAATCATTCTTACTGCTAAAGACATGCTCATTGCTCTCATCGTCTAAAAGCTTCTCTAACTCACACGGACGACTCTTCTAACTTGTCTATCTTCCGTTCGTCCAATCATTTGTTCATATCGCTGGTCACCTAGTGCAACCCCTGTATAACTGGCGACTATCTGTTACCGCATGCCAACACTACAGCTATTATTTTATTCTGGACTAAATTACCGCTAATGAAGTTAATTACAATGTTTAACAATGTTGCCTTTCTACTTCAATTCCTCTGTCCAAAACAGCCTTCGCCCTCGACCCATCGCTGACCTCCGTCATCAACGCCGCTGTTCCAACGCCATCACCGTTTCCGTCCCCTCACCTCCATCACCACGGCCGTCACCGTGCGGTCGCGAGTCGCCCGTGGCGTCGCAGCCTGCCCAGCCCCTTCAAACCGTCCCCGCGAAGCCATTGAGTCAGTGCGGAGCGAAGCCGCTTCTCCCGGAATGGAAACATCATCCCGGAGAACGCGAGGGAGGTATTTAAAGCAGCGTTCGCCCTTTGCTCGGAGCGTGCATCGTGCGGGGGGGGGGGGGGGACACTGGGAACATCCATCAGCGGATGCTACGAATGCCACGGAGGAACGACATGAATAAGGAAACTGGCTCGGCGGACCCTCGGGGCGACTGCGTACACTCAGCCATTCAGGCTGGGAAATGAAATCGTAAATGATATCCAAGAACGTTGCAGTGCTACTGCTTGGTACACATGCTTATAGCTCCTATCTACGTTTCTGACTTATTCATGTAAGCTCTATGGAATACGCATTAGAAAGTCTTGCGCGCAAATGTTCTGCTATTTTCGGGTGAATGAGAAACAACTATTTTTTGTACATGTGGTTTAATACAAAGTTGACAGAAAAAATGAATGTTTACTCTAAAAAAAAAAAAGAATTTTCTTTGTATGTCATCTTAGCCAATTTAATAGAGCGCACCAAATGTGTCATTTGTAACAGATCAGTAAAATGTCTAGAATCAATAGATCAGGTGATCTTGTCAAAGAAAATACATAATACAAGAACGTTAGAGCAACGATTTCTCTCGGTTTCGATTATTAAATTCGCTCCATTCCTCGCCTCCGGACACAATACCGCGCGCTTCGAAGGCGCGGCCATTGTGAACATGGAACCTCTGCAACCGTAGCCGCGATCCATATCTCGACCGGCAAAAACCTCCGCTGAAAACGCTCCGCGATTCATCGGCAATGGCGGATCATAATCTCGACTTCTCTTCTCCCTTCTGCTTCTTTCTCCAATCTGCGCGAAACAAGGATGTCATGGCACGAAGTGGGGACGGCAAGGAGCGCGGGGTGAGAGTTGGGGTGGGGGTGGCCTTAGCTTCCCCGGGATGCGATCCGATGTGCCAAGAGATCCGAAAAAGTGCATTTATACGGGCTTCGGTTTTGAATTCAGATCCATCTTGATCTAGTTCCAAAAGATTATTATTATTATTATTATTATTATTATTATTATTATTATTATTATTGTTGTTGTTGGTGGTGGTGGTGATGTTGTTGTTATTACTAGAGATTCTTTTAAACATGAGACAAAATATTGAAAAAAAAAATACTAAAATTTTATAAATTGCATCTCACATTCAGTTGACATAATTCACATAACGACAAGGTTGACATAATAATTAACTTAAGATACCTACTGAAAATCGGCATTCTCAAAATTTAGGTTTACGTATTGTATTTAAACAATTCTCTTAATTGAATATTCAATGTATGCCGTGTAAATAAACAATTCTCGTAATTAAATATTCATACGTTTGCAAGTTTGAATATAAAGTTTTTTTTTTAATTTTCGTTTGCTGAAAGCATCACTCAAAATACGACAATTTGTTTTCCTAAAACGTCACGTAACCCCAAAATTGTGATGCAAGTGTCCATATTCGTTTATTTGAAAATTCAGTACTTATGATGCAGGAGCACGGGTGCATTCTAAAAGAGAGCACTCTAGCCAGAGAATGCTAAGTCACTGTCTATGCGTGCTCTGGGCACCAACCACCCAGATGGCAACCCTGCAGCCTGCATTCTGGACGGAAGGTCTCCGTCTGGGTAAGATAAAACTTTAAAAAACGCTTATCTTTATACCTTTCACTAAATTAAAAAGTGTCTCTTGAAAACAGTTTTAATTATAATAGAGGCAAATGAAAAGTTGAATAATTCTGTCAATCATTTAGAAGACTAAGTAAGCACTACATATAGTAATACATGAAAACACATTACATGAAAAAGCACATTATAGTAATAAAGTACGTGAAGTGTTCGACATTTTTCACTGCGTTTTGTACGGTTTGAATGTAACCTCGAAACCCACTGAAATGGGAAATATGTCTTGACTACTGCAACGTTTACGCTCCTTGCGCACTGCCTATAATACTGACGGAAACAAAAGCGAAATAACAGCAGAGAATAAATAATTTCTCACCTTTTTGGGTTATAACTAGCTTAAATGTTACAAATGTGGTAAAAAACTATCATTAAATATTATTGACCAAAGTATCATAGTATAAAAGAATAAAAGGGAATACACGGTAAGGAATTATTTTTTCCCCTTAACTTTTAAATACTTAACAAAACGTATTTCTTCTTTTATCTTTTTTGCGGTTTTTCTTCCAATTCTCGGCATATCATGGTTTGAAAATAATACATAAATCATTATGTTCATCTGAAAAATACAGTTCTTTTTTACCTACTAGCAGAAAAATATTACATTCGAATACGATACAAATAAAACCATAAAATTAATAGAATATTGTAGGGAAATTAAAATACGTAGGAGACAGAATGAAAAGGGAAATTTTTCTTCAAAAAAAGTATTTTGTGAATACTTCTGTCCTTGAATCTTTTGTTGGAAGGGCTGTTAGAATTTTGTAGATATTGAAGAATATATGTATTATATACTTTGTATTTTACTGTTATTATTATTGATACAGTTCTTATTACCACTATCGATACCTAGGAATATTGAATAGCAAGCGCCGACTAGTTGAAAATCCGAAGCTTGCGAGGGCGCTAGCCTTTGTAGCGGCAGGCCGCTGTTGCGCCGCGGCCGACCCCATTCCCCGCGCACACTTTGCTTTCTGGATAACAAGCGCTGTGGCCCTGTAATTTGTTGAATTAATGCCGTTAATTAAAAGGTATAACAGGGCGCATTGTAAGCCGGTAAATATTGATGTAATCACTTAATTAGCTTCGCGAACACACTCTCAGGAGCCATCAAATTATTTTCAAACATAGTTAGACACTAAAATATAGAACTCAGAGCTATGTCAGACGCTAAGGACACGTGTCGTTTGGCTGCGGGTATTACAACATTTCAGGAATTCTAGAAATTCCTACCACACGTTCAACGCGACGCGCAACGCGAAAAAATACTGCGCGAGCGCTCGGCATTCTCACGATACGAAGCAACCCACAACAAATCCATGCCCGCCGGGGGCACCGCTTTCTCAGGCCAAGAAACACAACGCGGAGGGATAAACCCCAAACTCAGCATGACACGGCACTCAAGCCGCGGCCAAAACAAGCGGAGTAATGGAATAGAACCAGGAAACAAATCACAGGCATTATGAAAAAGAAGAGACAGCAAGTGCCTTCAACGGGGACATTATCAGAGTATAAAGAAATCGTCAGTATTACACCGAGCACGCACATAAAAATACACAAACAGCCCGTTTTGTAAGGGGAGCCGCGGCGGGCGGATCGCGATAAAACACAGATACGGACGCCGGCGCCCGCTGTTTAGCGCGTGAATGGCTCCGGACATGCGATTTCTCTGCGCGGGCGGCAATTATGAACGTACGAGGCGGGAGGGAAACTCTAGACGCTCGGTAGCCGGGAGGGGGCGGGGGTGGGGAAGAGGGGGGCGGGGCACGTCGTGTGTCCGGCGTGGTCGGTGTCACCTCCGCTGTATCCGCCTCCGCCTCCGCCGCCGCCGCCGACGCTGCCGCCGCCGCCGCCGCCGCCGTGTCCGCCCCGCGCCCGAGACAATGGAAGACATCGCTCTCCGTGCGGACCGGGGATCCATCTCTGCCTGGGACGAGCACGGGGCCCCCGGCCTGCGCCCAGAAAGACGGAGGGGGAGCGAGGCCGGGCGGCCCCGGCCTGTGAAGCCTTGCACCCTCCCAGGACGACGCTTGTGGGCGGTGTGGCCTCCTACCGTCTACTTCGAGACTACACACGTGAGAAGGCGGAATGCACAGTCCGGACTCGAGTAAAAATACTAATATATTACACAAACAATATTCTCGACGTACTCCTTTCTTCTGCGAGTTTTGCGAACAAATCTGGGCTTTGCACATGGAACAAAGCATTGTACAAACTTACGATCTAACTCACCATCTGCTCTTCTCTCGATAAGCATGGATATTGTAGTGTAGGCTACAATTCGCCACGTGTGTTCTTACAATCTTATTCTATAGAAATCAATAATATTATAGTAAATGTGTTTTTTAGGAAAACGTATTTTAAGTACCTAGGACGTAGAGTTTTATCTTGTTTTTTTCCCTTTTTCCTCCCGTTTTAGAAGAATATTTCTTGTTTTGCTTACTTTCGAAATTTTGAAATGAAATTACAATGTAATGGAATTTTCGTTAACATTAAAATAATATCAATAATGTTCGAGAAATTCCGCATCTTTATCAAAAGAAAAAAATTGCAATAGAATAAAATCTCTTAAAAGCAAACACTTCAGTGATACTTCATTTCGAGAAATGAACGCTGTGCAGTCGAACAAAGCGCGGAATTGTATTCGTGCGATTTGAAACGTCCACGTGCACTAGTGTCGCTGGGAACAGACGTCAACGTACGTCCCGTTGGAAATGGAAGAGGTTTGGCGAGCTTCCAGGCGTGAAACCTTCACTCCCGAAGCCCTAACAGACTATGCGGAGGCTCGGGTGGAGATAAAACAACTGGGCTAACATTAGGAAATTCGTCCACTCCGTTCATGGCTGCCCGAAAAAGTTTTCGTGCATTTAGTATCTTTTCTTAGAGTAGACTTGTTATGCAAACTCTGAAATCAGCACTTAAGTCAAAGAAGCTCAAATGCTTATATTTTTTTTTACAACTAAATCAATGCTATTTTGAAATATCATAGCCTCGATTATTTGAACTTCCTGTAAAACACAGAATTATTGCTCCTTGTGTAATGAAATGTAATCGTAAAAAGTAATTATTTGTAAATCTGTAATAAAATAAATCTGTAATCGTACTGTAATTATAAAAATTTTTTCAACTTTACTCCCTCCAAATGATTTATATTATGTTCCTTCAAAACTGATACCCTTCTAAATGGACCAGTGTGTTTGTGTTTAAAGTAAAGTTCTAATGGTCGTAGTTACGCTTCTTCTGACAAAAGGGTTCTGTAAAACAAAACGAATTCTACAAACTGAACGACACCATTAGAATTATATTTTAAATCATGTATATTAAATTTTCCTATTACTCTTTTTCACTGCGCTCTAAATGAACAAATATTGTAGACTGAAAGTAAAAAAAATATGAATTTCCACTTTCTTTCGTCTTGATTCGCTCTCTTCTTTTTTTACTTCTCTGCATATTTCATAATTATAAATTTTGCACCATTGGCGACTGCGAAACTTCGAAGTGTCTGAAACACGACCCGACGAAGTTGGAAGAGGCCGATCATGAGCATAAAACGTGCAGGATATGAGAGAAAGCTCCTCTCGAAAATTGTCCTTCGGGAAGCCCCACCGTTCCTCACACTTCTTTCCTCTCTACTCTTCGCTGTGGAATGGATCACTGAGTGAGGAGTGTTCCCTCTCTGTCCTTCTCTCTATTTGCCCCCCCTCCCCCCCCCCCAGCATCGAGTATCACTTATGGAATGATGAGGAGCATTACATATCAACTAAGTGGTGAATAAACTCGATAGTAACTATAGAGAAGTCGCCGTTTGAAACTCAGACGCAAGAATACAAAATAAATATACGTATGTTTTCAAATTAGATATTTCAAGAATAATCCAACTCTTCTTATCATATTAAAAGTTTATACAAATAAAATATCTGTGAGACACGCGTTTGATAGTACAAATATTACTTTATCAGTTCTTAATACGAGTATGTTGTACATCGGATTGGATTGTTGAATTTTTGTAAATACATTTTGAAATAAAATGCCTTGTTTGGTGAACTCAACATTTAGGTGTGTTAACACGAAATTTCCTTGCATTTTTGTTTCAATTTTACTGGTCCAGTTAAAATTCCTCCCTATCCCGGATCCGGTTTGTGAATGAACTTTGGTCATCCCTTTTCTAAACGACGTCAGATCCTTGATGTTTTAACTTGGAATTCTACGCCGGTTGTATTTACAGATTTCCAACACACAGAAGATTGGGCGACGTTGAACATCAAGTTTCGAACAAAATGGCGCTCAAGAGGATGTTATGAGGCTGTAAAGGCTGTGCACACTCTCCCGAGAGCTTCTATGGCTGAAGAAGGAATCGTGCAGTGGTTGACGACTTCATCGGCTTATACGCTTTCTTTGCACTTAGTAAAAGTAAGTACGAAAGCTGAATGAAATGCAAAACTTTAGTCTCTAAACGAAATTATTAATAATGGAAAATACAGGAAAAAATGAATACTCACATATTTGTAACAAAATAGTACAAAACTTACACCATTCAAGTCAATGCCTCTGTTAACACAGCCTTTATATATTCATAGGAATTTTCATATTTTTTTTAAAACAGTAAGCAAGTAATATTTCCTTAAGTGATGCAATAATTTCCAATGGTAATTTTGACATCAAACAACTAATAAACAAATGGAAGTCAAAATGGAAGATAACTATCATGTTTCTTTCACTTCACCTTTCAGTACTAGAATCAATAAAACATTAATATTACACATCACATTGACGCCTACCACAGGAGATATTTACACTTCAAAAAATACTTGTTTATTCATCCTTCAAATCATAAAATATCATCCCACTTGTTAACTCAATTGAATTTCACACATAGCTCACGAGTTCACAACGTGAAACAAGTATTGTATGTTAATGCAATGACTCATTTTACAAAAGGAACTCAACCGTTTGAATCGTTATTACAATGGTGTGGAAAAAATAAACCTTTGTTTCAAAGCCGTGAATGATTTTGTCAAAACTTATTATTCAAATCTAATGCGCCCCATTATAAACGCGGAAAAATCTACATAATTCACACTCTTGAGCCGTCTTAATCTTCAGATTCGGAAGTCTTCTACTGTTTCGTCATATAAATATACAGTTTTAGACAGAGGTAAAGCTTCTTAAATTTTACTGAAATTTTGATTACTTAACCGTTTTACATTCCAAACGAGTACTGCAGTAACAGTATTGTAGAATAAAATTTAGAGGCCTTGCTATTATGTCAAGGGTATGGAGAGTACAACGTGGGGAAGGAAGAAAGAAATGACAGATGTTCATGTAATTATCTGATAGTGGTATTATTGAACAAGCGCGATGTCAAGGTTACGAGTGCAATGACAAGGTTAAAGGATGCAGTGACAGTGTTATCTATAGCTGATTATCTACTTAAGAAATATCAGTTTCATAAAATTGCGCGCACGAGTGTAATTAATTGGTAAGTAATGAAAGAGTGATGATGAAAACATTCTACTCTCATATTTTAATGATATTTGAGTAGAACATTACTAATGAAAAGTTATTTTAATATTACCTATTACCACTGTAGACATTGTTGTAAAAATTACCAGTATAATAATTCGAGATGATTTCACATGCACATCAACGATATTGCCAAGAGGTAGTGACAATGTCTGGGGGCGTACGTCAATGACTCAGCGAAAACGTAATAATGAACATTACTCAAATATGCAGCACATTGACACAAAAAATAAATATGTTTAAAGGAATGTCATGTTAATTTTCGTCGTAGTTTTTAATTTGTTATTTTTACAAAGTTCATTTTAGGTCTATAAGAGAATATTTACCACAGTCATCGATACATATTACTTCTTGAAATTGTTAATGTGTTTAATTGAGTATGATTCTGAGAAAGTTGTAGCATAGGCGCGGAACGGTTTCTATAACAAAAATGAAACCAAAAGAACACATTTTTAAATACGAACGTTTTAGTACAGTAGAGTATTATTTAATACATGCAAACATTTGATTTTGAAGATGAAATTTAATGTGATTTGCGCAGGGCCTTCGGCCCAAGGGCTTTTAGTCGCCCGAGATCATTAGAACAGTTGCCCTTGGTACAAGTTTTATATTTTTTCTAATTTTAATAATTCAGATTTACTAATTAAGTAGATGTTAGCTTGACTCGATTTGTTGGTTCATATTTCTCAACTACAATTCCCTTTCCTAATTCCATTCATAAGAGAAAATGTAGCATAATTCAACTGTTTTCGTATTACCACAATCCTATCGATCCAGGTAAATTATACAAAAGTAAATCGCACCTCGTATCGAAGGCAATAACAAATAATAACGTATCAGTAAAAAATTAACATTTTAATGACATTGTTCAGAATATTCTGTCGGGTGCGAAATGGACGGGTGTCCCTCGGCTACTGCAGGTACATCCGGGCCTGGCCTGGAGGAGCCAGGGTGCGGAGCGTTGCGGCGGGCGTCCGCCGGCGGCGCCAGTGACTCAGCGCGGAGGCCTTGGCGGCGCGGGGCCATCCTGCGCCGCCGCCGCCGCCACCTGCCGCCCGCTTCCTCCGACGGACAGCGCGCGCGGCGCGGCGCGGCCTGCCGCGAGCGAAGACGCGCCGCCCCACGCGCGCAGTGAAAGTCCGCCGAGGCAGCGTCGTGACGAGCGGCCGACCCCGGTCAAGGCGACGCGCTCGCTCGCGCGCGCGGGGCGTCGCGTCGAGGCGCTCGCACGCCGCCCGGCGCGCTGCCGGATGCGCGGCGCCGACGCCGCCGACGCCGACGCCGGCGGTGGCGGTGGTGGCGGTGGCGGTGGTGGCGGTGGCGGTGGCGGTGGCGACGCTGAGGCGGAGAACCAAGCCGCGAAACCAGCGCGTCGTGTCTGCCAGGGGCAGATCCAGCCGATCATTTGGGAGAGTGGGGGGATCCTAGATTTGTGTTAAATAATAAACAAATTTATTTTTCACTGATACGTTATTGCTTGTTATTGCCTTCGATACGGAGCTCAATATTCACTTTACAACTTACCTGGATCGAGAGGACCCTGGTTCCGAGGGAAATATGAAAACAGTTCAATGGTGCTACATGTTTTCTTACGGAGGGAAATATAAAAGAGAATTATGGGAGGGAAATATGAAAAGTCAAACCGAGTGAAGCTAACAAATAATTAAATAGTAAATAAATAAATAGGAATAATTAAAATTAGGTAAAAAGTGAATAATAGTTATACAACGTCGAAAATGTATTAACACTTGTTGAATATAAATGTTCAAGAAGTTATCTGAATTTACAGAAAAAGTTGAAGAGTAGGACAACATCAGCATTTCCATGCCAATGACCTTTTCTTTGAAGAAAAGGTAATGCTACACGCTATCCACGTCTGCTAAGGTCATCTTAAACGACGTAATACATTGGCACGTCAGGGTTACATGAATCATGTGACACAGCTTTGCTTCCTCATACACGTCTCCCGTAAGAAATACACCACAACGAAGGTTGTTACAAGAAAAACTATTGTTAGCCCATCAATACGTTGTCATGTCCATACAACAATGATGGAATAACATCAAACGACGAAAAAAAAATACTTAAGCGTTGCCCGGATATAAAAATCACGAGTATGTCTGGGCGAGTCGGGCCTGCAAGCAAAGGATCCCTTCCATTTCATCACCCACTTTATCTTCCGTGGCCTCGGTGCGGCGCGGGCGCTAACGGTGGTCGATCGCGTTAAGATTCGGCCCCAACCAATATAGCTCCGGCGGGGAACCCCCCAATTTGGGGCGGCGGGGGCGGGCGTGGGGCGGGCGCGGGAGCGGGAGGGGGCGTGGACGGTCAACGCTCGCGCGCCCGCGGGCGGTCGCCGGCCACGATCGTCCCCTGCGATTACCTCGCCGCGCCGCGCCGCGCCGCCTCTGAGGGGGTGACTGGCCCCTCTCGCCCGCCCGTCCTCCCGCCCGGCGCGCCGCCCGCTGGAGATTTGAACGATAGTGCGGCGGCGAACCCCGCGCGCCCGCCCGGCGCAGCTGCCGGCCAGGAGGGCGCACCTGCGCGCGCCTCCGCCAGGGGCGCGGCGGGGCCCGCGCTCGAGCCCCCGCGCTCGAGCCCCCCCGCCGGGCCCGAAGCGTCCGGCCCAGATGGCCGCTCCCGGAATGGCCCGGCGCGCCGCGTGGCAAGGGCAGAAACTGTCATACGCATTCATTAGTTAAGTCGAAAACGCTGTGTGAGTTGTTTTAACTTTCAGATTTGCTCTGGTTGCATTTCGCGACCAAATGGCCGCTCCTAAAATGGTCCTTTCCTCACCGTGAGCACAGGCCCGATAGGCAATCTGTCATGCAAAATCATCAGTCAAGTCCAAAACGCTTTGTGATTTTTTCCACTTTTCAGATTTGGTTCTCGTCGTTCCTCTGGTTGCATGTAGCATCCAAACAACCGCTTCCAAATTGACCCTTTGCTTACCATGATCCCAGGCCATAACGGCAATGCACGAAACTGTCATAAGAATTCATCAGTCAAGGCCGAAAGTGCTTATTATTTTATTTTCAGATTCGGTTCTCCTGCGTACCCTGATTGCGTTTAGCTCACACTAGAAGACGAAACATAATGTTAAAGAAGTAATGAAATGAGTGATGATTAGACAAATGGTAAATGTGCGGCAGGAAGACACCAGGGGTAGTGTTGTCAGACAGCGGTTGACAGAGAGTACCGTATCCAAGTTTTTGTCGAAAGAGTCGCGGCATTGAATCTCCCTATGGACTCAAACGTTTGTCTGTAATTTACTGCGGTTTGTGCAACATACACTGTAGATTCCATGACCATCATACTCGCAAATTTATCACTGTCCCAATGAATGCACTTATCACTTGTCTGGAAGCTGAATAAAAACTTGAATTCGCTGAATTATCCGTAGTAAAATACGTTAGGGAGTAGGAGTTTAGAGAAGCTTTTCAACTTTTAAAATTCATTTTAAGGACGCACAAAGGTGATATTTTAATGCATGTAGTGAAAAATGTGAATTTCAAGAAAAAACATTTTTCAAAATGCCTCAAAAGTAATAATGTCAACTAATATTACATTACAATGGCGACGACTACACAAAACTTAAGTAGAGTGCTAAATCAACTATCACGTAATCAGGAATAAGAAATACATATGACCATAATAACCATATGTCTCGATACATCAAATGGGACAAATAGGAACTGTAGCACTTGTAATATTGTACAAAAATGTAGATTAAAGCGACAGAAATTCTGGTTAATAACGTTACGTTCTTTTCAGCCACATTTCTCTATCCATCCTTTCAATGTTTGTATTATAAAAAGCTTCTTATTTTCTTTCCCATTTCCTTACATTTCCATAAGCGTCTGCCTCGCCTGCGTTTTCGCCTCGCAGCCGAGTGCGCGAAGAGCAGGGCGATGGCAGAGAGCTCGGGCACTTGTCGGGCAGCGCGCGGGCGACGGTTACGTAACCTGGACGGGCGCCGACGCAAGCGACGACGCGGAACGGGCGCCGCGACGCCAAGTGGCTGTTTCGCTCCTCCTCCCTCCCCCACCTGCCCGCCTCCCCTACGCGAAGACACACCGAAAACTTGCATTACGTCGGTGTGATGGAAATGGAATGAACAGGTGACTGCAGTTCCTTTCGAAGATTCCTTGTCAAACTGGTGGAACATAACTGAAAATCATATGTATTCATTGCAGAAATTGCCAACGCCAGTGTTCTGCTGTTTGTACAGTTAACCAAATCATTTTAGCACAAGCAGTGCCTTTTCAGAATATCATCGTGATATCTCACCATAAATTTGAATTTTATGGATATCAAATTTCAAACAATTTGAATGTTTGAACTTCAATTTTATCTCCATTTGGTGAAGTAGATAGATTTTATTTATCCCCACTTACATTGTAGTTCAAAAACTCAAACCGTTCGAGCAAACTAAGAAGCCATGACATCCTAAGTCATTGTTTGCTCTGCAATTTTGTGAAAGCAGAAGAAGCGTTCTTTATTGTAGGAACGCACGTTCCAGCAGAAAAAAAAATTCTCCGAGACGTCTTGAAAATGGAGTAGCGCTTCGTGACGGTTCCATCCGCGAGAATTACACTTCTTGCGACACACAAATAAAGAGAGCCTTCCCCGTCATTTCATTCAGTGCAGGTCGCTGAAGGGCACAACAGAGCAGGAGGAAGATGGCTGATGAAAGGGAGCGAGAAGGTTTGCTCCTGTCACGGTGACGCGGTGACCATGCACGGATGAGAAGTGAAATGTCCTGAACACACAATATTTTGACCACCGATGTATTGAAAGTGAATCTTACAACGTGTTCGGTCTCAAACAATGCAACTTTTAATGTAACTATCATTACCATTACCATTACCCACTTCTAATTTTTTTAAATTCGAAATTAAATTGTATGACTCCACTTGTTATGAATACTGAACGACTATTTATTTGTACGTTCTGTGCTTCTCAACATTATGTTCGAGGGGTTTCTGCTCATTAAAACAGTAAATCCGTTTTCGGTGATGACGCCCAGGTTCGTTGTTGCAAACCGCCATTGTTGCTGTTCTGTGTGTCAGTGATTCGTTCCCAATATTTGGAAAACGTCATTGCGTCTGTTTCACTTTCGATGCTCGATACCAAACTAGAGCATTCGAGTCTTCCTGAGTGTCGACTACGGTGCCATAAAACCATGGTTGCAGATAATTTCCAAGAATGCCCAGCCCTGGACCACAGAAAAAAAAATCGACGCCCACAGCATGCCAAACCCTTAGTCATCTGGACAACGCGTTACCAAAAGAGTCAAGGTTGCGTTGCATAGTAGCAGAAATTTAGGACAAAAAGGGTGGAGGTAGAACGCTAATAACGAGACGACTGCAGATCACATAGGGACTTACACGAAAGTAAGTAAAAATACTGGAATCTGGGAATCTGGTATTTTCCTGTCATTTCGCCGCATCCCTAATTGCTAGCAGCTTTCCTTAGCAGTAGTTGCGAATATACCTGGCGACCGGAGCTAGTTACGGCGGGCGCTCTCGTTCTCCACGGCTGACAGACTCCGGAGAAAGAAGACGCGCCAAAGACAGCGCGGTGCGTGCGGGTCCGTCGTTGACAATGGCCGGTCGCGAGGATCCGCCCACCAGAGAATGGAAGTTGCCCAAATGGGCTGTTGGGCAAGAGGCAGCGGGGGCCCGCGTCGTGAAAGGGCGCAAATCCCCCGAAGGGCGGCGCAAGTGGGAGGAAAGTGCTTGCGGCCGCCGCGCTGGCGCCGTCGCGCCGCGCGTGCTAGGGTGCGGCGGGTAAAGGTAGGGCAGGGCACTTAGGGAGGCGACCGATGCCCTAGATGAAAGAAACCGACCTCGCGCGGCATATTTTTAGAACTACATTTATAGTCAAGACATTTAAGTCAAACGTAAAGTTCGTAGTATAATTACTTCAGTCAGAAATCCCATTATTTGCCATAGAAAATTCACGAGATAAAAACTTGTTAATAATCCTTTCGTATAGCAACCGTGTAAATACTCAAGAGTAAATTTTAATGTTTAAACACTGAGGTTAATGCATTTTCGTGTTCAAGGCATGAACATGTTAGCTCGTGAAATATACAATGGAAAAAATTGTCTTCAATTCATTTTACTCAAGAACCCTCTATCATCATTCCATATATTTCTCACCTGCCTTTAACAAAACAGAAAATGGTTGGCTTAAACCCCAGGATTATTTCAAACGTACAAATACGTTGTCACTTTCCTGTAGCATCAACCAACTCCTGGACGAAAATCGAATGAAATTCATTTCGCTATCAACCATCTTTACACTATAGGATGCAGTAAATACAGAGAATTGATTTTTGTACTCACATTCTGAATACACAAAATAATCGTTGTCGAATTGTCAGCATACATACCTGAAACAAGAAAAAAAAATAGTTACGCGAAGTCCAGTAAATTATTCATAAGGTTATGAAATTGAGGAACAAGGAACAATACCAGCATTCGTGGGAAAATTCCTTTTTTGAAAATTAAATTGCAAACGTAAACGTAAAACATTAAAAATAATAATATTGTATTTGCCTGTTCAGTAATAAAATGCCATAATTCTTTACATTGCAACTTCTATATTACTTATCTACTTGGAATATTAAGTTACTCATCGCTGTTCTTTCAAAGATTGAATTTTTTTAGTTTTGTGCTCACATTGTCTTGTATATTCTCATGAGACCATGAAAATAGTTTACATTTTATAAAATTATGAAAAAATATTAAAATATGACCTGTTATAATTAGCGGTTACATTTAATTAAGTTTTTATGAGGCAAACTTCCTATAAATTATTATATTATTCATTGCATTTGTTTTCACCGCATACATTATTTGCATTGAAGAAATACGAAGTACTGAGCCATTTAAGAAGAGTAATAGTACCGTTTGATTAGGCGAAAATTAAACTAAAATTGTGTTACAGATTATCCTTAGGTGGCATTCAACGATCAAATTTAATTATAATAAGGTATCTTACAATGCTTATCTGCCCAAAAGTCTTTATTTACAAAAGTAATGATTGACTCGGTTTAACTGTAGTCAAGAATATTAGTTTTCGGTGTCCTTTCACGAATAAAAGGTAGTGCAAAAATTTTCGCAGAACTGTTGTCAAGAATATTAGTTTTCGGTGTCCTTTCACGAATAAAAGGTAGTGCAAAAATTTTCGCAGAGAATGTGCTAGTTCTGTTGATTAATTAGCAGGCCGTTGCACATGGATTCTTCAGAAATAGATATTTTACCTAGTTCCCAAATTAGTTTTGGCTAACGATCAGTATGCTAACAAAATGCCTCGTGCTAAATGTAGTATCATAAAACACCGTGACGATTTTGGTATGTTGAACCTCGGAAGCGGTTTTCATTGACTTAAAAAAATTGCTGTCCCTCCTGTTACTATCCTTATCAGCTGTACCCAGATTTCTACCAGATTTCTAAGGATGTAGTGCATCTATTCCCTTTCCAACCTCTAGTAGTGCATATCATGTCAACATATCACTCTTTCAACATTCGGGCGCAGGACCCCGCGCGTAACTAAATCTGAAGAGGCTGCACTACCTTTTCAAAGTGTGCAAGGTTTCAGACGCGTTACGAACAAAATCCATGCATCACGTGTTTGGCAGATATAAAGTTTATTTCAGGTGAACTGTATTGTAATTATTGCTAAATGTAAACTTGGTGGTAATTTGATATGCCCTACACTTTTTATTTTATCACTCAATAATTTCTTTACGAATTACGTTTAGTCAGTCTGATTCACAATTCCATAAATCGATTTAGAGGACTTATTTTTTGTTGTCTGAAACTCTCCTTTGCTAGACTTTGGTTGATTGTCTGAAAACTGAAACTTGGAAAGGAATTTTGAATGGTTATCTCAATTTTCACATTTTCATTTCTCTTCACAAAGTTATTTTTTAAATATTGTTTTATAAAGACACGAGTTTCCTTTGAGAACTTGATTATACCGGTCTACATCCATTATAAAGAATTAACTTGAAACCGTTTTCTCACAATTTTCATTGATTCCAAGAATCAATTCATGGTATTAACCTCAAAGTCACACTAAACGGTTCAAAACATATAAATATTAATATAATATGAAATAAATAAATATTGTTGAACAGTTTTTAGATCACTCATCGCAGACAGTGTACAAAAAAGAAAGATGTGTCAATTCATCACTGAATGATATATAAATAGTAAATTGAAAGTAATTGGTGCAAGAACATATCTTCAGTCGTATCAATTCCCTATTTATTAAATTCAACTTCTCTAAATAAGAAGCTATCAATTGTACTTCCAAATAACTTATAGAGAGCAGGTGAAAAGTGCAGGGTGGTAGGAATCTCTCTACAAGAAATCCGAGAGTGTATTCACACACTGGTTCGTCACGAAGCGTGAACCCGCAGACGCGCTGACACGCTGACATGCATGAGGACATGTTCAACGCCGCGTCCGCCGACAAAACGAATTTCGTAACACAAGTCCATAACGAGCGCGGCCCTTAACGAGCAGCGCTACTGATGACCTGCGCGCGAAAACCATCATGAAATTACCGGGCAGCGGCTGCATTTTTTCCCCCCTGCGACGTACAGGTGTGCCACGCACGGAGAACACCTGCCCCTGCGCAAAGCGACCGTTGGCGACGGGCTATCGGACGGCCGATAGGAACGCCAGATAAGGTGATTACGAGCGCTTATCTTCTCCGCGGTGTGAGCATGAGCATGTGAGCACGGGCCACGTGAAGACGGGTAGCGCGGACGGTCGATTTCCTACTTCGGATGGCTGCTTTCCGTCGAGGAGAATGGATTCCTCGCTTCAGAGTGCACGAGTCCCGACACTATTCGATCAGCTTTCGATAAAACAACGCCTATCGACATTCAGTTTACTAAACAATGACACGCTTCCTAAATACGAAATCGAATCTCAGAATTTGTTGTGTTCCGTCAACCGGTTCAATAATACAAGAAAAGTGTATTTTTTACGTAAAGTGGAGTATACAAGTTCGTATTTCACCGTAAATTCAATTCTCGAATGAATCTATCATTAGAGAGCTATAACAGCATAAAAGTGTATTAATGGCTCTGAATTGTCTGAGCACTCAATTGATTGGTCTTAGATACACTCAATAGTACGTAGAATTATCAGCAACATTTGAACGTCTTCGAAATTAACTAAATGTTCCATTTATATTTTAAGAACATCGTATTCCTAAGAAAAAAATACTGCATAATATTGTTTAATTGATTTGGAAAACCAATAAGTGAAATATAATGGAATAAATTTAGGATGACAATGAACTATTTCAAAAAAATGTAGTGACTTGCCGACAATAAAATACTAAAATATGAAAGTTATTGACTGTGTTATTCACACGAAGATGTGACAGCGGAACAGATATCCACTTAAAGAAGATAACATCCTGACAAAACGCAAACGTACCCTCCAACAGGTGGGAACATGATAGCACAGTTGGTAGCGGCTACGGTCGCGTTAAACGAGACACCACAGCAGCGAGCAGCGCACTTTCGTTGAAGAATGCGTCATAACCCGCGCTAATAAGCGAAGTGAGAGCACCTCTCAAAAACCGACACAGCACTCGAGCAAGAACAGAGGCGCGGGCGGGGTGGGAGGCGGGGTCTGGGCGGGAGCGGGGCCGAGGGCAGAGTGGGACAGGATTGGTGGCAATTTGAGCTGTCCGCTAGAGGGCACAAAGGAGGCACGGCGTGGACCATCAAGTGAAAATTTTTGGCAGATAGCAAAACAACTGAGCGCAGTTTGGCAAAAAAGTCGCTAACGTCGGTTTCACTTGATAAAAGAAAAGTGTGACAATCAATATTCCGAAATTTCAGAATTTTTCGAATGAGATAACCTTTTTGGTAAAATTTTACTACGGTTTATCGTACGTATATCTTTCTATCTCATCTAAAATTTTAAAAAATGCATTATTGCCCGCGATTCATTGACTAATTTTTCATTTCATTTAGTAGTTATAACAATATTTTTTAACCATGTTTTTCGAAAATCATCAAACAAAATGCCTAAACATCCAAACAGTTTTTCCTGGCTGTGGAAATTTCATATTTAGGTATTTTCTCTAACTGAAAAGCCTTAGGTAAATAAAGCTTTTGGCAAATCTGTAAAAACAGGGGAAACATTCATCGTAAATCTCATCATTTGCAGTATGTAACAATAACATACAGTAAATAAAATTTAAAACATAGCCTATTCAATCAAGGAAACTAACTTCAGATTCTTCTCACTAGTAAGCGATAGTGTAAAGGAATATAAGTTGCGTAGTGTAATGATAGCCTTTGTTCACCAATGCAGACGGGGCGATGCGGTGTCTGCCGACAACAATACGCCACTTTCCCCGGGTAAGGTTGGAGGTGATGTGCGCCAAGCGTCTCTTCTTCCCCCTCCCCCTCCCCCCATCCCCGCCCCCACCCCACCCCCTCTGCACCATCGCGCCTCCTTCTGTCGATCTCCGGAACAGCCGCGTTTCGGAGCAGCGTCAGCCAATAGCTAATAAATCTCAAATAATAGCTGCGACGGACAGAAGAATAAAGTTTGCCGCTCCGCAAGCTCCGCATAAACACCGCATAAAAGGAAGGAAGTAGGAAATACATAAAATTACTCCGACTGCATCGTTTCCGACAGCCACCTTGCAGGCTGCGGGGCCTGGGATAGGCGCTGGCTGTTCAGAGGTGGTGGGGAGTTTGTTAAGGAAACAATGCGAGTTGAAACATTCATGTTTCATTAGAATGGTAAAAAGAAAATCATAATTTCAGAACGAAAAATTAAAGAATAGTTTACTTTTTTACCATCAATTAGCTGCGACTAGTTCATTTCTTTTTGAAATCATTGCTTTGCGAAACACTCGCGTGAATTTATATTTAGTTTTTATTTAGGTAAGTAGAAATATAGCAATGGGATATTCTTTTGTTAGGTACTCAGTTAAAGGACAATCCGTTGCAAAGCGGTCAGTGCGCTAGCATTTCACTTCAGTGAACTAGGCTTCAAATCCCTGTCAATCTATGTGGAGTTTGTAGAGATCAGAACGGGTTGACGGTAGGCTTTGGGGGGTGTCAGATTTACTGCCTCTAATTTCCCCATTGCTTCATAATTATTCATATCAAATGAACATTGCCACCTATCCACAATACCACGCAAGCATTCCAGGTAGGTCATAGGCCCAGGTCCTCGAATACTGATTTAGATAAACTCAATTTAACGATAGTTCTGTTCAGAGCCGGATTAATACCTTAAACATGACGAAACTATAGAGATCCCTTAAATTGAAGATAATGATACTCAATATGTACCTGTGTAATTAACTAATTTTAAAATTTATAATTTTTTATATTTCAATAACAAAAACAATATAATGAATGAAAGTATTTCTTATCATTTTTCTGCGGCAAAATTTAAAAAAAAAATTTTTTTCGATCCTGAATTTCCTTCATTATTTTATATCGTTCACATAACTGATAAAAATTATTTTTAGATAATTTTGGAATATAAAATTGTATACAAATTGTATTATTAGCCTGTCCAGTGGGTCCTATAAGCACTTGTTTTGTGTGCTAATGCATAAAGCCACCTCTGCTTCTGCTTTCTTCGCAGCAGAGAGCAAGAGGCAAAATGGCGTCGGACGGCGAGGGGGGGGGGGGGTCTCGCCAGGCCCAGCTGAAGACGGAGGCGGAGGCGCTCTTCCCAGAAGCGGCGCGCGGACATGAAATATCTGCGCGCGTTTACGCCACTAAATATTCCATTGTGCGCGGGCGCTACCGTCGCCGCTTTTGCGCGCGCGGGTGAAGGCGCGGGCAAGAGCGGGCGAGGGCGAGGGGGCGGGCGAGGGCGCAGGCGAAGGCGAGGGCGAGGGCGAGGGCGCGGGCGAGGGCGCGGGCGAGAGTGAGAGCGAGGGCGAGGGCGAGGGCGAGGGCGAGGGCGAAGGCGCGGGCGAAGGCGCGGGCGACGGCGCGGGCGAAGGCGCGGGCGAAGGCGCTAGCGCGGGCGCGGGCGCGGGCGCGGGCGCGGGCGCGGGCGAGGGCGCGGGCGAGGGCGCGGGCGAGGGCGCGGGCGAGGGCGCGGGCGAGGGCGCGGGCGAGGGCGCGGGCGAGGGCGGCCGCGTGAGAAGCGACGCGGAGCAGCTGTCGCCAGCGAAAGGGGCTGAGGCGTGGCAGCGGCGGGAAACAGAGCGCGGGGGCGGGGCCATTGCTCTTATTCGGTTGGTGCTCGCGCCGGCAGAAAGGCGCGGAGACAAATCCTGCTAATTCAGTGGGTTCTTCTTTTTTGCCAGGGAGACGCCGCAGTAGGGTTAATGGTTAATGGTTAATGGCTCCCAATCAACAGAACACAAGAGACGTCAGGTCACATTTGCTTTTCATGATACGAATAGTTACCCATGTGCATTACCAAATGCAAAAAGGAACTTGATTTTCACGTACTTTGTTGAAGAACGTGTACAAAATATTTTGTTAATCCTAACAAGTTACGTGGTTTTGTCATGAAGTGCTGTGAAATATCACGCATTGGATACATAAATTATTTTTTTATACAAAATAAACATCTGCAGTACACAAACACTGCTCTTAACTTCAAATATTTATCGGTTATTTTTAATATTTCACCGACATTTCTTGTGAGGGTATTATGATTTTTTTTAATCTTTATAAATGTCCATACTAACTTTTTGAGTTTAAATCATGAATAAACACAACGATGGTGATATTCTCAATTCAACTGAGACGAATCTGTTTTGTTTTTTTTAAGGAAACAGTTTTAGAATGCCATGATTCACGTTTTAATTGTTTCGGCTGGCTTCGGTGGAACGGAGAAAAAGTCATGATAGCCTCGCCAGGAAGGGAAATATTTCTCTTCCTCTCCCAGCTCTCGGACGCAAGAGGCTCGAAGACAGCACAAGCGGCTGTAGGCGGCGCTGTGCGGTGCGGCGCGGTGCTTCGGGCGGGGATAAACGGGCAGTCGCCGGCTGCCAACAAACGACGGGGAGTGGCTGCTGCTGCTGCGGCGGCGGCGGCATACCGCGCGACCGGTAGCCGTCCGGCCGCACCGCTGCCGCCGCCAGCGGACGCCCGAAAGCGACACCGCGGCTGGGGCGGGGGCGGGGCGGCGGGGACATAAAACACGGCACGGGAGCCGTTGCGAGCGACCGTGCCTCTGTAGACTCCGCCGCGCCGACCCCGCCGCGCTATGTGATACGTCGCAAGGAGGCGGCATGGGTGACGGCGGCAGCGGCGGCTGAGGAGAAGATTGTGGCCATGTTGGTAGCAGGAGAGGCTAGGCTTGCGGGGTATGTGGCAGCGACGGAGACTGTGGTGCGGATGGTGGTTGTGGTGGTAGCAATGGTTGATAGGGTTGAAGGTATATGCTGATGAGGTAGTCAAGGTAATAGCGTCAGCAGGCTTGGGTATCGCAGAGTCGTCTGAGAATGGCGGTGGCGATTATGGTGGTAATGGCGGTGGTGATAGTTGGGCCGAACGGTGGGTGGAGATGGTGGTGTAGGCTGGGCTGATGGTGGCTGTGGTGGCGGCAGAGCGGGTTCCGAGGATAGTGGCGGTAGTAGTGGCAGAGATGGTAGCAGCGGCAGACGCAGAGCAGACAGCTTCTGCGGTTGTGGATGCGAAGTCACGACCCGTCGTTGTGGCTGCTGGATGGCTGGGTGGCTGGTTGGCTGGGTGGCTGGGTGGCTGGGTGACTGGGTGACTGGGGTGGCTGGATGGCTGGGGGGGGGCTGCGTGACTGGGGGGCTGGGGGGCTGGGGGGCTGGGGGGCTGAAGGGCTGAGGGGCTGAGGGGCTGAGGGGCTGTGTGGCTGTGTGGCTGTGTGGCTGTGTGGCTGTGTGGCTGTGTGGTTGGGTGGTTGGGTGGCTGTGTGGTTGGGTGGCTGTGTGGTTGGGTGGCTGTGGGGCGGGGCGGCGGCGACTGAGGTCGACTGATGAGGAATGGCAGTCCTCGCGGAGGCCAGGCGGAATGCTCACGACACCGCTCTTGGGCTCCTCCAGCATTTATTCTCGCGGGGCACACGTGGTTTCATGTGTGCATATGATTCATGCACGGAATGAAACAGAAATATTCCACGAAACGCTTCTTTAGCATTTTGAGACACGTTGAAGTTATAGTTAACTATTGGAACACTTATGTGTAATATGGAATAAATATTTTATCATTTTTTAAGAACAACTCTTTATTGTTTTTTTTTTTTTTTTTTTTTTTTTAATTTTGAAACTAAAGCTTTGTATCGCACAAGTGATTCCATGCTGAATTATAATATTTCTTTCGTTGTTGTTTTTCGAGAACTACATAATATATCAAATAATACTGAAAACAAATGAATAATGTTTAATTTATTTTTAAACCGAGAAAAAATCATTGCTGGTTAGATAAGGAAACAATGATTGAGAAACACAATATCATTTGTACACAACATGAGATACAATGATTAGAATAGAAAATGAAAAGATCAAAACGAATGATAAATGTCGAATTGACAAAGAGACAAGTAGTATTACAAGAGGAAAATTAAAAGAATCTTAAACATTACAATACAGTAAAATGGAAATATTTCTCTTCGGAAACGAAATTAATGTTTTTCTTTCCAAGCTGTCTGAGATATCACGCACGGTTTGAGATACCACGCTCATAAATGAGGCGCGTGAAATATCACGGAAAGGAAGGCAAGAGACAAAAATATTGTGCCGCAAACTGCACCAGTTCATATCCCCTGACAAATTGAGGTAATTTGCAAATGACAACTTAATTTGAGCACAAATTCGCCTATTACCTAGACTGAACACACCCACTTATTTTACTAGCATCTATTCTAATACTTGAAGCATGCTCCCAACTAAAATTACGATGCACGAACACGATAGCGCAAACGAAAATGCCTAATTGAATTTTACTGTGCAATTTCCTCTTTAATAGATTAAGATATATTATTAGAGTTTCTTGCTTTACGATGCACGGACAATTCCACAAAATTACTTGACGTTATTAATTCTTCAGTTAATGCAAGTTTTGGAATAAAAACTACAATTGCGTGTCGGTGCCGTTACATTTTAAAATTCAAAACAAATTGCTTTGTCAAAAATTTGCAACCAATTTTCTTATGCCATTCAAGTTTAATTTTACTAGACATTTACTATAATTTTCTCTATTATTAATTTACGTTGAGAACGTTGGCAATGTTCATCAATATTCACTTATTTAATGGGTAAACGGTCCCATTGAGATAACCAATAAAGTACCCTAGAGTCTCACAGAAAAAATCTTTTAGAAAAATGCACACGAAATTACAAAACTTTTTCTCCACATTGTCAGTCATCTTCTTGATGCCACATAGTGTGAGACAGGATTCCTGTACAAATGCATATGTAAACTTACTACGGTTCGCAACCATTGTGTAAACATGAGTTTCATGGTATGCTCTCTTAAACATTTTTTCGTGCATATTTGCACCTTTTGGCTTTTATATTTAAAAAAGCAAAATTATTTGCTAATGCATTTGGCAAGAATTCTGACAACGGACAACTCCGACTAATATTGCTAAGCTGCACATTGTAATATTCAGGAAATTTTGGAATGGAAGCAACACCCAAGTCACACCCTTTCCGTACAAAGAAATACAGTTTTAAAATATCTCCTTGGCGACCACTGGTAACTGAAAACTATCCGGTCCCATTAGAGCCGGATGTGAAAGGAACCGGGAGGTTGTCTTACCGGACGGCCAACGACATACAGGTAAAAGGATAAACTGTGTTCACAATAGTGTCTGAAAAGTAGTCGGACGTTACTCTGCCCTACGATACCACGCGAAATGACGGGAAATTTCCATGACATTGTCTGATCTCATCATTGTCAGACCTAGAAGGGAAACGCTATGAAGACATTCCACGCACAAGAGTAAGAATTGTTGTAGCTTTTGAACAATGAAGGAGTAGAACGGCATAGTCGACTTCAATATTTGTGTATGTAGTATATGCATATTTAGATACTTTTAGAACGTTTTTATTCATAATTCAACTATTTATGGTTAAAAGGTGGGGAAGTTACGCCAGAGCTACAGAAAACGTGATCAGATTATACTTCACATAAAAAGTTTACTGTTCATTGACAAAATGTATCAAATTTTGCTTTATTGCTTTTATTTTGTATGCGTATATTACGACTTGTGGCGAAAAAAGATTCTTTCATGCATTCAAAAACGTTTTCTTGACAAACAAGTAAATCTGATCGAAGAAAAATAAGAAAAAAAATATTGCTTTTTGACTGCTGGAAACGAGAGCAATAACAGAAAATTAGTAAATTATTACAATTCGAAAGTGAATATTTTACCCGTGATCGTGCATGTTTGTATATTTGATAGCACATTTTAGAATTCGATACTGCATCAAAAATCCTGTCTTCCGCTCCTGACGTCTGTGAAGGGCCAACCGAATTCACCCTGAGGGCCCGCTCCGCGGCGACAGGCGGCCCGACGCCTCCGCAACGCCCACTGCCTCGCCCTTGGCCCTCCGCGCTATTTAACACCCTATTTGATAACGATGTAGCCCAGTTCTGCGTCGGGACACCCACCGTAAACATGTCGGCGCAGAAATTACGCCGTGCTTTCCTGTAAGTGGCGGGCGGGCGGGGGCGGGGATGGGAGCAGCGCGGGGGCGGGGACGGGGAGGCGGGGCGGTTATTCCCCCGCTGCAGCCGCCTCGCGGAGGGCGCTCTGTGTACAAGGAGCGCATGGAGAGAGAGGGGGTGGGGAGGGGAGGGGAGGGGAGGAACGTACAGCCCCGCCGTAAACGTGTAGGGACGGCGCGGCGGTGTCGAACCCTGTAGGTGCATTGCGTGCCCAACGGAGCGCCACCGCCGCCACAGACCAGCACCGCCTGGCGAAAATTACAAACGGAGCGAAGCCCGCCGGGGGGTGGGGGGTGGAGGAAGCAAGATCGAAGAGCGGTACAACACGCGCAGCTAAAGCCCTTATATACATTCCAAACGGCCGAAATTGAATATTGTTTCAAGGAACATGCAAGGTTGAGCTATCGACACAAAGAAACGCGGCCCGAATTTCCCCCCCGCGAGCGCCGGCGTCCAGGCGTCGGGAACAATACCGGCGCCGAAGACAGCGCCTCCCGAGTCGGTTGCGAGCGCGCGCGCTTCTAGCCACGGCGGCGGCGGCGGCGGCGGCTTTAGCATTCGGCTTTGATCGCCGTCAATGATATGCGAGGTGAGAGCGCCGCCGCTTTTATAGCCCTGCGAGAGAGGCGAAGCGCTTACAAAGACGCCGACCAATAGTTCGCATTCGTAATCGGACGCCGGAGACGCGAAACTCACGGCCGCGCTGCGTCGCGTCGGGGCGCCAAGGCTCCGGCGCGGCCTCCGGGAATGCAGTGGGGAGGAGCTCCGCTCCTTTAATTCGGATGTCAGAGACATTAGTACGCTCAACACTGTGATGAAATGTTAAAACTGATTATTATTTCCTCTGGTCGGGCTTTCCTGATTATATTAACGGCGAATAAGGATTATCCTGCTTTATCATTAAAACAGAAGAAATAATGATCAATATAAAGAACAATCAGCTTGATGTTTACGTTCAGTGATGTGTTACTTATGTTCTTGAAAAATTAGGGGTGAAGTAAGAACAAAAATCTTTTGAAATATTAATTGAATATAGTACTTCTCTCATGTGACAGATATTATGTACGAAAAAACAATGAAAAACGCTCATGTATTAAATTTACTAAATCCAGTCACATATCAATTTCTCGGGAACTAACCTTTGAATTGATTGTTCTTTGTCTCATAAAACAAAAAGTTTTTCGTACTGAGTCATCCATCACAATCAATACACGTTACATCAAATTTAATGATTATTTTATTATATTTACATTTTAATTTTCCGCCACGAAACAACATATTTTTCAATTTTGATAGTTTAAATTCCCTGATAAAGAGCTTTCACTTTTTATACTAGCATTCAGAAGTACTACTTCATAAGTATAAGAATACAAAAATAACTGAACTTAAAGAGCAGGCTTTTTTCGATTTTTCTAAAAGATTTGAGAAATTAATTTCAGTTAGGTTCTAAATAACACAATCTAGAAAGAAAGCATATTAAAGCAGCAGAATATTTAATTTCAGTAAATCGTTTATGAGTTATAGCTAGGAGGGCTAAAATATCACGCCAGTGAGAAAGACTATTTCTTAGAAGTTAATGTATAATATTAATGTCAGCGCGAAAGTTAAAATAACATTATCCTCACATTCATAAAAGCCACGATCATACTTGTACAAACCGTACGCGAGACGTACCACAACGTTTTGCAGGAATGTTGTGAAGAAAAACGCAAAGAAACAACGTAAAGATAAAACAATAGGTAGGCACGTAATATATACGTCAAACAAATAATAAAGTATAAGGCCTGCTGGTGATGCGAGTGGCGGAGAAAAGAAAGCCATTACAGGAATCTCTTCGAAAGCTTCGCATTAAGTGATAAAGCCGAAGCCAAGGCACAAGAGCCGTTTGCTGCACGGGCGCTTCCCGCCACCGGCGCCGTCTGACTGATGGCGAGTTCGCGCGAGACCGCTTCATTAGAAAGGCATTGGCTATAAGCAACAGCTTTTACAAACCCCCCAGTACACGGGAAAACACGTGTCGTTTGGCGGCTACGAGCGCGGACCGCGGAGCCGCCGCCGCCGCCGCCAGCGCCGCCAGCGCCGTCGCACGCACATCGCCTCGTGCGTTAAGATCTTTAGGATCCTTCTGCGCGCGGCCGCCGGCGCAGAAGGATCTGCGCCCGACACGAACGAAATCACAACGCGAACAGCGCAGAGCTTCCAATTGCCTCTCCCGCCGACACGCCGAGCCAAAGTCATGGGCGACGGCCATGGGAACCCTTCCCTCCTCGCCCCCCACACACATACATACATACATGCACACCCCTGTGAAAATGGACGAATTCTATTCAAAATGTTTATAAATATCAGGTAGATATTATATAATGGACCAACTTAGCATAGAGTGAATGCGATAAATACATAATTGTATGCGTCTCACCTCTTTATGGGAATTTTCATTAGGAACATGAGAGTGGAATTTAAAAACAGAGTAAGATATTGAAATGGTGATAAATTATGAAAATATTTTTGGTATTTTTATACTGCTAGAATTTTACTTAGTTGTTTTTAAAATGTCTCTCTCAGACGCACGATGAAAATTGCAACAAAAAATGGGCGAACTTTCTAGTAATATTACGGCGCATACAATACGCGTTAATCGCAATATAAGTATGCTTAAACATTATTTTATTATTCGTGTACTTAGTTAAAAACTATAAACAATTGACACATTTAAAAAAAATTAATATGTTAACTCCAAGTTTTCAACAAATTTATTTTTAGAAGAAAGATCTAATAGAGAGATGAACATATGTATATATTTTTAATTTTCACGCTCTGTAATTTAAAATTATTCAAAGAAACGAAAGAAAGGAACAATTCGAATAGTGATTAACGTTCTACATTTTTAAACGTGTTAAGAAGTCTTCGCTTTGAATGCGAAGACTCTGACCATGCTTTAATTGAATACCTGATTTTCATCTGAACCGAAACTAATTCATTTTTAAATTTCAATTGATAAGGCAAAAGAGAGATTCAGATGTCACCTCTTTATCTCAACCTTTTCTTGAATAAAATGTTAGGAGAGACTATGTGTTTCAATATTTAGAAAATGTGGAAACAATGGCGGCGAATGCTAATTGCATCAATCTCTCCATTTTCACCAAACAAAAATTATCATTTTAATTACAATGAAACTACACTTTATTTGTTTGTAGTAAACTAAATTTCAGTTGAATAAAAGACTATTTTCTTCAAAATAGTAGTCGTTGACATATACTACTTCATTTTAGTTTAAAAAAATTAAGATTAATTTTCCCAAAACATTTTCTCTGTGCCTTGAACATTAATTTCTGTTTACTCGAATACTTATTACACACACAAAAAAAGAAAATTATTTGTCATGAAAGCTTCATGCCGCCTACTCCTCCCACGTGGTCAGATTTTGCAACTGAGATCGAATGCGTGTATAGGCATTCCCAGAATCAAAGATTGAATTAGTAGTTTAGTGCTACTCCACAGAAAGACCATTCGGCTCTAAAAATAGGCGCAACCCTACAGTCGAAGCGAAGTAGTACACGAGGGGTGTTGCGCGGAAGGAGTCAAGGAGTCAAGGGAACAAATGAAGGCAATTGCAGGCGGAGCATAAAATTCGCAGGCAAAGCGCTTTTATGACGCCGACCGCAGCCATGCACCTACGCCCAGCGTGTGCTTCGGCACTCGGAAAGGAAGGCCCACAGACCCACACACGGGGCCGATTCAGCTGCGGACGGAGGCTGTTTTACAATGTTCCCATACTGCTGGTTTGAGAAGTGGGTCGACCTTTTGTATTTTATTATTTACATTAAAACAGTATTGCTTATATTGTTGTAAACAACCGTTTGTAACAATTTTTAGCTTTGTAATTTATTGATGGTGTGATTTAAAAAAATGTAAATTTTATTGAGTAATAGATTATTGAACATATTTAATGATCTTCAATTGACGTGGAATATACAGATATGTTAGCTACTTCCCCTCCATCATAGAACCCAAAAATCTCAATTTTACACCCGGACATCACAAAAATAAAAGAGAATTTAATAAATTACGCCCATTTCGTTTCTATGCGAAAATAATTATTTCAGTGTATTTGTGTGAGCAATGAACTGGAGGTTCTTGGTTAGTGTGCAAGGAAGTGTGTGTGACGAGGAATACAAATGCAATGCCAAGGCAATGACGAATCAGTATTACTTCAGAGGTCATTGCAACCTATACCAGGTGTATAGGCGTACATCTAGAGGTCATTATATCTTATAACGTGCAAACTGGTCATTTGATAGGGAAGTCCACACACTCTCACCGCTTACCACAATCATACACGTCAAAATTTAACTTCAAAAAATGAAGAAAAATATATTACAAAATGTTTTAATGTATATATTTCCTTTATTACCTACCAGATCGTATTAGAAATCATAAAAATATATAATTGTTCTTTAATGCATAGTCTCCACAGCATCAGTAGCATAAATGTTTTACTACAGAGCGAGTATTCATGGTATACTCACACATTCCCTGGCACAACGCACACAGCCATTTCAAGCCAAGAATTCTCTAGAAGTGCAACTTTGAAGAATAAAGAAAAAAAGCGTTCAAATCGACGAAAATTTAATCTAAAGGAAAAATTCTTTTCAGAACTAGTAGTGCTAACACAGCACGTATTTTATCGCATTATTTGTAACTGTTACAATTCTGGGAAATGATTCCTGCCTCATTTTACGCATGTTTTGCTCTACCAGGAATGAAAGTCAATCAAAAACTTTGGAACAATTTTTTTTTTAAAATAAAGTTAATGTTTCTTGTAAAGTGCTCTTAAAAATCAAAATATCTGTTTCAAAATTGCAGTGCCTTGCGTTCGACCAGGTGATCGGGGATAAATTTTGGAGAAAATAGTTTCTACGGAGTAGTTGCTAGTGTTGACCCTAGGCAGACCGACAGACAGACAGACAGACAGACAGACAGACAGACAGACAGGCAGGCAGGCAGGCTGTGAGACAGTGAGACTGACGAACAGACAAACGAACAGACAGCCGGATGAGCGGACAGACATGCTGATAGAAAGATGGACGTTTGGCCATCAATCAATTTTTTGGTATTAAGCATCCTGAAATCGTTGATTTTGAGTGTACACCATGTTAGAGGATGTAATTTACTACATACAAAAACGATTTATTTGCTTTCTCCACATCATTGCCAGACAATACGAGTTTTTCCGCCAAAAGAGCGCAGTTTTTCGCAACATTACGATTCTTTCTCTACACTACTCAAGTAGTTGACAAGAAAGCCAAAAGCTACGCCCCTCTCACTCCGCCGGGGCCGCGGGCAGGCTGCGTGGCGCGCGCCTCGGCCGCGCTCGCGGGGGCTATTAACGCGGGGGGGGGGGGGGGGGAGCACGCGCGTGCACGCCGACGCCCGCGGATGCGCCGGCGCAAGGTCGCGTCTGCGCGCACGCGCTCCGGAAGCGCCGGCCACGCGCGCGGGCCGGCTTCCATTCCCGGCGACGGCCCTCGCACTGCACGCGCTCCGGGTGGACGCGGGTTCCTGCATGTGTTGCGTATACAGGGTGTTCAGGGAGGAACCATCGAAACTTCGGAAGTAAGTTCTGAATGCAATTTTAGGCACGTTTTGTCTAATAAACATCTCCGAGATTTTGAATGGCAGAACCGCAATAAGCACACAAAAGTTCGTTTGAAAAAATGATTTCTATGCAAAAAAGTACATTTTAAAAACAAATAAACATTCCAGAAACATGTAAACTTTTTATTATTTACGAAAGAAATATTCACAAAGACAAATTAACACACAAAATCACCCAATAAACGCAAACTAATTGCTTTTTGATTTCTCTGTTAATTTTTCATTGCAAGCAAATATATTCATTTCTTTTGTAAATAACATATGATTTACACGTTTCTGGAATGTTTATATGCTCCTGAAATGCAATTTTTTGCGTAGAATGTATTTTTCCAAACCAACATTTGAATGCTTATGGTGGCTCTGCCATTCAAAATCTCCAAAGATTTTATTTCACAAAATGTTTCTTGAGAAAATCGTTCATGAAATGACACTTTAAGTTATATTAAAATATTTTAAAACACAAATATTATATTATCAGTTTCATTTTTAATCCTCGAAATTGATCAGGGTCATATTGAATAATTACAAATAGATCCTTAGATTAGGTACATCATTATCAATTATGAGAATTTCCATCATTCCTTAGACCCCAAAGAGTTGACCGATCCATGGAAAACACCCATCCTGGATGCACTCTCCGCAAACAGCATGTCACGACTGCCCGCTTTCAACAAATCGGATGCACGAATTCCACTCAAACCGAAAGCTCACGGCCGGAAAAACAGCCCACACCACCACAACCACCACCACCAACGACTCTGATGAACGCCCCACAGCGAAAATATTTTTACACTTTTGTTTATTTATTATTTCCGTAATCTGCTTTAGCCGAGGTTTTAAAACCCCAAAAAACACCAGCTCGGGCCACCCGACCGTTCGAGCTGCCCCGCCTCCTGCCCCCACCGTCCCCCGCTCCGGCCCACGTCGCCATTTACAGCCCCATTATGGCGGGTGCGCGCGTCCGCGCGAAAATTATTTGGCCGGACGCAATTTTTATAATTTTCGTGCTGTCCGCGGGGGGCGCCCGGCGTGCGGGGGCGGGCAGTAACACGTGCCCGGCGCGCGGCGGCGCACGGGTCGCCGCTGAAACGCACCCCCGCGCTCGGAAAACGCGGCGACTGCGGCGCACCAACGGACGCTTTCCAGATGAAATGATTTGTATTCTGTGAAAGTGGAAATTTACGATTACAGCGCCGAAAAGGTTGCGCGGGTTATAAATATGAGCACGCGGGAGCGGGTGAGCAGGGTGAGAGGGACTGGTATGGGGGCCGTGCCCGGTGTGAGTGAGGGGGGTGGGGGGTTGGTTGGAGGGATCCAGCTGCGACAGGAGCGCCGCGTGGCGGGGGTAGGGGGAGTAAGGACAAGGGCGAGGACGTGTGAGTGGATGTCCGCGGGGATGTAAGGGGGAAACGGGTGACCTGTAGCGTGGTGTGGTGTCGCTCGCTCGTTTCGCGAATGAGGGAACCAGATTGTCCCCTTCTTCCGACGGCCCGCCTCCCTCGCGTTCCCCTTGATGACGCCGCCGCCGCCGCCGCCGTCGCGACGCCGACCAGATGCGTCCGCAAGCTGCTTACAACCAGCACCCCTCCCCCCTTCACAAGGGACCGACACGACCCGATCGTATGGGGGTAAACACGCTTCTAATGGCCGTAATGCCACTAGCAGAAGCCTCACACACACACACGCACACACACGGCCGAATGAAGCACTTAAATGAAGATTACTAGACCAGCGAAAAATAACGATCGGAATCCAGCCTCTAGAGACCGCAGAAAAGAAGCACTTTTGCCCATCAGATATTCCTTGCCTCACAAGCACACGGAAAAAAAGGCGCGGAAGGATTATGAAGGCGGGCATGGAAACGGCCCTCAAGTACAGCAGCTTAAACGGGGCGTCGTAATCTCGGGGGGAAGGGCGCGCGTGTAGGCGGTGGCGAGCGGGCGGAAGGCAGAGCCTGGAATTTGACGGTGTCCGGGGAGGGAGGTGAGGGTGCGGAAGGCCGACTCGCCCAGGGAAGTCCACTAGGGTTATTTCTGGAGGCCGCGCCCTGCACCCTCAACCAGGAATGCTTGAATGCCAAGAGACATCTCCGCCCGTGTCCACCAGGGCTTGACAGGCACTAGGGATCGTCTTGAAAGGGACTCATCGTGTGGCAAGAATCAAGGAGTGTTTCGACATTTTAAAACGTTATTCACTTTGTGGCACATGTGCCAATTCCGCTATTGGATTTCTGAGGGAACACATCAATTAATTAACGAAACGCATAAATCAATTCAACCTTTTTGTTAATACTTTGTGATATTGTTGTGTTTTGTAGACATCACCTTTATGATCTGACCATTTACGCAGGAGCATTATATTTATTCAGTTGAAAGATTCTTTTATTAAAACCTTTGTTTTTATATGTTGCAAGTTTTTGTTCAAATTCGTACACAGGCAATGTCTTTGCGAAAATAACTTGGGGAGAGTAATATGTCTCCATGGTGTCGTATGCCCTCTCAATTATATACCAAGAATATTAAATTCTCTTCATTGTAGAGAATTTAATATTCTTGCAGCTTGCAATTTAGATTATAGATTTTGTTAATTATAGTTCCCTACGCAACAAAACACAACCTTCGTAGAAAATGACAAAACCTAAATATCACCTATATAATATTTAATATACCTTGCATTCTAAACAACTGAAATAAAATAGCCCCATACGATTGCTTCAAGCTTGAGTAAGTCAAGATATTTGTTTCAAACATCTTCAACAACTTGTCTCGTGTTTTAACTTTACTCGTTCTTTCACATTGGCGAGAATGTGACATTCATTTATCATTTCTACTCGCCGACAAATCTTTTCAACATCATAACATTGCATCGTAGAATTTATTGATGTTTCGAAGTTTCTTACAGCTGGTTTCTAGGAAATACGTAATGTATACTGCGTAAATAGCAAACGTCTATTAGAATCACAGCAAGTCATTTTCCTTATACTACTCCGTTCCAACCCGAAAGGTCCTGGAAGCAATTTCTGCATTGGTGCATTATCTTTAGCCCGGCGACCAGCCGGCGGCGCTCGTGACGTAACCTTTCCGATTCGGAACCGAGCGCCGGCTCGCCGGAGGACGCTCCTCCGCCTTCTAATTAGAATAGAATACCGAAGTCGCGTTCGCGATAATGAGGGATGATAAATTGAGGACGTATTTCAACATGGTGTGTTAATTGCAGCGCTGCACGGCAAGCTCGGGAAGCGAGCCCGCCGTCCCCGGCGCCCGGGCACCCGGCTCCCAGGCCTGGCGTCGACGCCGTGGACTCGGCTAGGCGCTCTTTCTCGCGACGACATCCCAGGACTATGTTGTAGACTGCAGACGATGCTCTGGATGATCAACGATTTCCAAGAGATGGGATACCGAAGGGTGGAGTGTATCCGAATCGCGTTGCTCGATGTCCTTTGTCGCGGAGAATTTTGCGTTGTATTTTTTTTCCGCATGCAATGACAATACTACTACTAATAATTGTTATAATTATTAGTAATTTTGCTTTTTACTTTCTCTATTATATAGGGTTATTTAGTCACTCGCGGGATACAACAAAATTCTCAGTCACTACTATTACAAAAACTGAAAAATAACGCTTCAAAATCTGTTCTGAAAACAAAATTTAATCGGTTATATTTATCGTATTTCGAATACAGATTTCAAGAAATGGTCATTCATAATATTTAATGAAGTATTGTACTCGTGACTCATCAATACACAAGACATTTCACACGAACTGACTATACTCAGTGCATCTGATATTCGATGAATAAAATGTATCAATAAAAAACAGTTATGATTGACGGGGGCATCCACTTTATATCTACGTTTCTGAAGACATAAACTTGTTCCAAAGAAATCCGTCTTTCTTTTTCGATGCCCGGCGAAGTTTGGCCTGCGGACGAAACGCCACGACGCCTAACACCGAATAAAAATAAATACGGAGAGGGAAGGTGTATCGATTCAAAAATCCATACCCAACGACCAGAGTCGAACCTGTCAAATCGATGAGTTTATTCTATTTATTGCCTTGGCAACGCACTCTGCATCCCATCAGCATTACAAAACACGACGCGCGGCGTGTGAGGGCAAAGGGGATAATCAGAGAAACAGCAGCGGTGAGAAGTCGGGAACGAGGCGGCGAGAAGGCTGTATCCGGAACACGGTCGGGCCTACCACGAGGAGCACAAAGAGACGAGCACGGCCCGCTTCCTGGCGATACAACTCTGTCTGAGCGGCTGGGTTCACAGAAACAAAATGCGATTTCTCAGTTCCGGAATGTTTAAGGTGCGAGGAGTTCTCGGGGGAAAGAATAGGGTTGTTCCTAACTCCTTACATGGGACGGTGCAAATCTTTTGGAATGGAGTACCTGATTACATTGCATTATCACTCGAGAACTGTATGTTTGTTATAACTCAAATTGCGTACATTAGGTAGAAGTAATATTTTATGACAAAAAATGATTATTCCATAAACAGCTTACAAAACCATTTATGTTCTGGCTTATTGAAAGTGCAAATTAAATTTATGTTCGGGTTTTTATACTATCCAAAGTTTGCCCCATAACGTAATTAACGTTTCTTTCTCGATATCTTTCTCCGTACTTCTCATTAATTTGTATTACAGGAAACATTTTTTCATCTCGTTTTCTCTCCATCCAGAGGAAGTGTTTTCTACTGCGTGTAATTGTGACGATAAATTACAGAATATATCTTTGCAATTACTGGCTATTAATTTTTTGAATAAACACGAATAAAAGTTCGCATGTGTGGCCTCAGTAATGGCATGTCTCCTCAATTTAAAAAGGGCTGTAAAATGGGCAGTTGCGTTCTCAAGACGCGGCATTGAAACAGCATTTCGAAACGGAGAATTATCGAAGCCCACCTTGAGAAGGTCTATTGTTCGTAGAGAAGAAAATCCTAACTAGCGCTATTGCTCACACGACGTATCGCGGCCCGCGCCAGATTGACCCAAGAATCTTACTTGATCACCCGCCAGCTCCGGAGGCCATGCAAATGCGCTGAGAGGGCTGTAATTACCAAGAAGGTCTCTTTCGCGTCGACTACCCACGTTGCAGGCGGGCGCCGATGGTTTATCCAGACCCGTGCAGAAGAGCGTTGCGGCGCGGGCATGTGCCAGAAAGAATCAACGCGTCCTACGGAACTCGATTACATTATTTGCGGCGTGAGACACAGAGTATGTAGAACTAATGGATGACTTTGCCCAGAAGTTCATTATTAATATATTTAATATTGCTTTCAATAGACAAAAATATGAAACAACACTGTCGAAGAAGGAAAGGAAAGTCCACGAAGACAACCAATATTTAATGTCTCAAAGTGATGTTATTAACAATGAAAAGTAATAATCAGGGCGAACAAATAACAATTGTAGACTCGATAATGTAAATAAATTGAAGGACTTTCCGAATCATGGCATTTGGTCATAGTTCCATTGAAAACATTTCAGTTTGTGGTCACAATTCTATTCAAAACATTTCAGTTTGCCGGCGTTTCAGAATATTTTAATTTCATGTTCAAGGTTAATACTACAAGCAAAAGCAGCAATACTGTTAATAAAAAAGAGCAATGCATTAATACTCATTGTGTTATTGCACTTGTGTTATTATTAGCTCTGAAGATTCAATTTAAAAATTCCGAAACGTTGGCAAACTGAAATGGGTTAAAGTTGATTTGAACTGTGACCAAATCCGGAACATCCTCAAGTCTTGCAAATACTTAAATTCACAGAGGTAAATATTATGATTATTAAAACTAAGTAATGGAATGACGCAATAGTGTCGACAACATTAGTTTTAGAGCCATAAGTAAGGATACGCGCAAATAAAATTTTAATAAAAATGAAGCTTCGTCATTGTTGGACACAAAATTGAATGAACTTTTACTAATAATTTTACTAATTTAATCCTAGGTGGATATGATAACAGAATGACATCAAGCTTACTTAAAGACAAATCACTGCGAATAAAGTACTTGACTCACAAATTATCAAATCTTTAATTTTTTTCTCTCTAAGTAAAGATGAATAATATTTTCGCGCAAATGAACAAAATAATAAAATTTAAATATTTACATATCAGATAATAATAAAGTCAGAAAAACTGTGGAAGTTCCATGCAAATTAGACAATGTTATAAAAACTTGTAGGCCTAAAATAAAGTAAGAACTCTGTAAGTTAAATGAGTTAATAAATTAATTGTCGGATAGTTAAAATGGCGTACACAATTTAAGTAATTCAGTAAATAATTTTGAAAAAGGTATTCCATTATTGTGAGTTAATATTAATAAAACATTGTGGATTTTTTCAATGCAATAAATATAATTACTTTATAATAATTATATTTAACTATGTGGTCTTTACCTTACTAAAATAACTACAAATAAAGTAACATAACATTAACTCATCATCTTATTCCCAAGTTTCAATTATTTTCATCCCCTCATAAAGCCATCAATTTTAATAAAAAGAAACACGTCGGCGGCGCGTAGTACGAATACAAGACAACGCAAGCTACCACATGTTGTTCGGACCCAAACAAATTCCCCATCAAAGAACACGCCGAAATGAGGCGAAATATGTCTTCTTCATCCGGTGGGTCGCGTGTTGTCGGTCGCACACGGCAGCCTAGGTGACCCAGCGCGGTGCGGCGTGGCGAGGCGAGGATGGAAAAAGTCGATCCCGACGGAAATCCGATCGCTGCCGGAGTTTTTTTCTACTTTTTTAGTTTTTTGCTGTTGTTTTTTGACAAGTGGCACGCGCGACCGAAATTCCATAGAGAATCGTTTAAGGTCGACGAGATCAAAACTTGCAGCTCGTAAGACGAATGCAAAAGTGGGTTGGAAAATTTACTAAGGAATCGGAGTACATAGAAGCTCTTTGTTTTTATGATTCGGGAGAGAGAAATTTAATTTTCAGTGGCTTGGGACGTAATTGATCACGAAGCTAGAAATTTTCAGCAAAGAGACGTTCATGCTAGAAAATATTAATTTCTCCAACAACTAATATAATCATGGATTGAAACATTGCAAGGCGTTTAGTGTTTATAATGTATTAGTGGTGTGATGCAACTCTTACAATGTCGCTACTTTTTATTGCCAATGATTATATGTACGTAACAATGTGAGTCTGCAAGATACACTTCACTGGATTTTAATATAGTTGTAAAGGGTTTGAGTAAAACATTATTTGACATAATCTGTAATCATGAAACATTAAATGCTGTTAAAGAAGAAGCAATTTTTCATTAATACGAGGTTATACATAATACAGTTGATGTGAATGATTGAATTATTGTCAATAATCAATTGTAAATACTAATATAAAAGGTATTATCCTGACTTTACTAATTAATCACTCGTTGCTCACTACACTAACATAAAAATGACTTAGGTAACTAGATACTTTAAGAATTCCGCATAAAAGTGGTCGTATACGCGCAAACCCAGCTTGCTCGTTTAGAGCCCACATAGGCGATTTATTACTACGACTTTTCCATCTTCGTATCCCGTCCATATCAGTAATATTTCCACCAGGGATGATGAATGAAGGAATGCTGTAAACGACGACAATGATAAGTCGAGAAAGTGGGGGTGACTAAAGTTCATCATCCCGCTTTGTGTGCTTCGAACAGTGCATTCATTGACCGGGTTTCGCGCTCCAGCCTCGAAGCGAGGAGGGGGGGGGGGGCGACGGTCCCCTATTATACAGCAGACGCTTGCTTGATTAAAATATTATTGCGTGTGAGCGTTTCCGGAGGCCGTTGGCGGCAGATGGGCGCTCCCCCGGCTGCCTGGCCGGGCCGGGCCGGGACGACGCCGCTCACCGCGACGCCCCGCGACGCGTCGCAATGTGACGCGGGTTTCCCCCGTGACGCGACGGCGACGGCGCGCGCGGACGCACGTTGGCTCGACGGATCGTTGAGAGACCGACGCCCACGCGAAAATTGTCTCCGGAAGCGACGCAGCGGCCGTTGGAATATTAGTTAACTCATTTTAAATCTCTATGTTAGCGTTCGTTTTATTACTATACATGAATAAAGGGCTAGGGTGACCTTCTTTATTAATAGATAATTGGATTTAATAAATAATTAGATGACGATTCGATCTTAAACTTCATATCTTATTCAGTTGTGTGAAACTATGCAAGAGTTTAAAAAAATAGAATTAATACTTCAGTTTATATTTAGATTGACTCTTAACGCGTTTGTGATTTTATCTAAATAGAAAGTTTTCATTTTACATTATTTTTTTAACTCTACAAAATCCATACACTTCCAGACTCCTTTTGAAAATGATCCTATGTTCAGGATCTGAACGTCATGTAATTATTTGTAGAGTACAAGTGGCTGTTAGTGAACTAAGTCGTCAAAACTCATCAATTCCCTTGTTAACCCATTGCAAACCCAAAAGAGATTAGACTAAAGTCTTTTGAGGGATATTTTTGGAGAAGGCCTATATTGATTTCCCGTTCACTTCATAGTTTGTTTCCAAACCATAATAGTTTTACTTTCTTCATTCTTATTAAAAATAAACACCAAAGAAGTTTATCATATCAGTGATTTTTTTACGTGATGGTAATTTCTAATTGGTTTAACATTATCATTTTTTTAAACATTAGCAATTAATAATTTTCTTGAAATGTGTGTCGGTTCTTGATTTTCTTGTCTGGCAAAAATCAAAAGGATATCGGTAACATTTATGTCATGAAGGATCTCTCATCAAAATTTTAAATTGCAGCAATTTCACATAATTGTAGGCACGTCATTAACTCGATTTAAAAATCGATTTTCAAACCAGCAATCTTTTTCTCCGCCTTGAATTCAATTTCTATAGCTTAATTTACGGAGTAAAATCTATTATGATTGTTGAAAGGTATAAAACACATTTTTTATTCATTAACTTTAAACACATATATTTCAGTGAGAGGTGAGTCATTAAGGTGATGAGTGAATTGAAATCTTGGCAGAAGCTCATCTATAGAATCGATCAAATGATTACAAAAGAAATTGTCCAATATACAAAAGTATCGAAGTGAAGTTTCCAGGATTGCGTAAATATTAATGTGGTGGCGTCTTGCCATTATATTTCAGAAACTTTTTCCTAGTTTATAAAAACAGCAAAATTATTAAGAAAGGAGATATTTTCAAACTTTTCTCTCAAACAGGTGGTTTATCTTAACAGCTTCGATCAAATTATGTAATGACAAATATCCCCAGTTAAAGAGAAATAATGAATCAGCCCCAAAATCACCATCGAATACTTCACATCGAGCGGAAAATATTTTCACCGGAAACTGATGTCACGCAGATATCCGGAGCGATATGATGAAAACACACATAATAAAGTTCCCTAATGAAGACTCAAGAGTCCTTGAACCGAATATTGCCTCAAAACCTCCTAAGAAAGCCCGCTTATCAAAACGACAAATAATTTTTAAGGATCACGTGGCCGATAGTATTATCTCTTGTTGATAGTGAATATCACCCTGGAGAGAGCCTCAATCACTCTCAATTTGTTTTAAGAGCTTGCGATAATTTTACGCACAACGTCGAGATCCTTGAGGTTATCAGAAGAAAGTTTCAAAAGAGCGCAGAGGGACAGCTGCACGACGCGGCGACGCCACTTCAAACAATTATAAACATCAGCCAACTGTAATCAACACTAATCAAAATACCTCGATCAACTCTAAGATTTCACGTACAGCACAATGAAAATTTTATACAGCAGAAGTATGTGTAAAAGAAACGGAGATTAAATTTAAAAACTCTAACTTCAAAATATAAAAATACATTTTGTCGCCTCTATGAAAGCGAAATCAAGTCCCTTATCATAACCAAAATGAAAACTCGTTATGGTTATCTTTGAAAATAGGTAGTTATTTATGACACGAGTGGTAAAAGAGATATTTTATTTTGCGAGTACGGAAGGTTATTATTTGTTATATGAGGCTGATTAGCAGAGTGGCGCAATCTTACGAAAAATATAAAATCACTTATATCATGTGAGCTTTACACTATTTTTAGACAGCCTTCGGTATTCATTTTATTTTTATGTAAATATATACACCACTCAACGATTCATTATGGTCACTGGTAGCAGCTGATGCTGTCACATGAAATTATTTTGTCTTTGCTTTGTTGCATTGTCAAATTTATCTGAACACTTCAGCATCAACTCACTTTTAGCACTAGTGCAAGAAATTGACTTTTATCAAGCTTTGCCTCCCCTGAGAGAATCGCTTGTAGTAGAGGCGGGCAAAAAATATATCTGTGACACTGGGACAGAAGCTCAGGAAACTTGTAAAACCAAGTGACGCTGGTGAAGTCGAAAACATGATTCGTCGCGCCAACTTATGGCGTCTCCACACATTCGGCATTCGCCGGGCAGCGTGCTACTGATCGCGCAATCCCGAACAGTAGATGTGCTCGGTATATGTGTCCTATGGACCGACACGCGGTGGGTAGTGCGAATACCGAATGTTCGGCGCTCGGCGAATCGTAAGCTATCCGTCTTCACTACTCGGGTTTCGCCGAATGCCGCATGTGAGGAGCCGCCTTTAGGCGAATGCCGAATGTTTGGCGCTCGGCGAATCGCAAGCAACCCGTCCACACTACTCGGGATTCGGCGAGCGGCTGCTCGGGATTCGTCGAACGCCGCATGTGTGTAGCCACGCCCGAACATTGCAACATGCGCGTGGAAGCTGGAAACGGTAGGGCTGGGGCGGGTGGCGCCGGAGGGCAGCGGCGGCGCCGCCTCCGCCGCCGCCGTCCGCAGTCACCGCTGCGGTAAATCACGCGGAGCCCGTCGCGCCGGTGCGCGGTCTGACGGTCGGTCGCGCGTCCGCGGCGGCGGCGGCGGCGGCGGCGGCGGCGGCGCCGCCGCCACCGTCCATCATCCCGCGGTGAAGACATAAGCCCGCGCCCGCTCGCCCGCGCGCCCCGCGCGTGGGTGCTCGCCTCCAATAAACCCGTCGACAAACGCGCCTATTCCGCCGGCGCGTTTACAACGAGCGGCCCGCGCTGCCGCTGTTGCCGCCGCCGCCGCCGCCGCGGTCTTTACGGCACCCGTGCGTCTTTCCCTGCGATTCTGCTCGCTTCTGGGGTGACGGAGGAGGAGAGGGTGAAGAAATGATGTGAGGGAATGGAGATGGTGGGGAATGCGATGATGGAAAAGGTTGCTGTGGTAAAGTTGTTGTTGTAGGTTGTTATTGTTGTTGTTGTTGTTGTGATGGTGGGGTGGGGGTAGTGGCGATGGTGCTAGAGGTGGCATGTGAGGTGAGAATATGATGATAGCGATGGAAGGAAGTGGAATAGTGGAAGAAATGAAATGGAATGGAACGAACATGTGGAGTGGAGTGGGAGAAGTGAAAAAGGAGAAGGAGGTGGGAAGGTGGTTTTTTGGAGAGGTGCTCTAAGTGGTGGTGGCGACGGTGTTAAAAGTGAGAGGTTGCTGATCAATGCAACCCCCTCGACGCGAGCTTTGGAAAACGAAGATGTGACGATGGGACAAAGAGTGACACTTTCTGACAGTTACACTTGCAAGCAGCCAAAAATACTGACTGAGAAGGAAACGGCGATGCAGATGAAGGAAGTTGAGATGAAATGGGGGATTCGTGAGCAGGGAGGATTTGAGCTGGCGGGAGAAAGAGGAGGAATATGGAGCTGTGAAACAAGTGATTTCAAACGCACCCGAAGCAACGGTGACTTGGAACGCAAGCACCAGAGGTCGGTCAAAGGTATTTTCGGGGATGAAAGTAGTAAAAGTCAGAGAGCGCGTGGGAAAGGCGAGGGTAAGGAAAAATATATCATCAGCGAAGAAGAATGACACGACAGGAAGCGGAGAGGAGAGTTCAGAGTGGTAGGGATGGCGCGGGGGAGGAGACGGCAGCACGAGAGTCGGGGATGCAGGGAGGAAGAGGCGGGAAGCAGAGAGCGCGGAGGTGTTGATGGCAAAGGGTGGAGGAAAGGGCTATTGTGGTGGCGGCAGGGCGAGGCAATCCGCTCTCCGCGCCTCATTACGGAAATGGGGCCCGTGGAATCGCGGTTTCGCGGGAAAAAGCAGGCCGCCGCCGCCGGCGCCGAACAGCCTTTCGTGAGGGGCAGTAAATCCGACGCCGGCGCGGAAGCTGTTGGGCGCGTGCAGCTCCTTACGCCGAAAATACTAAACAATGGCCCCTCCACGCTTTTGTCTCTGGCGGCGCGGAACGTTTTTATGCCCCGTGTAGGCCGTGTCCGCGCGCCTGATTAACGTCTACATTAAAATTATGCCCCCCCCCCCGCTACACCAGCGACAAGTGATGATTCACTCCCATATCGGTAGCAATTTCTAGCTGACTGTTTCGATAATAGATTTTAACTGCATCTTATATTCATACAATAGCGTACGTATATGTTGGATATCAAATAATTGTACTGTGCACTTTAATTTATTTTGTTCGCAAGTTATTATTGAGAAACCATCCAATGTATTAAAAGATATGACTCAGATGGTAGTGAATCTATTATATTTATCTGAAGAGTGTACTCTTCATGTTCTCTTTGATCCAATCAAGAGTTATTTCACAAGAAGAGTCAGATAATACTCACAGCTCGCCAGAGCTGCTCTTGAGAATATCTAAAAAGCACCGGCCACATGTTTTTGAATGTTTTAATCAAATACGTTCAAAAATCAATAGTACTAAACCCTTCGATTGACTGGGACGAGCATCTCGTGTTAAAACATAAACGATATATTAATTTGGCCAGATAAATCACGATTTATTATTTCGTGGTAAACGAATTTGACACCCTAATCATCGGTTTGGGCTAAATTGCCGCTGTTGTAAACTCCGTGTAGCGGCGGTCTCAGAAACCCATAACCCTCCCTCCCGCCCGAGGGCTTGGGGCTGCACGCCAGGTCCACGCGCTAGGGCGTCCCGCCCTGCCCTGGCCGCGCCGAACAACCCCCGCCCGCCCCGCCCCGCCCCCTCATTCCCCGCTCCCTCCCCGGCGGAGGGCCGCCGAGTGTCGCCCGGGGGCAGGGAGGGGAGCGCGGCCAGGGGTACGGACCCACTTAGAAGAAATTATCTTCGCTTCCCAGGGGTCAGGCCCCGCCCCCACTCGGCCGCGCCGGAAAGGGATCGCCTCGTGTCAAATCTCAGCGCGGAAGGTGACAAAAGCGCTTCATTGGACGACTTGCGAGTTTGCTGCCTTTTATTAATGCGCTTGTAAGCGAGAGATTCTCACATCTTTGGAAGGAAAGCTACATTGAAAATTTCACATTGAGGGGTGGACTGGTGAAATGGGAAGAAATGAGATAAGTCAAAAATGATTTTCTTATCTCAACTCATAATTTAAATTTTCACTTGGTTTCTTCAGATAATTAGAAAACCAAAAAAGGAAATAATTGAGGAAATTACATCAATAAGCAAACTAATTCAACCATCTTATAGAAACCACCTTACATGTGAATAACGAAAATCAATTATTTTCTAATATATCACATAGCTACATAACTCCCAATATACAAGTTTTAAGAACGCTATGAAATGCAATTGCTTCGTAAATCATCGACACAATTGCTTTCAACAAAATATAAATTTTCTACAGTCTCCAGCTGCATGCATAGCAACATGATTTCGAATGAGACATTATTCTCCCAATTTCTTTACTGATTTTTAAACCATTTGGATTAATTACCTCTACTCTTAAAATATCTGCGTCTTTTTGAAACTGTATTACATTATTATTTTACATCCTAATCACTGAGTTCGTGACTTCTCAGCCGGGATCAAGGGTTAGTTGTCTTCTCAGGCGAAATAGAGACAGTGGTTTTCGACGGGATTATTTTTAAACGTGAAATATGGGCTTTCTATTGTGGCTTTATATCTAATATCCTCTGACAGGCTGCGTCCAAGTTGGAATCAATAGTCTCAGGACGGGGCCTCGGCCCCTGTAAGAGCTCAAACGAAGATGGCGGGCGCGCGTGCTTACTATCGTGAAATATTAGACGAATATGTCTTGCTCGTGGAGATAAAAGCCGGTTCAGGAAACAGGAGTAACAGGTTGCTTGCTACGTTTACAATGCCCTGCAAGTTGCTGAAATGTTTACGGTGCCGCAGGTCATGTTAATGTTAGAAACAGTAGCTATCGTTTCACAGAAAATCGCTCAGTAGTTTTTGTGGAAAGGCAAAACGCGATGTCAACGTTCTTTGTACAATTGACTCAACGATTTCCAAAAATTGTGTGTTTACACAAACATGCAAGTTATCATCTTGGTTACTCGAATACACAATTCACAATCAATACACAAATATTCCATACAAATTTAAATTTCAATAAAAAAACAATAAATATTTGAACTGATACAGAAGATAATTTTTAGTCAAACACTCAATCAAGTAATGGCTTCTTTAAGTGACATACGAATAAATTACGTTTAAGATTGAGAAGCAAAAACGGCTACAAGAACTTTTAGGTGCACATTTTTTTTAAAATTTACTATTAAATTCATCTCATTATAAGGAATGTTCGTTTATTAACGTCCTTATTAATAATGCACGCGCAAACAAATTAAGACGGCCAAGTTTTTCTCAACGAAACTGACACTTCAAGGAAAATTCGCAGAGGAAGTAACTGTCATCTAACAGTTTCGCAATTATTTCGCAATTTCGTCGTCCTTTTTTATCAGCCAACATTAACACATAGTTTTTCACTCTAAATAATGTATGTACGTAACAGAAAATGAGATATAATATTTATGAAACTGGCTCGTGCGGTGTGAGCTGCACTTTGTACCTTGAATGTGTCCATCACTATCAATAACCTTCACAGGATTGTTGTGTTCAGACGGGGATCGGGCTTTCGTCGCGCAATAACATGTTCAGAATAAAAAGAAAGTGCTTTGTAAGAAAGACGCAAGCACTGGAAATACTATTCTGTGAAGGGGAGTTATTATTATATTTTTTTCTAACATTTAATAGAGATTGAAGCGAAGAAATTATGTTTTACGCCAGACATCCATCAATCAAAATTTAATGCTTATAACAATACTGTTTCGTATCTGCGATTTTCAATATTGTATGGATTGAGGTATTAACTGCAGTAAGGGACATTCTCCAATCAGCGATAGAGACAAAGATATGAAGGAAAGAAGTGTCAATAAACCGTACTCCTAAAAGTAATTTTCAAACACACAAGTACATAGGAACAAAAATGCATAAATGCATTCGTGTATTTTGCATTTCATCAACACACACACACACAATAGCTACACAAAATAATCTGGTAAGAACATTTATTCTGAAGAATCTGCCGAATGTAGGGCCAGTGTTCTTTTCTGTATGTCCCCCTTAAATCGAGAACATTCTGACAAAACAATGAGCGAGGTGTGACTTATTTCCCCCGGCAAATACAGAAGGATCTTCATCAAACTTTGCAGAGAGCACCCAAAACCCTCCAGACGAAAAGTTTGGTATTGTTCGCCCTGCTTTGGGTTGGCGAATATTTGAAGGCGGCCGCCCGTACCGCGGGCTGCCGACGCTCGAAGTGGGCGGGACTCACCGTGCGAGGCGGCGGACGCGCCGTAGGGAGAGTGCATCTGCTGGTGGTAGTAGCGCGCGGCGGCGCGGTGGTGCGGGGTGCCGGCGCGCTCCGCGCCGGCCAGGCTGGAGTGGTGGTGCGCGGCGAAGAAGGAGGACATGTGCTCGGCGACGGCCGACGACATGTCCTGGTGGGCGTCGCCGGCGCCGCCGCTGCCGCCGGCGCCGCCGCCGCCCAGCAGCGCGTTGGGGTCGAGCCCCGCGGCGCCCATGGTGGCGGCCTGCGCCGACGCGCCCGACACGGGCGACGCCGCGGACTGGTGGCCCACCACGCCCAGGCGCGGCGGCTCGTACCAGCGGTGGTGGTGGTGGCCCGTCTCGCTCGCCGTCATGTCCATGGCTGCGCGAGGGGTTGGCGCCGGGGGGCGGGGTCGCTGCTGAAGGCTACTACCGCGACTGGTGCCGGTGCTGCTGCTGCTACTGCTGCCGCGGTGCGCCGCGGGTCGCGAGTGCGGCGGAGGAGGAGGCGGGCGCGGGCGATAGCACGCGTGGGCGGAGGAGGAGCGGGGCGGGGAGGGGCGGGGCGGGGCGTTATCGGCGACGCGACGCTGCGGGCGACCGGGGCCTCATGGCCGACGCGGGGTGGGCGGGGGAGGGCGGGGCCGGGGGCCGGGGAGGCGCGCTCACGCGCTCCGCGAAGCGACGCGCGCCCGGCAGTCGCCGCTCATCCTGCCCAGGGCCCTTAGCTGCGATCGCCGCCCTGCAACACACACACACACGGTCGGTCAACACACACTGCACGACACTTGCAGGAGGCATACTATCATTTCACAATAACTGAAGGCAAAAAAATAATTTTGAATGTCATAGTCAAGTATATACAGTTAAATGTTTCGGACAGTGGGACTTAATTTTAATTCATTAGTAATTGGAAGTTAATGCAGAAGTATGTCTCAGAATAAATACTGTATCATAGTATCATCATACTGTATCATAGAAGTATCATAGGTCTTATGGCGTGAACTTTGAGCTATCGTTCAAAAAGTGTGCAAACCAACTTGCTTTTGCAGTTCGTTACTTTTTTTCTTTTTTTTTCTTTCTTTTCATTTACGAACTATTTAGAATTTTAAAACATCTTAGATCATTTTCTTGGACATACGTCAAAGTACTTGCAGAATTGGTTCTTGAATTTTTAAATACTTATAGGGATTATTTATTTAAACTGTCGAAATATAAAATCAATAACATTTACGATTATAAAATAAATTAAATTGGAAAGGTATTTTTTTATTTAATTTTTTCATACGTATTGCCACGTTCTGCATAACTATTTGTGGCTCAATAATTGACCGGAATTAAATTCGAAGAAATCATTTATACCTTTTTAAAAATATTTTGTTATTTATAATTGCTTTTGCTTGTGCCTTTTTATGCCAGTATACAACTTGATATTAAAGGAAGTTAATCCCTCTCATCACCAATTCAAAGTATTAGAGGTCGGAAACAGTGCAAGTGAAAATGCCCATAAAAGTAATTGCTACATAAGCTACTGTATCCCTTTCATGCGTGTATTAGTGGTTCAGAATGATCATTTGAAGTGTCTGCACCGCTGAAGATTCCATGATACGAATGGCAATAAAAGACTGGCTCATAAGGACGCCCTAGTGCAGGAAAGAATCTTGTTTTCCATCAGCAAACACGCCGTCGAGTATCTAAGCCCACTCATCTAAGCTTTGACCGGATTATTTCGAGGACTGACATCATATCTTTAGATATAAAGATCTCAAATCAGTACGCCGCTACCTTCTGAATCAGAATCGAAACTGAATGAACCTTTTACCCAAGTCCATTGCGCTGAACTCGGTGTGCGCTGCGTTCCTCGCTTGATGCAAGCCGAGAGCAAATGACTGTACACCAAATCTAAATTCTTTGAAAGAGTCTCGATGCATTTTTCTCTCTAATTTCCATATACATTACAGATATCTCACGCCTTGAAACGATAAAAAATATTGCATTATAAATCGTATTAATGAAAGAAAGCACAATATTTTTATGGTGTCAGGAAATTAAGAGAAATTGTTTCAACTCCTCAGAAAGGGGGGGGATTTACGTAATAAAAAAATGTTTTAACGCAAAATGAAACTTTTAGGCAACGGTCAATTTCGACGCGTTACGAGAAGTTTGGACACTTAGAACCTAATTGCAAAACTCAGAACTTCACTAAAAAAAACATAGCTTCACATTTATTTTTTTGAATATTTTTTAATCTGTTCGTGGCAGTTCAACGCAGCGGTGCGTCTATTCCTCTAGGAGCACTGACTCTTGGCGTAGCCGTCTGGAACCACAAGGAAGCGCGGAGGCGGAAGGAACCGCGGTGCAACCCACTTCCACGCCCACGCCTCACGAGCGGGGAGAGTTCGGGGGCGTGGGCGGGGCGGGGCGGGGCGTGCTCAGACACGCGCACGCGTGCACGCCACCCGCTCGAGCAATTCGCGCGTGCAATACCTCGCGACGCACTTCGTCCCCCAGCACCGCTCCCAACTTGTCCCCTCCCGGTCTGTCCCATGGGTCCCCGCGTCGCGTCGCGTCGCGTCCCATCGCGTCGTGTCGACTCCCCGCCCCACCGCCGCGCCCCGCTCCTCCGCCCTACATGTGCAGCGGCGCTATCTATAGGAATCTTAATTAAATTAGCAACAGAGGATTTATCGTGCACACGCATCGCGGCGCGCCGCGTCACGCAGCCCCCACCCCCGCCACGCGCCACCCCCGCGCCGCCCTCACTCCGCCCCCGCGCGCGCCGACGCCACCCGCGAGCTCGCACCACCCCACGCCGCCCCCGCCCCCGCCAGCGCCGCAAGGGGTGGCAGCAAACACGTCCCCGCGACAACACCAGGCATCGCATAAGGCTTACTGCGAAAGGAACATCCTCTAAAAGTTCAACTCCATGCAGTGGAATGCAATTCAAGATTGCCTCATTTTACGTGGCCGTCAGACCTGCCGTTCCGTCTGACCACGCAAATTTTGCTTCGTTCCTTTCGCCATATGGCAGCGAAAGAAGGTGTCACTAGGGCGACGAAACAAGAGATTAGAATTTAGCTCAAAGGCGTCTTTTAGGCTTGAGGATCTTTTACATGCAGTAAATCTACAAAGTGAGACAGCCAGCTTTACTTCCCCTCCGAAGGAAGTTGTACAAAGATTTTTTTCGCACGTAAAAAAACCACGGCTTTGGTATAACAGTCCGATACGCTAATCACCATATCAACGAAGTACGATTTATTACTTTTTCAAGTTTTATTGGTTTTTGTAATTTTACTGCTTGTTATTAGATTTAGTTATTAAATTTTATTCCACCTAGTGAACTTTGCATTATCATTTTGCCGAAGTCCCATAATAGGATTCTGCCCTTTCGCGGGCACATAATACAATATCAGTAGATTCTTACGAAAAAAGGTAACAATTTACAATCAAATAATTTATTGCACTTTGTCCAATCCTAACTCCATAATGTTTCGCTGCTACACGCTGGAATCAGACTGAATGATTCAAATTTATCAGGGATGGTTTTTTCCAATTCATCAAATAAATGAAAAAGGGAAAAGTGTTTTTATTATGTGCTGTGATTGTTATGCCATTTTGAGGAGAGTAAGTTCAAGAGAATGAGAGAGCTTTTTGACAATGTCCCGAAGTAAACAACGCGTTGCTATCTTTCAGTTAATTTAGCCAGAATTTTCTTCAAAATTCGATCCAACGCGCATATTATGGGCCACTGCTCCCCCTATATATCTCTACTACTTTCTCTATTTGTTTTTTCACATTTGCGTACATAATTCTTATTTCATCCAAAATTGCCAAAACATTTTTTTACCATTTTATACACTTTTATTCCATTATGAATTAAACTTGTTTTTGTCTCGTGGATGAAAACTGAGTTTTCGTGTCTCTTAAAAACGATATAGTATTGTTTTTATAAACTTTAGACAATCACTAATAACAATGCTAAACTAGATAATTTTATAATCCCTTCTTTACACCTAATGCGCGTACTTTTCTGTGCATTCTTCGCGACGAAATAATCAGAGAAAGAATTATGGAATTCCACGCAAACGCAATTTTCCGCTTTGAGCGGCAAGTCTTCTCAGAAACAACCTGAAGCAATCGATTCACCACAAGGGTGGGCACGTAACCTACCTTTCATTCCTTCATAAAAGCACATAAGATATTTAAATTCGAAGTAATCAGCATAATGCAATGATTGTTACATACGAGCGCAATTAAGCGCAGTACAAGGAGTTATATCGAAATAAATATTTAACGGCGCCGTCCCACGCATCGCCTTGAGACGGACGAGTTCGTCTCAGGGTTTCGCGATAGAGGCAAAGCGACGCTCGCGCTTTCATCAACGTCCCGCCATACGTCTGGCAAGATTTCAATATTTCCCACTTTGAATTCATGCTTTCAGCGCACGCCCATACACATCTCTCCATCCATCCAAAGCGATCATTCTGCAGATACATTTGCATTTTTCCGTGCACATCGAAGAAACATGTATTCAGAAATGTTCGTCATTTGTGTCATTTGCGACGTCACGGCCAAGAAAAGTTGCTCGCGATGAGTCGAGCCGCACGCGGCGAACTTCAACATCTTATTGTTGTTTACGAGCAGACGTGATTCCGCTGATCAGTCGTTATTCAGCGAAGGATTCATTTGTGTTTCATCCCCACGAACGATGTCCTAATCGCCAATATAAATTAGGCTAGCGTACGAACTATTTCGCTGTTCGGCGCGCGCGCGCGTAGGTTTGTTCATCACACAACGCCGCCGGAGTAAGTGATGCCGATAAATTATCCACGAATGACTCTATCAAGCATGACGGACTCTGCGGGGACACACAGCGCTTTGGCATACAGACGCGGCGTGGGCGGCGGGGGTGGCAGTGGCGGCGGCGGCGGCCCGCCGCGACCACAGCGCGTCCGCGGAGGTTTGAGCAAACATTTACAATAAGCCATTTGAGGCGGGTAAATACAGCGGCAGGTCGATAGCACGAACGCACGGACGGCCGCGAGGCGCGGCGCGGCGCGGTGCGGCGCGGTGCGGCGCGGAGCGACAGTCGCGGGTCCTACTGTAGGCCTATTTATATCCGCGCAAGATAACGTCAACGGGCGACGCAGGCGGGTGACGCGGCGGGCGCGGGCGGGTGCCGGCAGCGGTCGCGCGAGCCACGAAGCCCGTAGAGCGCCCCCGGCGACAGCGGCGTCGCGACGCCACCCGCTGCCCTGCGCCGCGCAGCGACCTGTCAGTTCGTTACGCGAAGCTTTTCATTCGCGCTGAATGCGCCGCGCGCGACTTTTGTTGCGTTCGGGTGAAAAGTGTGCGGCGCGGCGCGTGTTTTCGGAGGACGTGCTGGGGAATGCGTTGTGTAAGTGGGGGGAGTGAGATACTTGAAAAGAATGTTTGCACCCCACGTGTGGTTATTGTTTGTAGAGTTTGAGGAAACGTACCAGCCAAAATGAATATCACGTCTTTCCCGAAATCGTACGTTCGATTTGTGTCTGACACCCTCAATATAGAATTCAAAACTGAAACTGCTCCGGAGTACATAAATAAATGTTAGAACCAATAACATGATAATCATGTGATAATCACATTTACAGATAACATAAAATTGATCGTATCAATTGTGTTAAAGATTTCAAATAGACACAGATGTTGTCTTTCGTGTTTGGCGATAATTCATTACTATTTAACTGTCAACACTTTCTTGTATCAAACAGTAAATGTTTGCACTTGCAATATTTATCTCTTGTATCCGTGTCACTTCAAAACGTTATTCTGATAACTACGGTAAAAGAGATCTCTGAACGCAAATACCGTCGCATCTTCGTTACGTGTCGCAACAAAATATTTCACACTACTTAACGTATTCTCTGTGTACAATACTTTAACAATAACAATCGACGTCGGTATTATTTAACTGAGTAAATACTTATTTCAGAGAAGACATGATTCAGTTCAAAACCCACACGGATATTTCTCTTAACGTATAGTGCCTATTCGTCGATTTCTCAAAGGAAAAAGGAAGTACAAGAGACGTAAATTGTCTGAATTGCAAAAATAAAAAATGTTCTTATACGCAATATTTTGTTTTTCAAAGTAAAAGAAGTCAAGCACATCTCTAAGTCGTCCAAGATGCCCGCTACATCAAAGATGTAGGGCCTACACATTACAATATCGACGAAGCGTTGTAATTCAACATGTAAAGAATAAACGAAGTGGACGCATGGACAGATATTGCGTGTTAGAGATTTACATGGTCCCACAATTCGTTCATCGGTGACGAAATCATGTTTTCAACAGTTAGAAATACATACCGAGTTTAATAATGTGTTACGCCGTATAATACATACGTCATTTTCCATTATTTACCGCACGAGTAATTAGATATTTCAATTGACATATTTGTCCGAGGTAGGGTCGAACGTGTGCCTCAAACAGACACATCCACCTATGCACGCATTCTGGGGACGTTACTGCAGGGATGCAAGTGTCCTACCTTTCGAGTGTTCATACTACGTAGTCTACGTAAGCCATCATTGCAATCAGCAACCTATCCCAAGGACAAACCGTCCGACATCACCATTCGCAAACTCAAGATTCATTAAGCTTGTGTAAATCTTGGTTAAAACATCATGCCCCCCCCCCCCCCGACCTCACCTACGCATCGGACACGGCATGCGCCGATAACACTCGTAAGGCGCGCTCTACCACCGTTTGCAGACGCACTGCGCACGCAAGTCATCATAACACTCAACAGCGCAGCGTGGGCCGAACCATCTATCGCAAATCGCTCGCTAGGCACGTTTTTCGCCTCGCGGACGCGCGTGTGTACACACACACACACACACACACACACATACACGGTTGCGTAAGGCGTCATCAGCCGCAGCATCCCGAGGAACGGGCGCCGGGGCGTTCGCATCTTATCGGCGCACGTGCCCCGGCCGGGCGAAGGCCGGCAGTCGGCGGCGGGCGACGGGCGCGCGACCGGTTCGTGCGGCACGTAATCAGAACGCCGCCGCCGTCAAGTGCGTGCGCTTGATAAAAACAAAAATCGGGCGTCGCGCGGGGTGACGCTGCACTTTGGCAGCGGTGGCGCCGGCGCCACTTGACGTGCGGCCGGCCGGTGACGGTGGTGAAGAGTCGACGGTGAGGTGAGGTGCGGCGCATGCGAGGGCGCCGGGGACGGCGGGGCGGCGCGGGACCCGCACCTGTGAGCGCGCATGGCGGGGACTCCCGAGCAGGCGACGTCGGCCGCGATCGCAAAAGGCGCGGTTAGAGTGGACGCGATTTCAGTCGGCCGACATCGGACGATTTTCACTGACGGTCTGCACGCGATGGTTTACGGTCGTAGTGACCTCTTTCGAAGACAACCGAAAACGCTGTCGGAAGATGATTCGTTTGGATTTGTCCGTCCCGCCGAAATTTCGGCCAAAATTGGCTCCTCGTAACCGCCCTGTAAGGCGCCTGATCCGACGGCGAACTTCGCGAAGGGTACAACTTTGCACTGAACCGCACGGCTTGAACGATTTGCGGACATTTTGCGTAAAACTTTACAAAGAAGGGTGGGCAAGAGGAAATTTAAAAAAATATTATTTTCGTTTCCCAGTAAAAGATCATTGTTTTATACGACCCTCTGACTTGACACCTGGCGCCCATGGACCCCACATGTGACAGCGAAATGCACACTTTTCGACAGTGCAGGCGCTGAACAGTATGTTGAACATTAATTCTGGTTTCCGATTTATCGCGGCGACTCCGCTGTGCCTGTTACGAATGCGAACTTCGCCCAGCGATTGCTGGAAGGCTTCAGCGAATTGGGGAGCTGGCTGGGGGCCCTTCCCATAAAACTTTACAAAGGGATGGAGTTATGAAAGTGAGCAAAGGAAAATTTAAAACTTTTTTTTTTTTTTCGCTTTACAGTATTATCAGTTCATTGTTTAGTCCGAACTCTTGACTTGATATCCTGAAACCAGAGACCCCACATGCGCAATGCACATTTCAACACGCTACAGGCGCTTAACTCTGTGGTGAATATTACTTCTTGTTTGCGAATATGTTTCCATGGATTCCTTATAATGATCTTTGTAATGCGTAGAACATGTTAGAAAATAAGAAAAGGAATGCTCATTTTATGTCACAGTTGCGACGATATTTTATCGGAACAAATTCGTTGAAATCAATTAATATTCCCTGTTGGTAAAGTATTAGCTCCAATTCAACTTGTTTCAAATTCAGAGTGTTCTCTCCGCCTCTACAACATTTCGTGTTCTTTTTATTTTATGGTAAATCCATTTATTTTATTGAGAAAGTTTTTACTGCCTATTTCATGTCGTATTTCGTATATAAAACCTTATTTTGGGTTTAAGATAAAAATAACATTTTTTGCAGCCTACATCAATAACATGTTACCATCGATATAGTCGAATTTTTAAAACTAATACGACTTTTTCTTATTAAAAGAATAAAAAACGCACTATTCTAAACGGATAATACAATTTCAACACTTTAAAATCAATCATCACACAAAACTTAATACTAAATGTAATTTTTTTAAATGACAAATTCGGTTGATTAAAAATAATAACCAAAGGTATTCAAATCCATAACTTTGCTAATTCAGTTTCTTTGATTACACATACAAATATTTTTATATATACTCTTACATATTTTGTTCTCTTAGAAAGAAAGATAATTAATCGAACAATCGTTCGCAATGTGAATTCAACGGAAAGGCAAACTAAATAATATTTAATTAAAAAACATGGATGTAGAAGTTCAAGACGTTTTTCCAAACAAACATTTTCTGTGCGCGCTCTTGGTAACAAATAAGACTTTTTCGTTTCACAAGGAATATCCTCTTTCTGACATTGGCTGCTTAGAAAGGCAACTCGTAAATCTCTTCAAGTTCCTTCTTTCTTTTTCCTTTGCGGCATCGGGCAAACTGACGCCGTAACATTACCCTCTCGAAGAAACGAAAGACACTCGGCTTCGGATAATTAGGCAGCTGCGCATGTCAACAGGATAATCGTCTCATTTATCCCAATGCAATGCACTCAGCTAAAAACGGCCTACCCTTTTTCAAATTACAGCGCTTCACCAACACACGGATTCGGTTACCAACATCATAATTACCCGGCGCAGCAAAAAGCAAATTATTTACTTTGATTTTTGTAACACCAGAGCGCAGACAAAAAGAACGCATGTACGGATACGACTTCCGTCTGACGGGGCCGCCGTGCAAAACGAAACTGCACGGAGAGCACGTTTCAACACACGCATCCGGGAACGCGGACAAAAGCGAAGCGGCAGCATGCGTGCCCGTGATCGCGTCCGAAGCACCCCCTGCGTGCACGCGCGACGCTAGACGCCGCAGGACAACGCACTGCGTGACAGACGCGTGCAATCGCCCGACGCATCGCGCGAGATTTTTCGTCCCCTTGTGTTTGTCGCTATTGCAAGCCACGCCCGCGAGAAGCTCTCCGTGACTGCACACTACTAGGAGTTCGATTTCCGAAAACCGTATTTAATTCTTTTTTCGAACAGTATTCGCGAGCTGGATTCATCACTCCCCATTCCCAACTAACGTCAACATATGTTGGTTCTGATGTACGTAATTGTTGACACAATTCTCAAAGGATAAACCTAATTTAAACGTACAGAAGTTGTGTTATTTTATGTTACAGCTTCTCGATCTTGGTAAAAACCAGTGCAAATATTAGTCTTGGCGAAAAACATTTTGGTATCTGGGATAGAATTCTGCGTTACACCACACAGTTTAAATATCGTTTCACTGACAAAAATTACGAATGCCAGCACGCCAATAGGCATCATTGAGCGTTGCACATTTTATCGCTAAGTAAACGATAAAGTATTACGTATTTGAGAAAACCATGAGCAGGAGGCGCGTAGAATTTTGACGTGGGCACTATTTTTAAAAAGCATTGCATTTTTCAAATTTTGTTCTTGTATGATAAATTAAACATGTTGTGTAAGGGGGAAATAATTCGTAAATATTTGGATAAATCTTATTCTAATAGCGGAACATTATTAATGCTGTTTAAAAGGCTAGTAAACTGATATAATCCTTCGATATAGTAACGCACTTCAATCAGACTAAACCACAAGATGCTTCTGCTTTTGGTAAAAGACACCACTTCATCTTACTGCTAATATTAACATAATGGCAAAAAACATATAGACAACCGAAAGTATATTTATTTGTGAGGCACATCAAGACAATTACGGAGCACTGAGCGTAAATAATTCGCATCCAAAAAGACAATATCTACCTTAAATATCGTCGAAATATTTGTTTCTCTTCCGTGAAAACTGCGATTAACTGATACAACTCCCAACGAATAACACGAGTGATATAAAACATAAAATATCATTTAACGAAACCCAGTGTAGCATTTGTTGTGATCACCACTTATTCACACAACTCTCTTAACCGTCACGACTTGCATGTAGGACAAAACAACAAACTACGGATCGCCAGAGAAACTGAAATAAAATGCGTAATGATTCGAACGAAAAACATTATTTGCAATTCAGTGAATCAAATTTGCCAATGATTCGAACTTGGCGGTAAAAGCACATAATTGACGTTACATATTAAAAAAAGCATCGCCAATTCAGACCATCGTCCCTTCGCAAAAATGATACAACATGGAATGTGAGATTATAATAAGACTTCGAACATACTTTTCGCGAGCAGTCGATATTTATACTCTGCAGACAGAATCCAGTAAACTACGCCATGCGAAACTCTTGTTCGCACATTTTAAAAATCATGATTAACTTTCATACCCAACGCAAAAATAGCATTGGAGGGCAATAGCTCTTGGAATCCAATGCATCATATAACTCATGCCAGGCACACAAACCGCAATGAACCGTCAGTTGCACATTTCAAAAATCGAAATTACAACATCGTAACATTCGAAGCGCGGGAATAGTGTTGCACAACAGCGGAATCAAAAATATCTTGAAAGTCACGCTGGACAAAACAAAAGAAACCGTCTAGCGCATATTTTTCAAATCGCGTATTAGGACAATCTATGAATCGCAACGCGGAAATAGCGTTGGACGCCAGCAGCACTCGGAATCTAATACATCATAAACTATGCCGTGCTGAAAACGACAAAAAACTCTTATCTGCTCATTTCAAAAAAACGCGATTACGACGTTTCAATTGCAGCGCGGGAATAGCCTTGGATGATAACAGAAAGCACCCGGAATCCAATACAACATACAAGCCACGCTGGTCACACAAACCGCAAGGAACCGTCATGAGCACATTTTCAAAACAGCAATTTCGACAACGTATCAATCTCATCGGATAACAGCACTCGAAATCCAACACAACATAAACTATGTCATTCGGGACCCAGAAAGAAGCAAGGAAAACTCTTATCCGCACATTTTAAAACGCGATTACGTTTCAATTACAGCGCGGGAATAGTATTGGACGATAACAGTACCCGGAATCCAATACAACGTATGCCGGGCACACAAACCGGAAGGAACCGTCATGCGCGCGTTTTCAAAACCGCAATTACGAGTGGCAGCGCGGGTCGTAAGACGTGTGCGCGCGGTCGAGTCACGGGCGGCGCGCGGTCGCGGCTGGCGGGTACCGGGCGTCGCGGCGCCGGCCGACTCGACGCCCGCGCCCGGCACTCCCCGCACGGCGGGCGCCGCGACGCCCCGCGGCCTCGCCACGCGCTCGCACTCGCACTAGGCCTAATTCCCCGTGGCGGGACGTGACACGATTCAGGGGCCAACGGAGAAGCGCGGGGTTCAGCGGGTTCGATGCCCGTCGACGCCACCCGGCGGCTGCGCTCGCCTCTACGTACCTTGTGAATCGTCACTCCTAGGCCGCCGCGGAGCGCTGGGCAACTCGTCGCACTGATTCGAGCACTTTGACGCCGAAACGGGTACGGTTATATTTTTTTACCCCACCCCTTTCTCGTGGAAGGAGTCGTGGGTGACGTACGGTCAAGAACTTCACCTCGGGAAATGCATGGCGAACGAGTGTTAGAAGGAGCAACAACAATAACAAACCACCACAACAACTGGTCGCCGGGACGAAGAGCGAGTCGATTGGTTCGGTTGGTTCACTGGGTTCGTTCGGGTGTCGCACACGCGGTCACTGCACGCACAGGAGGCTTCACACCCGCGCACTGATGACGGACTGCCGCTTGGGCGCCGGGCCGGGCCGTGGCGCGCGGGGGCGTGCGGCGGGGGAGGCGGCGGACGCCGACGCGAGGGCGTCGCAGCCGAAGGCACACGCCGCAGCCGGGTCGAGGTGACAGGCGATCGCCGACGCAGTTCCGCAGGTCCCGTGGCGGAGCGAGAGACGCAGGTCGGCAGGCGCCGGTGGGCAGCGGCTGCTGCGGCGAGGCGCGGGGTTGCGGGGTCGAGGGGGAGGGGCGGCACCACGAGCCGTCCGTCGCCCGACGCGCAGGGACTTGTGGCGCACACTGAGGCGGGCGCCGCGCCGCCGCCGCCGCCACGCTCCGCTTCGGCAGCGCTCGGCCGCGCGCTCGGGCCTTTCCGCCGCCGCTCGGCCGCGCCTGGCGACGCCCTCCGCGCGGCCGGCGCGACCGCCCCGCCGAGGGGGAAGCGGCTCTAGCCGCCGGCCCGCGCCCCGCGCCTCGCCCGCGGAACCCCCTCCATTCCTCTCCACCCCTCCGCGCCGCTCCGCCCGCGCCGCGTCGCACGGAAAAAAAGAAGGCCGCTGCTCGCACCGCGTTGTTTGGGAAGGGCGAATGCCTTGCTATATGGCCCGGATTACAAGTTCTCTATTACGGCAAATAAGGGCTCTTGGGAGTATAGAGGGCCCTATAAACACGGCCCGATGCCGATGTAAATAAAGGCGGGCGCGGCGTTCATTAGCGCGTGGGTGCTGGGCGTTGTGGGCGATTTAAACGCCCGCGGGCGGGTGCAGCGCCCTGCGGCGTCGCCGGCCCGGGCGGGAGCGATGCGCCTTGGCGTTTTTAAATGGCCTCCCCCGGGAGCACGTATCGGAAAAGCATTAATGTCCCATTGCTGTAAAATTTATTTTCACGAGCTGTAAATAAGTGTGGAGAGAGTGTCTGCTGAATAAGAGACTTTCCACCGGTCTGGAGTGGCGGTTTAGGCTGATGGAATGAAAAATGCGATTCAGTATTGTTCTCTTATACGGCCGTCTTCTTTTCAGATGTAGGGAAGAGTACGTAATTGTCTTACGACTTTCAGTTATTCAGAACAATTCTTGTCTGACCAAACATTTATGAGAAGAAAATAATAAGTCGTGAAAAACTGCACATATATCAATAAGCCTATATTTTGCATTTCCGTTTTAGAAACTATTTTCACCTATCGTGAAAATGACAAATTCTATGTTGCGAGTTAGTATGTTTTGGTCACAATGGTATTTTTGTGTTCAATGCGTTTCTTGCGCTAAGGCGAAGTTTGAAATTATGAAGACATCAGAACATTAAAACTCCTTAGTATTACACTCTTAGCAAAAAAAAGTGTAGAATTTGTTGGAAAAGATTTTCTGTGGATAGTGGGACAGAGATTTTTCTATTGCCAGTAATAATTTTTCTTCGAATCGTTCGAGTATTCGAAATCACAAGGGCTTTTCTAGACAATACTTGAAAATTTTCTCAGTTATTTCCTATTACATAAATAAGAATCAATTTATTGATATCATTTGGCAACGAGAACTCATGAACTGTATATGAATATCGTTCCTTGAGAATGTAGCCTGTTCTTTTAAAAGTGAAAAAGAGAACGCTTAGAACAAAAAAAATCAATTAACTAAAGCTGCTTGGCTATCAGCATTTTAGTCTGAGGATTTACATTTTTGTTTCTGATTTTGATTTTCGAGTAATAAATTGCTTGTAGTTTTGCAACAAGTATCTATCCTATATATTGCATTCTATCCTATATATTGCGCCAAATATATTGAATGAGCAATGAAGAAACCTACATTTCAGACGTATATGAATGATGAGTTTGAATTCAACCTATTAAAATAATCCATAAGAACAGTACATCTCATGCCTCAGGTGACATAAAATAGTTTACATATACTAGTCCTTCAAAGTTAACGGGGCCTTTTTATGGAATAATGCCACGCATGTGCATTCACAATGAAACGTGTTCGCTGCCAAGTACTCTAGTCATTACTGGAACTCGTTTTGTGATCAGAGTTGTTACGCACGTTAAACGTTATCATCTCTATAATTAACGTGCACAGCTCAAAATAGCATCATCAGAGAGCGAAAAGGGTTGTACAGCCACAGCAATCAATGTTTCTCGATTGAATAAAGGTTTTATTGTTAGAGTTGGCTATGACAATTTTACATTCCCGTAAAATATGCCTTCAAACACATACTTTGCCATTAATGGCGGTCGAAGGAAATAGTAAGAAAAAAAAACATGTGGATTCTCAAACGTATAGAAAAAAATCATGAGCACGATACGAGGAAGTTTCTAATTGAAATCGTATCATCTATTATAAATATTAAATGCGACCTCAATATTGTTTTAATAATGTCTCAAAACAGGATAACCTTTAATATAAAAAATAATGCGCTGTTCTTTTCAAAACAATTCTCGATTCTAAAAATAATGCTTTAAGTGATTTTTTACCATTTATTTTATTTATCTATTCTCAAAAAAACAGTGACGTATGAGGGAGAAGTATAAGCATTTAGTTAAGAATACGCATTTAGAAATATCTTCTATACAAAATACAGAAAATAATGTGAATTATCTTCCAATTTATTTTACATGGATGATGAATGATTCATTCAAACTGAATTCTGCCTCAGAGAGGGACCGATACGAATAAGATAAGATGTAATCGATATCAAATGTAAATACAAACAAAACCATGAATATTTATCATTGTGGTTTTCTAAGACTAATTCCAAGAAATAATACGAAGTGGAATAAGAAATGCATCTACCAGCCCCAGTGATGCAAAAGCATCTACGGAATGTTGCACTTACGTTCAGAGAAAGGACACGATCTTCCGTTCGTGAGGCGACAGCTAGGCCCAGGTATATTCGGCAGCTATGTGTCGTGGACCCGCATGCGATGAACACCACTTCTGTTGTCGAGCAAACGCCTACAGTCACACTCGTCATCAGGAAGAAGCGTCCTCCCCCACTCGTTGCGACAATGCGACGCCGCTGCGTGGACCACAATTGTCGTCAACACAGTGACACGGGCTCCCTCCCCCCAGGGTCCACTGTGTTGGGAGGCTGCAGCTGCTCGCGGCCTCATTGTTGGCACATTTAACGTCCCCGAGTGCCGTGTCGCAAAATGTGATTCCGAATTAGGAAGTTTGCTGTTTATAAAAGAGAGATAGCAAAACCTCAAATACATTTCCTAAATCGTACCGATTACTGTTGTTTCAATCACGAAAAAATCTGACACATTACACTGAGTGGTTTTTAGACCGAAATACAGTAACATAGATACAAAAGTTATTCGATTCTTATTCAACGAGACAATTTAGTGGCATAGCTTCCGAAAATAAAATGTATATTTCGGCAAGACTTTTCCGCGAGTTCTGAATACTTTATCACCTGCAGAAGGCGGAGACCAAGATGTGGGTTAAAAATCGTTTATAAAATGTCGTACCTAATATAAAATAAATCGATTTGGATCACTGTCCTTATTTACAGTGTCGAAACATTAATAACATTTTTGAAGACCTAGTATTAGGTATAACACAAGACACATACTTTCTATATATCCAATAAGAAGAAAATTCCTATTTAAAATTTAAGTTAACCACTAAAATAACAAATATAAAAATATTCACATATAGTATGGTGTATTGTAGAACACAAACATAAATAATGTGTTTCTACTTCGTATAATATCCAATTTGCCGTACATTTTATTTTTTATTAAATAAGGAATGCCGAGTTCATTATGGCAGAAAAAAAACAAGAGATGGTTTTTGCAAAATTTGTTAAGGAAACCAACATTCAACAGTGAGATTGTCAGAATTTCTACTGAGAAACAAAATTTGAACATTCTCATCATCTTTCAACGTTCATTGAAAATCTAACTTTTCTTGTGTCACGGAAAATATTGCGAATGTGTCTCGAATAATGTATTCATATTATACAACCTCGATAATTAATTTCTAAACAGTGTTTCTCATATCATTGTTCGTCGTAATCAATGCGAAAGGCTGACGAATACGCGTAGAGCACCACAAAAATTCGTTGTTTCGATTCCGACATTTTCATGGTATGAAATGGAAGGCGTTGTCATACTACTACTATGTTAATCGTTAAATAATAAATTGTGTCTTATTTAAAAAAATAATTCCGTTTCTGAAATTCAAGTCTAGAATAAATTGCTTATAAAACGTTAAGTAGCAGAGATTTAAACAAGATAACTGAGACAATGACATCGAATGCCATTAGGATGGATGAGTTCTATATCCTCTGAATTAACAGCGTCGATAGTCGAACAGCAGCGTCGATTTTGCCTTTCTTTCTTCTCCTCCCCGCCTTCCCAGGCCTACCACCCCTGCTCGTCGCTCAATTGTGCGTCGTTTACAAATTAATACGAAGCCGCATGGGCGATTGAGCGCCGCTTATAGGAGGCGCGTGTACCAGCCGCCTATCCACGGAGCGACCGGCCGTTGGGGAAACACGGCGGTTAAACGCAGTAACGGGCTCCCGGCCTCTGCCGCTGCCGCCGGCCGTCGGTCGCGCTATTACGACCGGTGAATTTGCGGTGGCGGGGACGGCTGCGGGGGCAGAAGAGGCGTAAGGGGCGGGGGCGGCGACGGGGGCGGCGGCGAACAGTGCGTCCGCAAGGGGCGCCACCTGTCTGGGCCACAGCGGCACAGCGACGGCGCGGCGGTGGGACTTGGCGGTTGCGGTTAACCACAGCTATCAGATAACCGCCCGCCCCAACTCGGCGACGAGCCGCAAGAACTTCCGACAGCTGTTTACACTCCCGCGCTCCGGTAAACAAGCGACGAGCGGCCGCCGCAGCCTCCGTCGCAGCACCTCTCGGTGTCTTCATTTGGGGGCGCGGACGGATGCTGCGGGGCGCGGGATTCGAACCCCCTCCCTTGTCAATTAGTTGCACTGCGGTTCATTTATGCGTCGTTTGGCTTCATTTGAGAGGAATGACTAGCAGCACCGAATTCAATCAATGTCTGTTCAGTCAACTTCTAGCGTTCGGTTGATCTGATCGGTAGTTTTCGCAAGATTCTTCGACCAATGGGCCGGGGCAGTTCCCTAACAAATGAGCTGTGTACCGCACGCGACATATCTTTCCACATTCTTGTCGCCTCCTCTCCCCACTCTCTTCACAAATCCATGCACAATAACACGCACTACGCTAGCACATATGTCAGGAGACCAGTCGGGAGCTTAGAGCTTGACCCAAACGGAGCAGTGTTCCGCTTTGGAAGATACATGGAGGAGAATACCCGCAAACCGACTTGTTTGTCGGTGCTGGATTCTACGTTCCAGTGAGGAACACTGCTACCTCCCGTGATATAACATTCATTATACTTTCGAAAGTAATGACCATAGTAGTTGATGCACAAAGAAACACTAGATAATCAATCAATAAGATTATTGATTGGGCGTCGAGATAATTAATCAAGAGAGGAAAATATGTACGATTGGGTAATCTTCAACCCTTGAATCATACGACGCATAATGATCGAGAATGATAACAAAATTGGAGATGAAGATAGGGGGATTGTAATTATAGAAAAATGAAAAGATTGTAACAAATCATGTGTTGCAAACTCGATTTATTTACTACAAATTCCTCATGACGGCACAAATTCGTTTAGTGTTCCTGAAGTGTTCACAATTTCATCTTTCTGTACATGTGGTCATTATGACATTGGATCTGAATCGGATTCAAATATTTACTGTTCGGAACTAAATTAAAACAATTACACTTTTGCCAATTTTTTTTATTGCGAAAATCTTCAACAGATCTTTTAGATACGTATGTGGAATGTATTGCGATTTGCAACAGCCCTAGATTCTCACAACCTATCAACCAACCGATGTTATTTATGTACAGCTCAGAATTTTATCCGTAATCGATTGTTCTAAACTTTTGCAAAACCTTACAACCTTTGCAATTCTGATGCTGTGTTTTTTCCCCATGTTTTTTCTTCTCTGAACCAAAACCAAGTCCAACATCTTCATCCAAGTTCACACAGACAATATATTAATACCCTAAACATTTTAATCACTTTGCATCGATTATGTAAATTACCTCTGTGTCAACATTCATGATTTTACGTGTTTCATATTGCATTTTGTCTCTTTACGTGAGACGCCTCCAGAATTCTACCTCCATTGAAAGCAACGTTTCTTAATCTGACGTGGATCAGAAAAAGGGTGATAGTTTAATGCTACTGTAATGCTCTAGTGCTACTGTAGATTTATAATTCATTGCTGCAGTTATTCTGGAGATATAGAAAAACCATGATATCCAATTCTCTTCGGGTGTTGGTCTCTTCTTCGCAGACATTCCTCGATTATGAGGAAAAAACTGCAGTCTGTGTTCACTCACTACGACCCAGCCCTGGAATGGATGGGTCCGGAAATGGATGGGAACAGAAGGGAGGGGAATAGGCAGAGAAAATGACCCGCGCTGGCCCGTTTTGTATACGATGCGGTTCTGGAATTCCAAGGAAGTGACTTTCATTTTTTGTCTAGGCCTCATGGTGTTAAAAAAGTGAACCGATTTATTCCTTTTTCACTATTTTTTTCTCTTTAAGTGTTTTTCATTATTTTTATTTATTTTTCAGTACTTATTTTTCTTATATACAGTTTAGTGGTTTATGAGTTAATTTGGAATATTTTTGGGAAGGTATTTTTGGAACTGAAGGATTGGGACGTCAGGGTGTCGTTATTTTAATGTTCTATCAGCTTTTCTGACGGTTAGATATTTTTCAAAAACTGTGCAGTGGTTTTAGAGAAAACTACTTTTTTATCTCTAAGTCTTGTGAAGTGCGGGAGCTGCGAAATGGTTCTCTGAATCCAGTTTAAAAATACTTGACGTGTATTGAGAGAGTACAATATTGGTGCTTCATACCAAGTAGCGATGAGTATATTGTAACCGGTCCACAGAATGTGCCGATTAGAGTAATACGTTCGATCGTAGTTTGGCAGGTGCCATAAACTTACAGATGTTCAACATATTGAAGCATACTTGCTTTTGGTACCCATCCGGGATCCAACCTGCTCCATTCTAATTAAAAGGGGGATAATAGTTTATTGTGTTGCTATGTAACTGTCCCAATTTCAAAATGGTTGAATTAAAAATTTATGAAATAACTGTACTTTCAACAATTGAAAAGTTGATAAATATGTTTATTAATAATTTGCTAAATATTCATTAGGGAGCATTGGATTTTTTTATATGCACATTAACTTGTGTGACAACAGTGTGCCAAATTTCAAAATTTTACTGCCAACTGTTTATGAGAAAAAAATATTTTAAATTAGTTATGCAAATTCGTTGACATCCCCCCTTAATCTCCGGCCCTCTCAACCTTCACGTCACCATGACGACCGCAACTGAAGGTGCTGATTGTTTTAATGAAATTTCTCGATGTATAATTCAGGTAATGGGGTAAAATTGTAAACAAACCATTTCACGTAAAAGACTGCCAAATTGCTTGTTTGTTCTGCTATTTTCTTAAGATCTCAAGGAAAATTAATCAATGTTATGAAAGTTTTGTAGCTCTGAAAGCGCATTTCCGAGAATAAAATGATATTGGTGAAGAATCAATGATCCCTACTGCAGCATCTTATAAAAATTAGGGAAAAAATTATCTAGAGTTAAGTAGAATTCCAGTACGTGAAAAAGTAATGTTTTCTGTGGAGAAGACACGTGTTTCTTCAGCTACCGAGATCTTTAGCGTGTAATAATGCATTCAAAATATAGCAAAAATGCAAAATTCCTTATAATGTTGGTTTGATACAGAAATGTAGCAACGTCAATTACCAATCATTTTCTAAGTGAATAATTATGTAGTGAAGGACTTTAATCTAATAATCGTTGAGGGAATATTATTCACAATGTCCGTGTGGCTAGGGCCGGAATGACATATCGCATCAAAAGCTTGGATCTGAATCTGACAGCTGTGACATTGCTTACAGAAAGATACCACATTAGAAGTGGATATTAATGTTTTTCATTTTATTTATTTTCTTGTTTTATACGCATTTTTTAAAATGCAGATTCATTGTTTAATATAATCATTAGCCTTCAATATTTAATAAAAAAAATAAAAATTCGAACTCGATTTTGCAGTCATACTTTGTTTTCGCCATTCATTCTTCAAAGAAATGAAAACGTTTCAACCAAAAGCCAATACGATGCACGAACGACACAGAAATTGAAATAATTCCTTATGATAAAACTATCCCAGTAATTTCCCGAGTAATCGGCAAAATAGCCAGAAACCAAAATTATTTCAAATCTGCCTTATCATTTCAGTTAACTGCACAACTTCAACAGTTTGCCGCAAAGAATATGTATCCAGATGTAATATGCATTTGAATTGTCAAACTCGTAGTCTACCCAAACTTCCAACCATCTTCAAATGAACGAAGTGACGTAATGAATATGAAGCACTGAACGGGAGGGAGAAAAAATAATGAAAATATGTTGTCTCGGGACAGAGCCTTAATTGGTACATAACTGATTATATTTTTACAATGTTAAAATTGACAAAAAATATAAATTAGAAATTATTAGTTTTATTATCTATCGAACGATTTATTTGTACATTATGATATGCATTAATGCACTTGATAATAAATCGTAATTTATTACCATTACTTTATTTAAGACAACAATGCAATTGACATGTTTCAGTAACCAGACCCAAGGCTCCTGCCGGATTTGTGCAACTAACATCAGAACTCCCCTTGGAAATGTGGTGCCGTCCTTCCAGCTGAATTGAGCAATATCTTACAACTAACGATAATTAGGAAAAAGAAAATAATAGAACTCCTCGTCCTCGACAAGCCTTGCGAATTGAAGTACGGTGTGCGTCTTCCTTTTGTTCCCGATCCTCCCCACACGAGAGGAGAGGATAGAACGGCAATGGGCAGGGGCGGCCGCCTTCCCCAAGGCGCGAGCGGCGCCGAGATGAACGCTAATCGCCTCAGATAATCCCGCAGATTACACCCGCGCCGCTGTCGAATGCCGCCGGCCGACGGAAATTGAATGAACCTCCAGCACTTAGCCGCTTACGGAGGTCGCAGGCCTCACGTGGGCTCGTGGGCGATCAGACAAGGGGTAGTTCGAAGTACAGACGGAAAACAGAAAAGTTGATAGAGCCGTTTTGTCCAGACGGCCACATATATTCAAATATAATACATATAATAATCAGGGCCAGATTAATATTACGAGAGACCATAAATGTCAAACTATCGAGACCCAAAATGAATTAAGATATTTAACACACGAAAACACTGAATATAAAAATATTCTATAGCCTTTAAACATTATAATATTCATTATTAAACTAATTTACATACTTATGAATTAATATAATTCATACAGTATTTAATTACGTATTACGTAGTATTGAATTAATATAATCCAATATAACCCCCACCGTCGGTGGTGTAACGATTAGCATCACACGATAACGATTATCATCACGGATACATCGGACCACACGATACACCAAAGTTCGCGGGCTCAAGCCGGTCAAAGATATGGATTTGTAAGGCAAAAAAATCTTTGTACGTTTTCTTTCGGAGAGAGTGTAAAGCTGTCCCACGTACGGTTACTGCATGTAAAATATCCTTAAGTATAAAAGAAGTCTCTGAGATAAATTCTAAACCACTGTTTCGTCGCCAGTGTGACGCCTTTCTTTGCTAGAGGCGAAAAAACCGGAAAGTAAAATTTGTTTGTCAGACGAAAGAGCAGATCTGATGGCCTGACACTCGCCACATAACACAAGGCATCATTGAATTGAATGTAAAAATGTGTTTAAAAATAATTAGGTATCCCTATCCAGCGGGAACCCTAAGCTTATTCAATAACCCACCCATGCTAATAATATGTCTACACTTCAGTTAAGTAATTTCGCATCCACCAAAATTAATATCTGTAAAGGTACCAGAAAATCGGATGTGTGTGTGAACACGCGAAGCAGCAATTCCCGAAATACGGTTTACACTTGACGCTGTAAGTATCACTGATATTTTCTACTTAAAACCGAGTGGATCAGGAAAGTCACTGGTCACTGGGGAAATTAATTTTCCCGTGCTTTTGAAATTATCATAGCCTGAATTTGTAGGTCTCTTTGTTTTGTACTCCTCTAAAATTTCCGATATATTGGGTTGAATTGAACTATTATCTGGAGGCGAGTTTTAGGTACTAGCGGCTCAAATCGATAGTTTTTCGAGGTTACTCCGGAGGAGGACAGATGAATCCCGAAGCAGTATCCTAACAAACGGCCATGGACACGCTTGAAATTTGCTTTTCACCCTTGTCTCCTCCTCACCCCTTACACACATACACACACAGACTTAAATGCAGTAGACTACCACGCACATCGGGAGATCAATGGAGAGCTTAGAGCTTGTCCTAATTGGGGTGGTGCCCAGCAGCCAGAGATACCTTGAGGTGGAAAAACGCCACAAGCCGTCGAGTAGGTCGGCGCCGAAACTCACCTACCAGCGGGAGAGGAACACCGTTACTTCCCAGGATATAACATGCGTTACACTTACGGTACTAATGACGGTTATAGGTAGTGCCGTTTTTTTTTTATTGAGATAAATGTTCCAATACGATTTCAAAACACTTTTTTATGGACTTTTTTGCTGGTTGTCAATTATCTAAGTGTTTCATTTCGAATGTATACATTAAATGTCGGAAAACTACGCAGCCACGTGAGAGGTGTCAGTGATAACGCTGGATACCCAGGAAAACTGAAAAAATACAAAAACAAGGAAACAATTTTGATTGAAAAATGAAAATATTTGATTACGTTACCCCGCAATTTATCATATTGTTATTTCGACTAGATATTCGCACATAGAGTGTCACTGCTTACAACTCACGTCATGCGACGAAGTAGAAAGGAGTTTCAGATTCCTGAGGCGCCTTTCCAGAACATTTTTGCTGTTCTAAAACACCATTTTCTACACACGTGGAAGTAGCGTTTTTGCTGCTGCATGCCACAAGTACGCTTAAACATAAGGCTAATGCAAAGGTAACATTGCAAAAAAATACCTGAAGAAATACAAGAAATACGAACTTACTGTGTTTCTAAAAAAGCAGTCTAAGAATCGTAATCGTTCCAGGAAATAGTCGTTATATTATCAATGTTCAATGGCTAACCTTTCCTGATATCAGAAAGATACAAGTTGTCGAGAAGCAGCTAGTCGTTGATGTGGCACAAGAGAAAGTAATGATGTCACGCACCAATCATCAAACAACAGAATACTAAGACGCGTGAATGATTATTTCAACTGTTAGGTTTTAAGAATTGGAGAAAAGACTTAGAGATTGAGAATTAAGAAAAATAATATTAATGTATGACTTAGAAAATAAGACTTTGTCAATTTCAACCAACACATTCTACGATACGTATTTCAAATTGTGGGGGTTAATTTCCAAGGTCGACGTTCCTCGTAAAGACATGCTTTTATGCTCAAATATTGTCCACATTCCCAACATGATGTTTTCAATATTTCAACTACACTAAAGAACAAGAGGAAGGCTGTGTACTAACCAACCCAATAAATAAATTTATAACACAAACAAATAGATAATAAAATAGTTTTATTACATGTGTAAATGAAATAGTTATTTATACGTGTTTCTCTTAATATCAAGCAAAATCAATAAATTATTTAATATTAATGCAATTACAACTTTCATTAAAAATATAACTCATTTTCCATTCAATATCATTTTTCCGATGAAATTCCCATTTTCCATGCAATTCCAGAAGATTAATACATGGAAGGTTGGGGAGTTGCCTTCTGTTTGGAATACAGACAACTCTTTACAACAAATTAAATAGGCACTATTGATATGTCTTTCAATCTATCCCCATTTTGAAAGCCAAACATGTAAGTGTAAATTTCTAAATTGAAGCATAATATGATACATATGTCTCAAAAATCATTAAAATTGGAAAAGCCATCTAGGAGCAATTCTGTATTAAAAATCCTACTTTCGTTCTGAAAAAAGAGGTTATTATCGTATACGTTTTATAGAGAATTAATAGAATTAAAATATCTGAAAATCTGTTAACGAAATTGCTTTTCATTTCTTAGAATTATAAACCTAATATTTGTTTAGAAATAATATCAAATAAATCATATTTAATTTAAAAAGTTTCAAACTAATAACAGAGAGTGTGTTAGAGAGAGAAGATTTTGTGGAACAGACCCAGCCCTGGAAATAGAGAATCTTTATAACACTCCAATATATTCGAAATTACAAACTCGTTTTGTTTTATTTGCCTATATTATTCTCTTAAAACAAACAAAACCATGAAAAAGCAATTATCTAGCGACATTAATTTTGCAAGAAACAAAATCAGATGGCCGCACTAAATTAATATTTGTTAATATTACATACCTAACACTCCAGTGATGAGTTTCGATTATTTCTTACATTTCCAACAATTTACTTTTATTTCATAAAGAAGACGCACATTCAGAACGCTGCAAAAGTCGTAACATCATTTCAATTTCCTTTCAATAAGACTTAATGTTGCATTAATGTTTAGATCACATATTTAAATGCACATTTTACATTTACAGAGATAAACGTACAGTTTAAAGTTGAGGACAGTTCTTTCTAGTGACGCACTTTCAATTCTGCACAACTTTATTTTATGTTTGTGGATAAGCCAATATTTCTCTCAAAATTGTTATCTCCTGTTGTTATACTTAAAAAGCCACCGATTCACTACCGTTCAATATTCAATGAAACTGCCGTTTGGGGAATATTTAAAGTAATGAAGAGAAAAATATCCTGGAATTTTGGAAACACGCTTGTTCATCCTAGATTTTTCAAATTGGTTGTTTTACATGACTGTTTTTCTTCTAGTTATAGGACTACTTGTTTTTATAAACTATGTGGGATTGAAGAGGTTGATAAGAGATCGCATTGACCAGAAGACTACTTCAATCTCCCACAAGAAAATTACTACATTCACCAAGCTATATTTATTCAATCAACACCATTTATAAATTACTTGACCAAGAGAATATCAGTGATTACTGATATTTAAGGACACAAAAACGACAGTAACGATTCGAGATTATGGCCGCCGATTTAAGCAATTTAGAAACACTAAAGCAGAAAGGAAATAATGAGGTGCTAGGGGACTCTTTCAACCTCAGAGCGGAAACAGATCGAGTCATAGAAATCCCGGGCGCAGAAAGGTCCCTTAAGTGGCCCACTATTTCTCCGAGCGCGCGGCTTCCGCGGCCGTCAGATATACTGCGCGATACGACGAAAGCACGTCAATTTGTGGGCCTTTACAGCCACAACACTTCTCTCAATACCGCTCTCGCGACGGGGACGGACGGTGCGGCGGCCAGCACGAGGCGTGGTGCACAGGCCGAGACGGCGGGGTCGTTTACACCCGTTCCAAGATTGTCGATTCGTATTGTTACGCACCCCGAGGGCAATCTATTACAGGGCTTCCCAACGGGGTCGGTGTGGACCCCCAGGAGGTCGACGAAATTTCGAAGGGTGTGTGGCGTCTTTGCCGGGGCAAATAAATACAGACGTGAACGGCTTGTAAATATTTAGCATTTATTATAAGAATGATACTCCGACACCAAAACACTATATACAATATTTACAATTGAAATTAACCGTTACAAGAAGGAACTTTCCCTGGTTACCACCACCGCTGGCTCGATAATTAATTACCATCCCCGGTGTGATGCACCAGTACCTTACGCGAACATACATACGAGTATGCCGCACCTGCTGTCACGACGTAGCACGCCGGCTTCGATTCCCCGCCTCGGTGGCCTATGCATTACCATGCAACGCCGCGCACAACCCTCACGACGCCCTACCGACGCGCTCACCTCTGAAGAGTCAAGAATAGAAGACCGCTCTCAAGTCGGATTCTGCTTATATAGCCTGTGGCAGGTTGACGGAAGCGCGTCACCCGCAGTGACCGCCGGGGTTTCCAAACCTGCACCCACGACCCGCATTCCTATGTGCAGCCCCGCGTCACTTCCGCCAGGGCTGTCCAAATGGCTACTATAGTACGTTTGTACTGGCGACAGATATGACGCCACAAACTCCTCTATACCCCCCCGGGAATTTTCGTCGCAGTTGCAATCAACACAGAAGGAAAATTCCACAAGTGTGAAAGTCCTAGGCCGATCGGCTCACATTATATACAACTGCGCCTGACCTGGCTAATTACACAGATAAAGAACAAACAGAGAATGCCCTACTAACCTACCCCATTGACATATTTTTACTCTACATTGTACATTGTACTTGAAATATTAAAAATCTTGCCGTACGGTCGGTCCCTCTTATGCATTGTTACGAATTTTCAGCCTGGTGTGGTAACCTCTAATAACCATAGTATGTTCCTTTCCCTTTTACAACCAAATTCTTAAATTAAATTAATTTTGTACAATACACTCACTACCAAAATGACACATACAATATCACCAATATAGCCACAAACATTACATCAAAACATTCAAAATCATATACAGTTCTATACACACAACTGACACACTGAATTACAAAACCCTATACATTGATAAAAGCACAAAAAAAACAACAATAAACTAACATTTATCCTGTTTTACATTTAAAACCACATACAGTGATACACTTAAAATGAAACAAATAAACAATTTTTACATTTCTCTCTTGAAGGATTGTACAAAGTTTTTCTTCTTGCCAGAATGAATATAAATGAATACAAAAGTTCATGATATTTGCTGGAACTATTCTTCCGAAGGCTTCTTGGGAAAAGTTTACTCAATCTTGACACAACACAACAAACATCACATTCACTTATACATCATTCTTCTTGCACTATTTGTTTTGCACTGTGTTCCAGTGTTTTCGGCGCACACGTATCGGCATTGCCGGGTGCAGTGTGCCCCTCTGCAACTTCGGACACTGTCTGGCGCTCATTTTCAAACACCCTACTGAGAATATCAGCATTTACGTTTAATATCCCTTTCCTATGGCTTATGATAATGTTGTAATGCTGAATCGCCAAAGACCACCTAAGCAATCTAGGATTATTCCCAGCATTCTGTTGTAACCAGACTAACGGGTTATGATCCGTTTCTATCTTTAGCAAAACATTACCGTCTAAATAGTAACGCAACTTCCCTAAACCCCAAATTAAAGCCGCACACTCTTTCTCCGTGGTGCTCCATTTTAATTCCCCGTCTGAGAATTTTTTACTGAGAAAAAGAATCGGATTTTCATTTCCTTCCTGATCTAATTGTGATAACACAATAGCTGCTCCCCTAAGTGCCGCATCACATTGCAGTAAAAATGGCTTACTAAAATCAGGTGCATGAGTGACTGCCCCCTGACACAGTGCGTCGCGAAGCTGTATAAACGAGTTTTCGCACTCTTCCGACCACCGGATTTTGCCTTGCCTATGTGTTCCCCTCAATAGATCAGTGAGCGCAGCTGATTTCTCCGAGAAATTTCTGATGAACCGTTTATAATACGATATCAGACCTATAAATTTACGGATTTCCTTTTTTGTCGTAGGCCGTGGATATTCTTTTATTACTTGAACTTTGGCTTCATTTGGTCTCATCAGACCACTACCAATCTCGTATCCTAAGAACGTAACCGATTTCCTAGCGAACTTACATTTTGCCGGTTGCACGCGTAAATTGGCCTCACGTAACTTTTGGAATACGATTCTGAGATGTTTGCAGTGATCATCCCAGTTGTCGCTAAAGATTGCAATGTCGTCCATATATGGGACGGCGAACTCCGCGCAATCTTTCAGTAATGCCTCCATAAGCTTGCTGCAAACGTATGGTGCATTTTTGATGCCAAAAGGCATCCTGAGGGGTTTATAAGACCCGAATTTCGTCGTAAAGGTGGCATACCGTTGTGCGCGCTCGCTCATTTGGATCTGCCAAAATCCTTTACATAAGTCCGTTGTGGTTATGATTTTGGCCCTCGCAACTGTTTCAATTCGCTCGGCTAAACTCGGAAGCGGAAAATATTCAGTACGAATAACCTGATTTAACTTGCGGTAATCAATACATGGCCTGGGTTTTTTTCCGGGTGCTTCCACCAAAATCATAGGGGATGTGAAATCCGAATCCGAAGGCTCGATGATACCATCCCTTAGCATTTTCGCGATTTCTTCCTGGAGGATTTTTGTTTGGCGATGTGACGTGCGATACGGAGCGCTCCTCACCCTTGCATTTTCGTCCAGCAACTCGATGTCCATCTGAACATTCTTTGTGAGCCCGGGCCTATCAGAAAAGATGTCCCTAAACTCAATTACAAGTTCTCTCAGCCTTTCACTTCCTTCCGGCTCCATTTCTGTGCCCGCGAGCATTGCCTCTACATCGAATTCCTCCGGTTCTAATTTTAAGGCGTATTTCTCTATTCCGTCCTCCATAAATTCACCTATTCCTTGATCGACAATAAAATTGACATACTCTGTCCTTTGTACGTATGCTTTGATCATATTGACATGATATACCTTGCCTGTGCTTTTGTTCGGCATTTGAATGACGTAATTCGTGTCAGACACCTTCTCTACTATCTCTCCCGGTCCTATCCATTGCACAGATAATTTACGTACCTTGTTCGGAGCAAACACTAATACCTTGTCTCCTACATTAAATGTGCGTATCACTGCTTTCTTATCATACCAGGTTTTCCTTTTCACCTGGAGTGCCGATAGTTTTTCATGAGCGGCGTCCCTAATTACTTTCAATCTATTCGCCAGACGAAATATATATTCCGTTACCTCGCTACTTTCCGGCTCTATTCCAGAGAGATTCTCGTAAAGCAACGTAATAGGGGTCCTTAAATTCCTACCAAATACCAATTCTGCGGGCGAGAATCCAAAACTTTCGTGAAAACTTGTTCTTAAAGCGAACAATATGGCCGGGATCTGTTTTTCCCAGTCAGTTCCAGCTTCCAGACACAGAACTTTGAACAGCCTATTTATTGTACTGTGTACACGCTCAACCGGATTGGTCTGCGGATGATAAACCGAACTATGGATCAATTTAATCCCAAATTTATTTGCAAATTCTGCCATCAGCGTGCTTCTGAAGCACGGGCCTTGATCTGTTTGAATTTCCCGTGGGAAACCGGTTCTGCTGAACAACTGCAAAAGCGCATCAATTACAGTAGGCGTTTGAAGATCTGGAATCGGTATTGCTTCGGGGTACCTCGATGCAACACAAATAGCAGTAAGTACATGGACATTACCGGTACTGCTTCTCTGAAACGGGCCTATCGTATCTAAATTTAATCGCGAAAAGACCTCTCTTATAGTGGGGACCAATACTAAAGGTGCCTTCTTCCGATCACCACTATGACCTACGCGCTGGCAGCTGTCGCATGAACGCACAAATTGCTCCATCTCTTTAAAACAATTTGGCCAGAAGAAGTGCTTAGACAAATTGTTCTTCGATTTAGCTATTCCTAGATGAGCACTGACAACTTCATGACAAATCCTTAATATAGGCCCACGAAATATACCGGGCACAACTAACATTTCATAAATGTCGCCCTTTTTGCTCTTCCGCTTCTTATATAATAATGAATTCCTAACAAAATAGGTATCTCTTTCCGATTCTGCTTTTACATCCTTATACTTTTCAAACAAAGTATTTACACTCTCATCTTCCTTCTGCGCCGCGCTGAATTGTTCCGTATTTACCTTCAACATTTCCGCGATCGGCACTGCCAATTCTACTTCTTCTCCGTCTGTTACTAGACAGAATTCCGGGAATTCCTCCGACGGCTCATGCTCGTCTTCGCCCGGCTTTCCTGTCAGGTCGCCCTCCGCCTCCGGCAATTTTACCTGCGAGTTCCCCGAATCATCTGCTTTTGTTCTGCCTTCTGCCGCAGCCTTACTGCGCGTCATAACCATGTTCACAGTTTGTTCTTCTACAAGGCCCTGCTTAATATCCCGCAGAAGTTGATACGTTCTGTTACTTAATAGATAATAACTAAGTTGATTTTCCTTCGGCACTATAGCGGCCCTAGTGATTACATTACCTAATTCCGAATTTAGGCGAATTTCCGCCACCGGCAAATTAATAGCAGTCGAATGAAGCGGCTGTTTGATCCAGACCGATTCGCCCGTATAATCACGATCTGTGACTAAATTTGCGGATACAAGATCAAATGACGCGCCCGTGTCTCTTAAGATCTCAGTCGGCTGCTCATTCACGGTCCCTGTCACAATGTGCTGCCTCAGGAATTCCCTTGCCTCGGGTTCACATACGTGATTTACTTGATTGCCCTGTTTCCGCGGACAGTTCTTAATCAAGTGCGTTGTTGACTGACATTCGTAACACTTGCGGACATAAGGTGCCTCGAATTCCTTCTTCGCGCTATGTTTCTCTAATCCATTAGTACTTCCTGCCGACTTGGGGGCCACGTGAGGAGCAACAGGTGCCCTGTTGTTTCCTTGTTCTTTCCGGAATGTTCTTTCCGGCCGGAAAGACGGTAACTGTGGCTTCTTCCACCCTTGCCGCGCATTCTCGTACGCATCTAATCTTTTCGCGAACTCAAGCGGATTCGCAAATTCGGCCCATTTATCCACAAAATGTTCCCGCATATCCCCTGGAACTTTATGCTTCATTTGATCGGCTACGATCAAATTCAATAAACCCTCGAATGTGTTTATTTTAAGTCCCGCTACCCACTCTCTGGCATAGTTTAACAATTCCCTCGCGAATATGCTCCAAGTCGCTCCGTTTTTGCTATGTTTCCTAAACAACTGCCGGAATTTCTCGGCATCAAACCGGTACAATTCTAATAATTTCAATTTCAGCTCCGCATAATCTAACGCTTCTTCCTGTTCGTCTAAAGTAAGCCATGTGTTAACATTATGCGGTAGTAATCCTATCAAATTCACAACCCAATCTTCTTCGCAGATTTTCAATTGCCTGCACTGGCTTTCAAACGCGCTCAGATAAGAAGTGATATCGTCCTGCTCTCCTTTAAACCTACCAATTATTTGGCCTATTCTAATATATTCTCTCGCGTGTTCCGAGCGCGCTTCCGAACGAATCTCCGAATTTGTTTCGCCCGTCTGGGCATTCTGCACTCTCGCAAGCTCTAACTGATATTGCCTTTCTTCTAATATTCTCCTATCCTCCTCTTCTACCTTCTTATCTCTTTCGTGCTGTTGCCCCAATTCCTCCGTTAATTCAACGGAATAATCCTCATGCTCTACTATTAATTTCTTTAAAATCGAATTCGTTTCCGATCCATCTAATTCTATTCCTAAATCCCTGGCGATTCGGATCATTCCCTCCTTTCGAAATCTCAGTAAATGCGCCATTGCTTTCAAACAGTGCCCTACGCGTTGCAAAAGAACACACTTACCCTTATCTTCCACTGCTTGCACGTGGCTGCTTCCTGCTGCTTATGCGTGCACGTTCGGCGCTGGCGGATGTCGTGATGAGATGGATGGATCGGCTGCAACTCGTCCTTCCTTCCCGTCCTTCCTTCCTTCCCGTCCTTCTGCTTGAAGTTCGCCCCGCCGATGTACTCGCACGTTTTCGTTCGCGTTTTACTTGTTTCGCGCACTATGAATATATTTACGTCGAAACTGTTCCCTGGCTGAGCTTTGCTCGCTCGCCCACTATTTAATCTTTCTCCGACGGATACCTGCGGCCAAATATACTTTCACTTCCGCGTACACGATCCGCTGTTCTGGCTGACTGTCCCGCTGGTACTAAGCGCCCTACCTGCAGGGTATTTTGTTCGTTTCTATAGCTGTTGCTACACTACCGACCGAACCTTGCACGTGAAACGCAGAATTCTATTCCTCCTACGCTCACTAATTACCCATGGACGGATGAAGCCCCTTACTGGCGTAATTATTCAACCTGCCGTTCCTGGCGTGCTTCCGTGTGATGCTGCCTACCACAGACAAACACTGCACATACACAACTGCGTGGTCGTTTACTAACCATAAACTGCGTACTTGAACCGCTACATACACTACACTTGCATGGTAGTTCCAGAACCGCTGCCTACACTATACTACGTGGTAATTCTTGAACTGCTGCCACCATTTTACACCTACGTGGTAGTTCGTGATCCGCTGCATACACTACACGTGCGTAGTAGTTCGTTTACCGCTGGCACTATTCTACGTGCGTGGTAGTTCGATAACCGCTGGCACTATTCTACGTGCGTGGTAGTTCGTTAACCGCTGCTTACCCTACACGTGCGTGGTAGTTCGTTAACCGCTGCCACCATTCTATTCCTCCTACGTCTGTGGCGTCTTTGCCGGGGCAAATAAATACAGACGTGAACGGCTTGTAAATATTTAGCATTTATTATAAGAATGATACTCCGACACCAAAACACTATATACAATATTTACAATTGAAATTAACCGTTACAAGAAGGAACTTTCCCTGGTTACCACCACCGCTGGCTCGATAATTAATTACCATCCCCGGTGTGATGCACCAGTACCTTACGCGAACATACATACGAGTATGCCGCACCTGCTGTCACGACGTAGCACGCCGGCTTCGATTCCCCGCCTCGGTGGCCTATGCATTACCATGCAACGCCGCGCACAACCCTCACGACGCCCTACCGACGCGCTCACCTCTGAAGAGTCAAGAATAGAAGACCGCTCTCAAGTCGGATTCTGCTTATATAGCCTGTGGCAGGTTGACGGAAGCGCGTCACCCGCAGTGACCGCCGGGGTTTCCAAACCTGCACCCACGACCCGCATTCCTATGTGCAGCCCCGCGTCACTTCCGCCAGGGCTGTCCAAATGGCTACTATAGTACGTTTGTACTGGCGACAGATATGACGCCACAGGTGTCAATGATGATCAGAGGGTTGATTGGGGGTCAAGAGTCGAAATATGAACCGGCGGCTTATTGGAATATTCAAGATCTCATTGATTACAAAAAAAATATTAATGAATTTAATTAACTGTTTTGTGATATAAAACAACAAAACTATTGATAATTCGCTCCTCTTCTTTTTTATTCTTAAAAATTAGAATGTTTAAGAAACTCAAATTATAACTATGCGTTGACAACGATACTCTATCGAGCAATAAAGCACTCTTTGCAAAATACACTAGAAATGTTATGGCCAGTTCTTGATGATCACTCAACATTTTGCAACCCTTGTATCTCAATGAAGATTAAAAACTCAGCTACTCAAAAACGGAATCGTCTTCGATAATTGAAGAATCTAGATACTTACGAGAATATTGGGGTAGAGAAATTATTATCTTTAAGGCAGTTATGTGCAATTCTTTGTGTCATGATTATGAAACCTGTATAATATAAAGAAAATGTAAGGGGGCTGGACTTCTAGATACAAAAAGAGATATGTGCTTGAAATTAATAAGTACACCTAACCATGCAGGTTGAACATATGTTACACACATAAGTACGATACTACAAGACAGGTATTCAATAGATTATAAAACTGTGGGATACAGAGGAAATGTACTAGGAATATGATAGATAAACAATATTACAAATGAACATAAACGCTTCATTAGGTTGGTTGATGAATGGTGACTAGATGAAAATGAAGAAAGCATAAAAGTCGTATTATATTCAGTCGAAAATATACAAGAAGATTAAAAATCACGTAAGACTAAAAATCAAGGTAACTTTTGTCTATGTATTAGCGATCACGAACATCATAACCTGCATGAACATAAACTTGTTACTTCTCGCATCTGTAAATGAGCAATCGAAACGATCGAACATCACGAAGGAAATTGTCAACCTACAGGTATTTGGGATCCCACAAAGGTACCTTGCTACAGAAAAAAATCTCCAATGAATGCTTATCGAGATAATCTTACACAATGAAGGCATACCGCCTGAAAGTTGTTGCCAATGCAATAGTGACATAGAATTAGAACCTTTATCTATCATCAAGTCACATGTGCTCCATGATAGTTAATATCCAATATCTTGTTTCTCAAAACCGCACCCACACTAACCGTAAATACAGAGTCAAAACTTTTTTATTCAATTTTATTACCTCCTCTAATAAGGCGGATTATTTAATTAAATAATAATCTCGCTTTAGTTTATTTTTAAAAGAAAAAAGCGTTATGTTCTCTCACAGTGAATACATAGGACCAGCATTTCGCTTCTTAGGGATATATGATTAGCATATCGGGCGCAGTTACATTACTTTAATTTTCTTCCACAACTAATTAATTCAGATAGCCTTTCATTTTCTTCATCTCTAGAGATTGTAGAGAATTCTAAGCTGGGAACCAAAACTAACTCAGTGCACAAAAAGGACGTCTGAGCAGATGCTATGAAAACATTGCTGAGAAGCTTTTTTTGGAAGGAACAGAGAAGTAGTGAAAAAAAAACTTTTTGATGTTAAGTTATTACTCTTCATGTCAGTTCTTTGGCTTGTATTTACTTTTGTATTAGGAGTAATCATATATATCTTTGATTTTGGAATAAAACCATTTATACAAATGTAAAAGATTAAGGAAAGTGTACCTTTTAGACTACCTAATATAGGAATTTCTACGATATATAATAAAACAAAAAGAAGAGGATTTTGTGTGAAGTTATCCTAAAAATATATAATTATTCAATTCTTGTTCAAACATTAGAATTTTATCATCCAAGAGTATTAGAAAGAAAATACGTAAATTGTTAACAGACGTCTTACCAAACGACTGTACTACGTTCTGAGGAAAATATGGCATCCAAATGACATAGAAGGTTACTATCACATGGCATTTGATAAGTTTCAAAAACGATAATCTTAATTCGCAAGCTACTGAGTAGAAGAAAGAGCAAATTCAAAATTTTGCCAAACTCCTCTTTTTTAAAATTCTTCAAACTAAATTACAAAACGAAAATATCAGAGAACAAAGCCTATCAAAAACTGAAATTCTAGATTTTTCCTAGTTGATAAAAATGCATACGTTAATAAATTAAACCCGAAAAGCATCAAGCCTGCTGGCATATTTCGAATTCCTCAATGGACAGTACTGTCTTGACTGGAAAGATCATGCCACTAGATTGGAAGGATAGCTGCACTCCTGCCCTCTTTTCTTTCTGCCGGCTCACAAAACGAGGCGGAGTCTGAGGTAGCCTTTACATTCTGTGGGGCAGATGTTCCGTCCCTGGCTTCAAGAGCCTTCTCCATGTTCTTCTGTGATTCCAGAAACGGGGGAGAGAAATAACGAAACTTTTGTTAACTTGAGTCCCCCGAATTCCTACAGATCAGCATCAAAAATTCTGTTTACTGAATGCTGAACTAACATAAATACATAGTCTACCTTTAAAAAATGGAATTTCTTACTAAAATTCTTGAACAACTGGTAACTGACTTTCGTGATGTAGAACTGTCCTTGAAAAGTCTACATTACTTTGTTGGCCACGTGTACATATTTTGCACTTTAGAAAACACTGTTTGACAATGAATTCCAGTTTGGAACGGCCAGACTACGCAATATATTTATATCCTTCGATAATCGTTATAAGGGTAGAAAAGGGAGGAATTCTTAACTGAATATCATTTCGAAGTATTAATTTTCTTTAATAGTATTTTGTACATTCTTACATCTAATCTTTAATTTATGGCCAAAAAGAAAAAAATAATCTGCCATATAATAAGTTGTGAATATGACTTGCCTTCATGAAATGCCAGATCAATGAATAAAAATTCAAGCTATTGCATTCCGCCATTCTATCAAATTTCACTTCAACGAATGATACGAATGAATTTTTACTGCACATTGATTTGGAAACGTGTGCATGAATGCAGACATATAAATTCATTTATTGCTATTCTATAATTATCTATGTGATTTGAAATAATTTTATGCAAACTCTTTATACCAATTACTGAATTATCGAAGACCATATGTGTTTGTTTTGTTGTGTGTGTTTTGTTTGTAAACTTTCATTTTCCACTGTTTCTTAGGAAACAATTTGCTCCGCTTTCTGCTTGCCCAGAGTATCAGTACGCCTTAATTCCGAGAAAGTCTCCCATCTATCCGATTGCTAATAGGAGTCATGCATTGGCATCATTCTTGGAGCGATTGACTCTCCAACGGTTAATTTTTGTTCTTTTCTGCGAATTTATCGTCACATCTGCGACGATTGCGCGGGTATGTATAACCGTCGATTGCATGTAATGAATGCCAAGAACAAAAGGGCATCATATGGATCTTGCGTGTGGAGAATTTCTCTATTTCAAAATTTGATTTTCCTGTGACATCAAAAGCCATCAACTTGCATTTTGAGCCTTTGATTGCGGATAAAATATATTCGTCTAAGCTAAAATGAATGTAAAAATGTGATCCAGACAAGTGAAAAATAGATTCATTTAACACATAATTAAAATCAAAATTTGAGTTGTTCAAGGAATTTAGATCTTACAAAACGTTTTATTTACTTTTTAAATAAGAATGTATAATTTTTAAGCAATATCGGTTACAATCTATTTCGAAGTAATTATTTTTCATGAATGTAAATAATAATAAAAAAGCACGTGTGTAAAGGTCCCATTGAATTGGAGCCAAAATTATTATTTAAATAAAACTTAACAGTAAATTGAAATCATACAAGTAGTTCAAAATTTTAGTTGAATTATCGTGATTGCAAGTATTTAATATTTCAGTGAGTATTCAGCCTATAATTTGATCATGCTTAGGATACTAATACGACTCTGATCTTCCCGCTTTCAATTTCCCAGAGATGACTGAAGCATATTTTCTCTTCGGAAATGCAGTTTTGGTTCCCTTTCTTTACATTAAATATTATAACACAAAATACTTGCGTGTTACAAATTTATTAAATTCTTTCCTGATTTTCCTTTTGATTAATTTCCATTGATATTCTTTAAACGTGAAAATCAATCACTGAATCTTTTACACACAAAAATGTGTAGAATAAATATTGCTAGTTGGCTAAAATGCTACGCACATCCAACGTAGTATCGCACATGGATACATTGGTACTAAATAAACGACGTTTTAGGAAAGTATTCATATTATTTTTTATTTACGTCCCCGGAATTAAACAAGTTTTCCCGCAATTACGAAGAATGATTTAATTAGAATATGTAATGAAGAAATAATTCACAAAAATTAAATTATAATTCAACAAATGAAGTATCAATTCACCGGTTAATGATTTTCAATATGTAATTGATAGCAAAAATGAAGAAGAGCTCGAAGGTGTCAATTAAAGTCCGCGGGTGAGCGGTAACGTGGCGAGCGAGACAAGGCCCTCTCAATTAAGACGGGAGCCGCGGGCTCTGAGGCAAGCGAGGATTCGGGGGGCGGGGCGGGGGCGGGGGCGGGGTGGGGGCGGGAGCGCGTGCGGTCGCCCCGGAAAAGGCATGTCGCGTGCCCAGAGGGTAAACAAACCGCCTCGGGCTCGCGATACCCGATCGCAGAAAAGGCGTCATCCGACAAGACGGCGCGGTGCGGCGAGGAGAAGGCACGACAGCTGGGGCGAGGGCCGGGGCGGGGGCGGGGGAGGGGGCGGAGGCGGGGTTCGTGATGATGGCATCGCTAGATGAAGACACCCGCGCGCGACGGCCCCAGACAGCCCCGCGCCGGCGGAGGGGCGTCCTTAAACGCGATAGCCCACGCCGCCGCCACCGCGGCCCGCGCCGATCTACTCACCGGGCCGAGAAAGCTGCGGCGGACTCGGGGGGTGGAGGCTACGTCCCGCGATGCCCGGTATCGGGAACTCCCATTCCGTTGTCCGGCGCGGGGGCTTAACTCGTAAACAGATCCCGAACCCGACAATAAAAACGAAACGCCGGCCGGGACCTGGAGCACGCGCTCGCGGCGGGGCGGCGCGCGGCGCGGCGGCGGCGGCGGCGGCGGAGCCCGAGCGCAGGTAATTCCACTTCCCCCCCTGCGGCCGGAGCAGCCAACGCGGCGCTCGTCAGTGCGGCTTTAATCGCGCGCGCCAGCCAATCGCAGCGCGTAGGACGTACAAAGCGTATTGACACAAAATGGCGTAAGTAAATCTTGGCGTGTGTGGCGGACATATGGCTCCGCCCCCCGCGCGCGCCCAGACCCCGCCTCCTGCGGCGGCGGCGCGGCGCGGCGCGGCGGCGGGAGGCGGACGGAGAGGGGGCGGCGGCGGCGGCGGAGGGCAGGAGCGTGGGAGGCCACGGCGGCGGCGGCGGCGAGCGCGGACTCTAGCCGGCCGCGAGCCCCTAAGTGACACCATGTTATTTATCTGCGGGAAGCACGCGACGGCCGCGCTGTCTGCCGCCTTGCTGCACGCAGAGGCCGGCACGGGACGGATGGCAGGGGGGGGGGGGGTCGGACGCGGTGGGGCCCAGCGAAGGAAGCGTCTCGACCTGCAGAGTTCTTGGAAACTGTCCTCCCGCCTCCGGACGCCTTTTATTGTTCTTTGTGGAGGTTAACGACAACGCGGAGGAGACAATGAACGCACCATTACTTCGTCACTTACTACAATGAAGCAATAAAATATTCATTTACTTGCAGCACCTTTAAGATATGTTACATTTATTTCGAGATAAATGCTTTTAAATATGAACATGTAAACCTATTATATCCAAGTAGTTATATCTAAAGAAGAAGCAAATAATTTCGAGCTTGTTGGATGTTGGAGAACATAGTACACTTCCATTCACAATTCTCTGTACGCTCACCGCATAATTGCATGTAGGTTTTTATTTGTTCGAGGACACGTAGAGGAATGTAAAAATGTTGAGAAATGTAGTATCGTCAAAAGCGTTTCCCATACATATTATATTACAATTAATTATATTTTAAAGATTTAAAAAATATAAAACAACTACAAAAGAATATTACGAAATATTGGAAAAGTATGAGACTAGATTCTGATTTAGGTGTGGGAAAAGTCAAATATACGTACTATATTTGTTTGAAAAAATATTATGAACTACTAAGTTATTTTTCCAAGCAGCTAATTGAAAATATGACATTTTAATGGTGTAATTTGTTTGCGAATTTCTTAATATTTTAAAAATATTTTGAAGCAAAGTAGTACAATTTGAATTAAGATAAATAATCTAATCGATTGTCTTAAAAAATCATTAATATTTAAGAAAGAAATTAATTTGTTTGCGACTAAAGATCACAATTAACAAAGAATTAAATATTTTAAGGTGCGTATTTCTTAATCTCTCTAACAGGGTAAAGTTTATGTTATGTATTGTAAAACATTGAAAACTATATAGGAGAAAATATTTCAAGCGTACAAATTCCCAAATTAAATGTATGTTAAGAATTGTTTATGGATATAATTTTCTGTTTTCAATCAAATGGGAAACACGTTCTATATTCTCATACAACCGAAAATTCCAAAAAACTCTAGTATGCATTGAATCTTTGTTCAATCAACTGGAACTTCTTCCTTTAGGTTACGTAGCCTATTTTAAACAAATCAAAAAGCTCCGTCACATCACTCTTTTTTTAAATCGTTTGCTACTCTTTTTTAAACTCGTTTGCTACGATTTCGGAATAATTTCGTGTCTCGTATTTCTCTCTGATATTTGACAATTTGCTATTGATATATTTGTATGTTAATGTGTTATTTCTCTTCTTGAATTTTTGACGTTTTGTTCAATTTCTGTGCTCCTGCCTCAAGTAAGATATTGACTTGAGGCAGTTTCACAACTTGTAACTCTGTTTTTTTTTTTCTTTTTCCATATAAAAATTACATTATTTAATTGTAATTATATGAAACATTTCTCTTTGGTGACAGTCGAAAGATTAATGCAAACATTATACCAACCTCAAAAACTGAGACAATAATAATAATAATAATAATAATAATAATAATAATAATAATAATAATAATAATAATAATAATAATAATGAGCATTCCTAATATCAAAATCAATAGCAAAAATGTGTACAATAAAAATCGAAGTAAATATACATTCAATTGTATCGTGTATCTTCGGGGCAGTAATAGCTCGAATAATATTTGTTTTGAAATCATTAAAAAACATTGTGCACGAAAATGCAGCGAAGAATGCCGATATTTGAAGACGAAGAAGAAGATGAACAAGGAGAGGAAGACGAAGAAGAAGAAACACTTTGAAGTTGAACTTATCTCACATTCTGTGAATACGCATTCAATAAGGGAAATTAAGAACCTTCTTTAATCCTCTAGTGCCCCTTGTTACATTATATATTACATTCTATTACATACACACACGCACATGCACAAATTCACAATATATATATATATATATATATATATATATATATATATATATATATATATGTGTGTGTGTGTGTGTGTGTGTGTGTGTGTATACACATATATACATACATATATATATATATATATATATATGTGTGTGTGTGTGTGTGTGTGTGTGTGTATATATATATATTAATTTCGCGATATTTTTTACATTTTGTATTTATACAACAAAAACCATTAATAAAAGCATATTAACACACCTAAAGTCTACCCCTTTCCTAAAAAAATCACTAAATTTGCTTGAGGACAAAGCTCCAAAATATATCTAAACGAAAATCCTTTGTGTTTCAAATAGGTAAAACAGAAATAGGAATGCAATAGTTCAAAAGAAACAACGAGTGCTGGAAGAAGAATATAAAACTAATTCAAGCTAATCTACATTGACTCGGAAACAAAGCCTTCGAAACAGGCCAATTAATGAACTCCGTTCACCAGATGGGTCGTTTGCGCTCTTTTCCCTGAAAAATTCAGCAATGCACTGCCTCACACTTTATGTCTCTCTATCAACATCTCATCTTGCCGTTATGTTGTGTCAATAACAGTTAAGTTCAGTTTTTGACATTCATTTTCTGAAAGACAAAATTGTGTAAACAGAAATGACCCCGCATCGCACCACGTAAATCTTTTGGTGCAATGCAAATCACGCCATCTTTGGTACCACGCAAATCTTTGTTCTTTGTGTATATTTATATATTTATAGTGCTCTTAAGCTATTATTACAATGTTTTTGATTTTAGGTAGAGGGAAGAGGTAAACACGTAGGGGGAGAATATTGGTTACGAAAGAAGTACGTTTCATACATTGCAAACAAATGTAAAACCAAATGACTGCGTTTACGTGTAAAATACGTTCTAACTTTGTATGTAAATTACATTCACATAATATAATAATATGTGTGAAGTGCATAAATAAAGATGTAATAAAATCTGAAAAAGATTTAATTTCAATATTATTTTCATGCGAATCCTCACTTAATGATTATTCTTTGTACTTAATATTTTTGTTATATTTAATTTTGTATATTATCAATACGTTACGATCTTTTATTGTTTTAGCTCATACTCAATACTGGTTACCTCCAAATCTGTTTTAAGAAATTTGTTCTATTACGACCAGTGAATTCACAATAACAGGGAGGTGATAGCAATTCACGGCGCGTGTGCTCCCGCCGGCAACGTGAGCGAGAAACATCTGAATAACGAAAGAGAAAATAAAGATAATGTTTATCTCAGTGCTATAACTATAGGCATTTGAAAAACTCTACAAAAAAGATAAACAGGAATTTCATAAATTAAATAATTTATTGACGAATATTACTCATAAAGATTTTATAACTAAGGAAGAAATTACTCAGACTACGCAAGAATTTTAAAATAAGAAGTCTCCTGGAACAAACACCTTAAATATTGACTTTGTTCGTCAGATCGCTTTTATAACAGACTAACTTCTTAATTTTCTGGACGACTGAATATATATCAGTATTCTAGACGAAAGTTATAAAGAGGCAGTAGAAACAGTATTTTGAAACCCGGGGAACTAGTTAATTTAATTCAGGATATAAGATATGCGCTTAAATATTATCAGGATGACTTAATGGTACAACATTTCACAAGCTAACACGTGATCAATATGGCTTCAGAAAAGGGAGGCCTTGCAATGACTGTAGAGGAAAATACCCAAACCCGGGCCTAGTTCCTAATGCAAGCGCCTTCATGAGTGCTGTTGCTTATTGGAAACATACTAAAATTGTAGTTCTTTGCAAGTCTGTAGCCCAGTTCATCAGTAGTGTCTTCGTCTTCATTTGTTATTGCACAGTCGGCCATTAATGCGAACAGTGGAAAAAAATTTTTCAAGTGCTTATTCTCAGTTGCCCGATTTTGATACTTCGTCGGTATGTCTTCTAACCATTACATTATTTTGAAGAGGACATTACAAGCTATTGATGTAGGGTAATGTAATGTATTTTACTTGCCTCGAAACAATGTTATTGGCATTTAGAATATGAAACGGCTTGGGCTTAACCCGAGCTCTCAAAGTGTCCTAACGCGGGCCCACAATTTTCGTCCTGTAAAATAAAAACAATTAAGGTTTTTGGCGTTCCATATACCTTAGGAGACCAATGAAAAGCAAGAAACGACTCTGAAACCTATCGGTTCGAGAAGACAGGAAGAAGAAAGAGGTCAAGAGGCAATTTCAGAATTTAAATCCAGAGAAGTCGAAAACAGAGAGATTTACGAGAATTCCGAAGTTAAACAAAAAGCAAAGGAAGAGTCTACCTTCCGCAAGGAATCGGACGACATGCCGTCTAGCTCTTCTGAATTGGAAGTTCTTCCAGAGATATCTCTCCTGCCAAGTTAAGATGCAGAGTGCATGTTTTGCAGTGTAAAATATTCATATGGCTGTAGAAAAACTATGGGTGATGTGCCTAATGTGTTCACTGTGGTCTCATTTTGAATGTGAATGTAGAATTTAGACAGTGCGGAGGCGGAAAGAGATGCTTGTATTTTTGTGTTTTTGCCGCTCTTGAATATAGACTTAGTGCAAGACATATGAGACAAATTTTTATGTATAAGATGTTAAACTTGTACTTTGTAAAATTATACTGAGTTCATCTATTTGCAGTTATTTAATTTATTTTTATCTATTTTTTAAAACGTTTGCAGGGGGGCTAACATTAGGAAACCTTTTTTAAAACTCCACAAAATATAATGTTTACGAAAAAACTATTTTATTCTTAAACTACTTGGCCAATAATGTTAAGTATAATATAACATTACTAAGTAAGGTATGCATTGCATATATTTTGATTTAATTGTGCAGAAAATTGGATTTAAAAATATTCGAAAACAAAACGGGTCTCGGGATTGAGGATCGACAGCAGTATGAAACACTCAAAGAAATAGAAAAACCTTCATTTATATTATTTATAGACCACATAAGGGCTTTTGTTCCAGGTATCAAGATCAAACTTACAAGAAGAGTATTTACCGAAACTGAGATTCATAAGAAGTACTCAGTCAAACGAACAAACAAATACCTATTAACCAAAGGTGTCACACGAGCATGTCCAATATATCTTGCATTATTTAATGTTTACGTATATGATGCCATTTTCAGAAGGAAGGACAATGCTGTTTAAATACCATCAAGTTCGAAAAAAATGGTAGCACAATGCAAATAATTTTAAACGAAAAAACGTGAGTTTAATCACATCTACAATTTTATAAAATTTTGTTAGCCCTTACATCACTCGTATGGAACAGAATCGCGACTCACCACAGCTCAAGAAACAAATAATTAGAGGTGCTACAAAATGTCACGACATTTCTCGAACTAGTTACTTTCCTATTCTCGTGTGTCTGGGCTAGCTTTTTGGTTTTGTTCCACGCTCTTTCCAGCAGCTATCTGTCGGCACCTAGAAGACCTACCAGGGCTTCACGCAGAACCTAGCGTTTCTCTGCGGACATTTCTTCAGAAGACCACAAACAGGTTCCCCGAACAAAGCAGAGACCTATCTCGGCCCTGTTCCTATACATATTAGCTCACAGTATCTTTTTCTCATCATCGGTGCTTGTGCCATTGTTCTGGTTGTATGGGTCTGATTCCTAAATTACAAACTGCCCATACTCTGACCTGTTAGGTCAAGATTTTAAAAGGAAGGATTAAGGTGTATGTAAGGCACAAGAAACTCGGAATGCACTCCCCGTCACATACACAACTTAAAACATTCAAACCTTACTAAGTTTCGAAACCCACAGCCTTAGTGTCCACATACTTGTGCTCACGTTTCCTACGTCTCTCTCTCAAGAGGAATAATATAAATATACTATTAATGCACGTGTTACTATTATGAAGCACTATGATAATATGATGAAACGAATAAAATAATTAAAATGGGCCTTTTACATGCATAGGCTGCATCTAATGTTCTGTGTAACATCTATTTGTATAACTTTGAAACCATTCGTTTCCATAGCAACAATGCAAAGCAAGTTATTCCAGAATCAAATTCTTTCAATATCGCAACCAGAAATGAATCATTTTCTCAAAAATAATTATCACTACAGAAAATATTGAAGAGCATAATATTTAGAGCACGTATCACTTAAATCAATGGTTTAGTTTTTAAAATTGACCATATTTCACTAAAAATTACGCAAGAACTACTAACATTTTCAAAAGAATGAAACACACGATGTTAATTTAAGAAATACACATGGAAAACAAATTTAAATTTAGTTTTATTAATAATAGAATATATGTATATTTAATTTGAAAATTAATACCTGAATTCTACAATGTTCCAGGGGGTTCAAAAATGTTAAAACTTTTGAAATTTTCTAAAATTTGGAATTACACTAAAACTAGAACCTATGCCATCTTTAAAAGTGTATTTTACTCTATGCTTACAATAAAAAAATGGAGCCTTTGAAAATGTCCCAGATGCGTTTTATGAAATTGTCCCAGTTGCAAGACATACGACGCCAGACGCAAGGACAAAGACGCCAAATCAACCGTACAATATTTCATTTGGAACAAATCCCATTATTAAGTACAGCCTAGGCGATAACGTTGTTTACACGTACACACACACACGTGCCGACAGACGAACAGATGGACGGGGACGGACGTTTGGAACATTTTCAATTTTTTCATATCAGGGACGACAGAATGTGTATTTACATTGAAATCTCGAAATCAATTTTCCGCAGGAGTACATAACTTTCCTTTACTACATATACTACTACATACACATAAAAAATAAACATACGACGGTCAAAGAAGAGATGGAAAGATCCATTTTCAAAACTTGTGAAATTAAGACAAATTAAGACTAATGGTTGGTGATGATGATGATGTATAATGAATGAGGGATTTTCATTTTCATTTCCACCTTCGAATATCTAAAACTGACGTAGAAATGCAACACACAAGTGTCCTAATTGTTATAATATTTAATTGAGCATCATTGCAAAAGCATTGGACATTATGCTCTAAAGAAATCAGAAGGATCAGATGCCATGCCAACATACTTTACGCTTCAGCATACGTTACTATCGCTAAAAACCTAAATAAACCCCGGAATTAAATTTTTGCCCATTCTCTATACAATGGACATTAATTAATTTTTTGAAGGTTTAACTGTTCTGAGAACCTTTCACTTCGGATCGCAGGTTGTCAGAAAGTGTCAAAATCTCAAATGCTCTGTGAAATTATTGAATCGAATAAGAACCTGTGCGATTTAATTTCGATAGTCTGCATTTTATTGCTATAAATGCTTTACAGCATTAGAGTGTATATCCACGCTTATTATCGGGCCTATATGATGTAACGATGTTCTTCAGACTTTGGCCGATCGAAGTCGTTTAGAATATGAAGCAATGAATTTAATACGGTGGTTATCGCCACCGTATTATAAAAAAACTGGTTTGCAAAGTGTGCAATTCATTATTCATTTTTAACTGTTCAGTATCATTTTCACTGACTGGAACACAGGTAAAAACTAGATAGCGTAATTCGAGGTATATTTGCAAATGATATTGTGTCATATAAAACCAGTACTTACATCACTCTCTACCTTGCGTGTCGCAAACCTTACAATGTTTGGCACAATACCATGTGCGGAAACCTCTTTGAATAGTATGTCCAGATGTTTGAATAATATATTTCGAAACGTTGGTGAACAAACATATTTTAGTTTTATTTACCTACCCAACATACCGTGAACAACATACCAATAAACGTACAACACTAATGTTTTATCTTACAATGTGGCTCAATGGCCGAAAATTAGGAAAGCTTTTATAAATTAAAGATGCATTTAGATTTAATGTGGTTAAGATATTGATTTCTTATTTTTTTATAATATCGCATTATAATTATATTAATTAGCGTAACGTTTCGGTTCCATTAATTCAAAAATGTGGTGGAAACACACATAAACTAGACAACAATCTCATAATATATACGAGGATGTTCCTTCTCTGAGAAAAAAATGGTTTATTATTATATAACACTACCCTCTTTGATCTTCCTTTATTTGCAGATTTTACACACACGTCACGTACCTACGATACGAACATTAACAACCTTCATGACCGGCTAGCGGAAATTAGCTGGCAAAATGAAATGCAGTCGGCGGTAATGCGCAGGTTTTCCATAACAACTCAAAAACTGAATCCCAGGCGGTAACGCGACCACGCGAGGCCGTGCAGGGAGTGCACCGAAGGAAAAATCATACATTCAGAGCACACGGCATTAACATGCGCATTCATTTTCTACTATGTAAAATAAAAATATCGTACGCCGCGCGACGTCGCTCAGAACGCCATGTTCTCCGTGAAATTATGCAAAAGTCCCCACGAGTAATTTGGTTTTAAGTGTCCAGGAAATGGCGATAACAGTGTTTACATAGCAGAACTCTCCTTAATTAGCGAAGAATTTTGCATTCTTCCTTTATTGTTTTAAAGAAATGTAGCATTGAAACAGTTGCCTCAGGAATTACGTTGTTGTAGACAATAACAATTTTGTACCACATCCCTTCTTGAGATAACGTTTTTTCTTGTCACAAACGGCGCATTATACACACAGTTTGCATTATCGCGTAATAAGAAACATTACCACTATAGCACTGTGCCTTGTATTCGCTATCTGAACGTTCGGGTATGATAACTTACTTAAACGTGGAATTAACCCGGGTGAGGGCTTTATCGTAATTTGTAAAGAAAGGTTCCAGGGTAACATTTCGGGTCGCGGAAGGCAAACCGCAGGGGGGCTGATGGGAATCGCGTAATAGTTGTTTTCGACCGCTGCCTTTACATCTGCCGCTCGACCACGTCATTTACAAGATCCCGATGAAGAGTATTCGCTTTGTAACGGAACGCACGGCCCAACTAATGTGCACTGTTCAGGCAACTGTACTGGTGAACATTCTGAAACGTTTTTGGAGCGATATATGATCCTCATTCTGAACCCACGATCAATACAATTTTTACAGAAACTTTCCGGGTAGATTTCGTCAGAACAACATTGTGATTTTGGATTCAGAGTATTTACGTTTTAATTAGCAACACTAAAATGACATGGATGAATCTGAAAAATTAATTGCAATTGAAATTTATTCATAAGGGATTTTGAGCAATTGCTAAAGCATTGGTCGTAGGTGTTATGTTCGAAGTAGCAGAGAAAACGTGATATAAGTTTTCTGAATTTGTTGACAAAGAAGTGTTGTAATTGGAAAATTTAAGTAAGGTTTTATGATTTTCAATCAAGAACTACAATCATAATCTCTTAGCAATTGGAATACCAAAAGGTCTATATGTGGGGTGTAAAAATATTGCATGTAAGCCATTCTTTATTTTGAAGCTCTTAGCAAATAAAAAAAATTATTATCTAGAGAATTAAAAACTTTAATCGTCTGAAATTTACATTCACTTTACGAACATCTTAATTTCTTTGCGTCTTTTCGACAAGAATTGCAATAAAAATATGGAGCGGTCCATTTGCGCAAAGATTTCATAAAAGATTTAATATCGTCTCCTAACTTCGCCTCGGGAACTAAATTTTGACTAATTTTTGTTCTTTCTTGCACCATAAATTATTATTATCTACAACTATGTCACTCTTATTTGCAGGTAAAGTAAAAGTTTAGTTTTATAGAACTACCATTATGGGCTATCTACATAAATACGTTCATGTAAAATTGTAAATAAGTTTCGTAAATGCGATCAAAATTTAAAAAAAAATCAAAAATACAAAAGCATTCAATTGTAATAAATAATTTCTTACAATGGAAATATAAAATGTATATTATATTTCACTTAAACAGAAGACTTTTCAGTAGTTTTGTTAAGAAAATTAATTAGTTGATTACTTACATTTGAAGGACGAAGTTTGTCAGTATCACCCAAAACTCATATTTGTCTTTCAGGTATTTTCTGCATTTATCTGATTTTCTATCAAAGAGCCCAAGAATCCTTCTAATACGTTTAAAAAGAGTGTTATTTCACATTACATTCTTAAATCCTAACAAGAACACATCAATCAGTTTCATTGACACATTTGCTAACAATACGAACAAATGAGTGTTTAAAATAATCGTCCATCTTCGCAACGAATCCTAATCGATAAATATCTCGATGCAGAGTAACATGCTACATTTACGATAATTTTAGGAAATAGTACTCATAGTAATTAAATTAAAACAATTTTTGATTTGCTTTCGTTGTAAATATGTGTCAATGGTACCTACGCAACTAATATAATATCATAATAAAAATGGTTTAGAAGTAAAAAAGCTTATAAATGAGTTTCGAAACTAGTTAGCAGTTTTGAAACATTCGTTTTTCAACCTTAAGAATAGTGTATTGCATGTAACAGCGTAGAGAAAGATATTTTTCACATATTATTATCTTGTCCACCGTGCGATTCATTCAGAAACGAATGGTTCAGTAGACTCCGAGATGACATTAACGCAGACAAACTGAAGGGCTTCCTACAAGAAAAAAGCTAGTCCAAATTTGACGTTTTTCAGGAGGCCCCAAAATTTCATAGTGTAGACGTGCATTGTAATGAATTTATGATTTTCCCCAGCCTTCTCTTACAAGGGATTTGACACTTGTCGAAAGGAAATGTCCCAGCAGATAGTGTCAGTTGTAGGGAATAACTTGGTGAAATATCTCATAATATGTAATTTTGGATTTGTTGGTCCTTGTAAGAAACATCTCAATTAATTTTTTTACCAATGGCAAACAAAAAGTCCCACAGTGCTCAATTATCAGAAAAAAATATGAAAATCGAAACTTTTTCCTGTTTGAATATTAACATTATTTTGAAAATTTGTAATTCTACAGATCTGTATTTTTGTTTGTGTGTAGTTTTTACTTTTGTTTATTGTATGAATGATTGATTATGTGTAACCATGAATAAATTCTGCAAAATGTGAAACAGTGGATGGAAGTCAAATCACCGCAATTAACTAATAATTCTATTATTTAAATATACTATTTGCTACAAAGGTGTAAATCCTTAAAAGCAATACTATTTATTATTATTATTATTATTATTATTATTATTATTATTATTATTATTATTATTATTATTATTATTAAATTAATAAATTGATTTCATGTCTCATGGGTAGATAGTGAAACCTTGTTTCATGTACAAGGAGGTGGGGCAGTATTGACTCTTTTTGCTAGAGTCTCTCACCTTATTTCTTAACACTAAGTATTAAACAAGAGAGCGCTGTAGCCAAGCAACAGTCAACTGTCTGCAACAAATTACACACTTGTAGGCATTATAACTTCTGATAGAGCTCCTATTTCAGTTCTAGATTATATCTACTATGGCAGAGTGAGTTCTCTAAATGACATCACTCCTGCTCGTTTCAACAAACGCACTTCCTGACTAAGACTCTCTGAAGGCCACGCGAGAGTCTAAATTTAGCTCTTACTGCGTCGGGTGTGGAACGCCAGCGAAATGGTCTACGCACGTAAGACATGCCTGATCGAATATTGTTTGTTTTTTTCATCTTCAACATTACACAAAAGTAAATTGTGCAAGTAATGTGCTTGCAAAGATATAAAACATGTTAGTAAGGCATGCTTTTTGTTAAATGTTACGTGATGTTTTAGTAAGTGATCCGCAGACAAAAATTAAACAAGTTTCACATTAAAAGGGGTAACCGAGTATTGGCATCCTTTATTTCGTAGTGCTAGGAGAGTATATTCATGCTATTTCTGAACTTTAAGTATCGAGTGCCTGGGCGCCATAGCCAAGCAAGCGAAAAATGTATATAAAAATACACACTTTTAACCATTTTAACCATCGATGCGTATTCCTTTCAGTTTGATGGACTATATCTAACCGAATAAAATTTATTCTTTCAAATGATACACCTCTACTCGGATCTACAGTCACTTTGTCGAGCAACACTTCTTTGAAGGTCGCGCGCGAGTCTAAATTTTAAAAAAAGTTATTTACTTTGTGAAATACCACTAATCTTTTGTCACTACGAGTACACCTAAGATGTTTTCCTTCCAGAATCATAACTATTCAGTACCCCACACCATACATACACCACCCGCTCCACAGGCACGCGTAATCACACCTTCTCAAATTCGCATCTGCGCCCCCAACTGATCAATACAAAACTGATTCGCAGCCCCAGCGGGGTCGGAAGTGCTGCGCTCCGCAAGGGGCAAAAGAAGTCAGAAGCTGCGCGGCCTCCGCTTACGAAGCACACTGTGGCGTCGCGCTTCCCGGAAAACCGCCCTCCGCCCTCCAGTCCTCGCGTCCTCCGCGCCCTCGCCGGCAGATTTATCCGGCAAGACGGGGAAGTTGGCCCCAACCCCGCCCCCATCCCTCCCCCGCTCCCGCTCCCGGCCTCGCCCCGCCCCCGCCCCCGCCCCCGCCCCCGCGCCGCGCGCCCCGGGCCGCCGTCCCGCAATTCCGACCATTTATTTTTCAATCTCTCTTATCTTAACTGCAGCGAAAATAATATCGAAAAAGATAATAAAAAGAGAAAGAATAAAAGGGGGAGGTCCCGGAAAGATGTAGTGCAGAGAATAACAAGAAAAGTTGAAAAGCGATGGAGGAAAAAGACGGCGAGATACAAGAAAAGGGATAGCCCGCCGCTGTGGTTGTTGGTTTGAGTCTGCGCGAGAGACCCGCTTGGGCGAGAGCCACGCTCTCCATCAATAGGGGAGTTTGCAAACAAAGTAGAGCTTCAGCTTGTGGTCACTTCTGAGGCGCTCAGAGGCACGGACTGGAAAGTCTGGGTTTTACAAAAGGGCAGTGCCATAGAGAAATAAAAAAGAAGAAATAACGCTTTGAGCTGTTTGAATTACGTGAAGATTACATAAAGAGAAACTTGTGTTATTTATCATGTTCTTTTTTTTTCATTTGGGTCGATGGTCCGACTTGCCTGCTAGCTAACGGTGTCCCCGTGCATGGGCCTAGTTTTATTTCCAAGCTTGAGGGTGAGAGAGCCATGGGGCGAGCATGACATATTCTGTTCACGTATCTAGAGGAAAATCTCCGCCTGCTTGGGATTTACTTTGCCACGCAGCTATTGAAACTGAGACGATTTTATTGAAAGCTACAACTTTATTTCTGTCCCGTCCGGGAATCGAACCAATCGCATAATGGAAGATAGTACGCTGTCCATGAGCCACCCGAGGGGCTTTTGGTATTATTTATGCGAACAATTATTTTTAATATTATTTAACAACATTTCCACTTCTAAAATAACAAAATTTTAACGTACCTTCGAAGTAATAGTACATTTTAAAATACCCTTCACGAGCGATATATCTTGTTGTACACTGCTTTGTTGATGCTCGAAAATTTTAAGAAGAATATTTTACTTTTCTTGAATGACATTCTTTTATAATAAAATTATTACATGGATATGTAGAATGAATTCCATTTTCAAGAACAATGTGAAAACATTGAGTATTTGAAACGAGTTTTTAGAAACGATAAGTCGAACCTTAGGGAATATAAATGGACCCGAAATAAGAATGGTTACATTTTAAAAATGTTTTACTTGCTGACTTGCACTGTAACGATGCTTGGGGAAGAATTCTTAATTTTTCTGTTGTACATGTGAAGCAGCCCTGAACAGATGCGAGCGGTGAAAATATATTATAATTTACTGTATTTTCCTCCGGAAATTAGCCTAAAAAATATGCTTTAATGAAATAATATACTAATTACCTCTTTGATATTTCTTTTATACTGTATCTTCTTCAGTATGTGATACTTTTAATAACAGTACCTCTTTGTTATGTTTGAGAGAATTTTTATATTTACAATGAATTTCGTTTGAACCACATCGCTGAACGTGTTAAAAATAATATAGGCTATTTTTTTGTAACGACCTCTCATGGTGATTAGCAGAAATGAAGGACCTCGGTGACAAGGCTACTTTGTGATACGTATATCCTTTTTTTTTTTTTTTGTAATAACGATACGCATACTTGATCCTTCACCCACCCTGAGTTATTAGTTTATTCATTATTAATAAAGTGTTCTGTGATATATCGTGGATAACGAAAAGCTAATGAAGGCCAGCTATCCACTCCGGAAGCGAATTTAATAACGCGGTCGACGAATAAATAGATTTCACGTCCGAACAGGTCGTTCATTAAGAACGAGGCACGGGTGGGGTAAGATTCTATCACCGACAATATAGTAACGTCCACATGAGTCTCACTATTAAGGGGAAATATTTCGATAAAACAGATGCGACGGAGCATGTATCTCCTCGCTCGAGGGGGCTGATTCATCGCCCCAACAGGTGTAGCCTCCGCTATTAATGCTTTAGGGGAGGCATACGGAAGTGAATTCCACGTTGTATCTGTAGAATCAACACTACTCTAAAACTCGTTTCTTGACGATCATGTATTTCAAAACACTGGGTCGTTTTCTGTATCTTTGTAGTACTAGCATATTACTTAAGCTATCAGCTGCGTATTGCTTCAAGTTAATATATCTTATGTTATATGTTGCTTTGTAAGTGTTTGTTGCTACACCTACTTCGAATTATGTAGGTCTAATATATAAAAATGGCCTCGTAATGTGTGACTTCGACCTCAACATTTCTTGTCACCTCTATGATGAAATGATGTGTGTTTGAAAATAATAGTAGGAAGGTAGGTAGACATAATGTTACACATTAAATAAAAATGTAAGTTAGAACGTACTTCTTGTTTTTTGTTTTATGACTTCATCGATTTATAACTATGCTTCGTTTCGACTGGTTGGTTGGAAAGGACTTTAGAGGTATGGATTTTTATTATATTCTTTATTGACTGTTGGCTAAATAATGCAAAGATAGATATTTATATGGATTTATATGGCTTACATCGCATTCGGGAGGCCCGAGTTCAATCCCCGTGCAAGCAATACTGACCATGGTTTCCTTCGATCATCCAGACGAATGCTGGGATGGTTTTACAGAATTGCCATCAGCGCGAAACCAGCGTTGCTAGCCAAATTCGTTAACTTCGTGAAGTCACGAAGGTCTAGCGAATTCGAGACATTGCTGGTTTCTGGTTGGGTACCGACTGGGAACTCCGGGATTTAACGGCGCCGAGGCCAATTGCCATTTACGGGCCGTTAGTTGGCTAATTACAATACTGCTAGTCGTGGGAACTTTAATAATTTTTTTTTCAATAAATACATTTTTTTTATATTTTGTGTTCTTAACTCATCCTTTAAAATATTTTCTTTCATGCTATCGTCTCATCACATTGCGTATAAGAGGGTTAAATCACTAAATCCATCTGGAAGACAGAGAAAATGAATTACATAATGTTTCATTTATAATATTTTATTTTTTTAAAACGTAGTTGGTAATTAAAAGAAACAGATATTAAAAGAATGTTACACTAAATAACGAACGGTCATTACAATTATATGAAGTTGTGTTATTATGATCTTGTAGAAAAATACTGATCTGAGAAAATATTCCGAGAGTAAGATTTGATCGTACAGAACTTAACAAAATTATTTCAAAGGTTTACTTTGTGGAAATTCCAAGGCAGATTCGCGACGGATAGAATCCAAATTATTGAGAATTTTTATGCGCTTTCACAATACGTATATTATGAATGAGCTGAAAACTCACTCTACATATAAAAGTCAAATGAGTGTTTCAAGATTTCAAGGCACAGGGCAAATTCTTGAACAAACGTACTATGAACTTGTATGAATACTATTGAGTAAGGGTTCATCAGCACTCTCGTTCCGGGTTAATATATAATGGTATACGTAAATAACAAATAAATAAACTAGTGGTACTGCACACAGTTTCTCGCCATATTATAATACTGCAAATACCTGCAGAAGTGCTTTAAACAGAAAAAAAATTTAAGTCGCACTAACATCTAGGACATTAGTGACCACTATTGGTTTTAACATAATGGGTAACTGTGAACTTGATGAAATGATAGGGGTTGAAAGGTCGAAGAGATTCTCGTTTCCCTTACACCACCATTCACGTTACCACAATTCCACTAGCCTTCCTTACAGCTAAACTCAACTTTCCAGAAGTTTCAAACAAAAGATGAACATTAGCATTTACATTTTTTTTAAAATAGGAAAGTTTCATTTACATTATTTCAATATCTAGATTTTAATGATCAGGGGAAGGAAATAAAGAAAAAAAATATTTATCGATATTGTAGTTTTTCGGTGTTAAGTTTTTCCCTTTCGTGGTTACTGAAAATAGTACATACGTCATTTATTTTCCAGCCTCCGTTGCTTTATTCGAGGAACATTTCATAGACAAAATATAAACATAAGTAGAATATAAATAATATAAAAACATAAATATCGTAGAGCATAGGTCGTAACATAATACAGCATCACATATTATTTATTTTACATACCATCATCATACAGTATCATCAGGACAAGGTCATAACATATCTTTTCGAAGGTTACATATCACTACATTAACGTAAGCATTCTAACATATAGATCATAACATAATATTAATTATCTTACATACTCGTAACATAATCATACAATATCATCGGAGTAGGATCATAACATATCAGCTCGAGAGATACAAACAGGCTTATCATAATATTATAATTCAAGCATGGCGTTTGTTTTTTCTGCTTCTTGTGTTTCTTCGTTTTAGATAACTCACGTGGCAATTCTGCTAGTATTGACCTCAGTATAAAACAAAAGGCGATTACAAACCTAACTTCCGTCTGCAATTCTTGTTTCTGACTTTATTTGGAAGTATCAGTAACGTTTAATCCTTTCGAAAGTTCACAGAGCCAATTTATATTGTCAGGAAAAACAGGTTTTCACAAGGTCTCCTGGGCAATGTCACTGAAGGGCTCTGCTTGTCAATATGGGTCTAACGCAAGAGGGCGTGCGGGAGCTTTGTATCCCCCCCCGAGACACTCACGAGATAAAATCAATTTCTGAGAATTGACAGACAGCCTGATATCACATAACGAGTAATGGATTTTTCAGATTGTCGATTAGGGAAAAGGTACTGAAAATCAAGAGTTTACAGTATCCTCAAACGAAACTACATGAAACTAATGGTGCTAAACTGAACGTACTTTCTCACCTTTACTAATAGTTATGTATATGTTTGTTGTGTAGTGGTTATGTATGGTTTGGTAATACTATTTACACCACAATTTATCTCCAAATGAACACATCTCAGACATATTGATTTCCAAAACCTTTTTTGAAATCGTAGAACATTTGGTGTGAAAATTAAATAGTTTCAAGCAATAGATTTTTTTTATTCAAACCTTTATATGAAAATATCTTTCTGCCATTTTGAATCCGTTGTATAAGTTGTGTAGTGTGTTTACGATCATAACCGAAGAGCTGTTAGCCTTATTCTGCGGAAACAGTATGCAAGAGAGTAAAATCATTAAATCTTAATAATTAATACGATACTTTTAGCGTTGGCAAACAAATGGAAAAAGATAAAAAATATATAATAGTAACTATTAAAGTAATAGTATTGTAATATTCTACAAATACGCTCGTTGTACCACGAATAACACGTTAATTCTTGTCTGAACAATCAATGCTAAATGCTCTATACGTTTCCACACCTAAGAAAATTTCTCCAAATTGTTACTAGTGCAACTGCATTCAGAATTCAACAAGTAAATGAGTTAGGGAGGGTAGGGATACCAGAATTTACGAAAAACGTTCACAGAATACATTTCTACTCATAATATGTGACACTCAGTTTTTCTGTTTTTAAAGTTAAATAAAAAATATATAAATAAATTAAACAAAGCGTCATAACGGTTGCATGCCAATGTTCGACAAAAAGAAGAATTTTACAGAATTTCACATTTTATTATCTTATATTGTTACCGTTCAACAATGAACTTCTGAAACATACATCGCTGCATTGTTTCCCAAGGCAGCGCAGTATTGTAAAATTAGTAATAGCATTATAAAATTAAAATGTTCGTAAAAATTAATGGTACACAATTTTTTCTAATTTTCTTTTATGTAAAGTATTAGAAAAATGCTACAGTAATATATACCAAACCCAACCAATTCAAAGAAAGCACTTGTAGTGGATACCTGCATTTCGTTAGTCAGTAGTCATTTTTAACTTTCAGAAATAAAACATACCATAATACGTGATCAAAATTTCTTGAAGTAAAGAAATAATTTGTTAGTGCTAACTTAAATTTATTACCATCCACCAGTCTACTTTCTTTTATAAGAACAGCAATAGCTTTCAAAAACTTCTCAAAAAAATTGCTTATGTTTGACACAAAATTTCGCAAAAGTACTCATATTTTTGAATAATGGAACATGGCCCTATTTGAATATCTGATTTTGATGAACATATTTCATTAAGAAAATAAATGTCTTCGTAATTGTAGTTCTAGGAAGACACCGAACAAATTTTGAATTTGTTCAATTTTCAAATTATTCTCCAACAAAAGTCCTTCACTCTTTTCTTAAACGTTCCTTAGACTATCCAACAACAAAATTTAATCAATATCGACGGAGTCGTTTTTGAGAAAAAAGTTTTAAAAAAACTAAAAATTACTTATATTACATGCAAAATTACGCGACAGTTCTCAAACTTCCGAAAAATTGTACATTACTTTATTTCAAAATCTACGTTTAAGAAATAGATTTTATGAAGGGAAAAAATCTCTATCTTTAATATTTTAGAAGAAGGAAGTCCCAGAAAATGATTTTTGGGGGATTTTTGATTTTTTCAATTTTCGAAAAATCGGGTTTTTCAACTAACGTGAGATCTGCACCATTCTCTGAAACGTCCTTTAGACTATCCAACAACAAAATTTAAACAAAATCGATGGCGCAATTTATTGAAAATGTACTAGTGTCTCACATGTAAAGTCTCTTCAAGTACAAAAATATCTATTTTAAATTCAAAGAGCTGTGACATCAGCCAGATCGATTGGGAAATATCAATTTTGGAGAAAATCGGCTGAACGGTTTGGCCGCTAGCGTTGTTCAGATACAGACAGACGTTTTGCCGTCAATAAATTTTTCGGTATCAAAGACGCACAAAACATGTATTCTGACTACTCCATGTCTTTAAGATGTTTTTTTCTAAAATTAGCAACTGGATTAACCACGTTTTCGTTTCCAAAGCCCTATAAGAAAAATTCAAACGCAACCAATCTTTATGAATGAGGTCTTTAAAAAAGAGATTTTTCACGGAGACGTGACGAAATGCACTTTAAAAATATGAAGGATTTGTTTTAAAAAACGCATCTAAATATTCATGTCAAATGCAACCCGTAACATTGTTGTTTTGAATCTATATCGTTAAATAACTCCTAAACCAAGCGTTTCAAGGCCTTAAAAACTACAAAACTCGTAATGCCTCAAAGAAACGTTTCTCACAGCGTAATCTATAGGATGAGATATTCTTGGACATTCTATTAAATTTTTGCCAATTTGACGCTCATCAATTTTGAATATCGCTAAGACATTCAATACATAAAGATCGTTTGAGCAATATTACTATGTATCAAAGTGAAATCTAAGCCTACTGAATTATTTCTAATGGTAACAAACGGTATTTATTACTCATATGTGAAAATATTAGTTTAAACTAATATACAGGTTTCATTGATCACTTCCCTTTCTAATACGAAATTGGAGGTGAGGTTTAACATGCGAGAGTTCTCGCACCGGTACGCCGGTAAAGAATAAACTGAAAACATCTTATAAATGTTGGCACAGCAATAAAGAATCATGAACTTTATCGTTTCTAAACTTGGAAGTGTCTCAAACACATTCAGGGGTAGAATATGGCATGGTCATTACTGAATAAAATATCTGACCATTAACGGTATTGTTCAATTCTCAAGTGACCTCTACTGAATCAAAATCGGAGATTGGAAAATTGTATTTAAAAAATAACACCAATCCAAAATTGGCCACTTTTAGGCCTACCTGTTCGGAAAGGGAAGTGCTAACGACATGCAAATATAACATGCAATCGTATTACTTTAATGTCAAATTGTTCCAGTTATCGGAGTAACGTGAATTATGGTTCTTTTAGCATGTGTAATGCTCTTTTGCCCACGGAGAGCACAATATTAATAACTGCATCCTTTAAAAAATCTGACAAATATCCTTGGCGTTTTCAAAATGTTCGAAACTTACTTAACAGTTGTTTAACATTGTGTTACGTTGAAAATATTTAATTTTTCACGTGTGAACAATTTTTTATTACGCAATCGAACCCTCAAAATAAATCAGTATGTAAAGACTACAATAACTTGCCTTCAACGGCAGTGGTACCCTGCGCGCGAGTCCTGAGGAGGAAGGGAATGAAACAATTGTAGTTTAAAAAAACAAAACAACCATAGTCCAAAAACCCAATGTTTCAGCATTTTTTTAAAATATTTAATTTTAAAATAGGAGAGCGGAAAACTGTTCCATAACGAAATTGGCATACATTTAAAGTATGAAAATTGTTCTGCATTTTCTCAAGCTATTGTAAATACTGATAAACGCTTGAGTGTAGTTCAAACTTGAACTGTATTGTGAAAATTATTGGATAAAGTGGTAAATGTTTGGACTGCGGTGTTTTTTTCTAAAAATTGAGAAATTTGTATATCAAAATTATTTATTTCATTTAAACGTCTTTGCTCTTTTTTAAGTATTGTATATCCTTTATCCTTCTTTGCTTTTACTACATCTTATTTCCTCTCTTTCTTTGGTTTACATCTCTTCCACTCTAATATTTCTACATCTGACGTAGAATTCATTTCGTAGCTCTTCCTTCTTCCCTTGCTTGCTCAGATTCACAATACAATGGACGTATATGCAACAAGAACAGGTTATACAAGATCACCAAACTTTCAGAACCAAAATACTGATACTGCAGAATAACTATATTCAAAAAACAAACATTATCACCCGTTGAAGAGTGAGAAATTAGCAATAGATGAGAAAAATCAAGGAGAAAACTTACATTTAAAGGACTATGGTCTTTTTAACAAAAAAAGACTCTGGACTATGGTTCTTTTGTCAAAATCACTCAAACTTCCGGAGCAAATAACTACAGACAGGGACTTATTTTTTTCACAACAACACAGTCAGAAAATAGCGGCTAGGAAGCTCTAGCAATAGTTCTTGTGTCTCTAAATCTAACTTACTTATGGACTAGGGTTATTTAGTTTTAAAAAATTGTAACATATTAAATTTAAATCGTATTAAAAACCCTTCAATTGCATCGAATTAAATTTTAATGAATGTGAGCACTTGTCGACTTCCTTATTTTCTTAATTGTTGGGCCATTTCGAAAGAGGAAATTTTACTGTTTTACTGATTGGTAACAAATAACGTTTTCACTTTATAATTATTTCATTAAATTTGTTATACAAACGCAAAATTTTATTTTTTATTTTATATTCTCCATTCTTTAAAATTAATTCTTAACGAAATTTAATACTAAGACATTTTGTATCATTTCAATTTTGGAATGGTGAAGGATATCAACGTGTTGCCGAAACGAGCGGATAATGTTTTGCAAGGCCACCATTCCTCGCAGGCAGCCGCTGGCGGCACTTGCTTCATCGCCAGTTTCGGGTTAGGGAACGTGCGTGCCGCCCGGTTGTGGGGCATATGATTAACCTCCAAAGTATCAGGGAACCTCCCTCCGCGCAGCAAGGAAAAGTGGAGAAATCTACGTTCTCAGGGCGAGCGTTGCTCCCAGTATGGGATTCAATGTACAGTGAAAATATTGCAACTATGATTGCAAAATTGCGTCTTGTAAGAAGGTTTTTAATTAGTAAGAAAAAAAAAGTTGGAAAGTTGTAATAATTTATCTACACTGTTTTATTAATCAAACTCAGTGTTCATGTTTTCCGTCAATATTTTCGAACTCATAACGTATCGTTTTCTTCTTCTGAAAGGAAAATAATTCATAATGAAATAGAATAGAATAATTCGGTTGTCACATCTGTTTAATTAATATAATTATACAAATATCTCGCAATTAATATTGTATGGAATCAAGTTTAATAAATTAATACAATTGACCTCACCTACTTTTTAAGAGTCAACTTGTAACAAACACACAAGTAATGTCATTGAAACATTTTTTTTTTTTCATTTCAAAATGCAACAGAACAACAGTGCACTAGACATTATATTTTACAATGTGCTCTCTCTCACAAACTTTATTGATTTTCGAACAAATCGGTAAGTACAATGATATAATATATTAAAGATATATTTTTTTCAAAAATATATTCATGTCAGGAAATTACCTTATTTAACGGGCAGAATTTTTGCGAAATTCAGAGAAGCTTTCGCTTTCTGATGTTTTTATTTTGTTTGGTTTGTTTGCCATTATTACTTGTAATGGAAAATTGCCGTACTCGCATTTAAGATAGTTGAAATTTCTGGCAATTTGCTGTAATATAATATAAACAAGAGAATTCATTTTTCAATTACTGTACGATATTTTGCCCACGAAAAGCGCTCCACGTGCGTTCTTGATTCACGCCTCACGTGAATCAAGCATTTTCTCCTAAAATGTCACCAGTTTCATGTTTTTTTCTTTGTATTGTGCAAAGTTATTATTGTTTACGTATTTATTTACACGAAAATACTTATGCGGAGTATATTCTTTTTACGAATTTACATTTTAGTACGAGTCTAAAATGTGCAGTTCATCCTTGTAACATAAACATGCAACCCGTTGATACTACATGACAGCGAGAGAGCAGACATTCATACTGAACCAATTAAGAGAGGAGCAGCACTCCTCGCCCAAACTATGCAATAAATAAATAAATCAGACGACTATTACGATTCAACGCTGTATTTATGTGTACATGGTGTTTGCATGGCGATCGCTAAAAATGTTAATGCTATTTTTGGTATGTTGAAATACAAGTCTTGTACAAATTAAGGTTGTTTTACGTAAATCTCCGAGAGTGAAGTCTGGTTCCCCGATGTCAACTATATAGGCATAAACGTATTTTGAAAGTCTAACCTACCCAAGATCGTAACATCAGAAATAGTAGATTATGTGGACTTCACACACCTGCTGCAAATTACAATTATGTGTGTTTCATGCCTTGGATTTTCCTTGAGACTAGCGTATTTGAAATAAACTCAGTAGTTACCGAAGAAATCTTGTGGAACTCCATATTGATAAGTAAAACGAAATAATCTTGGAGAATTAAAATGTAATTACACTAAATCTACATCGTACATTCCAATAAACATGTTTCGAGGAATTTTATCTCATTTTCAAAGCACCCTACTAGCCATATAAAGGAAAACTTATAAAAGGATCTCTACGGAAGAAATAGTCAACACAGAGAATGATAAAACGAATTAATTAGTTAACTGCAATTAAAATTATATACTTACCCAAAAAATATAATACAAAAACGGCTATTAAACATTTATATAAATATTATTGAGCACTGAAGATTTAAAATTCCTCTAAATATATCTGCTTGCCTGGAGGACAAATTTATGTAGTGTAATATACATTTTTATTGGAGAAGATTATTTCTTGTTACCATCTACAGTATATTTTTTTCACTCCGTTGCGCCATTTTCAAAAGCCAATCGATGGACCGTAATTTTTTTTTAACGAACCTTAACGAACGCTAATATACATCCCGAATCCCATGCGTGCACGAAGCCGAGGCGAGCCCGGGGGCAGGTGGCGCCGCCTTGGCTGGAAGTGGCGGGCGCCTGGAGGGGCACCGGGCCCTCGCGGCGTGTCGGCCTCCTGCCGGGCGGGCTCTCCATTCGCTCCCATCCCCTCCCCCCACCCCCACCCTTCCGCAGGCCAGAGAGACCGATCGACGTTCACCACTAGCCCCGGAGTTTAAATCTCGGCCGATCTGTGAGGAATTTGGGGTGGGCAAAGGGGTTTGCAGTACGTTTCCTCTGGGTTCTCAAGTTTTTCGACAAATCATTGCCCCGTATTACTTTATACTTGTTATCACCTATCCACAAAATCATTTCCAATTTCAAGATAGGGCTGTAAGCGGTCGGTCACAGAGAGGCCGATTTTAGCTGAAATTTCGGTGAGCTGACTTTGGACGGACAAAACCAAAGGAAGCAATCCTCGTCCGATGTTTTCGGGCGCCGTAGGAAGAGGTCGGGTTCACTCCATTTGCATTTACAATCAAGTGTTTGAATGAATCTAGAACTCAAAACAAACAAACAAACAAAAAAAAGCGCTGACAAAAATTTTGGCAAAAGCTGACTTCACTGTGGCCGTAGGCAAAGTATTAGATAATTACATCACAATAAGTTCCTCCTTAGGCGCAAATCCGCCTATTGCTCTGCGCAACCAGTGCGTTGTCCTTGTCGCCTCCCCACTGCGTTTGCCACCTTTATCCTACACCCAAATCCCGTCATTTTGAAACGTCACACACCCCAACATTACACACGCCTCACACAGCTCAATATGCCAATATGCCAGTGTCTCCCCGTTTCTACCCAAGTTCCATCTGCTTATCCTCCCTCCGATCTACTCGTTGATTTCAATCCATAGCTACGCACCTTTTCCAGCTGTTTCAAGCAACAAACTCCCACCCTCCGTAATTTCAGTTCCGCAAAAACACTGCCCTTTGCTGCCACCGATTCGCTTGCTGGTTATAACCAACTCATCATTTCATTGATTAATTCGTATATGCGTCCGCGTCAACAGCTAAGCTCATTAGTACTGCAAGTGTAGTGCATTCGTTTTGCTCGGGAGGTGGCGGTGATCCTGCCCCGCTCTAAGACGAGATCCGGCGCCGACCTACCGTCTGCTAACGGGGTTTTCCCTACCAGGTGTCTCCCACCAGCGACACACCGTCCCTCCTGGACAAGCTCTAAGCTCCCGACCGGTCTCCCTGCATGAGTGTTAGTGTAGGGCATACTACGGAAGTGCGTGTAAGGGGTGAGGGCATGCTACGGAAGAGGAAGGAAAGAACGCGCGCGATTAGCTGTCCGTTTATTAGGGTACTGCTCCGTTTTGATCGGAGAAACCACGGAAAACTACTGATTACAGCTTAGGTCCCTAAAATTCTCCTCCGGATAGCGGCGGAATTCAACTAGCTAACTAATGTCGAAAATACTACCATCGTCGGGATTGGAACCCCAGGACCTTCCGGTCAGGGGCACTGCAATGACATCAATTGATGCCTTGAGCCACGTCTCCCGGTCATCGTTTAGTCTCTATCGTCTGTCCACTCAAGGTACCAGCGGCTCCGGTCATTTTTCAGTCTTCCGACTGACCATCGCCTTCTCGGTCTTAGGAGCCACTGAGCGAACGTCGAACCCACAGTGCCCATTGTCCCTTCCGTCATTTCCATCTCCCGCGTTCGCCGCCCACCCTCCCAGCGCTCACCCTGAGCTCACCCGTCCGTCCGGTGGCCCGGGCAGCGCCGCGCGCGCGATACCATCGCCCGCCGCGCTTCACTCCGGATCGCTCCGCGGCGCCGCTCCGCCCCCGCCCCCGCCCCCGCCCCCGCTCCGCCGTCGGTAATCCTGCTGTTTACGCGCGGGCTTAGGGCGCGCCGCCCCCGTCGCCCGCGCCGGCCACGGCCCCGGCAGATGGGCGATAAGGGCGAAGGAGCCGCGAGCGCGCGGGGGCAGCTGGCGTCCGAGCGGACGCGCTCTGGCGGTGGCGGCGGGGTGGGCGGGCGGTGGGCGGTGGACGGTGGACGGTGTGAGGTGGATGGCGGGTGGTTGTCGGTGTCGGTGGACGGCGGACGGTTGACGGTTCACGGCCGGCGGGGAACCGTGAACGGTTGACGGTGGGAGATGGACGACGGTGAGGGCTGGACGGAGGACGACAGTGGCCGGAGTAGTAGAATTGACGGTGGAGAATGGACGATGGACGGAGGGTGATAGAAGGAGAACGAAGGACGGCAGTGGCCGGAGTAGTAGAATTGACGGTGGAGAATGGACGATGGACGGAGGGTGATAGAAGGAGAACGGAGGATGGCGGATGGAGGACGATGGACGGTAGACGGTGGGCGGCAGATGGGGGTCACTAGACGAAGGAAGTCGGAACTGTGAATGATGGTAGAGGTGGATGGCGGACGGTCAGTGAAAGGTGGGCGGCAGAAAAGGGACGATTAATGATGGACGACGGTGACTGGACGGTGAGCACTAGACGGTGGACGACGAACAGTGGACAAAGTGGAAGAGTTGACGGTGGCAAGTGAACGATGAGATGATGATTATAGACATAGGATGGAGGACAGTGGACGGTAGGCGGGGGTTAGTAGACGACGGATGGCGGACATGTATGGACGATGGAGGTGGATGGCGGGCCACGAAAAGTGAACGGTGGTCGGTGGTAAATGGACGGTGGAGACTGGACGGTGGAGACTGGACGGTGGAGAGCGGACAGTGGGCGCTGGACGAAAGACGGCGGACAGAGGACGGAGGAGAGTTGACGGTGGAGAGTAAAAAGTGTTCGATTGACAGTGAGCGGTGGACGGTGGACGAAGACGGGGCGGTGGAAGTGGTGAAGGCGGCGGGGGAGCAGTCGGCGTTAGCGGCAGGTTCGGTGGCGGTGGCAGCAGTGGCCCCGAGGTCTTTGCGTCCCGCCGCCGCCCAGCAGGTTGGCGCGCGATCGCGGATGTGATGTGTGCGGTGCGGCGATCGCCCTTGTGGACGGTAATTGCCCCCGCTCACGGCCATGCCAAACCAGGCGAGTTGCCGTAACAAATACATGCACGGTGTCTCGCGTTGTGCATTCAGAGCGAGCTCCGAGTTGAAGAAGGGGATTAGTCCAACGGAATCTAACCGTGGCGGATATTACAGCTAACGAGTTGAATATTGGAACCAACGTCTCTCGAAATAGGTTTGTTCTTTGAAATACCGATATTTTCACTATAATATTCAACCAAGTTCAAACTAATATCTAGTTAGCATTAAACGAACAAATCAAAAGCAGAGTTTATAACAGAAAACATAATTTGAAACGTGTAAGTAAACAGAAGTAATGTGTAATGTAGAAAATAAGCAGACATGCCAATATAAAAGAGTTTACAAAACAAAGAAATGAAATGACATGGAGAAAGAAAAAGAAAATCGCCCTTCTTTTCAATGTGCTGCCTAATATATTTTGTATAACGCTGACACCTTCGCCAACAATGTCAAAACTAGAATCTCGTCACAGAAGATGCGACATAATTTTATTACATTAACATATAGCGTGGTAAATGATTCTAATTACACAAGATTCATCACAAACAAAGAACAAACGATAATCAAGTCTGTTCAAATATCGGCAATTCGGAATGAAGAATGTTTGTATGGGAAAATGACTAAAATTTGAAGAAAAGAAAAGGAAACAAACACACCAAAAAAAAAAAAAAAATCAGGAAAAATTAATTTAACCCAAATATTGTGAACTGTTTTAAATTTGAGAGTGAACCCCTTGATACTCGAGTTATTCGAACGATTATAAGAAATTTTATTTATTAGCATTATTGCCTACTAAAGGAAACTGATGGTTTGAACAGCCGGCAAACGCGGGAGTTTGAAAATCCATTCTACATCAAAAATCGTCATGACATTTCTAACATGTATAATAATATTCGTAAATCGGATGTTAACGAACGGGCTTATTTCCTGTAATTGTACGTTCAACCTCATTCTAAAAAATTGGTAGTTCAAACCTCTACAATTTTATGTCTTCTGTTTCGCATCAATGTCAGCTGTACGAATACATCCATAAAATGAATGGAAATAATAGTACAACAGAAATGACAAAGAAATAGATAGAACCAGCTCTACTTCTTACTAATCTTAATCTGATAAAGCGTTATCCTAAATGAAGAAAATAACTGTGGGGTCAAAAATATTTTTATTATTAGAATCGATTTGGATTGCATTGTATGCGTTTGTTAATACATTTATATTAGTTCATGTTCACTAAATCTTAGCAAACTACTTTCATTAAAAAAGCATTTTTTAAATTAACTATTAAATAATAAAAAATATTAAAATGTATTTCAATATGTAAGAGAAACGTATTGCATGAAACAGGGCATGAAAATAATGAGGGTTTTTGTATTAAAGAAGACAATTCAGGCTTTAATGTCTTCTAATGTTGTATAATATAAGAAAGCCTCTGCATCATTGCAACTACTTCCTCTCATTTTATTCCGCTCTTTCCACATTTTCGGCAACTAAAATTTCATTGCAGTCGTGATGCTCTTTAATTACATAGGGGGTTTTCAAGTAGAAAAAAAAAGATGAAAGTTATTACTATCATTTTCAAACTTTTCTCTGATCTGAATATGCTCTTGTTCAAAGTAGTTGGGACCGTACTGTCATATTGTTCCCTTTAATATAAATATTGGGGGCAAATATCTTTAAAATCTTTCTGAATGTGAAATAATACGACTAAGTTTGATAATAGTTTTTGGTTTCTGCTACTGTTCGACTACTGTAACTAATCGTAACATCCGGTATAATTTCTATGTCCCCCCAAGAACTTTCTTTCATTTTACGCAGATAACAAAACTACAAGAGATTTTGTTTTTATTCATTCAAATTTTATCGCAAAATTGTGTTACAAAATTTAGTAGAAGAATATTAAGAGAAACAAAGCTCAGATAATCGGCGACGGTTTATAATTTCCGGAATAGTTTTTCAAGACACCCGCATTTGTCACACAAAACATTCACATCTTCTCATTTGAAACGTAGTGACATGTACCCCCTTTTACAAAGAGAAACATTTTAAATTAAAAAAATAATTCTAGTAGAGAAACTTATTCTGCAAATCTGTCAACGTTGCGCAAAGTACATAAAAGATGTTACAAGTGAAAAAATATAGGAAAACTTCCGAAAATGGATTCTGTCCTATCACGCTTATTTAATTCAATCTCCATCAAAGAAGTCCCGCATTTCGTATTCAAATGTCTCCTCTGAAGCGAAATATTTCAAAGCTTTCCTGCAGCTCATAAAACACCCTACGTGTCGGCGCGAAGATTATTCAAAATTAAAAAGCCGGCACATAACGATACGGTCCGTCTAAATTGCAGCAAATATTTAAATTCCCCGGAAACGCCCATACGAGGGGACAGATATAGAAGAATCTGAACTTTAACCGGCAATAAATTCCACAAATTTTACACGGGCAGCGTTTTTCGAGGCGGGAGGACTCGGGTGGGGACTGAAGGGGGGCGGGGACAAGGCGCCCTGAGGGTTCATCCCTTCGCGCGAAGCGGGGACAGGGGTGGGACGGGGAGGGGACGTCGGGGCGCCGCGGGTGGGGTTCCCGCATAAATTATAGCAACAGTGGAGATTGCGTCCCCCCCGCCCACTTAAACAAACATTTAAAAAGAACTCTTTAAACTTGCGGCGAACCAGCCGTCGCCTCCACAGACTCCGCCGCCGCCGCCGGCACTCCTTAACAACGCCGACCCAAACGACGCACATAAAAACTTTTAAGGGTTTGTGCCTTGCGGCAGGCACGGCTACGCCACCGCCGCCGCCGTCGCCTCCTTGTTCTAGAAGTTTCGTTAAGTGTGTTCGCCTCCGTGCAGATATGAATTTTTAGAAGGCGCCTCTAACGTTGGGCGGTAGCAGGATAATTAACAGACCCGTAAAACACACCTTTAAAATTAATTTTTGGAAACTTGCAACCAACAAGTAATAAAACGAGGAAGAAGGCGGAAAAGAACAAAAAAAATCTTGTAAAGTTGTCACGTTTCTGTATATAGAGGTGAAACACGATTCATGGCCATCGTTCTGAACATAATGATATCTTTTTGACGTAGTCATTGATCTTCTGGTGAATGTTTCTGAAGATGAGGACATCTCTTTTACCCAAAAGTAGTTTCAGAATATGTGGCCATGTTTTCAAACAACACTTTGAGCGAGGAAATAACTTTTTTTTTCAAAGAATAAAAATTCTCACCGCATATTTGCGATGAAAATATTTAAAGTCATTATTTCTCTGAAATATATCTTTTTGTGAGCGTCATTTCTTTGGATGAATGACTTTTATATGATAATTTGTGTTCTTACTAAATAGTTTAGGACAAAAAAATGAATCTTGGGTGTGAATGAAAAAGTATGTAGGTTTGACAATGCTGTCGTGCTAGTTTTTCTTTTGGAGGTAAGGGAATTAGATGATAATGTACCGGTAGTAAACTGTTTCTATTTCCATTGAGGTAATCCATGTGTCTCTTAATGTGAAGCACATACTATAGTGTGTTAATTGAACTTAAAATATCAATCAATAGAACATGACATGCAGGCATTTGTTTTTGCTGCGCAAATGTGAATCAAAGTAATTTTACATTTTTCATTACAATTAACTTTCAAAATCGTGGTAAATACTATTTTAAAAATATCAAAAGAGTATATTCAGAAATTGGATCTTCAGAGAAGAAAGTATCAGACATACGCTCGAAAGAAATTGAGATTGAGATTTTTTAAAAAATCAAACAAAAAAAGGATCATTTCTGACCCTAGGAATTTAAATGGGAGAGGTATTGATGTCATGAAATATTTAAAGATACTCATATACCTGATTGAATAACTAATTAAAATGATGAAAATAATGGTAGTCTGAGATTACATCTCATACTTCAGATATACCCGTTGTATTGTCTTAATAACTCCTTATTTCGACATGTTACACACCAGGTGGTGGAGAATAACCAGTTTTTTCTCTGGCGAATTCCCAGCATGAAAGAGAAATATTCAAGTAAATTAGCAATGAAAGATTGAAGCTTCTAAGTATGGCCATCCTTGATATACAGAAAAGAATGTATTTCTGCTGAATACAGGTGGAATATTGTATTAGAGTAGATGTATTGTATTTACCCATGAATACGGTGTCAGTAATAGTACTAAACAAAAACAAAACTATTTTATTTGTGTTAAAAGGCTAAATTCGACCAAATATGTCAAGTAAATCTGATGATGTTGCAACTTCAGCCGGTTTCATCATAACGTTTCGAAACCCGTGCGACCGGCTCTCCGCTGAATAAGTGCATAAAATATTATGGTGTAAACGGTCATGTTGCTTACATTCTGGGTTAATTAGAGTTCTTCAGAATTTGCGTTCCAGGAAATACGGTCGTTTACGACCAAATATTTCAAACGCTCGCTAGTTCTGGCCCAGCCAAGTTGTCTCGCTCGCGTTGTGGCAGACCCAGACGACCTTCCAGGTGAGCAGAACGATATCAAATGAACTTGAATTTTTCCACCGAACTGAGCCATTCATCATGAATGCAAACAAACACATTCCGTGGGTTTATGGACGACAAACTGATATTAAACACATGGAGCTGTACGCGGTCAGTTCTAACATTCTCTATTCCATTACATGTGGCCGGTTCCTAATGATTTGAAAACAAATGTCTGATGCAGTCGACTGCAGTGTGATCACAACTATTGAGCAGAATTGGTAGCCCGTACGCTCCCGAATTTTCTTCAGCCGAACACGTTTCATCCTGAACATCTACCGGTACAGTGGAGGCGATTTTGGCAGAAATTTGTTTCGACTGATGTCAGACGGACAAAACCATGATATTCGTCGGACAACCGATGTTTTCAGACGCCGTTGAAAGAGGTCGTTAGGTTCCAATATGGCCATTTCCGTTTACCATCACATGTTTGAACGAATATAAGAAAACGTCCGACGTCGGCCGACGAAATTTCATCCAAAATTGGCTCCACTGTGAATTGAATTGAATTGAATTGAATTTGCCTTATTTTACGTGGCGAGACTCAAGCCATCAGGCCCGCTCTTCCGTCTGACCACGCAAATTTCACTGTGTCCGCCGCCTCAGGTACAGATGCATTTAACCGTGCCGACCCTCTCTAGTCTAACGTCACACGAAACGGAAACAACAGTCCTGTGCGGTAGCCACGGCCCGCTCCTCCCCCACCTGTGTGGACTGCTGGAGAGTTCGGCGCGCGTGAATCTTGGCCGCGTCAAAGCCACGGGCGGAGCTGCAGCGACGTCCGCGTGAGAGGCGGGGCGGGGCGGGGCGGGGCGGGGCGGGGCGGGGAGGGGCGGGGCGGAGCGGGGCGGGGCGGGGCGGGGCCGGCGGCGGGCGCCGCGCCGTCGGAAGACGGCTGGGGGTGGCGGGGTGGGGGCGGGGAGCGCGGCGCGGGGGGCGGTTTACGGCTCCTGGGGGAGCGATCGGCCCCGCCCGCCACCGCCGCCGCCGCCGCCGCCGCCGCCGCCCGCCGCCGCCGTCAGATAGGCAAATGAGCGGCGTCCCACGGGCGCCGTAGCGGCTGCGGCGGACGAGGAGGGCGGGGACGCGGAGGGGAGGGGAGGGAGCGGAAGGGATGACGCCGGCGCGGCGGGGGCGGGGGTGAGGGCGGTGGCAGGGACGGTGACGGGAACGGTGGAGATCTCGGAGGTGGCCGTAGTGTTAATGGTGAAGGATATGCTAGCAAGTAGGAGGCCGGTGGCGATTATCGAAAGGATTGCGATGGTAGTGGGGACGATTGAAGTGTCAGGGATGATTGTGGTGTTGGAGAGGGTGAAAACGGCGGGAGGGACGGTGGTGGCGGGGGTGCGGGCGGAGGTGGTTGTGATGGTGGTAGTGATGGTGGTGGCGGAACCACAGGTTGAAACAGGGGCAGTGGTGGCAAAGAAGTAGTGAGGGGTGGTGGAAATTAAGATGATGATAGTCATAGTGGGGGTGAGGGAGTGGTTGTGGTGGTGGGGGCGGAGGTGACAACAGGGCTGGTGGTGATGGTGGTGGCCTTGGTGGTGGCGGGGGCGGAGGTAGTGGTCTGGTCGGTGGTGGTGTTGGTGAGGTCGCTGGTGGCAGGGGCGGTGGTGGTAGGGGATGTGGGAACAGTTATCGCTGCAAGTGGCAGGGACTGTGGCTGTGTGGGCGTGGTAGGTGGAGGGGGTAGTGGGGACAGTAATCGCGGTGGGAGGCAGGGGCGGCGACGGCATAGATATTGGGGCGGGGCTGCGTTGGTAGCTGGCCAACGTAGGTCCCGCCGCCGCGCTCTGTGCCTTCCGCCTCCACTCCCAACTTCCCCCGCAGCGCTCCCATTAGCGGCCCCGCAGATTCATCTTATAATGGCTTCGTGATGACGCGCACCGAGCAATCAGGACGGGGCTTCCGTCCATCTCGCCACGTTATGGCCGCTCCTCTCCTTTGCGCCTCAGGAATTGAAAAGTCGTACGACTACTAGGGAAAGTGCACATCATATGTTTAAGTGGTTGGGAGTTGACAAAGGAATTTTATCCAAACAATCTCCCCTGAGCAGATGCTCACATTCGTTATGATGAGGACTATAGGAATGCTGCATAACGGTTTCTACATAATTAGAGAATATTCTAATGCACAAAATAACAATTATATATAACAATTTTTTATTGTGTTAATGCTAACTCTCAAATATGTCAACAAAACAGCTGAATCAAATAATCCTATAATCTTTCATGATATATACCCAAAACTTCAAAATTACTACAAAGAACAAAAATGCTTTTCGCCAGTGTATACCGAAGTTAAAAAACATATTGGGACAGCTAAACTTTCAGGAACAAACATAATGGAAAAAAGGAATAATAGTATACCAGCATGGACAATTCCTGATATATATATAATAGCAGATATATCACTAGACACTCCCCAAATAAACTTAAAGACTAAAAAAGATAAGAAAATAAAATTTGATGAAATAGAAAATAAATACAAAGAATTCTATAAAATCTATACAAACGTTATCAATAATAGAGTTAGAAAATATGGTACAATGACTAAAGATGTCGAAATTACTAAAAGACTGCATTGCTTCTCCAGTAGTACGACAGCTGAAATATGTTCTCTAATGACAGCCTTGAAAAAGTCATAAAAACTCAGAAATAACAATTTTGTCATATTCCCTACTTCTCTTGAAGCAATAAACAATATTGACAATAATTACCCAGGTATACCAATGATAAATAGTATTCATGAAATATATTATGACATTATACAATCTAAAAAAACTCTCATAATTGCCTGGATATAAGATTATACAACAATGCCTGAAAACAACACAATGAGCCTTGAAGAGGAAAATATAAGCCCCGAAATAGAAAGTATTTTAACAATATCACATATCTGCAAGGATTTATGGACATACATCAAGAAAATAATGGTTGAAAAGTGGCGCAACCTCTTGAAAACCACGAAATCTAGCTCTCTACACAAACAAGTTAAAAATGTTTACTCTCTGAAAACTTGCAAAAAATTCTCAATGAAAGATCATGTAACAATAACAAGGATAAGAACTGGTCTTTTCAAGTTCAGTCATCAACACTTGTTAACTGGAAATCCTCCACCCACCTGCCAGCACTGCCATAACCTTCTTAACTTTCAACATACTGTAACACAATGCCCTATGTTTCAGTACTGCAGACACACATACTTAGAAGGAGAGCAAAACCCTGGCCTGATCCTATCATCCAACGAATACCAAAATAAAATATTAAAATTCTGTAAAGATAACAATATTGTGAAAGAAATCTAATTGTGACAGGTATACTAGTATGGATACTGGAAACTAATATTGTAACAAAAAAATTAGAATAATGTCTGTCTTCACATATTCATATATACTGTACTATATTGTAAAGTACCATATTAATATTGTAAAGTTGTATTTAAAGTAGTCGCTAACAACCTCAGTTGTTGATGCGACTATAATAAAAACAAAACAAAAAAAGAACAACAAAAAAATCATGCTGCCTGTGTTGTCATCCCGGGAAATGTAATATTATGTCACACTGGCCACCCGGCGTATTAATGGACATCTTCAGGAAGTACCACTATTGTCCACAGAAGGATGACATTCGATGGAGAATGCCTTATAGTGCCGTCTTGTGGCATTTCATAAACTTCACTCTCAAAATTATGTTACGATAATTATATTGAAATTCATGATTTAGACTTATTTTATAAGTTTAAATATAATAGATAATTTTCGAATTAAACGTATGCTTTGATTTTACAAATTCGTGATTCCAACGTAGACTTTTTCAGTCTAATCTATCTTTAGTTCTTCAAATCACGAATTTGGAGGGAAAGAAAGTAAACTAAACTGTTTCTCCTGTCGGCTTGCTCACTCTGATAGTTAAAAATGCGTGCCTTCGCAACATGCTGTTATATTAGAATTTTAGAGCTACTTTTTGCCTTAAATTTACGCCTCCTCGAGGAGCATTTTAATAACTTAACTTCAAACTTATATACAAAACACGTCAAATAATGACATTATTTGAAATTTAACTTTGTACGAGCCGGATCCCACGGCCACACACAACCGCCGGAGAAATATGCGGTAGTAGGCGTAACGCCAATACTTGCAAGAAAATTGCGGTAAACCACGCCAAGAGCTCGCCGAACGGCTATTGTCTTTTCTGACCTTGTTTATTTTCTACGTATCAGATCAGCCATAGATGTCCGAAAGGATAGAGATGGCTACACAGCAGGGAAGTGTGGAAGCTTTGCACCTCGCGGCCACACGGAACTGTGCTGCTCAGCGAACTGACTCGCTCACTCCGTGAACTGGCTCTGGAGAGAGCAGTTGTGACATTGTCACGCGGTTTGTGACATTTCTAAAGATCCAAAATTGTAAGCAGTCAGTTGCAATGCAACACGTTCAAAATTACAAGATTTTGGAGCTCTCATAAGGTTTATAAATATGAGGGTTGTAGCAGTCGTGTGTTGGTGCAGCAATATAAATCCACTGCATTATAATTTTGGACTGTCTGTAATGTACCAAATACTGTCACTGTAATTGCCACATTGTTCTTCTGTAAATACTTGTATGTAATTTAATTGCCTCTAATATTATTGTGCAGGCTCACTTCCAATCAATTTCTTATTAATTTTTTATACAATTTAGCTTCACAAGAATTATTTTACCGCACTGGAAACATTCATAGACTGCTGTATTGTACTGTATAACTATTTTAATTGATCCTCGTTCCTTCTTTTACTTACTATGTGTTTCATTATGCAAATTTCTAATGATTGTGTTGCGTTATGCGAAAAATTATCAATTAATGTGTGAGAAGTCATTCACTGGAAGCCTCTAAATTAACACTTCTAGTCAATCAGGGTTGTTGATTTTAAATAACAGATACTTTATTTTCAAAATCTTCACTAACATCAAGAGAAAATACTTTCAAGATAATTTGTTCATTTGGTAATAAAAGTCAAGTGATCACAATAATGTTTCCATAAGCATAAATTAAAATGAAATAATACTCTACAGTAATAATATCAACAACCACAATTTTTAAGCCAAATTTTCAGAAGATGGAAGTGTATCTACAGTCTCTTTTTTTCTTTTTAACCACCTCCGCAAGATGTTTATATCGCAGCATAATTCATCCTTAGTCTTTCCAGGAACACATTTGGCAATTTTTCTCCATCGATCCGTAGTTCCTCCTTTAGGATATTTAGTGAGAGCGGCTTCTAGAGCTTTCTGTTGTGGTTGACTCCAGCCTGATGTGCCATTGACATTTAGGTTATCCTCCATATTTGAAGCTCGTGTTTTTACTTTACGAGGTTTGTCTTCTTCATTTTCTGGAGAAACTGGTCCCTCTTCATTTCGACTAATCATTCGGTAGCCATCTTCTTTCGCTTTCTTGGCCATGTGTGTCACCTCTGCTACAGGCCGTTGCATTGTATGAGATATTTTTTCCCATCTTGAAGCACTTCCAGGGGTGAACTTTTTAACCAAGCGCTCAAGTTCTGCCAAATAATCATCAGTCCACAACCCTCCTGATACTGGGAGAGGACTACTGGAATCCTCAATCTGTTCTTGATCTTTCTGACTACTAACATAAGATGGCTCCCAACTACTACTATTTGCAAGAAGAGTAGCTTTTCCTTTACGCCTCCTTGGTACTTTGTGTTCAATTTCTACAACGTCTTCTTCTTCAGACCACTGTTCTTGTTCTTCCTTCTGGTGTCTGCTATATATATATATATATATATATATATATATATATATATATATATATATATATATATATATATATATATATACCCATAAATACATCCCACAATATGTGGACAAAGAGTGATCACAAACCACAAAAATCTTGGAAGTTGAAATGGTAATGTATCCCACACTCTGGGTGTACGAATTTGTACAGGTACTTTTTCTGGAATGGCAGGACCATCATATTTTCCTTTCCTTTGTTTTTTCTGTAGCTTCTTCATTTTTGCTTCCCATAACTGCTCCAAAGTGTACTTCTTTTCCGTTGTTGAACACTTTCCCTAAAGTAGTCTTCCGTTACTAATGGGAAGCAATTACTATATTTGTCAAGTCTTGTCATGTGTAAATCAGTCAGTGCCTTTCATCCCTTCGGCCAGGGTCTCGGCGCCGTTAAATCTCGGGGATCCCAGACGGTCTAGACAACCAAGAACCCTCGAGTCTCGAATTCGCTTAACCTCCGGTGTCTTCGCGGAGAGTTGCAAATGAATTCCGCTCAGCTAAGCTAAGATTAAGTTTAATTTTTGGGTAATTTACAGTTGCCAATGTAAAATTGCTTATTGAAAATTATACCGTCTTGTACGTATTCCTACCTATCATCACAGTGGTGGAATTTCACAATACCTATAGTTGTATGTGATTAGTCAGTGAACTATTATTAGATTAATGAGCGTGCTTGCAGTATACGGTCCATTATTAACTTAAGTTTAAATTTATAAGCACACCCAGTACTTTTTATTCATCAGTCAACGATTTCTGGAAAAAAAAGTAGTGATGACATTCTTCAGCTCAAGAAAACCTGTAAGATAATATTTCTCCCCTATATGTCCTATACAGCTTTTACTGTTTTTCGACAAAAATATATGAAATCTAAATCAAATCAGTTCAATACAAAGTAATTGCTAATGAAAAATGATCTTCAATGTATTTTTCAATGTATCTTTATGAAACTTGTTTACATACATAGATAATGCAAGGGAGTTCAATTCAAATTATCTATATAGTAAAGATTTCCGAGAACAAGCAACTATACTGAAATAGCTTAAGTTCATTTTTTATGATTGTTAGAATTTTTCAAAGGATTTTTAAATGATTTTTTACGATATAAACAAACTGATTTGAGGATGAATTATATGCTTTACACACATACGAGTATTACACAATTACGAAAAATGACTCGTAAAACAAAACGTAAAAAATTTCGTAAAACGAGCATCTGAGTGTTCGTCGTCAAATTCTTTAGATTAATGAACTATGTTTACACACGAAACATACGGATAAAGATTTGTGGCAACGCTAAATAAGTTAAATGTATCTTGACTAATTAAACCTATTTGTAATCATGTCAATTATCAACTTTTTATACACTTTATTCTTCGCAATAAAATAAATTTATTTCCTTCAATTAAAATAGCAATATAATAACTGAAATAATTATCTTTACAAGTGCACTTGCATTTTGACACATTCAGCTTATTTATTTCCAAATATAAATATTGTTTCAGAGTTGAGAAGACAGTTGAAAACAGTTTTGCTACTTGAGTATCACTATAAAAAGTAAAATGTGTTCAACATATTTTCAAAGCGTTCCCATCAGATTGAATCAATTTCACTGTTAAAGAAAAAGGGAAATGAGTATTACATGAAATTATTCAATGTATTTGAAGTTATGTTTAAAGAAACGAGACAAATACAAGACAAAAAATATTATACAATCAGATATTCTCGAAATAGAGATTTATTAATTATTTACTTTAAAGACACTTATTGTTATTGGAGAAGATACATTTTCCATTTTTCTTGCTGACGAATATTCAAAGAGAACTTTGTACTTTACACGATTGATTGCTTGATTGGTTACTGATTACGGGCGCGTCAACTGTTAAGGTCATTAGCCTCGTAAGTGCTGTACACGTGTTTTTCTCTAGACGTGGGACGGTGATCTTCTCCCGCTGGATGGTGAGATCCGGCGCCAACTCATCGTCGGCAAACTGGGTTTATCCCAAACAGGTATCTCCCACCAGCGGGGCACTGCACTTCCAGGTACAAGCTCTACGCTCCTGGCCAGTCTCTCGGCTTGTGTGTAAGTAAGGGGTGAGGATAGGACAAGTAAGAGGAAGGAAAGATCACGTGCGGTCCGTGGCTCTTTTGTTATGGTACTGCTCCGATATTCGCCTGGCATTGATCGAAGAAAACACGGAAAACTCGATAAGACCAGCCGACAGCTAGAATTCTCGTTCAGAAAGCGACTGAACACGACATAGCAGTTTTGCTAGTGACGAAAATTCTGCCACCGACGGGATTGAACCAAGGACTTTCCGGTGAGAGGTACTGAAGTAGCATCGGAGCCACCTCTTCCAATAACTTTTCACGATGATTTCAATCAGTTCTTCATAGATTTTCTTGATTAGAAAAGTAAAATATTATTTATTTAAATTTCTTTATTTCATAGTATCGAAACATATATGTAGCAAGTTTAAAATATTTAATTCTAAAATCGTTAAAATCAACATTTGCCTAAACATTGATTGTAAATGTTATTGTGAAGCGATTAATCACATCACACCCACGCACTTATAAAATGTAGAACAAAAATATTTAGTATATGTAAACTATGTTCCACAATATTTAAGAACATTTCAAAAAGACAACAGGGCTACAAAAGAAATCGGGGCACCTGTCGGTCCCCATCTTTTTTAAGAGGAATTTGCCCAAATTCGAGCTCCGACCTTCGCCACGGAACAAAAAGTTTTCCCTTCACCCCGAAACTCGAGTGACAAGTGCACTACCTGCCCCCAAAACCGCAGGAATCCCGTCACTCATTGTCATTCAAACGACACCTCTCAAACGGTTCGCGAGGCCGCGTGGTGTCGGGTGTCGCCTGGGCGCAGCGCCACCAGCGGCCGGGGCGCGGGCGGCGCCGGGGTCGGCAGACGGGGGCCGCCGAGCGCAACCCGACACTCGGGAGAGCGCGCTGAAAGTCGGCGAAGGGCGCGGGCGAGCCCCGCCCCCAACCACCCCCGCCGCCGGGTCGGGGGCGGGGTGCTGGCTGGCGCGCCGCCCCGCCCCGCCCCGCCCCCGGCCGCCGCCGCCGCTGGCAAGAGGCGCAGCGCTGAGCGGGGACGGGGACGGGGATGGTGGCGCCACTATCCGCAGCGGATCTGAAAAAACCGTGGCTACAGGCTCTTCACAGCGAATGCAATAAAAGTGTCCGCAGAAAAATAATGGAACACACCCCGAAAGAAGATAAAATGCGAAGGGTGCAAACTTTTCTCTCCCTCTCCGGCTCTCGGGCGGCGATAAAAAACCTCGCCAGTATTTTCAAAAAAACAAAAAAAATATCTACGTAAATTATTATGTTGACTCATCCTTATCTTTTTCGTTCCGGATTTGTATTTTGGACATTTTTAAAATGCTATTATTTTTTATAATTTAAAGTCTTGCGGCTTTATCTGTACTGTTACAACAAAAATATCTTTTGTTTGCCCTTTAAATTATTTTGAATGTTCTCCTCGCAGACAAGGGTGAAATACGAGTATTATTAAAGCTAATCGCGGCATAGGAGGTGCTATATCAGCCCATCGTGGCGAGCGCCGCGAGCGTCCCGTGACGTCACGACGTCCGCCGCCGCCGCCCCCGCCGCCGCCGCCGCCGCCGCCGCCGGCCGCTGACGCAGCGCTGCGCCGCCCCCGGCGCCCTGCCTGCCCCCGGAGCCGCCGCCGCCGCCCCCGGCTGCGCCCCTATGGAAATGTGCAGCGCCCGCGAGCAGGCGGTGGAGGCAGCCGGGGGGCGCCCGGCACGGCGCGCCCGCCGCCACGCCCACCTCGCGCGGCTGCAGCGCACCCACGCGGAAGCCAACCAAGGGGGAACTTTTGGGAATTGAGGGAAAGAAAAAAATTGACATGGAAGAAAAAGAAAAATCGGATTTGATTGGCGGAAAAGACAAAGTAGATTGTACGATAAGCCAACTTTGATTTAAGGAAAATACTAATTTGATATTACGAAAAGGCAAAGGTGAATGAAGAAAAAAATGGTTTCTATGAAAAGTCAAGTTTGACTTAAGGCAAAGATGTGATTTCAAGAAACATCTCATTTCATGAAAGGAAAAGTAGAATTTCATGTTAGGAAATGTCAAATTTGATTTTAGGAAACATCACTTTTGATTTTAGGATAAGTAAAAAATTGAGTTTTTATTATCTCAAGTATATTTTCATTAATCTTCCTTATTAATAGTGATGTATATTATTTCGCACAGAGTTGTATCAGACATTTTCAAAGTATATTTAAAGTCAAAGTGATTTCAAGGCGGGAAAATGGTAGAAATGGTTTTTATTTCTTAACTGAAGCATAGCAGTCGAAAGAACTGAAATAAATTTACAACAATTTGTGTTTTGGGAAGAACTTTTGAGATTTTTTCAAGCCTGTCCCAGGGTACTATTACACAGTAAATTGTTTTTCAAATATATATTTTTTGCGTTTAAATTCAGCACTGAGAAAATATCAAAAACATATTTTCAGATTAATTATTTTTTTTCTTTTTCTTATTCTTTTCAACCAGAAAACATTTTGTTAAGTTGACAACACGTTTTTAGCTGGAGTGGGGTGAAAGTGGTGGGACGAGGTGAAGAAACGTTTCAAAAATATTATCTTTATGTTAAGAGATTTAGTGTATTTACTTATGTCATTTGGTTTTGGGGAATTTTTTACCATCTTACCCGGGGTACCTTTTAATGATTTAAAATAGAATTCTCCAAACCTTTTAAATTATCTGAATTATTTACAAGGTTAAGAAAAATTATGCATTTCTGGAACACTGTGTTCTTTTGGCGAAAGACAGAAGGAAGTACAAAAAAGTTTTAAAATTCCTCTTTACCTAAGAATAAATAGAGCACGAACACAACTCCATATCCTGGAGATCAGTTGTATTTCTATAAAGTAGTAAAAGATATCATGGACTGTACCCTCCGAAATGAAACTTTTGGGCTCATAAATTGAAGCCCGGAAAATAAATTACCGGAATCAAATTGATTCAGAAACCCATCAACTGTGCGACGACTGGCCACACAAGCTGGCCACACAGCAGGTTACCAGCATTTACCAGAGAACAACGGCCCAAAGCTAGTAGGTAGACAATGAAAGGTGAACGTTCATAAAAATGTACAATTTTTTGGTAATACTGTAACTGTAGTACCTAATCTATTTCAGTAAGATTTTATCTCAGGAAATGAGACTGCGTATCACCGCCGGGTCACTGAAATGGATCAAAAAGCGATGGTTAAGAAACTGAGAGTTACGTTATCCGCATGTGAGATGCACATCCTCTTTCTTCTCCTCCTTTCTGAGGTATTATTTCGTGCTCGTTAATTCTCGTAATTATGGGATACTAAATTGTGTATAGTTTATCTGAATCTTGATATCCACACGGTGTTACTAACTAAAAATGACAAATAACTTCAAAAGAAGTTTCATGTTTCTCGGAGTTATAATTTGGATCTCGGTGCTAAGTCTAGTGCAAACGCATATCGTCTGCGGAATTGCAATTATGATGACAATGATGATGACAAATTATTCATTATAATTTGTTGTAACATGTAGTCTTATACATCTTGGATTTTGTGCATTTTTGCATTGAGCATTTTGACAAACAATATTAATTCCACCTGTAAGACAAATTACGTAATTTTGAGAATAGATCATTTATTTTGATGGGTTTGAGAATGTAGTCTTTCTGGAATGCTATCTGATTGAAAATAATCAAGACCATATTCACGTTATCAAAAAAGTATGTAAATATTGTGTAGTCAAATGATCTTGCATTTCTCACAACACAGCGTTGCGAAATATAATTATAAACCTATGGATGATTGTCATATTATTTAGGTTTAAATTTAAAAATGTAGAATCTTTCGGAAATATTCAGCAAATCACACATAAGGTAAAATTAAAAAGAACAGTCATTTAAAAAGAGGTTCTTTACAAATTTAAGGGAGCACTTCAACATAAGCACTTTTGGTTACTTCACAGGTACGATAATAAAAACAATTTTTTATGATACTGATGCGCAATAGAATAACACTTATACAACACTTAAAAATCGATGCCAAGAGCAGGGTAATCCCCAATAAAGTTATTCTATGTGTAGAAATCGGCTGCACATGAAATTTGAATATGATACATAGTTCAGTTTAACAGTACAAACTTTTTCACGTTTTTGATACTAACCATATTTTAAAAAAACGATCACTTCTTTACAACTATTTTTAGGGAGGGGAAACCCTCTGAGCACCTCACAAAGAATCATTCAAATTATTGAAAAAAGTATGGGATAACTTAGTGATGTGATAGGCTTTATTTGAATTTCTTTATGAAGATGTTGGTTTGTGATGAATTAGGGTGCATTGGTTATTGTTCGCAGGTAGTTATTTTGTATGATCTGTATTTTATGGATATTGATTTTTGCTGCATTAATCCAGACAGGCAGACATAGAGTTTTAGGGGTCTTATTATGTCAGTATATATGAGTTTGGCATTTTCTATTGTTATTTTATTGTGGTTGTTTATTCATGGTTTTAATTGGATGAGTTTTGTTTGTTGTGTTTTGATGTTCATACGTTCTTTCCAGTCACGTTTTGTGTATAAAGGCAGTCCTAGATATTTCACAGTTTTGTTTTGTGGAGTCCAAGGAATTGTGTTATTGTTCAATGTGAGAGATGACGGTGTTGAAATTGTTTCTAATGAAAATATTTTTGCTGTTGACTTAGCTGGGTTTAATTTAATTAACGAAATACCTCTAAACGTTTAGTTGGCCTTACTTTTCCCCAACCACCACAGACTATACATAATAACCCCGCGCAGCATCCGCTCTCCAGCGAACACTTCCTGCAAAGGGCGCGCGGGCGAGCAAAGCCATTCAGCACATAACTTCATCTCTATGTGCTAAAGTACATATTCAAGAGAGTGCGTACTCTAAATTCGCCCCATCATTTCCCGCGTACAAATGCTTCCCGTCCGCGGCGTTGTGAGGAGACATCAGTCACCTGCAGGGCTGCCACCCGCGCGCGAGCGCGCCGGGCGGGGCTGCGCCGCGCAGCAGCTGCACGCAGATGAGCTGCGCGTCCGCAGCGCTGCGCACACAATGGCCTGCGGCCCGCCCGCAGCCCTGACACACGACGCAGCGCCGCGTCACGCATCGATTAGCGGCAGACGATCAGCTGACGCCTTCTTGTTTCTTTCGTCTTCCCTACTCTGTGTGGCTTAAAGTTTTGCTTCGGTACATACAGTAATAATAATAATAATAATAATAATAATAATAATAATAATAAACAGTTTTATTATCACAATATAATAAAAATTACATTAATAATATTTAATATTACATTATAACAATATAATAAAAGTTACATTAATAAAAATTATTGTTTTTATAACACAAGTAGGGAAAGAAATACGGAAGCTGGAGAAAATAACAAGTATTATAATTCCGCTTGTTTTACCATACACAGAAACGCTTCAAAATCTTTCTCTAAATACATCCAAAAAATTCTCATTCCATCATATGTTCTTTTTTTACTGAGGAAGCAGTTAGTTTAAAAATTGTTACAAGGAAAGACTTTTGTAAAAATGCTATAAGTCAGTATTCCAATGTCTCAAATAGCGTATTGGTAAGGGATATTGTAATGTTTGTCAATAGGGCCTTGCTGATTTGCAATAAATAAGAAATGATCCTTTTCAGGTAGTACACTAAAAATGTGCACAACATTTTACAGTAAAAGTAGGCATATTAATATAACTGAAATTGTGGAAGAGGGACTTATCTTCACAAAATTCAAAAACTATAATTATTTTACTTGAAAATTAACGAGAAAATTGTAATTAAATGCTTTTCATCCACAACCCATTTAGCAATACTCTTCTTCAATTTTTCACTCAATCTCTTGCGATTTTAAAACTGTTTCTAAGGTTTCGTCTCTACTTTCAATTCTATAGGAAGAATACTTCGAAAGATGCAGAATAAGAGTTTTGACTCATTCTCTGACTTCAGGAATTAGTGTGAGAATTCAGTCTTTTTAAATTATTACAAAATTATCTTTACCAAAGAACGATGTTAAAGAGTTTTGTGGCGATCTGTCCATTCATAATTTCGACGGAGTGTTGTGGAGACTCGTCCATGACGATGAACGTTATGATGACGTGTTCCCCAGAAATAAATTTAAAATAATAAGCAGAATAATAAGTTAGATGGTGACAGACTGACAATTTTCTCTCTTGTGTATTGTTCAAGTGAAACAATATATTTAATTAGTACTATTCATTGTATATTAATTTCTTCTGTTCAAGAAAGAAGAAGCTTAATTAAGAAGCGAAGCAGGTCCAGAACAAGGTAACGCTCGCCTCAAGTAGTAGACACTTAGATGTAAAGAGGAATGAGAAAATAAAATTAATTCTATTCTATGTATAGCATATAAAAAAGAGATATATTATTAAAAAAATCTACTCTGATTTAAAAGACTTGGGCTTGCGTGAATTTAGTAACATCATATTAAGTACTCCACTGCTTCCTTTAACAAATCAACAACTGACTATACTTAAAACAGAAAAAGTAAACAATAAGAATACTTCTTTTTGATGACGCAAAATAAGTCAGGAGTTGCTTGTTGTTTATATCTAGCAAATCTTAAAAAAATCAAAATCTGATCAGCAAATAATTATTTAGAAAGTAGAGAATAATAATTGATAAACAATTTTAAGACAAATATAATTGTAATCAGATTGTTAAGAAAAATGTTTAATTCAAATCCACTTTTGGTTTTAAGAAAATATTTATTTCAGAACCCCTGAACGATACCTACCACAAATTAAAACCATGGAGAACAAGTTAAAACTAAAAATGAACCGCACAAAAAAAAATTAAACTGACAAGAAGTTTGCAAAATGCCTCAAGAATATATGACTTCCCGTAATAAATAGAACTTACGATATTAAAACAAACAAATTACTTTGACCATTTGTGAAAAAAATTTAGAATTTTTATGGAGCGTTTTTGAGGACTTCATTATTTCTAAATGCTTATAGTTGTATTCATACATATTCACCATTTCCAACACATATTGTGCAATGTCATGTTTTAATCGCACAAAATGAGCTCTTAAAACGCAAATAATAATGGCGGGGAATGAGGAAAATTGTTAACCTTAGTTACTTAATATCTTTTCTTCCTTTTTATCTTTTCTTACTGTTTTTAAGTAGTATGGCAAATAATTGCTCTTAAGATTAAGCCACAAAAGAAAAAAAATATGTCGTTATCACATATAGAAGTTTAGGTACTTTATTCCACCTACTTCAGAGTAGAAAGAGTGTATCTATAAGAAACGGAAACATTCCGCGCAATCATATCTATACCTCCACACACAACTCCATGTCCACCATAGTAATTTCACCAACGTCTTTAAAAATTGTAAAATATTTAATAATTATTATATATTTATATAAATAATGTGAAATAAATGATGATGATGATGATGATGATGATGATGATTGCAATACTGGATTACCGAACGTATATCCGTACCTCCACACAACTCCATGTTCATCATAGTAATTTCACCAATGACTTCAAAAACTGTAAAATATTTAATAATTCCTAGATGCATACATAAATAATGTGAAATAAATGATGATGATGATGATGATGATGATGATGATTGCAATACTGGATTACCGAACGTAGCCGAGGAAGGCGGCTCACATCTTTATATCTACCTTTTCCCGAGCAAACATCTTCGTGGTAATTTGCCTTAGCATAATGATGGATAGATGAAGGAAAAGTAATCATAAAAGTTGAATGTTGATGAGAAATGAATTTTATGAACGAATTAATGATTTGAGTCTGCGGGTAGTGATATGAAAAGCTACGCATGCCACAACCACAAAGTGAAAACACACTCATACTTTACACTTCAATCTTCGCTTCCACGTATGCTCCAAAACTGCGACACCGAGGTAAACATGATCATTAGGTCGATTAGATTAAGGAACGGCCTCATTGGAAATAGTGGTGATAAACCGACGTTTATAACCAACGAATGTTTATAACCATTTGTGAGATGTCGTTCAAAACACTTCTTTTAAGAAAAAATCATGTGAACAAGACCACATTTTATTTGAATAGGTTTACTCGTATGCTATCTTTAGTTACAACTCGTTTGTTTGAATTATTCTTAACAGAAGGCAGGCTTATACAATCTTTAATAAACGTCGGCCGTTAAGTGTGGGTCTTCGGTCCTCAAGTTGCCATATGGGGATGTAATACGAGTAGTAAACTACTACGAAAAATTAGTGAAAAATAGACAGTAATAAAATCAGTAAGAATAGAAAGTAATAAAATCAGTAAGAATAGAAAGTAGTAATATCAGTAATAAATAGAATAAATAATGAGTAAATGCAAGCGAAACGTCCCACGTGCAAGCAGGCGCCGTGCAAGAGGCTCACGTACTGTCAACATGATAACGCTTGCTTGACGATATCTGTCTTTGGCCGCACTCTAGCCGGGGTGGAATTCGTACAGCCTGGAATTGTCTTGTACTTCAGAGATGGTATTATCGAGTAACCATTTCCATGATCGAGATCGAAAGACCGACCGAAATGGGCGATCTCGAGGCGACCATACGTGTATACATTGTCACGTGTACAACTTTTTCTTTTGTCTAATATATTCAACAGAACAATATGCTTTACAGGAAGTTAGTGTGCTGCCATTAAAAACCGATAAAAATCCTATTCATTCGATGCTGAAGACTACGTATTCTTCGAGAAAAGGATATAATGACAACATAAATAATATGTGTAACAGAGATATGCGCCTTTAACACTCTGAGGACGAAACAGTATCAGTTCCTTCTTCAAAGGGATTTAGTTCGTGTTTGCGTCGCAAGTTATTTTACTGACTAATCTCAATCAACGTAAATTCTCATAGGTATCAACTAACGACATTGAGTATATTTTCCCTCAAACATAAAAAAAATCCTATTTAGTATTTACATACAGAAAAAAATATGGGTGAATTTTCCTCACTTCCCTCTTCAAAAATTGCGACTGTGTTGAGGCGAAGGCGGAGGTGGAGGCGGAAGCGATGATGACAGTGGAGGCTACTGCGCGAGTGAAAATGCGGAAAAGAGACAAAGAGATAAGCACACGCATTACTCAAAAGGTATGTTGGATGGAAAAAACAGAAAGGAGTCGATCTTGGTGAAGGAGATGTGAAAGAAGAAATAGAAGAGGCGCAGATGGAGGATGTTGCAGACGCGATTGTTGCAGCAAAACATCGAATGTAAAAGGGAAGGAGAAAACGAGAGCTAAATAATGTTCGAAATGAAGTAGGGCCAAAGGATACGGAATGTTTAGGGATACTGTTTGCTTGCCATCCAATGAAGCAACGTCGACATGCGGGTTGCCCTTATGAAGACGAATGTGGGTTAATGTTCGGAGGGAACGTGGCAGGCGCAGGCGCGTCGTGCGGCGTGGGCGTCGAGGCGGGCGCCGTGCAGCGCGGCGCGGCGCGGGTGGGAAGGAAGACGCACAGCTTTTTAATTGGGACGCGCTTCTCAGGCGGTAATTACGTGGTTACGGTGTCAAGTCCCCGGCCCGCCTCCGCGGTCGCGCGCCACCGCCCCCGACGCTGGCGTCGCCCGACGCTCCTCGCCAACGCCTTCTCTGCTGCCTTTCCTCCGTCTTCGCTCCCGTCTTCGCCCCCGTCTTTGCTGACGCTGCCGTCGCCCGACGCTCCTCGCCAACGCCTTCGCTGCTGCCTTTCCTCCGTCTTCGCTCCCGTCTTCGCTCCCGTCTTTGCTGACGCTGCCGTCGCCCGACGCTCCTCGCCAACGCCTTCGCTGCTGCCTTTCCTCCGTCTTCGCTCCCGTCTTCGCTCCCGTCTTTGCTGACGCTGCCGTCGCCCGACGCTCCTCGCCAACGCCTTCGCTGCTGCCTTTCCTCCGTCTTCGCTCCCGTCTTCGCTCCCGTCTTTGCTGACGCTGCCGTCGCCCGACGCTCCTCGCCAACGCCTTCGCTGCTGCCTTTCCTCCGTCTTCGCTCCCGTCTTCGCTCCCGTCTTTGCTGACGCTGCCGTCGCCCGACGCTCCTCGCCAACGCCTTCGCTGCTGCCTTTCCTCCGTCTTCGCTCCCGTCTTCGCTCCCGTCTTTGCTGACGCTGCCGTCGCCCGACGCTCCTCGCCAACGCCTTCGCTGCTGCCTTTCCTCCGTCTTCGCTCCCGTCTTCGCTCCCGTCTTTGCTGACGCTGCCGTCGCCCGACGCTCCTCGCCAACGCCTTCGCTGCTGCCTTTCCTCCGTCTTCGCTCCCGTCTTCGCCCCCGTCTTTGCTGACGCTGCCGTCGCCCGACACTCCTCGCCAACGCCTTTGCTGCAACCTTTCCTCCGACTTCGCTCCAGACTTTGCTCAGTCTTCGCCCTAAACGTCGCTCAGTCTGTGCTCTGTCTTTTCTCATTCTTGGCAAAGTCTTTGTTCACTCACCTGCCACTCTTTTTTCTTCAGTCTTTGCCCACTTTTTGCTCAGTCTTTGCTCTGCTTTCGCTGAGACTTTGCTCAGTTATTGCGAAGTCTTTGTTCAGTATTCAGCCATTATTTGTTCAGTCTTTGCCCAGAGTTTTTTTAGTCTTTGCTCAGTCTTCCCTCAGTCTTTGATCATCCATCGCTTCGTCTTTGCGCAGCTTTCACTAAATATTTGCTCCGTCTTCTCTCAATTTCCGACCAGTTCCCGCCCCATCTTTTCTCCGTCTTTGCACAGTCTTTGCTCAGTCTTTGAACTGTTTTTGCTCTGTTATTGCCCAGACGTTGTCCGTCATCACTCCGTTTTCACTTGCTCTTCTCTCGATCTTTGTTCCGTTTTCGCTCCTTGTTCGCTCCGTCTTTGCTCCATCTTTATTCCGTCTCTGCTCTGTATTCGCTCAGTCTTCGCCTCACATTCGCTCCGCCTTTGCTCCGTCTTCGCTCCATCACCCGATCATCAAATTATTTTCGTATGAGGCTCTTCACCTAAGACTTTGCAGTGGCCACGGCTTTCGAATTCTCCTTACATCACCTTTTCCTGAGTTCGTACCTTCCCTGTGTTCGACTTTGTTGTGCTTTGACTTCTTTCGTCAAGTAAATATTATCGCAATCATTTTTGGCTTACTACATCCTTTGGACCTGCTTCATTTCATACATTATTGAATCTTTAACTCTTGTTTTCTTCTTGTCTTCTCTTTCACGTCCGCTATTTTTGCTGCAACAATCACCTCTGCTCCATCCTCCATCAGCGCCTCCTTCTCTATCTTCCAGCTACGTCTCCTTCGCCATTATCTTCTCTTTTCTTTTTTTTCCATCCCACGTCCTCCACTTTTTGCGTACCGCGTTTGCTTATCTCCTTGTCTCTCCGCTTCACCTTCACAACTGCGGTAGTCTCCACAGCCGTCGCGGCTTCCAGCCCCGCCTTCGCCTGGACCCAGGGCTGTTCCTCAGAGGAGGGAATTGAGGAACTCTCCTCACATGCTTTATTCTTCTAAGTAAAAACGAATGAAATATTTTTTGGGGTTCGAGGGAAAATGTACTATTTTTTAGTTGTTAGCTATAAGCATTTACGTTTTAAATAACACGCAGTTTTAAGCGATGTGAAAACGAAGTATTGTAAATCGCTTTGAGGAGGAACTACCTCCTCCTAAATTTCGCGCGCATATCTCCCTCAGCTACCGTGTGCCAAATGAAAATCGCTTTTATTGGAGCTACACAAGGGGAGCAAAGGGAGCATATCCTCCCAGAGTCCCTAGATACTACTCCGTAGTACAACCTCAACGGCCGCCGTCATTATTTCACCAGATACCCCCTCCAGGCAGCAGTGAGAAATTGAGAAAAAATGATAACAATGGAAGATAATATGGAGAGTTTAGAGTATATTATCATTGGTTTTTGGTAGATTAGTAACTCACTCTCAATATCGCACAGTTCAACTGGATATAAAATGGCGGAATCGGTGGCTCAAAGGAATGTGCAAATCCTTATATCTAAGGAGCCTATGTCCTCCTCACTTGCAATGCTGTCTATAGGCGTCGCCGGACACTACACCATAGCGGACGTGGGTGATATCAACCCACCAGCAACAGCAACAACCACGGTGTACCCGGGCGTCGGTCGGTAGAGAACTGGCGCGCGGTGTGTTCAAGTGGGCGAGAGGAAGCCCATTTGAGCGAACAACCCTACCGATTAGTCTTCCTCTCATATCCCATTGTAAGACGCCGCCGCATGGAATATAATTTGCAGTATGTTTCATTGAATGACTTCTTTGTGCTTCCTCCTCTTAAGAAAATTGCACGAGCCACCACTGCCACCACATTCACGAAGCGCCTCAACCACCTCCCCGCACGACCACGTCCCGTCATGTCCCGTCCCAATTCCAACCCCACTTCCCGCCCCGTCACGTCCCATCACAATCCGTCCCATTCCCGTCCCCCCGTCCTGTCTCGTCCGCGTCCCATCCCCACCCTTGTCAAACCCTCGTTCCCGACCCATCCCATTCCATCCCACCGCCATCCCCGACACCGCCTGCCCTGTCCTGTCTCCTCCTCCGCCACGCTCCCGTCTGGACCAATCCCGTCCCGTCCCATCCCGTCCCATCCCATTCCATCCCATTACAGAGTCTGTCTCGTCCCCGCTCTCGTTAAGCCCCACTTCCCGATCCACCCCATTCTATCCCGCCGCCATCCCCGTCCCCGCTCCACCCCGTTTCGTCCCCTCCTTCGCCACGCCCCATCCCCGATCCCGTCCCATCCTATTCCATCAAATTGCCGTCTCTGCCCCGTTCCCGCTCTCGTTACGCCTCCCTTTCCACCCATCCCATTCCATTCCGCCATTTCCGTCCCCGCCCCGCCTCGTCGTGTCTCCTCCTCCGCCACGCCCCATCGCCGCCCCCATCCCGTCCCATCTCATTGCCGTCTCTGCGCCGTCCCCACTCTCGTTAAGTCCCCCTTCCCGACCCATCCAATTCTAACCCGCTGCCATCCCCGTCCATGCTCCGCCCCACCCCGTCCCATCCCATCCCATTGGCGTCTCCGCTCTCGCCCCGTCCCCGCCGCCGTGAGCACCTCCACTCCCACCTCGCTCGCCCCCGCGCGCCTCCTGAGAACGCGCGTTCGGGGCCACGGCGCCTATTCCGGGCGGCTGCTCCTCGGAAAGGCAGCGGCGGCAGCGCGGCGAGTGTGAGAAGCCTGCGTTCATTCTGCGATCTCTGTTGTCTCAAAGGAGCGTGGTTCCGTGGTTCCCCGCGACGCCCCCGCGCGCTAAACGCCAGGCTACGTTTCAGACTGCAAATTAATGGATTTGTGATGACGAGGAGTTGCAAGTTAATTAAATGTGTTGTTTTTCTCTAACAAAGCACGGAAAGAGAATTCGTTATATGCAGGTTAATGAACAGACTGACAGGCTGTTCTACGTAGGAACACAACAACTTTTTTGTTTTTGAAAATTACTCACCGGATAGTTTATTTATTGTTATTTATTTTTAATTCGGAAGATAAAGTTTTGTTTGTTTCATGAAACTGAAAGATAGAAAGGTAGAATATAGTGGAGGAATTAAGGCAAATTGTAACTCAATATTAGAATTTCGAACACATTACACAAGTAAGAAAAGTTCATTTTATCACTTTTTTGAAAACCTTCATAACTATCTGATAAATATGTTCTTTGAACTCAAAGTATTAAAATTAAACATTTCTGTATTCATATTATAATTCTTTTTTAACACATACACTTTATTTCGTTTCTTTCTTCCGCTCCCGGATCTTTCACAATTCACCTAGCGTAAACTTCGGCCCAAAATTCTATCGTTTAAAATGAGAATTATAATATTTTGGTTTTATTACACACTGAACATTCAAGTTTAAAAAATTATTTCATTTCTTGAAAAATATAAGTACCTTAGTACTCTAAATTATTACTAGCTATATCAATTTAAAAAAATAATTTCATATTTTAAAAATATGAATGGATATTACGTTTATAATCCTTAAAAAGAAACTTGATGATGCGTTCCGGAAAACTAAAACTTCTTTGTTAACGTAATCACTCTCTAACATTATTGGAAATTTAATGTATATTCCCATTTAATTGAAAAAATCACACATTTCAGTGGTATCATCAGTTTTGTTTATTGAAATACAAAAATATTATTTAATTGACTTGTTTTCGAGACACTAGTGTGTTGCAATAAAATTCAAAAGAAATGCTCGTATATTTTGACACCGTGTATAATTGACCCTGTATATTATTTTATGACTCCGCATACGAAACAAATATAACACTTATAGACTTAAAATATAAAATTATGTTTTTTAAGGTAGTACAGAAGGTATAGTTTGTGAACCTGATCAAATTTGTCCATCTAGAGGAGAAATCATTTTGAAACGAAGACATTCACATTCTACAAGTAAAATGACACCAAAAGACAATTTCCTGACAATGAGATGAGATTTCTCATTAGCATTCAGTGATAAACTTGTAAAGATACTACTCTAGAAACCTTCAGAACATGTATTAGCTTCTTGTAGAAGGTTACAAAGCGAAACACGCCCTTGTGCACTTCCTCCGCAGTAAAAAAAAAATTGCGATAGCGTCCCTCAGCGAGTCCGCGAGCTGCTCGCGAATTATTCATGACAGGGCATTTCACCCGCCTTGCCAGAAGGAGCCAGGAGTAGCGGGCCCCGATTCCTTGGTGATAGACGACTTCTCAGCGACCGGGCTCGTTGGCCCGAAACACTCGATTTCCAGCACGCGAAAGTCAAAAATGAATCCAAAGGATTGCTTAAATAGATTCAACATGCTTTGCTTATGCGCTCTGATTATCAAAAGTTAAACTTAACTATATTGAGATCACTTTCATAATTAGAACAAGTGTTAGGCCGAACCTGATAACCAATCGATCTTGTTAACCAATTTGTAAAAATGCATATGAACTTCAATCACATTTTGACTATTCATCCTGCGAACGGTGACAGATTTATCTTGATCCTAGTTAATAGGCGTCCTCGGGTAATTAGAGCACTTGTATTCTAAGAATTACGTCCATTGTGAATTTGCAGAATTTGAATTAAGATAATCAAAGAGGATAAAACCTTTTACACAAACGGTGTAATTTATAGAGAGACACATTATATTTATTCTTAGAACATTAGGATTTTTGTTTAGAAAGATTGATTGATTGATTGATTGATTAAAGATTCTGGGCGCGTCAACTTCTATGGTTATTTTCCCGTAAGGGAAATGCAAGTTTTTATCGCGGGAGGTGTGGAGATCTTCCACCGTCGTAATTTGAGATACGGCGTCGACCTACTCATTGTCTTGCGGAATTTTCACCAACCTGGTATTTCCACTAGCGAAGTACTCCTTAGCCGGGACAAGCTCTAAGCTCAAGACTAGTCTCCCGACATGAGTGATAATGTAGTGCATGTGTGTACTACGTGTACGAGTGTGTGTAAGGGCTGGGGATAGAACAAGAAGAGGAAGGAAAGATCGCGCGCGGTGGCCTCTTTTGTTAGGGTACTGCTCCGACATTCGCCTGTTGTTGACGGAAGAAATCACGGAAAACTACCGAACAGAGCAGCCGACCACTAGAATTCTCCTCCAAACAGCCGTTGAATCCGACCTATGAATTCGATCTACGTAGTTAGTGTCGAAAATCCCGCCAACGCCGAGGACAATCCGGTCAGAGGCACTTCAGTAACGACAGTTGATGCCCTGAGCCACTTCTCTCGGCCGCTGTAAAAGAACGTCTCCCAAATACGGACCTCTCTTACTGACAACAGAATTCAAGCAGTTACTGCTTAATGATTCCATTATCGCTTAAGTGTCGTCTATGAATTCCTTTGCTTCGACGAGAGGCACTGTGCGAACTCAACAGGAGAAAGGCTGCCGGGGTCAAACGGATGGGAAGGCGGACTTCTCGGGGCTTTCTCGGGGCCTCGCAATTTGAGAACCCGTTTCAGTTCTCATTGTGGAGCTTTTGAGTATGTGTGCGCCGACGCACATATGTGGGAAAGATAGTTGAGTGGTACTGAGAATACGAGAAACATTGAAATTTTCGAAATGAAAAAATGATGTTCGTTATAGAATACTACCTCAATAACCTTTCGTTGCCGAGGCGTTTATCATAATATTTGGTATTAAACAGAAAAAGAAATTCTATCTATTCCTGCTTCATGGTGGAGCCTACTTCTATCTATTCTATTGTACATCCTCATCCGCCCTACCCCGCCTCTCTCTCTCTGTCTCTCTCTCTGTCTCTCTCTCTGTCTCTCTCTGTCTCTCTCTGTCTCTCTCTGTCTCTCTCTGTCTCTCTCTGTCTCTCTCTGTCTCTCTGTCTCTCTCTGTCTCTCTCTGTCTCTGTCTCTCTCTGTCTCTCTCTGTCTCTCTCTGTCTCTCTGTCTCTCTCTGTCTCTCTCTGTCTCTGTCTCTCTCTGTCTCTCTCTGTCTCTCTCTGTCTCTCTCTGACTCTCTCTGTCTCTATCTGTCTCTCTCTCTGTCTCTCTCTGTCTCTCTCTGTCTCTCTCTCTCTCTCCGCCTTGCTCCAAATTGGAAATACTCGGTCATTCGCACTCACTAAAGCACTTCTCACAAAAAAACATTTCTGTTTTATTCCTGTTGGGGTTCCCGCCCCCAAACTTCTTTCGGTTTAATAACTGAAAATAATAAACAAATCAAAGCTAAAAAATAAAATGCATATACTTGTGTATATTCTCTTTGCGAATTTCCCTCCCCTTGGATCCGCGCCTGCGAAAGTTTTATGAAAATGATTATTTTAATGCTTGCAGTATGTTTATTAACATAGTTATGTTTTATGCGCTTGCTTAACTGAGTGATCGGGACAATAATAAGCAAATAATATAACAGTTGTACTAAGTAATGAAGAGAAAATTCGAATGTGAACAATATTTCTTTTGTGCGTTTTCATGACTCTTCTGTTGAAAGAAAAATCAACGAAATGTGAACAGAAGAAAACACTATAACAAGCTACAGGTGTAAACCGTTAAAAAAGAGCTTTAATATTGTTTACAGGTTATTTTGTTTTAAAGAGCATCATCGATGAGCCTATCGAGCACTTTTATGTTAAGAAATTAAAAAGTGTGACACTTTAAATATTTGTGGAACTTTGATGCCAGTGAACATATATGCTGCTAACTTGGGAACTGCACATGCAACTCCCATGCAAATGAATAAGAAACTTATTTTCTTAAAAACTGTTTATCTTTTAATATACCAGCTTAATATGGCTCCTTCGGTGAGAATTTTTATTTTAAAAGTTTTATTTCTTCTATGCAAGTTAGTATTAAAAAGATACTTGAAACGTAATACAATCAAGTCCAAACAATTAATTTAACGCAGGGAAGTCAGTATTGAAATTCACTGCAAATCATCACTGTAGGTGCCTTTGCGGACCCCAACGCCTTTTCCACTATTCTTCCAGAATGTTCAGAAAGGATCCGGCTGAAAATAGTGTCTTCGTCGTGGTAATTCGTCTTAGTAAAAATTGAATGACCTGTTAATCACCTTCGTAGCTGGCGTAACCTCCTCTCCAAAACGAATATTAGATGCTTAACATCTCCCTAAAGCAGTTTTGTTCAGTATTTTTTTAGAATGTACTGGAATGATACGAAAATAGTCGTCTGTTGCTTTATCAGTAGGTCATAGGACATACAGACACACGGACACAGACGCACAGACACGGACTGAATTGAATTGGTTTGAATTGATGCCTTATTTTACGTGGCGAGTCTCAGGCCATGAGGCTCTTCCGTCTGACCACGCAAATTTCGCAACGCTCCTTTCACCAACTAGCAGAGAAAGGAGGTATTTCTTGGGCGACGAAACAAGCGATTTGAATTTAGCTCAGAGGCGTCATTTAGGCTTAAGGATCTTTTACATGCAAGTAAGTGTACCAACATGGGACAGCCGGCTTTACTTCCCCTCCGAAGGAAGGCGTACGAAGGCTTTTTCGCCCTTAAAAATCCATGGCTTCGATCGGGTTTGAACCCGCCAACTTGGGTATAACAGAAAAACGGCAGCCTACTATTAGTAATCGGGAACCTGCGGCTGAACGCGGCGCCGGTGTAACGTTTAGCGTATTCGATAATAGTAGGCTGCCGTTTTTTGTAATCCTTTCATTGCGCATCGTTCGCCCCAGTTTGGACCAGCGTGCGCAGCCGCCTGCCGCCTGCATCGCCGCCTTCTGTCGCCCGGGAGACAAGCAGGCCGGCGCCTCTTCTTTTCAATTCCGATGCGCTCCTGAGATAATGCAAATGCTCCTTTACATAATAACACATAGAAAACACTTCTCCGCGACGCCTCAGCCCCACCCTCGCCACCCGGATGACAGATGATCAACTTCCGTTCCTTTTTTTTCTCTCAGAGAGGAAAAACGCCTTGACATTTTTACGCGATTGTCTTCAAAGAGATTGATGCTGAGTGGAGGATGAACGTGTATCGTTGAGACGGGGCGATGTGTGAAGTATAATGGTTACAAATTGAATGACCAGAATTTTGAAGTAACTTAGTAGTGAATAGTTCTGTACTTTGAAGGCGACACAAAAGGATAAAGTGTAAATTTTGATAAAAGTTGAAAATACAAATGAAGTTTTAATCCTCGAAAGATTTTGACAGTATGTGTTGTGCGCTGATATCGGAAGAAATCATCACAAAATATACTAAGGAAATAAATGCAAAAAACAAAGTAAATCAAAGACGACATGGCATGAAAGTTGACAATAAAGATTTGGCGACAAGTAGAAAAATAAACACATTCAGAAGAAAGTACTCAGTAATATAGTTTTGAAGACTCTTCAATCTGTATGCTAAATTTGAAGAACATTGATAAAAAATACTTCAAATACAAATGTGTTAAAGGTTTTTAGTGTGTTAAAAATGCGCCAAATGTATTTCAAAATTATACTCAAACAGTATTTCAAACATAATAAGAATGATATGACAATTGTCGACGAGTTTTAATGTCTTTTTTCAATTTTCCAAAACAAACTAATAACAGTGTTTATTCTATCGGGCAAATAAACGGTATCATCTCCTTTAAGAATGTAATTTTTATTAAAAATGAAAACTTTTTAATCAGTGTATAATGCACTCATACTTTAAATATTTTGTAGTAAGAAGCTCAAAAATGAGTCGACGTTACGAAGAATCTATTTTTTGTAATAATTTATAAAAATAACAAGCCAAATACATTCCTTAAAAATGCTTACTTTTAGCGTATTTTTTACGTGAAATAGAAAATAAAAAAAAATCTCCGAAATCCGAAGAATGTTCGAATTGTTTCTAATAATTTTGTCCTTGCAGGTATATTTGGAAATTTTTATTTTGGACATTTTTGTGAGAATGAGCACGATTTATTTTTAATCATTCGCACTATAATTTATTATGATAAATTAGAAGTATTAAATATGTTTATCTACATTTTATTTCGTAACGTTTATTTATAAATTGAAAATTATAATTTGTAAATAGTTCCTCTCCAACGACGCAATACAATTTCCGGGAGATATTCCACTAGGGTCGTTCGTCAAATGAAATCACGACGCATAAATCGTTAGAATTCAGAATTCAGGGATTGATTTCACACATGCACACGTCAACAAAAGAAAGAAAAGACGAAGTTTGCCTCGCCATCGGACGATGTCTATCGCCATTAATGCAAACCGCTGCAGTCTAAAGATTGTGAGTGGCATGCGCACTCTAACTTGTCACAGGCAGTCCGTGTTTGTAGATTGGCCGCGCTATCACGCCCCATGTGTGTTGTGTGCTCCGACCGTTTGCGCGCTGCAATGCAACGCTATGTCAGCGGCCACCGCGATCGGCAAGAGTGAAGGCGATTAGCGCTCCAGGGCAAATGTTTGGGCGCGGTGCTCAAACTGTCATGGCAAATTGAGTCACCTCGCCACCCCCCACACGCCGCCGACCACTCAATACACCCGGCGGGCGTCGAACCACGTACTAGGATCAGGAATGCCGTGTAATAATGAACATGTATCAATGAATGGAGAAGTGTTTCTTTGATTGGTGTACGTGTGGTTACAAAATGGGTACGGGATCTCAAAAATGCCGAGTCGTTCAACACACGAACGTCTATATAGTTTCCTGAGAATTTGAAAGACCTTGTTATATTTTCTGTCAAATGACTTGTAACATCTGCAGAGTTTCGTAATTTCTTTTTCCATAACTTCAAGAAACTAATGCCATACAGACACGATTTTACATCTATGTTTTTGAATGTTTTAAAGTTTACATTATCAAAATTGTTTCATCTTACTTACAATGAATATCTTGCCTAATGGAACGCACTCATGTTCATAAACACTTGTCTGATTCACAAGAAAATAAATATTGGAAAATTGTAGAGAATTTTCTAGTGAGCAGTTCAGGAACCAGTTTAACACGAATATGACACGTCTTTTTTACCTTTTTTTCACTAAAACCTGAATAAATTATAACTATTTCGTTAAATGAAAATAAAATCGTAAATTCGTGTTCTTTATTTCATTATCTAATGTAATATGTATAGAGTAAATAAAATGACTAAAACGAAAATGTAGAGTAAATAAATAACAATTCAACCATCACTTTGTACTTTCTACGCAGTGTGTGTGTGTGTGTGTGTGTGTGTGTGTGTGTGTGTGTGTGTGTGATTGCATGCAGTTTCACTCGACGATGTCGCTTTTTATTTGTTTCATTATGCTGTCGGCTATAATTGGCTGTCGGCTGTAACCGTATAAAATGACAACTGTTTTAATCAATATGCAGTTAAACAATTAACTTTTGTTGCATTTAACTAAATTTTAATTTTCTTACTTTCTATGTTTGAAGTCATGTAATAATATTTCATTATTTCTTCTGAAAATAATTTTACCAACTCAATATTTAAAGATATTTAATTTATTGCCAAATCGAACTTAATTTTCGTTCCATCAAAAGTTCTATATAATTTCCATGGTTCTTGCGGAACGTTTGTAAAATTCCATGTTTTAGAAAATGTAAGAGAAATAAACTCCCACAATGTACACATAAAATAATAATAAATTAAATTTTAAAAAAAACAATCAGACTTTTTTAAACTATATATTTTATTGTTTGATACCTATACTGAGGAAAATCATTTCTTTCTCCAAACAATATAAATCATACTTTATTACGCCATACATCGAGAACCTAATATGAAAACATTTGGTTCTAAAACAATTACAAACAAAGACATACATTTTCCATTACGTAGGACTATGTTGTGTATATCTACCTTCAAGCGTCGTTAAACGTCTTCTACCACTATGTTACTGTCAAGAGTATTCTCTTTTAACATTGCTTTTAATGAATCCGGAAATGGAATGACAGAATTCTTTACTCAGACCAAATTAGATCCAATTAGAAACGGCGTGCTCTGTTATGAGGAATAATATATTACGTATACATCAAGATAACTATCAGGATGGTACATGTAACCCTACTGCGAGGGAGAATTCTCCTCGCGCTTAGAAACTTCAGATTACGGTGCACCTCCGACCGCGCTGATAATCAACGCGCGTGTGGCAGTTGTATCTAACGTGGGTACGTTTAGATATCATTCTTTAAATGGCGTACGTTAGCATAAAAAGCTGTTGAGTCCAAATACATAAGCATCAAAAGTGATGGGTTAGCTGATTAACATAACGTGCCGCTGGACAACTAGACATTTAGTGCTTCAGATGCCTTATCACATTATTGCAGTTAATTTTCACCTTCCGAGAGCCAGTGTCACAAGACAATGATCAGTTTTTACAGTTCGTTATTCTTATTTGTAGCAAAGAAATTTGGACTAGTAATTATGAGTTTAGAGTATGAAGTGTTTCAGCAGATACATTAACTCATTGATCCATACAATAATTTCTTCACAAGCAACGAACATTTTAACTTATCAACAGATTGCAAGAAACGTAAAAAAAAAAAGAAACACAATGTGGAAATTTGAGTATCACAGTAATAATTTTGCTAATGTTTCACTCTTCAACAAAGTAATTTTTGTCTCTGAAATTGATATGTGGAAACAGTTTCGGGGAAATGTATTCTGCAAATAACTTGTAAGGCAAAAATTAATTTTAGGATACTCCTAATACTCTAAAACATACAGGGCCAGTTTAAAATTTAATTAAATATCATATACAAATAAAAAGGAGATTCATAAACAAAATTTACTTTCCACAATTATTAATGGTTGATATTGTTTGACGATTTATCCTGTGTTGTTTGAAATTACTCATCTTTAAATAAAATAAACCTTTATTATCTACTTTCACATATAGTACAAATGTTTGCTTTTTTCTCTCTTTTAAGCAACGTAGGTAAAATTTTAAAATTTGACAATCAGACTTAAGTGTAATTAAGTTGCTTTAGTTTGAAAATCTTACAATTTCATGGTGTAAGAATTTAAAGTATGGTGAAATGAGTGTTACTAAGTCCCAAAGATCCTAATATTCATCAAAGAAGAAAGGTAACTGAAATACGTACTCTAAACGACGATCAGTCGTGTCATGGTCTCCGAGCTGTGAGGACGTATTTCTTAAGCGCTCCGAGGGTCACCGCAGGTAGTTACAGTGAGCGGCGTAGCAGGTAGTTTTGTTCAGCAATACGATCGTAAGTGAAGAGCGCCGCACACATCGCCAGTGTCTGCTTGGTATAAGCTAAGTATAACCACAATATTCGCTAATTTTATAATATATTGTTAATACTTTTAGTTTTTTCCTAAAAGTAATTTTCATAAAAATAAGTTCGTTTTACCTCTAATTTTTCAACATCATGGCCACACGCAACGCTAAAGCGAATGACGCTGTCTCTGCTTCGCTTATTGAAAGCATCCTGACATCGGATGTTTTCATAAGCAAAATTGCCCAGGTTGTTTCGGAAGCAGTGGAAAAGAAATTGGAGGTGTTAGTTTCTCGTTACGAAGAGAAACTATTAGAGAAAACCAAGGAGATCGATGATCTCAAACTTCAACTGGAGGAGCGGACTGACGAGCTTGAGCAGTACCAGCGGCGAAACTCCCTAAGGATCTTTGGGGAACCCGAGCGTGATGGCGAGGACACCGACTGCATTGCAATCAATGTTGCCAAAAAGATAGGTGTCCAATTAGACCTAAGCGATATTGATCGTAGTCATCGAGTTGGCCGGAAAACGAATGGTGGTACTCGACCTATAATTGTAAAATTCATCAGTTATAGGAAGCGCCGGGAAATGTTTTTATCCAAACGAAATCTGAAGAAAACGGGTATCACAATTCGGGAGGACCTGACGAGGATGCGGCTGGAAGTGTTAAAAAAGGCTGTGGAACGTTTCGGCCAACAGAATGTTTGGACAACAGATGGTGTCGTCATCGTAAAGGTGAGAAATTCCAAAGTTCGCGTCAGAACTATAGCAGAACTGGATAGTATACATAACTAGGAGCAAAGACTATGTACTATTTTTCGTTCTTAAAACAAAAATATTTTTAATTATAATTTTTTAATTTTTTTCGTCTTTTGCTAATTTTTATAGTGCTATTGAATTACTATTACTATTATTAATATTATCATAATATTTGCTATTAACACTTTTACTTCCAATTTATTATTACTAATATTAGAATTATATTATTTTATATTACAACATTTTAATTATATTATTTGTTTCACTAGTGTGTTTATTCTTATAATTATAGTTAACTATTATCCTAGAATATTTATTAGTTATAAGAAATTTATAATAATTAGACTAATTCTAAGTAGTTAGTGCCCCACGTGTAATTGTAAGCAACTTATTTAACTCCAATTCCTTTCTGCTTATTGCTTTTGATTTTTTTCCAACGCGGATATCTTCATAAATGTGGCAACGTAGCTTAACACCGTCTTTTCCTCAGTACACGCGTTCCAGGAATTCTGTACCTGTGTTTAGTGCTAATCCGGAAGTGGAGAGGATACTGGCTCACCCCAGCCCCGTGGAAAGTCCCATACCTGCTCGAAGTAGCCCCGCAACCCTCCAGGATTTACAAATTTCTTTGTCTCAGTTCCCTCGTGGCTTGTCTGTTTTCCACGTAAATGCCCAATCACTTAAGCAGCATTACTCCGAAATTTCAAATATTATAACTGAAACGAAACCAGACCTGTTATTAATAAGCGAAACATGGCTAAAATCTACAATAAAATCAGGACTCGTATCGGTATCTAATTATAAACTCCTTCGGAATGATAGGTCGATAATTAAAAGCAATTTAAAAGAAAAGACGGGTGGAGGGGTCGCATTGTTTGTTCGCAATGACATTAAGGTTAAAGTAGTCGCTCACTCCACATCTTTACCTGGCATTGAATATATGTTTGCAGAAATCCAAATTGGAATGAAACATTTACTTGTTGCTGTTGTTTACTGGCCCCCGAAAACGGGAGTTTTGTCCGAATTAGAGATTCCCCTTTCGCAGTTCGCAAATAAATATCAGGATATCATAATCATGGGTGATTTCAATTGCGATCTGAAGGTACCGCTCACAAAATCGGCCGAAAAGTTTATTGATACTTTTAATTCATACAATTTACAAATATTAGAATTTGGCCCGACTCACTTAGCATTAGGAGCTGAAACATGGATAGATCACGCGATTGTGTCAGACACTTCGAAAGTATTAATGTACGGTCAGATATCTATTTCCGGAGTATCAAAGCATGATTTGCTATTTATGGTGTACTCTATAAAATGTCCTAAATATAAGCAAAAAATTATCCGCTACCGTGACTACAAAAATATTAATTCCGAGGCTATGTTCGACGACAGTGCCAAAGCTCCTTGGCATGACGTTTATAGTCAAACATCTCTTAATAGTAAAGTAGAAGTCTTCAACGAAATTATTTCTAACCTTTTCGATAAACATGCACCATGGAAAACGCGACGTGTGACACGTCCCGCGGCCCCATGGCTTACAAATACATTAAAGCAATTCATGCAGGAACGCGACTCAGCTTACCATCGCTTCAAGTGTAATAAAACCTCTGAAAATGAAAGAGAGTACAAAAAGTTACGAAATTCCGTAAAACAAAAAATTAGAAACGCAAAAATTCGATATTATCATGATGTCTTTAAAGTAAATACAAACACAAAAGACGTTTGGAACAAACTGAGAGACCTCGGAATCACGAAAGCAAATTCTTCTGAAATTTCTATCGATATGCCCTTGAATGATATTAATGACTACTTTGTAAATGTTTCAAAACCAATACCACCTTCTGTCAAGCGTAATACATTACAGAGACTTTCAAGCAACTCACCTGCTATCAGGGATAAATTTTATTTCCATAACGTTGATCATCAAGAAGTTAGTAAAATTGTTCTTTCACTAAAATCAAATGCAAATGGCTCCGATGGTATCACAGCCAAACAATTGAAATTTGTTTTACCGTTTGCCCTTCCGGCACTCACGCATTTAATTAATTTCTCATTAACAACGGGAACCTTTCCTCAAGCGTGGAAGCTTGCACATGTTCGCCCCCTGCCAAAATCTGAACTGACCTCGGCGTCTTGCAATTATCGCCCAATTAGCATATTGCCGACAGTGTCTAAAGTTCTGGAAAAAATTGTTCGAAAACAGATTGTAAAACACGTATCCGACTCAGATCTGCTCGATAACTTTCAATCCGGCTTTAGAGAAGGGAGAAGCACACAAACCGCTATATTGAAAGTAACTGAAGACATACGAAAAGCGCTAGATGATGGCCTCGTAACTGTATTAACTCTTTTAGATTTTAGTAAAGCATTCGACTCTGTAGATTACGACATCCTAATAGCGAAGTGCAAAAATCTAAGTTTTTCTGATTCCACCATCTCTTGGATTGCAAGCTATCTCTACAATAGGCAACAAATTGTAGTAGTTGACGATCTGCACTCCAATCCAAAACCTCTCCACCGAGGAGTACCTCAGGGATCCGTGTTAGGGCCACTGTTCTTCTTAATTTACATGAATGACCTATCAAACGAACTTACGGAATGTAGTCATCATATGTACGCGGATGACCTGCAAATTTATATCTCCGGGAAACCATCACAGGTAGAAATGCTAATAAATAAATTAAATAATGAACTCTCATCTGTAGTCAAATGGTCAATGAGAAACGGACTCAATTTAAATCCTACAAAATCACAAACCATCATAATTGGCTCTTCTCAAATGCATAAGAAACTTGAAGGTTCATATGTTCCTGATGTGCTTATAGACAATGTTGCAGTACCTCGTCATACACAAGTCAAAAACTTGGGCTTAATTCTTGATGATCATCTAAGTTGGGAATATCAGATCCGAAATGTCTGTCGGAAAGTTTATGCTTCTTTGCAATCGCTTAGATATATCGATAAATGTCTCCCTACTAATACGAAGGAAATGTTGGTAAAAACCCTGCTGTGTCCTCATTTCGACTACGGGGATATTGTGTATAACAATTTAAAAGATTCACTCGCTCAAACTCTACAGAGGGCTCAAAATTCCTGTATTCGTTTCATTTATAACATAAAAAAATACGATCACATCTCTGGAGTTTATAAACAGCGCAAAATATTAACACTAAAGGATAGGCGCTTGTATCACAGCCTTTGCCTTTTATTTAAGATGCTAAAAATGGGTTCCCCGACATACTTAACAAATTATTTTGTACACCTTAAATCATCTAGATTTCAAAAATCCCAGTTACTCTGCATTCCAAAAAGCAAAACCAGCTACTACAATAAATCGTTTGCAATTACTGTAGCCCGCGAATGGAATAAATTGCCTCCCAATATTAAAAACTCCTCTTCATTAACATCTTTTAAGAAGCACCTGCATGACTTTTTTACAAAGTAAAATACACCATTTTGCTATTTAAATCACTGTAGATTACGGGTCAAATAAAAACTATTTCTTAGGAGTGTTAAGATTAATGTTTTAGAAATAACATTAATGTTTCTTTTGTAAATGTTACTTTCTTGCGACCTGTTTGATACTGCCGGAACTGTACTTTCATCCGTAGGAGCAGAGGCGGTTTTAAACAAGAAAACCACCCTTTGCAGCATGGACCGCAGCTGAGGATACCATCCCAAAGACCCGTTACTTCATGTTAGCTTAGTTTCCATTGTATTAGGACACAGTCTGCCTGGTGGGTTTTCCCCGACTAGCGGGTTTTCCTCCAGGATCGAGCGACATGTGATGGTGTTTTTCTGTAATAATAGATCACAGTCGCTCGGGGTGAATACCAGGCTGCCGCGTAGCGCGCAGATATTTAAAGCACATAATCTTATTTAATTCAAATTGTATTTTCAATCTCAGACTTGATTTTAAAATTATTTCAAAATTATTATTGTAACATTTTATCCATTTAACCTCTGATGTTGTCTATTTATAAGTTGCTTTAAATGACGTTTGCTTTCCACTAACTACTTACAACTTGTAGATTATATTACATTTAAATTTTTAGATAACATTACTTTTTAGTAATTTTACTATTTAATACATTACTCTGTATATTTGTGACATGTGGTCAGGCGGAAGAGCGGGCCTGATGGCCCGAGCCTCGCCATATTAATAAAGGCATATTATATTATTATTATTATTTATAAAGAAATATATTTTAAAAATTCATTCGTTTTATGTTCAATTTATTGAAATTCAAATATGTCAAATTATGAAGAAACGTAAAATTTAAAGTTAAATTTCGAAGAAAAAATTCAGAGTAATTTAATATTGGCATGTGGAAATATTTTAAATGTGGGTACAAACTTATTGTTTAACAGTGTGAGAGAACACCTTTAATTGCTTAGTTCGTCCAATACATTAGAAAATATTAATGATTTGTTTAACAATCAATTCATAGAATTGCAATTATTGAAAAAATATTATATGATATATAATAAATATCAAAAGATCATAAATCTTAGTGACATTCATCATAAACTAAACTCAGATCAACATGGTCGAAATTGATTAGATCTGTTTGAATGTGTCTCTCGGCAGTTGGAGTAGAATTTCCCATATTGCCTAGGAAGTTTTTGTTAAAATATTAATAATTTCAGTATGAGGTGATGTCAGAAGAATATTTCCAAAGAAATACTTTTCGATGATCAGCATACAATGAACTATTGTAATATTTCCTTTTTGTGCATTACCTTTACATATTCAATTAAAGAAAGAATAATAAATACATTTTAGTTGAGGCGTGCATTTGTAATGATATCGGTTTTTGATACATGTCCCCGAGATAACGTGCCTATGAATTTGCAGTTTTTATAAGATTGCAGTATAGAAAGATTATTGCTGCCTTTCGAGGGAAGCGAAAATGAGTTCGTCTGCACCAATTTACGTGATGTACGATGCTGCATCGCACACATTTCAACGGACATAAATAGCGATACTTAAAACGGGACCATCTTATCATCTTGATGAACATCTTAACTCCATAGTATCACGAAACGCCCCCGCGATACGGGAGAGAAATATTTACGGCAGTTTACACTATAAGCACTGCATTTTACCACTATGCAAATATGGCTCGTTAAAACTTTCTGTTGAACACTGGTTCGGGACAGATTCATAAAGCAGGAATAATTTTCAATTACACAGCCTAATTAATTTGGAAACCGGATATTATGGAGGCACGCGTCGGTTTCTGGATGGCGCATCGCGAGTCGCGAGAGCAGGTGGGGCAGCTGGCAGGAGGGCAAGTCTCAGAAGGTAGGCGGTTGATTTCGGGTGAACGGGTGGCGAATGGGGGGGGGATGGGGAAGTAAGTAGGCGGGTTGTGGGGCAAGTGAGCAGTTGGGCGTGAGGGTGGTAAGAGAGTTTGGATAAGAGCTGGAATAAGGGCAGTCGAGACGGCGAGCCAATGGATGGGGCAAATCGGCAGACGAGAGGACGGGCGTGAAAGTGGATGAGAGGGTGAGCGCGAGGACGGGCGAGAGAGCGGGCGAGAGAGCGGGCGAGAGAGCGGGCGAGAGAGCGGGCGAGAGAGCGGGCGAGAGAGCGGGCGAGAGAGCGGGCAAGAGAGCGGGCGAGAGAGCGGACGAGAGAGCGGGCGATAGAGCGGGCGATAGAGCGGGCGAGAGGGCGGGCGAGAGGGCGGGCGGAGGGCGGGCGAGAGAGTGTGCGAGAAGGCGAGCGAGGGGGTGGGCAAGAGGGTGAGCGAGAGGGCGGGTGAGAGAATGGGCGAGAGAGCGGGCGAGAGGGAGGGCGAGAGGGCGGGCGAGAGGGCGGGTTAGAGGTCGGGCGAGAGGTCGGGCGAGTGACCGGGTGGGAGGGCGAGCGACAAGGTGGGCGAGAGAGCGAGCGAAAGGGCGGGCGAGAGGGCGGGCGAGAGGGCGGGCAAGAGGGCGGGCGAGCGGGCGGGCGAGCGGGCGGGCGAGAGGGCGGGCGGGAGGGCGGGCGAGAGAGCGGGCAAGAGGTCGTGCGATTGGCCGGGCGGGAGGGCGAGCGACAAGGTGGGCGAGAGAGCGAGCGAAAGGGCGACCGAGTGGGCGTGTGACTGCGGGCGAGTGAGCGAGTGGGCGAGCGGGTGAGTGGAGTCGGTGGCAGTCGGATGGGCAACTGCCAATCTCACTCTCATCGGACATCTGCGTGTGCGCATCGCATCGCATCGCATCGCCCGTCGATCTGCCGGGTGGTTCCTCGCTGGCGCGCGTATCACCGGCAGATCGCGGGCGGTCGCGAAACCCGCTTGCGAAGTGCCCCACAGGGCCGCTCGCCTCCTGCCCACGTGCGCAATGGGATGGGCGGGCTGGCACGTCCTCATTTACAAGGACGGTATGCACGGCGAGCAAGGAATAGTCAGCTTACAGAAATTATCATTTATGCTTATGTGATAGAAGTTCTACTCACAGAATGCCATTAAAATAATTTCTTACATAAATTCTTCTTAGTTATTTGCGTTGTGTCGGCTTTTCTGTTTGATTAATTACATAATAGATTTGAAAATGATTCTCCTAGGCAATCGAAATAATAAGACACGAAAGTATTGGTAATGTTTACAAAACAATTTAATTTTTACATAAAATTTTCTTCCTGTTTATTTTTTAAAATAAAACGTGACCTAAACCTTCGGTGTAACCCAACAATTTATTGTTTTCGTAACTAATTAACAGTGACTACTTCTCTACCCCTCCTTTTTAAACCTGAGTAACTGACTTTGACTTCTAAAATTTTCCCTAGAATTCATAACATCTTCCATTTTTATATTAATTGATATATTCACTCTCATTCAGTTTGACATTTCAAATGCTTATGTAGACAGTAGTCCACTTTGGTCATTCTTCAAAGTAGTCTAATTTACACTTTCAAGTGGAAAGACATTCCAAACATATGTTTTGATAAAATTTATCCTCTTTTCAGATCAAGATTTTTATCAAGTATAAGAAAGCACTAGAACTAATTTCCATAGATTTGACGTGTGCCTTGCACGTGGCACCAGCTGCGATAACAGCGGAAACTCCGTCTCTTCAGCGTCCTTGTCCGGCAGGCGAGCGAAAATAGAAGATTTTGACCATGGCTTTATAGCTGGGTACAATTCAACCATTATCAATAGAGAAATTCTAGCAACTGGCTGCTCTGATGGTAGTTCTCCATGGTTTCTCCGATCAATACCTGCGAATATCGGAAAAGTTCCCTTACGAACGGGTCAGTAACCGTGTATGATACTTCCTTTACATCGTGGTCCTCTCCTCTTCCCTCACACACACATACCCTAACAGACATATATCCACAAAAGTATCACACATGACGAGAAACTAGCCAAGCTGAGAGCTTGTTTCGACTGGGGACCGTGCGAGACTTACCCGGAGAAACAAACACCGCAAGCTGACATGTTCGACCCCGAATATCAAGTACCGGCGGGAGAGAAACCTGCCAGTTCTCGGACTTAAAATGCAGCACTGTTACGGGAATAATGAGCTAAAGAGGTGCAGCGCTCGGAATTATTCTACATTCTCCCATTTGGACGTGGCAATCGGGATCGTCGTACTTTAGGTCGGCGCCAGATCTTACGTTCCATCGGGGGAGAAACACCGTAACCTGCCAATTGATTGATTGATTAGAGATTCAGATCGCGACTACTCCTAAGGCAGTTATTAGTACCGTAAGTGTAAAGCACGTGTTTTGCTCGGAGGTCGAGGTGGTCATTTCCCGTTGGATGATGAGATCCGACGCCGACATACCGGTGGCTAGCGGGGTTTTCTCCATCGAGGTATCTCCTGCCAACACGGCACAGGCCCCAGCCAGGACAAGCTCTGAGCGCCCGATCGGTCTCCCGGCATGCGCGCTGGTATCATGCATGTTAGTATAAGTATGTGTAAGAGATGAGGACAGGGCAAGGAAGAGAAAGGAAAGATCGCTCGTGGTTTGTGGCCCGTTTATGAGGGTACTGCTCCGGCATTCGCCTAATATTTAATCGGAGAAACCACGGAAAAATTCCTGTCAGAACAGCTGGCCGCTACAATTCTCCTTCAGACAGCGACAGAACTCGATCTAGTTACCCAGCAAGTGTGGAAAATCCTGTCCCCGTCGGGACTCGAACCTAGGATCTCCCGAACAGAGACACAACAGTGAGATCAGTTGATGCTCTGAGATGAACTCTCCCGGCGCCACCTCTCGAACTATAACATGAACTGGAGTAACGGGCCTAATGACCTAAGTAGTTGATGCTCCGGGAATCGATAAAAGCTCTCTCGTTTGGACATGCCAATCGAGACCACCGTGGTATCGGTCGGCGCGAGACTTCACTTTCCAACGGGGGAGAAACCCCGCCACATCTCAAGCTATGGAATACACTACACTTACGGCACTAATGACCTAAGTATCCTTCGCTCCCGAGACAGATAAAAAACCCACTCGTTTGGGCACGGCGATCGAGATCTTCAGTTGGGCGCGTGGGCGTGGGTGGACAGGTGCAACGCAAAACGCACTCTCCGCGGCGTGGCGCGGCGCGTCCCGGCCCTCACACCGCTCTGTGACGCGGACGCCTCACCTCTGCTCGATTTGCATGCGCTTCGGAGAGGCTAAGTGTAACATAACTCTTGCTTGAATAATGGCGCTCATTAGGCGCGGCGGGGACCGGTTCTGCGGCCGCAATTACCATTCGGCGGCCGGCGCGCCGGCCAGCCAGCTCTTGCCCCGCTGCGCGCGCCTTCCGTTCGCGCGCGATCCGCACTTCCGGTCCAGCTGCGACCGCCGCGCCGCCCGCGGACGCGCAGCAAACCGGCTTCGCCCCTGGCACCGCGGCCGTTACGCACGGGTATCTAAATAACGCCTTTTAATAACTACTAGTTCTTTTTAAATGTTCTGATTGGTACATGTTCCTCAGACGTAGTAATGTTAAAATTATTTCTGCAGTAATGGCACATCACGTAATAACGAATTTTCATCATTTTTGCTTGTGAGTGATATCATCAGTTTTTCATCTGTTATACATTTGATACGAATATGATATTACATTAATTATATTTTACGTCATTTCAGTTCCATAGCTTTGTGAGAGAACCGTTTTTTGAAGGAGCAATTTATAATTAAACATGATTTGCAACTTCTGGAAACTGAAGCATGTGTGGAATTCATAATGTGAAAAAAACGTAGATTTTTATCTTAGCTTTGAAACATTGGACGTCATATTTATTTTTTACCTACTAGCAAAAGTCCGATTAGAGAAAATGCTCTAAAGTAATCTTAGGTCAAGCAGCTGGGAGATCAAGAAAAAGAGGAAAAGGACGAAAAAATGTGAATAATAATATCATTGAAATTAAATTTAATGTTCCTGTTAACTAGTGTAACTGAAGATATATAATGACAGAAAAAATACAATATTCACAACATCTCGTGGAAAGCAGACCATTAAATTTGTTCCAAATATAAATATATGTTTAAAAGACATAAATGACCAAAGTAAATGTCATACATTTCATAGATAGTTATTTTTTTAAATAATTACTGAACATTACGTTTTTTTTGTGTCATTATATTCTAAAAAAAAATGCAAGTACTACGTCAATAATAAAATCATTCTACTTGTGTGTCTAACAGTATTTTACATAACATTTTCCTATAAAACAAAAATGATGTTTAATTGTTGTAGAAACAAGGTTAAAGGTACTATGATAGATCGACGTTGGCCAGTGTTCTTATTCGTGGCTGTTTTCATTTTTATTTTTTTTAAATTTGGTAACGTCACTTTTTAACTGCTAGGTGACGATTCGACCACTTTGATTGTTTACATTGGGGTAACTGTGAGGTAACACGACATGTAAGGACACGTGAGGGAACACAAGCAAACATAAACATCCATGCCCGAGGCGGGATTCGAACCCGCGATCCTTCGAGCGGGACAACTACGGCTCTACAGCCATAGCGATGATAGTTTTATTATTCATTTAATGAAAAGTAGTATTGAATGACCATTCAAGAATAGAAGAAAATCAATATTTTTAAACATAATTTGATAATCGGTTTTCTATACGCTGAAATGACTGGTTATGCACAAAGAAAATATTCATTATTGTCGTCTATAACACGTATACATTCGTGATTCCAAAGATTCGCTACTACCAAAGGTGTATTACTACTATTACAATTATGGATACTGCTTATATTATGTTCCATCACTAATTATGTTTAAACATATCTGCAGAATGTAGCCTATTAGAATTTCAAGAAGTATACTTAAGTAAAAGTTTTTTTATTAAACACTTTTCTGATACATCGTACATAGGCACGTTTCATAACTGTTTGGTTGCGGTACATATGTACACAGTAAAAATAAGGAGGGTGACCCCACTGAACTCCTCGCTGGGAAATCAGGGTGGGGTGTTTAGGAGTTATTGCTTGTGTTTGTGAAATGAGTGAGATAACGGGGCTTATGATGTGGGGATAGAATAGGAGTTACGGAGGACGGAATTTATCTTTGGGTAATCTGGGCGAGATGCGGTTTGGATGAGGATGAGTGTTTGTTCCTAGCGAGAATGTCGGTTGGAACGGGAAGATACGAAGCTTGTTGAAGAATATCTCTTAGAGGCGGGCGATGTGCTGGGCTACTGGAGTTTTTTTAGGTCATTGAGAATTTGAAATGGACCAATAGGCATCTAAGGCAGTACGGATATTTTGTAGAGTTTGGATGTACTTTATTGTTGAGGGAGCTCCACCTCCTTATATCGAGGCTGCGTACGTGATTTCAGGGAGGGCTAACGATTTATACAAGTGTAGGGTGGTTCTTAGCATAATGGATGGCTTTCTACTGATAAGAGGATGGAATTGGTGAAGGAAGGAATAGGTTAGATGTAGGCGCGAAAGTATATGGGCTTTCCAGGTTAGACGAGACAAAGAAGCTGTATATCACAAATATCGGGAAGATTTTTTATATTCCCCAAAATTAGATATCTTCTTACATTGAATTGAAAAAAATAGAACAAATCCAGAAAAAAAAAATCCAAATGCTTCCTTATTAAAAAACACAAAATAAATAGATTTGAGGTAACGAATTTTCCACTTTTATACCAAATTCATTATACTTGCCATCGTTAAGAATAGTCAGTTTATCAAAAATTTTAGATTCACACTTGAGATGAAAATTTAAGAAAATAAAAATATCAATAATAATTCCCCTGATTCAGTTTCTCCTTAATCAGTTTTTTTGTATACATTTTTCTTAAATACAACGTTCGTGTAAACTATCATTTTTGTTTATCAGAGTACGAGCCGTTTGAGAAGAGATGTGATTCCAATCGAATTTGGAAATGAATACTCCCTCTTGCTGTGAAGTAGGATATCTGTGAATATAAAATATCATTATTTGTATATTAGTGTGATTATTTGAAACGGTACTTTTGAATAATCAAGTTGAATTACTAGTTACATTTCTGAAAGAGCAAATGTGTTAAATCATATCCAATTTTTAAACATTGGCGACCATGATATACATAATACTTTTCAATGTTAATTTGTTTGTATATTCAATATTCGATATTAAAATCTTATTTAAAATATTCCATCTTTATTTGTTTTCCTTTGTTATTTTCCTGCACGTCATGAAAATGACTCTTATAGCCAATGCCACATAATAATGGAAACAGCTGTTAAACTTCGCTTCTGTCAGCATGAAATTTTTCGAATTTGGCTGAATTTCCTTGGTTGTGACGTAGGAACCGACATTGTAAAAAAATAGAATTACTTAAAGAATAGGATGATAAGCTTTAACTTGATTGGCGCAAAGTCAATTGACTATTTTTTCTTCTGCATACTACTTAAATGGATGCAGAGAAACCCCTGATAATAGTTCATAAGTAAAGCACAGTATATTATGTTCATGCATTACAGAATTTATGTGAAATAGCAAACTTATTTTCGCTTTACATATTTAAATATTTTTGTGGGAATATTTCTAGAGAAACTGTTTGTAAATTGCTGACACTGACTAACTGTTCAGTTGTTGTTGGCAGAAGTGAAAATCTGTAATGAAATTCTTTTCTTCAAGATAAAAGAAAACTTTTTCCAAACCTTTCGATAACGAAAATTAATTTGTGCTCATATATTTGAAGTGCTGAAGTAAATTCTCAATTCAGTTCAAATATTCAAAGATTTAATACAGAAATGTATTTATAAAAATTTTAAATACAGAAATGTATTACAGGTGAAATCTTTGTGGTTTTAAATTTACCGATACGTCGATTTACTAGTATTTATTAAACTACAATATTTAGTGTAACTATTTCAAGAACATTTTTGTAATAAATTGAATGAAACTATTAAAATGACAAATAAGGAAAATGATACATATTGACTCATTCAATTATCACTAGAACTAATTAACGAGACAACTTATAATCACTGCCTCTTGGAATTATTTAGACAATGGAGAGGAGAATATACAGAAGTGAAGTGATACACAGTATCACGTAGTATTCTTTATTATTAATATAACCACATTTTGTAATTACAATAAAAAGTATAAAAATAATAAGTTAATAAAACTAAGAATTATTACAATTATAGAAAGTTATTTTTTTATTTGTAATTAGACAAAACTGAAGAGGTATTTATTGAAAGGGTAAAACTGGTTCTAGACATATGATTTCGCACTCTACCTGCTACTAGTAAAATGTGTCATCGCCGACTCTGTAAACTGTTTTAAAAATAATTTCAAGTATTGAAAGTATCTTCCATACTTCATTTCTTTCATGCGCCGATTTGTTCAAGTATGTTCTTGCAATATGTGGCATTTTACATACCAATGAATCGTAGTAGCTGTAGTTGGTATTCTCCCGTTCAAAGGCTCTCAACACCCAATGGTTTTCTATGTTCCCCCATACTGGATCTGGTCCCCATACTGGTCTTATTGCAATTTCAAAATTATAATCGCTGCAACAAATACTTGCAGGTTTTGATTATGCTAATAGTGGAATTTTTGTTCAGCAAAATTTTTACACTTTTTTGCTAATATGCAAAAAGATGTATATAGCACATTTGCATTAGTACAAATACTAAATGCGCAAATGCAGATCATTTCAAATAGAAAATTCTGTCGCAACATTTGTTACAACCACATTTGATTCTTTCCCGGATTTCCTTAACACTTCCATATTTTCCTTTCCTAATTTTTGAAGAATATAAAACTTTACAAACTCAGTCTAATTTGTGCTCACTTCTACTTGTGCAATTGATCAATTAATAGTTTTGTATGCGAATCTAGCTTTGCATGGGAATCTAGAAATAAAAGACGACTGTTTTTATGTTTATGTGAATAAGGTTAAGTGTAATAAGACTAAGTTGTGAGTCACATTTATTTGAAAATTGGTATTTGCGTACTTATGTAAGAACGTAAATCTGAGAAGTCGAACATAAGAACGTTCATTCATTCTCCATCATTATTAACAGTTTTGTTTTCTCCGAATTCACTGGATATTCTTCAAGTTAAATAAATTCCGAGGCAATACTGTTTGTAGGTTTTTGCAAATATCTTTTTTGAAATAAGATAATTCGAATCAAAATTTAAATCCACAGGGCGAGTAGATTGAAAATTCAATTGTTTACTGAAATATGTCAATATATGTTTTGCCAACGATGTAAAATAAAAGTATGGCGTATTGTCGGAAAAATGCCTTTGGATATTGGAGTTTAATCAACGCCACTTACGTAGATCTATTTAGGAGATATTGGTTTAATTCCTGACGTTATTTCCTTTTATAGATGTGTTAGGAGTAGAACTGGGGTGAGGATTGATATTTTGCCAACAAAACTAATTAGTGATGGCACAGAGTTTCTCGTATTAGTTAGTGTCCTAAGTCTGGGCTATCGTTTTGGTTTTGTCTCACCTCCTTCTCAGCTGCTATCTATTGACTTCTAAAGGACTGTTATTTCCAATTTTTAAAAAGCTTTTTCGGTCTTCTACTGATAAAATTGAAAAATGACTTGAATAATATTTTTTTTAAAGTAAAAACGCCATCCTACATACATTTTTTTAAAATTTTGAGTCATTTTTGAGAAAAAGTCGTTTGCATTTTTCTGAAAATGCGTATTTTTAAACTCCTTTTCATCCAGAACTTTTGAGTTTTTGATAAACTTCATAAGAAATTATTTTAAACAATTGAAATCACAAATGTGAAAAGATGAGTAATGTAAATACTAAGGACGTCAGAGACATTTAAAAAAATCATTTGCGTAATCTATACCTTTTCAACTTCATACTGAGACTAAACAATTTGAAATTGGGAACAAGCAAAAGTTGGGCCAAAACAATTTTAAATTGGGAATAGACACATTCAAGTCGAGACTAATCAGATACAAATTGAGACTGAACAGGTTGAAACAGGAATGTAAATAAAAATCAGGTTACAACCATTTAAACACGAAAATGTATTAAACAACAAATTAAGTACCAATATATAAAAATTACATTTGGAATAAATATTGTGTTTCTTGTAGCTCTATCACTACATACAATCCTTTTCTCAGAATTTTTTTAAAAGTAATTTTCATCACACTTTTAGTGCATCACACAATAAATTCAACATGTATATTATAGGGATATTATCTGCCTGATAATTAAGAGCTGTAGCACGTATTCGAATCGTTTTCTTTTACTTCCATCGCTATTCATTTTATCAGGATCTCTACGAATGTCTTTTATTGTAAACATTAAGCCATGCAAATGTTGACGCAAACATTCGGGAGAAACAATAACTTGACGATGATCTTTAAATTTACGTTTCAGTTCTATTAACGTAATTCTGGGATTTTCCTCTATATTCTGAACCATCTCTGTGTTCGTCTGTAATTTTCACTCGTCTTCTTCCACCACGTCGTAATATTTCGTCTAGACTTCGTCCTGACCGTTATGCAGTTTATCTCTTCACTCAGTGTATTAGCGAGCCCTCTCCAGGCTCCATTATTATTATATACTGCACAGATTTGTGTTTTGTTCCCTTTAGCTTCTGTTTTCTTTATGTAAATCATTATAATGCTATTACCCGACCCATACACGGAGAAATGTAGGTTAGATTTGTTTGCATCAACAAATAAAACTATTTCGATTTTGTTTCACGATTGTAAAACGATTCAATTTTGTTTTTATTCTAACTTTGAATGTGTTAGTACGCAATTTCAAATTGTTTGGTCTCATTTTGAAGTTGAAAAGCTTTTGGCAAATAATGCTTGGTTGGTATTTCTTTCGACATTCAAATGTATTTAGTAAAACACAGGAAGAAATTCTAAAACTGAAGAATTAGTGCTTCTTTCCCATGCATCACACATAGTTTTGATTATCTGTTTTTATGAAAATAAAATAAATTAAATCAAATTAAATTAATCCATATTTGATGTTTGTTTCTCAGTACATCAGGGACACACTCTGTTTTACCTCCAGGATTATAAATTTATATAACAAATATTTGCAAGGTTTTTAAGTTTAACAGCCAGCGTTTTTTATACAATTTAAGAAATTATTTTGAGGGAATCAATTTATTTTTCCTTAGCAGCGTTATAAATAAACAAAAGTGAAAGATAGAGAATGAAAAGTTACAATGCCTTTTTAAAACAAATCAGCAAAATCATAATAAACCACATAAATATATACTACTTATTGGTAGTGTATTAATTTCGTGTCTGATTATTGGCTAGGAATTGTCAATACATTAGCATTTCAAATGGTAATTATGATTTGAAGATACAAAGAAAACAGTATTCAACTTCAGACTGTTCTTTATTTCAGCGCCGGGAATTTAAATTAATAAAAATTAGTTAGTGTGATGCATTTCCATGATAACATGATCTCTTTACATGCAGTAAAGAATTGATGTTCTCATTAAGTTATCAGGATACACACACAAGATAATCTCCAAAGTTCATAGTTCATTTTATCTGTAAACCTCAATGTTGGAGCAAGTGCTATTTAATATTCCATCTCTTGTCTTAGTACATGACTATTTTGCATGCAGCGCAATACAGATTATGGGATGGAAAAAAAGTCTACCAAGGTTAAAGCGATTTTTCATTTAATTACTTGTACCGCGGGAAGGAGAGGCTGTAAAAAAGACCGGAATCCTGTGAATTACGGTCGAATGCATGTGCGCCGTGGAGCGGCGCAGGAATTGTCCCGGCTGCAACAAGGGCTCCGCGTCGACTCCCTTCCGCGACAGATGACCAGCAGCGTTGCGCTTGCGCAGGTCTACGCCCATCCCCGCAGACCTCCCTTTCCACCCGTCCCCGCTCCGCCCCCACTCGCCTGCCCCTCCGTTCTCGGCCACCGCACGCCCGATCCATCTCCGTGCTCCTCCTCTGCACCGGCCTCTGCTCCGCACCCGCTCCCCGCCCAGCCCCCACGCCCCGCACACTGGCCAAGCCATCCCCCCCGTGCACCCGGTCCATGCGCGCCGTCCCCGCACCGCACCCCATTACCCACGCCCCGCACCCTCTCCCCCGCACACAACCCTCACGCCTTGTCCAGTCCCAGTGCCTAACCTCCGCGCACCGCCCCTCGCCCCGTCCCCTCGCAAACCGTCCCCGCCTCCCACCCTACCTCCTATCCGCGCGCCCCGTCACCATGCACCGCCCTAATGTTTTGACCCTGCACCCTCTCACTGCGCTCCGCACACAAGTCCCACCGGGTCCCCACGTCCCGCCTCTTTGCCCCACCCCGCAACCCACCCAACGACCCGCCGCCCGTTCCACGGCCCTCCCCGCCCTCCATTCCCGTCTCCTCACCACCCCGCAAGCCACCCAGCGCCCCGTCTCCGCGCATAGCCGCGCGCCCCGTCCCCGCGTCCTATACCCGCTCTCCCACACTCACCGCCCCGTCCCGTCCCTGCGTCTGGCCCCCGAGCCCCGCACAATTTTCCCGCCCCGCCCTTTCGTTCAGCACCCACGCCTCGCCCCACACACCGCCCCGCCCCCACGCCTTGTCTCAGAACGTCTCCGCGTCGCGTACCTGCCCAGCACAGCGCTCCGCGCCTAGCCTCCACGCCCCGCCTTTGCTTCACACCCCGTGCCCCGTTGCTCAAGCCACCGCATCGTCGCCCTGCCTGCGCCACCCCCTAGCCCCGTCGCCCCTCGCGACGCCCGCCCCCATGCTTCAGACCCACCCCTGCAGCCCCGGTTCCATTCCCGGCTGCGGCGGCCACCGCGCCGGGGGAAGCGGCGGGGCGGGGCGGGGCGGGTAGACGGGCGGGGGCGAGCGAGCACGCTAAAGGGCGCGTGATTGATGCTCCAATAAATAATCACTTCACGTCAAATTGCACAATGCAGCGGTGATTATGAAGCCATGAAGCTGCGTAATTTCGCGTCATAATCCGCACATGCACGGCTGGCTCGATAATATTAATTCTGGGTAGCAGGACAGTGGTGGGCCAGGTGCCGCCGCCCCCGGCCCGCCCCCTCTCCCGCTCCTCCCCGCGCACCACTCCCGAAATGACACCACTAAAATGTTAATTAATTCAAAACCATAAATCTGGAGTGAGAAATTAACATGTGTGATAATGCCGTTAGCCCGCTGCCGTGTTTTAGCTCCTGTTAAAAAATTGTTTTGATGTATTGCATATTACAACGTTGTTGTTGCAACCATTCGCCCCCAACTCTCGGCTCCCCTTTCCAATACTGATAAAATATAACAATTTAATGAATTTACATGCTTATATTGGATACCTGGAACATCCAATAAATTTTCATATTGCTATAGGACAACATGTCAGGCTAAATTGGCGATACGGACAGTAACTGAAAATACATTGATTGAAATTAATGATATTCTGATAATATTTGGAGAGGGACAGCGCAGTTGGTTTTGGGTTTTTTCGTCGCCTTGCATGCGTGCGCGCTGATAACCAAGATACATGGCGGCGAGGCGGGCGGCGGCGGCATCGGCGGCGGCGGGGGAGGCGGGGGCGGCGGTGGCGCGCGGGCGTGAGCGACCGGCGCGGCTTCTAATCTGCCGTTAATTTTATGCCTGGTTCTTTCGGCGCGAGATGAATTAATTAACCGAGTGTTATCGGCGCCGCGCGCTTCCCCTGCGCGACGGATGGCGATGCAACCCGCAGTGCGCCAACTGTCTGCCCTGCGGCCGCGCCGGCGGCCGGTGGTTGCGCGGGTGGAATGCAACTAATGCTGCCTCGCGAGAGAGCCGCTCGGGAGATGTTCCGGTGGAAAAGGTGTTGGTAACGATGTAAAGATCGCGTTGGTTCCTTTCGTTTTTTACCGCTCAAGTTGCTAAACAGTTTCAAAATAGTGATGAAGCGATATCGTTCATCGAAAGCCGGAAACTGAAATGTGGCGTACAATGAATAAAATACGAAAGTATTTTGATAAACATTATTTTATTTGACGGTGCGTCAATATGTAAAAAGGAAAGTGTAAAAGAAACTAGCGCAAGAAGCGGTAAACCCTAGGTTTTTGTGACTTTAAAATAGTATATCCAATAGCCCGCTGAAGACGTGAGATTTAAAAAACAGAAAAGATTCACTTCATGATTTACTAAATGTGTATTGTGAGATTTTAGTGCTCTGGGGTTCTAATCTTAGATCAATTTTTTTAAAGTCTTCCTATTGTTTCCCGGCAAATATCGGGGAACCGCTTAATGTGTACTAATGAATGAAACAAACTGTATTTAGAAAAAAGTTAATGGTCAACTATACCAGTAATTTCTAATTCAGATGAACTTAACTTTTCAATTTTATCACCATTAAAAATATATAATTTTGAAAACATTGCTTTGTATATTTTAGTAGATATACCATGTTTAATTGGGGGGTTTCCAAATTAACCATATTCATTGTATAAACTTTGTACGACTAATAAGATTCTTTTTAGATCTGCAAATGCTATAGGCTCTATATCGTCATCGGCCCTATATCTTAGTAAAAATACAAAAAACAATATTACTCAAACCTTAACAAGTATAAATACGAAGCAAATGAAGACGATTTTGAATGTTTAAGTTAAAATTTTTATTTAATATTTACCTTTTATTTACATAGTCTTAGGCACAAGAGGTAACAAGGCAGAAAAAACATATTTTCACACATGGCATAATATCGTCCGCATTATATATTCAAACATTAAAATTCAAAACAATCCGCGGGGTAATTGGTTTGCCCTTGTTTGCAAATATATCTGTAGCTAATTAATATACGAAGATTTTTTGAGTCAATATCACATACACAAACCTATTATGTTAATATTCCCGTAAATGTTAATATTATCAAAATAATTACAACGCGTTTCAATATTTTATTGAATTCTGCACGTAATTCAAAATGCAAATTGGTTCTAAATGGGCAAAATAACATTTTTTATCACAAAAGGTTTTAATCACTCGATTAAGGAGCTTAACTCGCTTTGACAACGTCACGATCTTCATGGTATGTCTATATTTCCTGAGAAATACTATGTCTCTGCACCAAGAGAGCAACTTTCAGCTCTCATTAGAGTGCATTTTTCAGAGGAGAATACGATCAGAATTGCCGTTGACCCCGACATTCAGAAAGTAATTGATACTAGTGTCAAATTGGAAATGGACACTAAGTCTTCCGAAAGTAATTGGACACTAGTGTCTTCCTGGCAGCATACGTATTCTACACATGAACACGCACCCGTGTGGAAGGCTCCAACGACATCAGTATTATCGCCGGCGGGGACAGTGCCATTGCGACATCGTCCACCGCCATTGTTTCAGCCCTCACCCTCACCCTCACCGCGCCGACATCCCGCCATTGCCATCACCTCTCTCATCGGATTTCCCACCCCCACAACCATCAGGAAGTGAAGCAACCCTCTCCGTTCCTGCACTCAGCAACAACTCAGTTTCCACCGCCTACCTTGAATAGTCCACCAGTGCCATCTCCACACCGAACTCCACCGCCACTCAACTATCCACTTGAACCGCACCGTCATCACCACCCCTCCATCCCCACCGCCACAACTGTACCCTTCATCACCGTCAGCCTAGCCTTCCCCATTTCGCAATCAACACCCTTAAAATCATTGGCATCATCGCCTGAACCCCGCATTCCGCCATCGCCCTTAGCAGCACCAATACCTCCGCCTCACTTTCTCCTCGGACTGTCGGCAAAATCACCTCCATCTCCTGCATCGACGACCTCTCACAGTCATTGCTACCTCCATCGCTACACTGCTCCCGCCACGGCGAATCCGCTTCCGCTCAATATGCTTTCCCCATCCCTTCACCTCCGCCTTAGCCGCTATGTCTATCTCCTCCATCGACGTTCTCCGCGTCGACCTGCATCGCCGTGGTCGCCTCCACCACGCATGCCGTCTCCCTCTCCAGCACCGCCGCGGCGTCTCCGTCCCCAAAGCCACCGCGCGGCGCGCGCCCTCCCGGAGGCGCGAGGAAAGCGCGCAAATGAAACGAGGCTGGTGCGCGTGGGGCCGGAGGCGCCCGCGGGGATTCAATTTGTCCGTCGGCGGGCAGCGGCGGCGGGCAGCGGCGAGCGAGCGGTGGTGGGCGGTGCGGCGGCGGGTAGAGGGTGGTGAGCGGTGAGCGGCGGGCGGCGGGCGGCGGGCGGCGGGCGGCGGGCGGCGGGCGGCGGGCGGCGGGCGGCGGGCGGCGGGCGGCGGGCGGCGGGCGGCGGGCGGCGTGCCGGCCGCGGGGTAGCGAGGGCGGCAAGAGCACATATGCCCGTGCGAGTGTACATTAGGCTATCTCGTGCACCCATCTCCGGTGCTATTATCGGGCGCAATGACAAACAGCGCTTGTTAATTTCTGTACAGTCCCTGGCGGCGAGCGAGCGGTCGGCTCGGCCGCGCGGGGTGAGGCGGTGGGTGGGCGGGGACAATGGGCTTGAGTGGGCGCGGGCGACCTCAGACGCGGTTGCGGGGCGCGGGTGGGGAATAGGCAAGGAGGATGGGGAGAGACAGGGGGATGGGTGCGTGTACGAGATGACAGTTCTCTAGACGGATGTCAGTCAAGGAGGATGATGATAAAGAAGCGTAATTCGTCGGGCGTGTTGATGTGGGATGCTAGTGCGACCCACATCAGAGTTGATCGAAGTGCGAACGTTAGTAAAGATAAAAGCGAAACCAACTACACAATACCAGAATCTACGAAGGCACAAAGAGGACAGCACGTGTGATCGCAACCGTGACTGGACGAGCGCATAGCGATTTATAGAAAGTGTTAAAACAAGGTGATGGGATGTGGCTGCTTAGCAATTGTGCGGCCATGCGTTGAGACGACACGGGATGGAGCTACTAAGTAATTCAAGTGAACTTCAGCAGAGGCTTCACACCCCCACGTCAGGAAGCCCCATCTCACAGTACGCATCCTGATAACGAGGTCCCCTTACGATTTGTCCCTCTCGGGAACTAATTAAGTCTTCTGCACAGCTAACGCATTTATTTATATATGTTATAGAAATTGTGATGGGGATGTACATAACGTTTCGTAATTGCCAATCTCTTGCATTCTTTTCTTTTTTGACTGGAGCTCGAGATTCTTGCCCTACGGAGAAATCGCCTTAATTAATAGGGAGTTTGAGCGCACACGTAAAGTAACAACATTATGCAGTAACAGTCCCGTGACGGGTGTTGAAGTCATAACGTTATGCCCTTGGCTTAAGGTACGATCTTATACCTTATACCCTTAAATAATAGTGCGCCTGTAGGAGTCTCTTAGGCCCCTTTGAAAACGCAATATGGCCGGGAAGGTTGTATTTTTCTTATTCTGATGAACTAATTCTCGTATGTGAGGTAGTTACACGTTTTTCTTGCGAACACCCACGACTTTGGCAAGGACTAACAAAATGAAGGAAAGATGACAGTTAAACTATTATCCTACAAGAAGTAGAAATCATATTTTCGCGTTAGGACAAAAGTTCATAACGAAAGCTGTTATTAGATATTCGCAACATTCTGAAGAAAAGATTCAATATACCCGCTCTGTATCCTCATCGCGCAGGGCTAAAAAATCTACATCTTCTTGCATGATTAAAATTATGAAACATGATTATTATACTCTTGACTCATTCCTTGGTTCAAATGTCTCACTTCTTTTTTGAACGCTTGAAATAGTTATTGTATTATAATCCATAACCCAATGTCGCAATGGCTCAAACTCATCTGAACGTTATTTCTTACAACCAACAAGGTCGTTAGTCACGTAATCAATAGAGTTTAAGGATTTCTCCTGGCGCTAAAACTCCCTAATGTCTTCAATTACAGAGAGCCTTTACAGCCAACTTTAGTGTCCAATGCTGATGTCTGCAAGTACGTCAGAGTAACGCAGCAGCAACTGAATCTCAACCTACACAATCTCATTTACTTTATTCAAACATTCTCAACACAGGTACAGAGACTTCAGGCCATCACGTTTACCAACTTACACATTACAAGTAAATTAATATCATAATAAAAAATGAGTGAAAATGAAATTCCAAACCGACTATGCCACATCCCGCTATAGAAATCTTCCATCCTGTGCCATCTACCGATTCGCGTGTCCCAGTGCACGGCCAGGCAATTCGCAGGTTCCCCGTGCGTTGGAGGACAGCCGCCGCGGAGGGGAGGGCGAGGGCGAGGGCGGAAGGGCGGTGGTACGGCTCCCTGAGCGCAGGGCGTGGCCCGCTCCGCCGCCGCCACCACCGCCACCGCCGCCGCCGCCGCCGCCGCCGCCGCCGCCGCCGCCGGGCTGATGGACGAGCGGGCGCGAAATACGCGCTCCGCGGCGGGGCGGCTGCCCGACGCCGAGGCCGGGGACGGGTAGATGTAGGTGGTCGCGTGGGCGATGAACGGCGAGGCGACTCGTTAGGATACCTCACGATGCGATGGGTTACGATTACGGTTCGTTTCGACGCGGCGCGATGCGATGCAATGCGTAATGGGGCGATGCGATGTTATGAATTACGATGCAAAGCCATGAGATACGATGCGACGCCATATGATGCGTTGCTATATATCGCGATGCAATGCTGTAGATTACGATGCGATGCTGTGGATTACGATGCGACGAGATGCGATGCTGCTTTACGATGCGATGATGTGCATTGCGATGCGTTACGATGCAACGCCTTGCAATACAGCGCTATTCATTATGATGCGATGAGATGCGACGCTGTGCATTACGAAGCGATGCGCTACAAAGCAACGCCTTACAATGCGACACAGTACGTTGCGACGATATTCATTACGATGCAATGGGATGCGATGAATAACGATTCGGGCGATTCATTGCAACAAGATATATATATATATATATATATATATATATATATATATATATATATATATATATATATATATACACACTCTGCGATGCTATATCATGGATTATGATGCGATGCATTATAATGCAACGCATTATGATGCGATGAGATGCATTACGATGCGTTGTGTTACGTTGCGATGCGTTACGATGTGATGCTATGCGTAGGGATACGAGCGGATGAGGCGCGACAGCAGACGTGCAAATAACGCCCACACGATCTGCGTTGTTTACGCCATCTAAGCAATCTACTTCGAGCACAGTGAGAGAGCGGTCTCGCAGGTATAGAGAAGGCTTTCATCACACAAATGTCAGTTCATACTTCGCCCGACGAATGCGAGCTCTGCGGTGGGGTGCGAAATGCGCACTGCATGACGGACCAGAGCGAAGCAGGAGCGGGAGCAGGGCAGGTTTCGCAGATGATGAACGGCGATGCGTTATGATGCGATGCCTTGCGATGCGATGCTATGAGATACGACGCGCTGTGTTACGATGCGATGCGATGCGATGCGCGCGGGTGGGGGCGACCGCAGATGTGCAAATTGCCCCCACGCGATACGCGCCGCTGATGCGGTCTAAGCAAGCCACTCTGAGCTCAGACAGAGCGTGGAAAAGGTACGCTCTCATTGCAAGTACAGAGAAAGCTTTCATCACACACATTTTAATACGTACTTTGTCATGTCAATTTTAATTGACTATAATAAATAATAATGACGTTTATTTTGTATTTATGTAAAACGATAATGTATTCATTTCGAGAGTTCTTAAAATAGTTTTTCTTCATTCATCAAAAGCTTTCTTACAGAGTTTAATCCTCATTTTGTTCAATTTTGTTTGGAAAAATCTGTTTACATAGATGAGGACATATTTTAGTAACCAGTTTCCTGCGAAGCGTGTCAACTTTTGTCATACCCCTTATAACCCATTCCTATCTTTTTATTACTATTATTCATCTTTTAAGTAGGTATCGCTTTACACCTATCTTCTCCTTTGTTCTCATTAGTAATCTGATACTGTTTAATTTCTTTACCTATTCTCTTTCATCATCTCTTCTGGATCATCTAACGAAATTATTCTCTGCCCACACATTTCCTTAACGCAATTCTTGGATACATTTTCTCGAACTCGTAAGCGACTATTCATATTTTTGATTATTCATTCCATTCTCCTCTAATATGCTTTTTCCAAAACTTCGAAACATCCCTTATTTACAGTCTGACAAAAAGATCTAAATGTTAATGTTTAATGCAGGATCTTACAACAAGATGGAAATGTTGTAGTTTAATACTGTATGACAAACTGTTAGTTAAGACCATTGATAACATTTTTCTGTTGCGTTTTCAAGGGTCTAAGGGTCTATAGCGCATTTAAGGAGCTATTAAATGCTTTTCTGGCGAATGTCGCCCCTCCAACTCGAGCTCCAGCACCACCCATGACGCTCACCGAGCCCGGTTCTCCTCGCGTGGCTGCGACCCGTCCCGGGCGACGCATGGCGAGGGCATGGGGCGTGGGGCGTGGAGGGCGACGGGGCGTCGGTCGGGGCGACGTCGGCGCCGGCGAGACTGTACCCCTATCGCCCTATTGAGCGCTCCTCCGCCGGACAAAGGCCGTTATTCAGGTGGCTGCGGCGCGCGCCGGCCGGCCGGCCGGCCGGCGGGCGTGCTGGCGGGTGCAGCGGTGGGCGAGCGGGCGTGTGGGTGGGCGGGGCGGCGGGTGATGCGGTGGGTAGAGAGGCTGGCGGGGTGAGGGGAAGAGAGGTGAGCGGGGCAGTGTACAGTGGTGGGCGAACGGGCGTGCGGGCAAGTGGGCGGGCGTAGTGGGCGGCGGGTGGGCGTTCGGGCAGGCGTTATGGTTCGGGCGGGCGGGCGAGCGGGCGGGGCGAGCGAGCGGACGGGGCGAGCGGGCGGGGCGGGCGAGCGGGCGGGTCGGGCGAGCGGGCGGGCGGGCGGGCGGGCGGGCGGGCGGGCGGGCGGGCGGGCGGGCAGAGCGGCAGGCGGTGTTGTGGGCGGAGAGGCGATCAGGGTGCAAGGGGCGGGACGTGGAGGTGCGGGGCGGGGCGGGGTGAAGCGTTGGGCGGGCGGGCCGGCGCGACCCCGCGCACCTGAAATATGCGGCGCATTAGTCAGGGCGCTTATCAAGGCCCTAATGAACCGCCCGGTGCGGCCAGGTCGCCGCCGCCCCCGGCGCGGGGCCCCGCGCGCTGCACCGGCGTGAATGCACCGGCTGCTGCACCGGGGCCGCGCCCTCACCCCCACCCCGACCCCCACCCCGCGGCGGTGCAACGCTGCGCAAGAAGCAGCGCTGCTCCACACATAGATCTCCAAATTCGTTAGCCTGCCACCTGGTTCGTTGTTTTCTTTCGACAAAAAATTGCATAACGCCTATTATAATCTAAATCTATGTAATGAAAAAAAAAGAAGTTTTCTAATTCCACTTTCTGTTAACTTCCTGATAAAATATTGTAGCTAAATATCTGCATAAGGTTTTGGGGCATGTAGAGATTTTAAAAGAAAATTTCAGGGAACAATATCTCCTAGTATGTTTTGACTCACAATGGCAAGATTTCCACAATTGGATAATTAAGCAGTTTTCTTGATGTCTCTTCATACACATAAAATTACATCCATAAATGAACTCAAATTTTATATTTAAATTTATGATTGAAAACAATTTACTTTAGGCGCGTCTGCTTCAACAAACGCAACAATTCTGAATGTGTGTGATATATTTCAATAAGTGAGATAATGACAACACTTCAACAAACGCAACAATAATAAGTATGATATATATATGTACGAATGGTTTGCGAATCTCTCTCCAACTGGTTTTCGGTCACATGTGAGACGAGAAAATGCACGTTTTGTGTTTCATTTAGGCAACAATAAATAAAAGTGAAATCGTGTCGAAATCGGCCAGTTGTAAAAATAAAACATTTGACAAAAATTCAACCCGAATAATACAAACGAATTTATGACAGTAAAAAACAGGCACACACACAGGTGCCTCAAAAAAAAAAAAAAAAAAAAAAAAAAAAAACGGGAGGCGAATAGAGACAGTAAAATCCAGCCCATACGTGTCACGAAGCTTTAGCAACCTTCGCCGACACACGAACCCGGCCGTCCCGTGCGCATCGGCAGCATTGGGCGCGAGCTGAAGTGTGCCGCACGCGTGGGCGCGGCGACGCACGACGCAGCTGCGTGATCGCCGCCCGGCGCGGCGCGTGGGCTCTATCTGGCGCGCATCCTCAGCACCCCCTCGGCCGGTGACGCGAGGAAAGGGGGCGTGGCAGGCGCGCAGGCGTTCCATGGCGCAGCACCCGCCCCCGCCGCCGCGTCGTCCTACATACTCGCGGCGCGGCACGCATCGGCTCGCTGGCGTTGACGCGACTGCCGCCGTCATGAGCACGACGAGTTTTGGTGTCAAAAACACATTTTTTTGGTTTTTGCGCTGATTTAACTTGTGAGGGTTTATATATGTATACATATAGTTGTATACAGTTTATGTCCACTATATATATATATATATATATATATATATATATATATATATATATATATATATTGCGTATTATATTTAAGAATAAATTAAAGAATTTGTATACGTAGAGCAAGATATCAACTTGTTATGAATTCAATCTTCTTGAAAAGCAATGCTTGCAACGCCAGTTTTTTGGAGAAAGATATACGGTAACACGCATATGTTTTGTGGTTAAAGTAATTTAATATCGATTGTAAAAATGATTTAAAATTCTACAAAGTAGTTTCATTTGATTCCGTTTTAATGGCTATACTATCTAGATATTAAGAGCTGGAGCAATACGTTTTTTTTGTGGCAAGACGATCGCCAAAAAATATTTTGTGGTAACCAATTAGTAAATAAATAGTTTAAACTGCTATTGTTTAAGTTGGTTCTGCTTTGTTATAGCCGCCTTGTTAACTATATATTAAATACTGGAGTAAGCACGTTTTGGGTGAATAGTGGAACGGTAAAAAAATAGGTCATGCGATAATTAATTAGTAAATAAAAAAAATAATTTTTTTGCAATAGTTTGATATGATTCGGCTTGGTAACAAAGACTGTTATCACGCTGGTGAAACCCCAGATTTTGGTAAAAGACGAACGGTGTTAAAAATTATTTTGTGGTAATTAATTAGTGTTTAAATAACAAATACTTCTTACACCTTTATTTGTTTCTGTCATGGTGGCTTGGCCAGCTTGGTGGGCCTTCTATAGCTTGCATTCAAAATGGAATCCCTGTTCTTGCATTTTGGATGGTAATACTCAAGCCACGACCATGTGGGAGCTACGTCAATCAATCATTTTCAATATTTAGATACTTAAGGAAATTTTACGTGCCAAGAGTCAGGAGAGCAGAATCGATGCTTGAAACTATACGGGATTTCCAACCTTTTTCTTTCATCGACCCCTTAAAGAGAATTGATTGTTTCATTAATCCCTTTACGTTTTCTCTATAGTACACAACATTCACCAACATGACACCAAGAATTACACATACAATTGCCTTAAAGATAACAATTTCATGTACCAATATTCTCGTAAATAACCCTATTTTTAATAATCGAAGACGCTTCCACTTTTGATTAGTACTGATTAGTTAGTAGTACTGAGAAGTAAACGTCAGTTCATTTTCGGTTCTTGACCAGCAATCGACCCCTTGATCATCACCGACTCCCATCAAAAAATTCGTCACCTCCCACGGGGGTCGATATCGACCCTGTTTGGAATTTGGGCCCTAGCGCCAAGAAAGAGGTGTCGGGCAATACCCCACACGTGGCGCCTGCATTCCGCGACCCGCGGCCGTTGCCTCCGGCGTTTCCCGCTGCGTTGTCCCACGCGGAGGCGGCGCGCCAGCCTCCCTGCGCATGCGCCGCGCCGTTCCTGCCCTTGCGGAACTCGCCAGATAAGGCACTGGAAAAGCGGGAAATTTATCTCGTATCTCCTCAATCGACTTTCACGAAAGACTCGTCGAGACACGTGGACATGCGTAAGTCCCAAGTACACCGAATGCGTATCTTGCTTCCCCGAAACTGCCATGTTTAATGGAGATACTGGCACTCAAATTGGTAGAACACAAGTTCACTCACTTGGTCAAATGCAGCTTACAAACTTCGTTACTGACTAGCAAAAGTGGTTAAAGTTTTCACCACTGATATCTAACCATTTCGTACAAAAATGAGTCACAAAACCGCATATTTCATCGCAAAGTACTGTGTAATTATTGAAAGTTTCTTCAAATTGCAAGTCGTCTTTTTCAAACGCTCCAGATTGGTTGGTTTGATAGTAAACTCTTTGACCTTTACGGTGTCCCACATAGCAAAGTCGTTAGATAACACATTGCAGGGTACTGTCAGGTGACATTGCAAGGGACTCAAGTATCACGTTTGCTTGTCAATTCAGGGAAAATGTTAATCATTGAGTGCTACGAGTACGATAAAACTTGGAAGGGGGACCTTGTTTGCCAAAAAACGGAAAATCTGCAGCGTAGTGGGATAGTCACTTATGCCGCACCGACATCAATAATATTAATTACAATGAAGCACACGATATTGTAATTCTTGATAATAGTGTAATAATAATAATAATAATAATAATAATAATAATAATAATAATAATAATAATAATAATAATAATAATAAAATAATAATAACAACAACAACAACAACAACAACTTACTTCTGTGGAACGTTTCAACGAATTCTAAATGATAATGTGCAAAAAGAAACTCTACTTAGAATTTACAAAGTTATCTCCTTTCCATTACTGCTTTACTGAAGCGAGAGCTGGATTTTAACACAAGATCAGCTGTGTAGAATTGGATCCGTAGGAATGAGATTTCTTAGTTTTGTGGCAGGATATTTACCACAAAAAAGTGTAGATATCAAAGAAGAATTAAATACAGAGCTTATTATAGATATCATAATGAAATATCGAGAAAACTGGAAAGGTCGAGTTCTAAGACTGCCAGAACATAATATAAGTAATATTATTCTTCAATAAGCACCTTAAGGAAAAATAATTATATGATATCCCTTGAAGAGATGGCATGAACAATTTCGAAACGGAACAAATCAAGAGGTTTAATCATTGGTGTCGATGAATAATAATAATAATAATAATGTGATTTATTGCTAGTTATTTTATTTTATTTGTACCTTGAATTTGCTATTATTTTCAAATATTTGAAAAAATGTTCCCTACACTTCATCAGCTTTACACAAGTTTACTCAATACGATTAGAAAAAATGAATAATAAGAATCTAAATACCAGGTTTTAAATATATCATATGTTTCTCGCAATAGTTCCTTTAATAACTTTAGTTCTTCTAAATATAATTTTGATATTCTTTCGATATTCGGGAAATATTGGCGAGAATGGGGCCGCCCACTAATTCGAATCACATTCCACTCTTTAATGAACAGAGATCAGACTATTCTTGGATAATTTCTCAATTTTTATCAGTTGCTACTGCAGGAGATAGATCACAATGTTCTAAAATGATAGAATAAAAATATAATTTTTTCTTATCATCATAAATTGCAATTAACGTATTGATCTACGGTCCACATAACGTTGCAAGTTTGAAACGAATCCCAAACTAAAATTCCTTATTCTTTGTTGACCCGCAGCATACTTTAATTTATTTGTTAATGTAATTGCTGTAGCGAATTTGTATAGTTACAACGGTTTCTTCAGACATAATCATATGCTTTTGTTCAGCAAAACTGCCTAGAGTAGCTAATGTGGTTGTGTTTTCTTTGTAGATCAATTCTAGCATGTAGCCTAGAATTCACTCAGCATGCATACTTTGGAACGGCTGACAGGCAATTAGCATACGTCGTCGGGATGTCACATCGCGGTTCAGTGACGAGATGATTTATGTTCAGAATATTTGCAAGTAAAACGACGTTACCAAAATCATTCTTCAAATAAATCAGAATTCCAACTTTACAGTTAATCTCCTTTAAAAACAGATTCTAAAACATATTGAAATATTTTTAGCGTGAATAATAAAACCGCAGCAATATAAATTATTCTTCTTTTGTAGAAGCAACAAGTTTTATTTTATTTTAATGGTTTCTAACAATTAAAAATACGCGCGAGGTTGTGTGGGTAAAGTATAAATCTAATTATTATTATTATTATTATTATTATTATTATTATTATTATTATTAAAATACAGTATTAAAATAAAAATGAAGAACCAACTGATCTTCTGGATCCAGTAAATATTAGACACCTTGGTTAAGACATATCAACTAACTGAAGAGCCAAAGAAATAGAGGACCGATTTCAGCAATCACGACAGAAACTAACCTATAAAAATGATAAATATTTAAATCTGTTATTATATTCAATCTTTTTGTTTTAAGTATAAACAATCTGTTTTTATAAAATTATTATTGTTAAGTCAATGCACAAGTATTGAGTCACTAATGACCTACGTTGTCGATGAGACTATGAATAAACGAAAAAAAAAATATTTCGCTTATTCTAAAAAAGGAAATTATGTCTTAAGGACAATTCATTCACCCGCATACACGTAGGCATGTATTCATACACCCAAATTATGCCACGTGACGACAGCCGAAAGCCGTGAATCATTACCTGGCGATGTCTTTGGCCCACTAGTGCATTCTACCATGCTATTTTTCATGCTCCCATGCTTTTTTAAAGCAACAAAGATTGTGCATCATCCCTATCACAGTGCAAAATATGTCACATCTATGCACTGTGATCTCAAGGTTGTGCCAGAGGGGCTGCGTGACGTGCTGCCAGCAAAATAGCTCGCCTCTGCATTGCCTCTTGCGACACGTCCAGTTGTAGCATGATAGCTGGCCGTAAATATGTGCCTTCGGCCCCCAAGCGTGACCAACAAGTGACACACTCCTTGGATTTTATTTCTTACTCCAGGAAACATATTAGAGCACTCTGCACGGCAACTTCGCAAGCCACGATACAGATTAACTCGGGAATGTTTTCGGTTTTTATGGGTATCGGCGTACGAATTTACGCATATCCGAGAAAATCTCGACATTTTTCAGGTTTCTTTTTGTAGTTGTAAGTCAGGTTGAGTAGAATGGGGCCTGCTAACAATAATCATCTTGGGGCTGATTTTTTTCAATTTGTTTCGTATTTTGCTGTAGATTTAGGTTTTAGATTACTGCATTTCGGTCAACGAATAAAAACGAAATTTCAAAAAATGAAAAATAGCTTCAAAGTATAAAATAGAATTTAAAAATTAAAAGAAAATATTTCGAACATTTATTTAGCCTTTCGATACGGCAATGGATTTACATGGCACATTAAGTTTTATAAAATTATTGCTGAATATAGTATACATTGCATATTAGTTACATTATCATTGTTATACAATTACCGTTAGATATTAAATTTTAATCAAAAGTGTACATAATATACATTAAAATGATTAAATATAAATAATAAAATTTTAAAATGGCTGTTTTTATATTTTTTAAATTATTGAAGTATCAGAAAATTGAAAAATTATTTGTTGTTATTGCCACCTTGGGGACTAACTATAACGAACTTGCAATGTCTTCATTGGTCCAACACAGTGAACAACCTTACTTGTAGTATATGAATGGGTTGAAATACATACATGAGCTCTGAAGTCATGATAGTTCCAAGGGGAACAAATCTTATATTTAATTAATAATTATAAGAAGATAAGTGTTAATGTGTTTACGTATTTTTTATATTTTTAAAGCTTATGTTTTGGAGAATCTGCGTGTGATAATAGCCTGTTCAAAATTGAATTTTTAATTCATGATTTGTTCTATGTTGTTCTGTTCCATTTAGACTTCATAAAAGGCCAAAACTACGACTGAAACGTCATTGATCAAATAAATAAAAGTCACCCATACGTAAGATCTGTGAATATAATAATTACAATTGCGGCAACAAAATTCACTTTTATATTGGTAGGTGTTCGTATACCGTATTACTTATTATTTTCTTAAGATTCACTGCTTAATATCAAATTTGTGACATAATAATTTTATAGGGTTTTCAATACAACTTGAGTCTTGAACTTGATAATAAGTTTCAAAGTTGCTATTAGTCCTTTTTTCTCTAAGATAAAATTGCGCGGATGGTGCGAGCCAGAGAGACATTCAGATAATTGTTCTTTTTTTATGATTGCCTTAGTCCAAGGTACACTAAAAAATAAAAAAAGTTTGCTATTGCTCCTGTGCTGGTTTACGAAATGCATTACGCCTAGCGGCTTATATCAATGACCTACACGTTCCTACTCCATCTACTTTCCGTAGATTCAGAAGTCGAAACTTGTGAACCTCAACTCTCAATCCTCCTCATGAAGGAATCTTGAATCCTCACTGATACAAATATTGTATTGGGTCCTGAACCTTCTAGTCAAAACAAGATCAATCAACATACACGATATTTTCTAGTGTGGGATTCAAAGCTTTCGGAAGTGAAAGTGGTTTCCATACGGTCTCGGAGATTGGAACTATTCACAGATGATAATCTTGAACAAAAATATAAGAGGAACGCAAAAAGTAAGCAGTTAAGTGTAGGAAAATATTCGTTTACTATTCAAGTACATTTCAGTAATAATTGCTCGTTGTGTATACAACTATGGAGTACTGTTCAAAGCAGAGCCAAATTGGCATTTTATTTGAAATATTCGAGTTGAGCAATGTCCAATGCGTAAGTGGAAATAGTATTGTTTACAATTCTCCGAAAATAAAAGAGAAAACGCCCAGTAAAATTACTGTTGCAGTCGCTTGCCTCTAACATTTTCAATGCCAGAGGCTTGGTTATATCAACTACTTGGTTATATCGGTGTCTCAGAATGACAATTCTGACATTTTTGGCGAAAACGACGAAACTTGTTTTGAGGTATGTGAACTCTCTATTGTAAGATCAACAACATAATAAAACAGTATTCAAATCACTCTTGTAACATCAATGGCATAGTTCTATTAGACACCTTTCAAAACTTTCAAAATGCTCTTCTGTAAAATTTAATCAAAGTCAGATAGAAACAAGACATTTTGAGGCCGCAATATGTTGAATGGAGAGATTGATTATTGGTTTTTATCGGATGCATAAACTGCTACGGTCTTTACTCCCGTAAGTGAAGTGCATGCTTTTATTACGAGAGCTGGCGATGTTCCTCCCCCGTTGGATGGCGAAATCTAATAGGAACCTACAGGTCGACCTGCTATGTTTTCTTTCTCCAGGTATCTCCCACTAACGGGGCACCATCGCAGTATGGAGAAGCTCTAAGTTCCCGACTGGTCCTCGACATGTGTGGTAGTGTAGTGCAAGCAGGGGCGAATCAAGCCGATCATTTTGGAGGGGGCCATCTTAGATTTTTGTTAAACAATAAATATTTGTTATTATACTGTATAATATTTTTTGTGATGCATGTATGATAATATACAATATTATTTTTTTAATAATTATATAATTATATTGTAAGTAAATGTATTAAAAAAATTGCCAAATTAAAGAAGATAAAAAAACCAAAACTCGAGGCCTTTTGCGTTGGTCGATGGCCCTTAGCCCCCCCTGGATCCGCCCCTGAGTGCATGCTAGAGTGCTTGAATATAAGAGGTGACGTTAGAGCCATAAATATGAAGGAAATATCGCACGGTCCATGGCTGGTTTGTGAAGCTCCGGCATCCACCTGGTATAGTTCCGGGAAACCACCGTAAACGACCGATCGGAGCAGCCGGCCGCTAGAATTCATTCTCCTCCAGACAGTGGATGAATGCGACCTAGATACGTTGCTAGTGAGGAAAACCCTGCCACGGCCGTGACTCGAACCATATTCCCTCCGGTCAGGGGCACTGCAGTGACATCAGTTTATACCCTGAGCCACCTGAGCCTGTGCTTCTTTACGATGTTTCACCCCGAAGTCGAGACGGGGTTATGTTAGGTCCCAGATTGTATTATTATTATTATTATTATTATTATTATTATTATTATTATTATTATTATTATTTATTATGTGTAGTGCAGTTGCGTGAAGTGCAGTGGTATAGTGAAACTGAGGGAAACGAGTGTATAAGAAAGATATTACAGCTTGGTGTTTCGCAATGCGGTGAAGTGAAGTGTGGTGAAGTGGAGTGCTATGAAAGATTGCACGGTGGAATGTTCACGTTAATTTGTAAAGTTTGTATATTTTGTAAAGTTGTTAAGTTCTGTAATTTTAAGTTAGTGTATTGTGCCACCACGTTTTCAAACTGAATTGCAGAATTATTAATAAATGTAAATAGCAGGCGCATGGGCTTGGGCGCAGCTCCCAGCGCGGTGGCTGTGGCGGCAGGTAGAGAAGACGCGGGCTCGCGCTGCAGGGGGCGGCGCGGGGCGTATGCAGATGGCACCGTGGGGGGGGGGGGGGAGGACGGCTGCGGGGAGAGACCGGTGGCGACGCGTGGGGGCGGAGACAAAATGTCTCTCTCTCGTGCGAAGACCCTCCCCCCCCCTGATCCCCTGTCCAACAGGAGCGGTTCGAAATGGAACAGCCAGTCCACCCAGTACTAGCAGCAGGAGAAAGGAGATGCTAAATGGCTCGTTTCAAAAACCTAGAGAGAGGAAGTCGGTTACGGGAAGTACAAGGAGTGAAATAAAATACTACTTTTGGCTTTCGGAAGTAAAGAAGAGTCCAGAAGTCAGAGAATATGATAAATATTACTGTCCTTCAAGTCATGAAAATAAACGATCTTTTTTGTTGAGAAACTCCTTTTTAAAATTATAAATTAGGGCAAACAGTTGATAATATTTTTAAAAAATATAATTGAATTGCCATACAAATTTAAATGCATGCCAGTTCTTTTCAGTAAAAGAAATACATTTAGTATTATAATTAAAGAATACAATAAACTTTAATAAATCATTACAAACATGCAATAAGTGAGTAAACATGTAGCATAAACTACTCTTTTAACTCCTAGAAGATTTAAAATAAACAATTAGATAGAATACATAATTCAAGATATTCTAAAATTAATTCATTTGTTTATGAGACTAAGACAATTAATGATAAACTTACGACTAATAAGCATTTTAAGCGTACGTAGCGTCTGGAATAAATCAATGCAAAGTTGATTATTACACAAAAAACCGAACCAGTGCGATAACGGTTAATAACAAAAAAATAGCACTTTTTTTTGAATAAGCTATAGAACGTGGAAGCGAGATTTGAAATAAAGCAAATGGCACATTTCTTTAGATAATGGGTGACAGATGAAGTTTTCGACATGATGGTGAAGCAGAAATCGTGTATGAGGGACGCATTCAGATAATACTATTTCAAAGGAGAAAGTAATTTTAGTTCTACAAATATCTTTGAAACAAAAAATTGAAATCCATCTTGAAATAAAAAGCACAGAGAATACTTCTTGAGTGAGATGTAATCAATGTAACTGTTTTGAATGTGTTAATTATATTAGGTTAGGACTGCCAATCGATGTCGTCTGTCATTGTTTTATTAGGCTATTGTTATGCGTATTTAATATTGCAACTAGCAATTGTTATGCGTATTTAATATTGCAACACCAAAAAGAAGAAGCAGAAAAAGAAGCACAAGAAAATGTAGGAGAGGAAGTAGAAGAAGAAGGAAGAAAAGCGAAAGAAAGCGAAGAAAAATACTAAGAAGGGGAAAAGGTTTCTTACTTAGTACAATACTGTGTGTATACACCATTCTACAACCTCTGTGTAGAAAACACTCCCTGTGATTGAAAAACCTCACTTCATTCCTTTCTATATTCCTTCTTATACCGCCCCAGTCGGGACAAGCCCTAGTCCCCCGATATGTGTCTTAGGGCAGTGCATGGGAGTATAAGTGCGTGAAGCAAAGAATAAGGATAAAACAACGAATAGAAAGGAAAGAGAAAGGTCCCTTTGTTAGGGTTATGTTCCGGCATTCGCCCAGTGTTGAACAGGAAAACTACCGATCAGAGCAGCCGGCCACTAGAATTATCCTCCAAACACGCCGGAATTCGATCTTCGATTACGTCACCAGCTAACTAGCGACGAAACTTCTCTCACCGTCCGGAGTGGAACCCTAGAATCTCCCGGCCAGACGCACCGCAGTGACATCAGTTAATGGCCTGGGCCACTTTTACCGATCGTAGCCAGCGGAGGCGAGTGGAGGACGAGATGGCTCCGTCACCCCCGGAAGCAGCCCCCGGTCAGAGGTCGCGTCGGGACTTCGTCGAGAAGACAATGCTCTGCGCGGCGCGGGGGCGGCGCGGCGTGTCTCGGCGGGGGCAGGTGGAGCAGGGCAGCGGACAGATCGCGGCCACCGGCGGCGCGCAGCGGGCGGCGCGGCGCAGCGCGGCGCTGGCACGGGGCGAGGAGGGGGTGCTCGGGACCACCGGGGAGCGAGGTGGCAGCCGCGCCCGCCAGCAAATTGGTTTTGGGGTGGCCTTGACATTTTACACCTCAAGGTGCTGTAGAAACGTTGGGACATTCGGTAGCTCAACGTTAATATGCGTCTTCGGTGCTTAACAAGTACGACTCAAATCTCCAAAAGTGTAACCGGCATAGGACACTCAAGGCCTCTACTGATGCCTCTGCAGTGCCTCTGACCGAGAGGTTATAGAGCTCCACTCCCGACGGAGGCAGAATGTTCCTCATTAGCTAGTTCAGCTAGGTCTAATTTGGCCGCTGTATGGAGGAGAATTCTAGCGTCCGGCTGATCTGATTGGTTTTCCATGATCTCTCCGTTCAACTCTAGGTGAATGCCAGAGCAGTTCCCCTAACAAATAAGGCAGGGTCCGTGCGCGATTTTTCCTTCCTCTTCCTTCTCCTTTCGTCACCCCTTACTTACACGCGCACACTCATTTGAACTATACTATTACACTTGTCAGGAAAACAGTCGGGAGCTTAGAGCTTCTCCCCATCTGGGGCGGTGCCCCGCTGATAGGAGTTACATGGTTTCGGAAAATCCACGCAAATCGACGAAGGTCGCCAGCGGGTCACGGGGGAAGGTCACCGCCACCTCCCGCGATGAAAACGTGCACTACACGTACGGGAATAATGACATTTGAGGTTGGTGTAACCACTAATCAGTCAATAAATAAATAAATCAAACCGAGGATCGAGGAGAGAGGTGTCAGGCCGCGTTCGCCAACAAATTGGATTCGGGGAGGCCTCGTTACTTTACCCAAAAAGTTGCTGAAGACACGTTGAAACACGCGTTAGCTCAATGTTAGTACACATTGTCGGTTGTCAACAAATATGACTGAAATCTATAAAAATGTATTTTTGAAACAAAAAATGTTGAAAAAAATGCAAAAGCCGAATCAATGAAAACGGACACACCATACAAAGGAATAACGATGTAAGATTCAGTAGATGAATATTAGCACACATCTTCCATGGTTAAGAGAGGTGATGAAAATCTCAAAAAATGAATTTTTCCTAAGAAACAGTTTTAGCGTAAGTGGAACCGTTTATTTTACGGATAAAGACAAAGTGTTTAACTTTACCTTTATTCCCTCTGTCTTGTGATCTAACTTAATACACATATTTTACTACTAAAAATTTCATTATGTTCTATATGTACTTCTTCAGCTAACTTAGAAATGATATTTCAGATGTGTCATTTTTTAGTGTATTGTCGATATGATATTTATATGCGTTGTTATTAGAGTTATATTTTGTGTGATCGTTCAGTTTGTGAGTTCCAACGTTAAAAATTAGAGATGTCTGAATTTACTCAAAATTGAACGGTAGTTGGATAAAATGTAAGCTTGTGGGAGCAGACATTCTGTCAATACTGCATTCATCACACATTATCGCTAGTAGTGTACTCCTAACATTCTAAGCACGAACATTTTGTGGAGAGACTCACTAGGTTAATGTCTGAGTATACGTAATTCCATTTTGTTGTCAATGTCATACAAATTAATTCCTAACAATCCCTTTGCATTGGATGAAGTGTAGAAAATTTTCACATGAAATGAAAGCTACTTTATATTATACGGACGTTTTTATTTAATTCGCTACATAGTTTAAACATTTCTTCAAGCTTATTGATGCAAAAGTATATATTTGTTTCTACTTTCCGATAAAATATAGATATTTTAACAATGCATATTTTGTAAAACGGGATTGCAAGTGTGGGTTAAGTCATTCTTGCAAGGTGGCAAAATGGAAATATGTGTGAGGTGAAACACTTCCCGGAATAACAGAGGAAGGAGAGAAATCTGGTTCTTGCGTTATAGAGCGCGCAGAAACCGGGTGTGGTATTCGTTGCCGTGGATAACACTCGTCAGTCACTAGTGGCATATATTCTTGCAGCAAGCATATACTCATAAAATACGTCTAGAAATGCATAAAATCACGCGGACCTAGAAAAATTGAAAACTACTAATTTGCTAGTAGAAGTTTATCAATTAAAAATAGTTTATCAAAAAAAACGTATTAAAAAAATTAAATTACTCATTATTTATAGAAATACTTCAAACTTACTTACAACACTTAAAATTAAGCAGTGGAGCGAATTATTAATTAGTTTAATTTATTAGAAACTAATTTACAGGTATAACATGAAAAGGAATTTGAGCATGAAAGTGTCGAGTGAATAAATGTCTACACATAAAGAGAAGTCAAAGGTTCTTGCGAATGAAGTCAAGTGATTTCTCTTGGTTATCCGGACGGAAAGTATTCTTTTGATACACAGCTACTGAACACACGTGGAATATTCTGTTAGTTAGACGTCGAAAAGTTTGAAAGTATTAAAATAGTTACGTTATCTAATCTTAGCACTTAGGTATTGCCAGCTGATCGGTGAGGCTGCCACTTACCGCCTTCAACATTTACATATGTAACATACAATATTGAAACAACAAAACCTTTGAACCCTTTCCTCGAAGCGTTCAACAGTTTAGGAAATTAATTTAGGGTATTACTAAGTAAATGAGTGACTTCTCTGAGAATAGTAGATTATATAGCGATGCGTAAGTGATACATTGTGAAGTGAGGGGTCGTGCAGTGTAGAACAGAGAAATAATGAAGGAGGTGATTAAAAGGTCATAGTGCAGTGTGGTCTTAATTGAACAAACATTCAGTGCGGATTATAGAAGTTTCTTGTTCTTAAGGTAATTTAATGTATTATGAATCACACAGTTTTTATATTATTATTTTTAATATTAATGTTGTTTTTATTATTATTACAATTCTTGTTATCTTATCAGCTGTTTTTATTGTTTCTATGATTAATATTGTACCATTACTATGATTATTATCATTATATAATTTGAATGTTAGCTATATTATCTTATTTATGTAATTAGCTGACACCAGGTTATGCTCATTTGCAGTTTAAATAAATTTATCGTTTATATTCCACCACAACTAATTCCAACACATGTTTCGCCAAAACACACATGCGCCTTAACTTGAATTACTTCGCTCGAAACTACTATTGTAGAATTTCTACACAAATAAGTACAATATTCGCATTCTAAATCTATAACATTTATCCACAGCTCTAGCTGTTAGTGAAAAACAAACACACTCGCGTCCGGGCGACACCATACAGATGACCGGAATTTTGATAAGAGAGCCTTCATTGCGGCGTCACACGAACAGTCGAGAACAACTCCATAAAAACAAGAACACAAATAATGCCTTCATGAAGAAGATGCAAGTACGCGGTATTAAAAAAACAAAATCTCCAATCATTCCATTCATCACAAAATAGTACTATTCACCAGATACCTATCCGTTGTGCAAAATAAAAACCCAGCGTAGCACACACACACAAGTCTTTCAGACACCTATCTGCGATCGCGGATTCAATAACTCCGGTGCCCCCGGCGGTGCTGTCCGCGTGCGGTGTAATTGCAGCGGAGTGGGAGCTCCTTCGCCGCAGCCCACCACGCACCCGGCAGCCCACTCGCGGCGCTAATCTGCCGTCTTCATCCGTCGCCGCGGCATAATGAACGCTGCAAATAGCCAGGCGGACAAGGCCCCTTCTGTCCGCTGAAGGGACTGTCTGAAATCCCCCACCCCGCTCCTCCAGGCTGCCCACGTAACTACTTCCACCGAGTACACGCGGTAGGTTTCTCCAAGGCAACAGGTAACGAATACATTTGATACCTATAAAATATTAGACTTGATAATGCGCTTGTATACTTTTTCGACTTGGTTATCTAGAGACAAACTTTACACATTTGAGATGAGTTGTAATAAGACTTTTTAAGACACAAGGGTTTATTAATCCGTAGCCCAATCTATAAAATTATAATCAGATTTATAATGAAATGGAAGAGTTATCAGGCAGGTGTTCAGGGTATGGTCTACAATTAACTACTGCTAACTTCACGACTAACACATTTCGCAGAATTAATAGTCATATTTAAACAAAAATTATAGTACATTGAAATTTATACTAAATGGATAAAACGTTCGATATTTGTGTCGTAAAGACATCTTACGTTACTTTACGTACGAAAACGTTAGTTTGCAGAAAAAGAATCATGTGAAGCTCATCTAAAGCCATCGCTTTTGCCCACATTCGTCGTGTTACAGTCGTCAAAGCAACCACCATATTTCTGTCTACCGCATCAATACAATTCGACTCGACGTTGACTCAACGCTCACTCTACGACTTCGCCGTTAGCACAGTGACATTGCATTGGCTTCGTCACTACCGTATTCCTTAATACAACCACCGTCTTGAGAAACGACGCCGCCTTTGGCACAGTTTGATACTACCACCATAACCACCACAGCTGTCCTAAATATCACTATTGACCTAACCGTCACCGCCGCCCAAACAGCCGACGCAGTCATCTGCTCACCCCTTGTCTTGACCACTACTGAAACCGTCATCGTCTTCTGGCACTCAATGTCTTTCACTACCTCCATAATCGTCTGCTACCGTCATAACCGTCACAGCGATCCAAACCGTTACCACCGCCCAAGACGCACTTGTCTGCGTTATTATTACCTCCACTGCCACGCAAACCGCCGTCGTCGTCCAACCGTCATCGCCGTCGTCATCGCCACTTCATTAACCGCCACCTCCACCGCAACCAACTCCGCGAAGCAGAACGCCGACGTCGTTCTACGAACGCCGGTCACCCTTACCCCCACCGCATTAACTCATCACCGTCCTAACCATCACCGCCGTCCAAAACGCCGTCGTCATTCTCTAATCCCCAACGTCATCCTTACCACCACCGCCTCGCAATCTACCAAAGACATTGGAAATAAACTAGACTCACTGAGAGCGCTGCTGTCGCGGAATAATTTGAAGAGGTTGCCCGCCGCCATTGTAGTGGAAGAACGTGCTTAGAACGTGGGAAGAATATCCCTAGTACTCAGTACAGCTAGTACTTCTTGACGACTGACAACGGGTTAATGGTTGTCTTTCGCTGTTTTCTGCAGTATATATGTATGTATGTATGTATATATAGTATTTCAGTGTATGAAAATATTCGTGATGAGTTGTGCGGCGTATAACATCACGAACGTACTCGATAACTTCATGCCAATGACAATTTGTTTTCTGAAAGCCATATTATTTTATTGGTGAAAGCTATACTGAGCCTACACATGAGAATTAGGTTGTATACATGTATCTTACGGTCTGACACTCCACAAAGAAATGTTGAGGCAACACCTTAACAAAAGTGTACAGTCCTTAAATCAGTAATTGATTGTGAATGAAAGATGAAATTTATCATTAATTCAAAATCATTCAAGTAATGACAAATAAAGTTTTATTCATGTATAATTGTTGTTTTTGTTTCACTCTCAAATTTAGAAGTTTTTTTATTTATTTCAAGAGATAGATACTAGAGACGAATAACGTACATGAGCATTCATGCACAGGTGTTTGCTGTTTAGTTTTTAGTATTTACTCCATAATAACATGATCATTAATTTAAAGTAAGAGTTTATTCCCCTGACACCCCCTCCAATAACTCAGCTCAGTCATGCTTGTGAGTGTAGTTGTATTTATTTTAGCATAGAATCAATCACGCTGTAATAAATAAATTTCACCTTTTTAAAAAATTCTATGTTATAATTTAAATAATTACCAACTAAAGAAGAATATTAACATTCTCCTTATTCATGTCCTCTTTTTTTGTAAGCAAATAATTTGATAGTGCTCTTCCTTTTCTTGTTAAAAGGAATACAGAAATATTAAATGTAATATATCTGTATAAAAGGAATACAGAAATATTAAATGTAATATATCTGTATAATATTATTATAAATTTATAATTAATATTTATCTAGAAAAATATACATTAAATCCTGATTAATGTTTGTTTTGTTATGATCATGTCCAGGAGAGAAAGGAATTACTCATTTTCTGTTTTATATATCATTCAGTTGCATTCACAAAGGTAAAAAAATGAATTTGGACAATTAGTAGGCTATTTTATGTGAAATTATTTTGCACTACCTTCTGTCTTAGGGTTTTAATTAGATTTTTTTGACCAGTGTTATTTTAGAGAGTCATATTTTTACTTATTGAAAGCCAAGAGGTTATTAAAATAACATTTTTGATTTGGAATTTTATTGAAATGTAGTGGTAAACTTTCTGAAACGTTACTATCTCTCGATATTTTGATGAGCACTTTTCCTCTTCTTCGGTAGTCTATTTGATATAAGCAGATATTCTTATAAGCTAAATTACAACTTTGTAACATTTAGGACATAAGTAAAACAAATTAACTAAAATAAATTACAAATTTTCTACCTTTTATGTTTTAAGTAAAATAAATTGATATATATTATAACAGATATGAACCACGTACAAATGAGCTCACTTAAAAAATAATGTCATTCCCACTTAAAATCTATTTGCAATTTTTGCAAAAATCTTGCATTATGTAAAGAAGCAAACCCTCAACACCACCTTCCACGGTGTAGGAGGCCATACTGAGCAGAAAAATGGGGGAGGGACAAAGTGGTAGATATTTGAATTTGAGTAAAGAAAACATTTCTAAAGTGGGATTTTATATACATTGTTACAAATTATTTGTTGTTTATTTTATGTAGCAATACATAGTATTTACTTTATCAGCAATATATATTCGTGCTATATTGTCGTGCAATAAGTGCTATATTGGTGCAATAAGTGCTCTAAAACAAAACTGGACAAAGAAATCTAATGCAAATGTTCGTATCTACATGTATTGTTATAGAATAATGACATGTATGAAAACAACGGCCGCAATGTGGTCATTCGGGTGTTTCATTGCATCTTATTATTTGTGGTACACTCTCTCAAACCGCGGCTGAAACAAGTGGAAACGCAGCCTTAACTTTGAAACCGGCGCGCAATTCATCCACTACAATGGCGGCCACACCTCCCTTCAATTTATCTGGTGTCCTGAACCCTCCGTCCACGGCATTGTGGAGGTTTGCAATTCACTGTCGTCGTCTGATCGCCATTGCCGTCCCGACCACCACCCGCCTTAACCGTCACCCAACCGTCACCCAACCGTCACCTCCGCAATTACTCCACAATTTCTTCCGCCGCCATCATCATTCCCAGGGTTTCTGTACATGCCCGGCTCCACCGACATCACCACCTCCACCACACCTGCGTCCGTCGGACACCGTCTCCACCAGCACTCCCGCCCCGCCAGCCGTGGTCAGTGCGTCCGCGAGGGGCTATCGGCGCCGAACCTGCAATTTTCTCCTTCTTAGATGGGGCGGGCGGATAGGGTGGCGCGGCCAGCAACCCGCGCTCCTTGCCTAATGTATGCAGATTTTATAGCGACGGCCGGCGAACGCAGGGGCGGGGGCGGGGCCGGGGGCGGGACTGGGCGGGACGGTCCGCCCACCTCGAGCCCCTCGGGCTTCCAGCTTCGCTTTTCTCCGCTCGGCGCCCCTTGCAAATGCGCCCCGCCCCGGCCCGGCCGGTCGGCCGTTGATAAATATGAAGCAATAATAATTAGCCCACCAATGCGGGCGATCGATAGATCGCACACCGGTTCATTAGAGGGCCGTAACGATTTATTTACTGGGCCGCTCCAGACGCCGCGGTTGCGCTGGTTACGCGCGATAGCCCGCGAAAGGTGGAGAGCGCGCGGGGCGGAATAGGCGTACGCGGTCGGGCCGGCGGGTGGGCGGGCAAAGAGGGGCGAAGAGTGACGAACTGAAGAGATATGAGATGAAGCGAGTGAAGTGGGGTATGGATGTGAGGCAAGATAGGAAAATTTGGGTGAAGTGGGACGAAGTGGGAGGTTAGGGAGAGGCGTAGTGAGGCGAGGTGAGGGGAAGAAGGGCGAGGTGTGGCAAGGCATGGTAAGTTGGAGCGAAGGGAGGGGCAGAATGTGACGGGACGAGGATTGCCGAGGCGGGGCGGGGAGAGGCAAACCGGAGCGAGGCAGTGAAAGGCAGAGTGCGAAGGGGCGAGGTAGGACAAGATGGGGTGATGGGATGACGTGAAGCAAGGTGGGACAAAGTGGAGGGAAGTTGGACTAAGCGGATGGGTTAGGCGCGAGGCGAGGCGAGGCGCGGTGAAACGGAACGAGGTGAGGAAGATCGAGGCGGAGATGGGGTGAGGTAGGAGGAGATGAGACGTGTGGTATGGATGTGAGGCAAGATAGGACAAACTGGGGTGAAGTGGGACGAAGCGGGCGGGTTGGGGCGCGGCCTAGTACGGTGGAGCGAGGGGAGGTGGGACGAGGAAGGTCGAGGCGGACATGGGGTGAGGTAGGACGAGATGAGACGTGCGGTATGGACGTGAGGTAAGATGGGACAAACTGCTGTGAGTGGAACGTGAGGTAAGATGGGACAAAGCGTGGCGAGAGAGGATGAGGCGAGGCGAGGAAAGACGAGGGGGTGACGTAAGGTGAAGTTGGGGAGTCGCAAATGGGAGGGCGAGTGACGGGGAGGCAGAGATCGGAATGGAATGAGGTTAGACGCGGTGGGCGTGGCGTGGAGTGGGATGGCGGACGAGGGAGGGCGAAAGAACGGTAGCTTATTACGCGAGGCCGGCCCTCAAAATGGCGAGCGGCGCTCAATACGGAGGAATTAAGGGGGCGTGGTTTCGTAACGGCCACGCGGGGGAGCTGCAAGTGTCCGCCCCCCGCCAAGGAGCGCGTGGAACCAAAGGCCTCTGCGGTGAGTGGCGTGTTGCATCAGCGCCGAGGATTATTTTAGGCCGTCCCGAAAATAAGAAAGTAGTTTATTTCTTGAGGTTAAGCTGACCTTGAAGTTGTAGTGTAGACAAGAAACACCGATGAAAACAACTTACATCCAATTTACTCGCTTTCTTTTAACGCACGTTTTCGGGAGTTTTAGCGAACGCTTGCACGCGCAGTGTGGGATGTGGAACTCCAGAAGCTACACTACGCATGCGCGCGTTCGTTAAGAATCCCGAAATCAGTCGTCAAAAGGAAGCGGATATATCGGGTCTTGGCGTCTTCCCTTGGAAGGGATTACTCACAGACTCAACCCAGGTAAACTGTCAAGATGAATATTATCATACACACACACACTGAAGTATTGTTCAATAATACCTATAAGGGCAGAAATCTAGAAAGTATGAATTACTGTTCTGAGAATGTTTTAAAGAAAACGGTGCAATAGGACAAAAGGGAGCACAAAATATTGAATACAATAAATGTGATAAGCCATGGACACATCAGTATGTCACTTGTACAAGTGTGAAGACGAATACGACTCGAATACTGTCTTGGGATGAAACGGTCTTCGCGCGGAAACTTCAGAAAACATTTCACAGGCAACCACGTTAAATGAAGTCTTAGGCTTCCGCGGCCAGTCATGTGCGTGATCTTGGCTGTCCGGGTGACACCGCGTCGAAGGCTGTGTTGCCGACGTTTCGACCATCTTGTCGTGGTCTCCCTCAGGTACAAGCAACCATCATAATCGTTTTACAAAATATTTTGATAGGTCCAATATCTGAGAGCTGATGTCTAATACTATCTAATACTGTGTAAAAGAGTCTACAGCAGGGATTTAAATTTCGTAACTAGTGTTTAGATCTTAATTATATTGATACTTTCTCGTATACGTACGTGTATATGGAGTATAGAGAAAGATATGTAATGTTGCGGAAAATGTATTTCGAGATTTCAAAGAAAATACACGTTTTGGGGTTCCCCTTTACACCGAAAAAGTGTTGTGCTTTTATTTCTTTCAAAACTGTTCTGTTGGTCTATGAAGAACACTCGCTTCTAAACTATCCATAGGATTTTTTCCAAAATGAATATTTCCCGGTCGATTTGGACCCAGTTTGAAAACGCGATTTCGAAAAATAACAAACGTTTTTTTTTAAATTATGGATGTATTTTACATGAAGCTCCTGGGATATTTACAAAATTTTATCAAATAAGATCCCAAATATTTTCTTTACATTTGTTGTAAGAATGGAGTGAAGTATACTTATAAAGATGGGATAGCCCGGATTTTCACTGTTCATTCTGAATTTTCAAAAGTTACAATAGATTTGTTTCATTTTCGGCGTCCTTCAAATACAATATGGAAGAGAGCAATTTTTTCTTCAAATGAAATTCATTCTCAACAACTAGTTCCGTAATTAATGTCATGTTCAGTTATTCAAATTTTAGTCCTTTCCGCGTTATTTTGAGCGGAATATGGACAATATTAAAATAAAAATTAAAAACAAAATTTTATTAAGAACAGCTCTAATTTGTTTCTTTAAAATTTTGTAGGGGTAGTGGTAAATGCATTTTAACTGATATAATAAACGCAATTTTGGTACGTTATTTTGTTGTTGTTTTTCCACAAATTAAACAAAAGCAGTTTTTTGTATCTCAGTCACGTCGTTAATATTTACATTACCAGCGATTTGTATGTATTGTTGTATTTGTGAGAACTGGGGCTTTAAATGGTGAGGTATGAAATTTCCCGAAAACTCAAAAGTTTTCTACGAAAATGAGCTTCAAAATCCGTATTTTCAGAAACGCTCGAACGCCATTTTCCCGAAAAGGTCTCCATATTTGTTCTTTAATTTTTTCTATAGACATTCCTAAATTCTCTCTATTAGATGACACAAAGGACATTTTGCTGCATTTTGTTTTCCAAAAATTACACAAAAGTTTGTTCTCTTGAACTCCATCACGTCGTTAGTATTTACATTAGGATAAAGTTTTACACATTATCTCATTTACGAGCACAATTATTCGATTATTCTCATTTACGAGAAAAATTCATTTTTCAATTTTACTGTTAGGGGCCAAAAAATTGAAAACATCTTTAGACGCCAATAGACGACAGCTGAGATGAGGTCGAAAAGAATTCATAAAGACAACCCAGACTAAAAAGATAAGGAAACTAGGTAGTAAGAGAAGGTTTGTGGCATTCTCTATCACCCTTAGTTTCATTCTCAGTACGTGTGGAATCGATCAATGAAAGACCCTTACAAAGTATTGAGAGAATAATCGTAAAATGGTCAAAGGGCAGATGTTTCTCTGGCACTTCAGGTCAAAGAAATCACCAACCCACCGGTACACACACTGGGACAGATCTAGCACTGATATCCATCGTGTACGAGAAAGCGTGTGCAACGGCTTTTCTTCACTTCCCGAATGCAGCAGTCCACACGCATTAACCCTTGTGACCGCCACCCCTGCACCCGTCCTTCAGACTCCGGGGTCTCCCACAGACAGGAAGCAGTGTGCCTTGTGTGTGGCGTTATCTGTGTATAGAATCGACATAAATAACGACATCGGAGGCGGAGGAAGAAACACAATGATCCAAACATCTCGGGACGGAGGCGCTGGCCGTGCGGATGGACGGGGGGAAGTGGTGGTGAGGAGGAGGAGGAGGGGAGGGGGAGGGAGTCACAGTGCGCGCTGAATGGTGGCCTCCCGCCCCGTGTTTACGACGCGACAAAGTTCTCGAGGAGAAGGGGACGGGGGAGAACGAGGTCGTGCTTCCGCGTGTGTTTCTATGCCGTGCGCCTTCAGTGTGGGCCAAAACTGCGTTCAGTAAGTGCATAAATGAAAACATTAAAGCCGGGGAAGTGGCTCAGGGTATCAACTGATATCGCTGCAATACTTCTGACCAGGAGGTCCTAGGGTTTGATTCCTCGGTAGCAGGATTTTCGACACGAGCTAGATAGCTGGTTCGCTGTCTGGAGGAGAATTCTAGCAGCCGGCTGCACTGAACGGTAGGTTTCCGTAGTTTCTTCGATCAATACAAGGCAAATACCGGTGCTGTACTATTACAAATGGGACACGGACCGCGCGCGATCTTTCCTTCCTCTTCCTTGTCTGATTCTCACCCCTTCTTACTACCACCCAGTTACACTTACGTGCTATACATTACCACATGTGCCGGGAAACCGGTCGGGAGCTTAGAGCTTGACCCAGCTGGGGCGATGCCTCGCTGGTGGGATATTCCTGGTTGGGGAAGACCCCGCTATCCGACGGTACGTCGGGGGCAGATCTCGCCATCTAGCTGGAGAGATCAACGTCACCTCCCGAGGAAAATCTGCAGGACACTTACGGGACTAATGATCTTAGTAGTTGACGCGCCCGGAATCACCAACCAGTCAATAAACAAAACAAAAAATATTGCGTAAGAATTTACTGTAATACATAAGTAAACCAGGTTTAAAACATCGATGTTCAAAATTTATTTTTTTGCCGATGTATATTAACATCGTTTTAATTATGAACACCGATGATTTGCTGTTTTTCTTGTAGTTATTTAAGGTCGCATCAACATCTAGGTCATTAGCGACCACTATTGCATTTAACGGTACGGTAACTGTGAAGGTGACATGATGTGGTGATAATAGGGGTGAAAAGACGAACACAAATACAACCATGTTCGAGACGGAATTCGAACCCGCGATCCTTCGGTCTGAGATCGCTACGACACTCCTTTTGTTAAACGCTCTTGTCCATCCGGACAGGCGATCTGCATTTCGTTATCGATATCGCACCACGATTTCCAAATGTGGCAAACAAAATTGGAGTGCGTTCGCCCCACTGTGCGTCGCGGCGGAAGCGAGGCCCGCTGCCTCCGTGGAGGGCAGGGACGGCAGCGACGCCGCGCTGAGGAAGGGGCGCCCAAGGGGGGGGGGCGATGAGCCCACACAGCGGACGCCGCGCCGCGGGTCACCGTGCGATAAACCGCCCGCGTCTATCGCCCGCGCCCATCTCCCGCCGCCAGGGCGGGCGGGCGGGCGGGCGGGCGGGCGGGCCTCTGCGGGGCGGAGGGCTAACCCTTGCCCCGACCCGCGTCAGGAGGAAAACAAGGTCGCGCGCGTCTTTGAGGAGGAGGAGGGGGAGGAGGAGGAGGAGGAGGATGACGACGAGGAGGAGGACAAGGAGGAGGAGGACGAGGAGGAGGGCGAGGAGGAGGGCGAGGAGGAGGACGAGGAGGAGGAGGACGAGGAGGAGGAGGACGAGGACGAGGAGGACGAGGACGAGGAGGACGAGGACGAGGAGGAGGACGAGGAGGAGGAGGACGAGGAGGAGGAGGACGAGGACAAGGAGGAAGAGGGCGAGGAGGAGGGCGAGGAGGAGGACGAGGAGGAGAGCGAGGAGGAGGACGAGGAGGAGGACGAGGAGGAGGAGGAGGAGGAGGAGGAGGAGGAGGAGGAGGAGGAGGAGGAGGACGAGGACGAGGATGACGAGGAGGAGGACGATGAGGAGGAGGACGAGGAGGAGGAGGACGAGGAGGACGAGGAGGCTGCGGGGGCGGCTTCGCAGTCGGACGGAAGCGTCGCTACGGCGCCCGCGCACGCGGTTGCGCCGCGGGGGGTGGGGGCGGGGAGCGAGCCGCCGGTAGGGGGAGGCTGACGGGATGAGGTCTGATTGTTGAAGAACCTAGCACCGGCTTAGGTGGCTCAGGGCATCAATTGATGTCACTGCACTGCCTCTGACCGGGAGGTCCTAAGTTTCGCCTCCCGACGATGGCTGGATTTTTCACATTAGCTTACCAGCTAGGTCCAATTCAGCCGCTGTCTGGAGGAGTTCTAGCGACCAGGTGCTCTGAACGGGGGCTTTCCGTGGTTTCTCCGACCAGTGTCAGACGAATACCGTATGAGCAGTATCCTAACAAACGAACCATGGACAGCGCGCAATCTTTCCTTACTATTTCTTGTCTTATCCCCATCCCTTATTTACACATACATTTACTCGAACTACACTACTACACTTATCGGGAGACCAGCCGGGAGCTTAGAGCTTGTTCAGGCTGCGGCGGTGCCCCGCTGTTCGGGAAAATCCCTCTAGCCGACGTGTAGGGCGGCGCCATCCAGCGAGGATGATCCAGCCACCTCCAGCGATAAAAAAACATGCCCTACACTTACGGGACTAAAGACCTTAGCAGTTGCCGGTCCCTGAAACACAAATTAATCAATCAACTGAAGAATCTAGTGATTGAAGGTCGAAAAATACGACAGGACTGTAAAACTAAATCAAAGGCCTAGGAGAGGATTCCAACAGCATCGGTATTTGCCCCTAGGGGTCGATTTTGACGGTGGTCAATGATGTTCAGGGTATCGATTGGGGGTTAGCAGCCGAATATGAACCAGTGCGGGTCAGTACAATCGAGATCTCACTGATGGGAGAAAATAGTAATGAACTTCATAACACAGACACACACAAAAAATGTCAGACCCAAATGCTTGACACACGTTTCTCTACGCATGTCGAAGCCCTGAATCCGAAGACAGAATAGCGCCACCACCTTTCAGGTTTTTTAAATGACGAAAAATTCATGTGAATACTAGATTGAGGTCTTGTAACATTATAATCTAGAGAACGCAAAAGTTTCCAAATCCAAAGACTTGACACATGTTTTTCCTCCATGCACGTCGACCAAATCAGAATCCGAGGCCACAATTGCGCCACAACCTCCCAATTTTTTTTTAATCGCGAAAAATCACCGTGAAAATTATACTTTACAATTTCATGGGGGAGATTCGTGACTAAAAAAAACCTGGAGGGTTGTGGGGCAATTGTGGCTTCAGATACGCATTCAGCGCGTCGACATACATAGAGAAACATGTGTCAAGTCTTTGGGTCTGATAACTTTTTTTGTGTGTCTGTGTAATTACTTCTTTTTTTAAATAATAAAACATGTAATAATACATTTCAAATTTCCTCCTCATCTGTCGTATTCATCATTCATCTTTAGGTGATTGATTTTTAAAAACTCAAGAAATTATAACTACTCTGCCCTTACTCTATGGCGCGTCAAAATACTCTCCCAATAAGATCGGGAAAAATTCTACGGCCATTTATTAAAAAAACTCTCATCATTTTGTAACTATTGCAATACAGTGAAGACAACGAAGAAAATAATAAATAAAATAAAACAAAATAAATACATTAAATACATAAAAGTAATTAATAAATTAGTCAAATTACAACGTAACCATGCTTTTTACGTAATTCACAAGAAGATAGGACGATGGAGGTAAACGCGCCGTTTTCTAAAACTGTCCCCACTGCGCTCAGGCTCACTTCTACCCCGTGTGTGGGCTTGGCGCTGGGGTTCGATGCTGGTGGCGGCCATTGTGGCCTAGGCCCGACGCCTCGTACCTTGCGTCTGCAGAACATTGCCTGAGTGAAGCGTAGCAACGTATGCCAGTAAGATGGCCGAGAAATAGACCAGACTCCCGGCTGCAAGGTGAGCTCAAGTCAATTTTTTTCTGTTCAATGTTTTTACATAGTTGATATTTCATTTTTGAATTAGAAAAGTACCATCATAATGAAAACATGTAATGAATTTCAGATAGTCATAAATTCAACCTTTTTTAGTCCAAAATGACCTAGAGTGAAAAATAATCGACTGTTCGTCGATAAATGAAGTCTATAATTTTCAATTTTTCCCATCAAAAAATAAGTTTCGTTGATCATGTTTTGTCTGTAAAATGTTAAACCTGAATTAAAACTGATAAATCTGAATTAAAAATTAAGAAAACCGAGCACTGTTATATTAAATCCCCCTTCCCGCGTGTATGTTTATGAGTACTAATGCAATTTTTCAAACATCGATGATTAAAAACATCGACGGTTTTGCGGCGATGTTTTATTAACATCGATGCTTCGGACACTGTGGCCGCATAGCTCGCGTCTGCACAGCATTGCATATGACGTATAGCAAGGTAGGCAGGTAAGATGACCGAAAAATCGACCAGACGTGAGGCCGCTAGGTGTACACAAGTTAAAATGAAATACGTGTTTCGGCTGAGGATTCATTGCGGGTGGTCTTGAAAACTGGAAGACAGATTTTCGGGAACAGAGTGGCAAAATAGTGACGAAATCAAGTGGGGAGATGGTTAATGAGCGTGGGCAATGTGAAAAAGGAAAAAAAATTAAGAATATAAATTCGAGTAACTTAAATGTAATAGATAAATCAAGTAACTTAAAAATAATTAATAAATCAAGTAACTTAAATATAATTAATAAATCAAGTAAAATTAAATAAATATATTAACAAAAGTAATTAAGAAATAAATGATTCGTATTTTACATTGCATCTGTATTTATTACGAAACACATGGATGGGAACATCGCAGGCACCTCACAAGAAGACAAAACGGGTGAGGTAGACGTCGCCGCTTTCTAAAACCGTCCCCCCTCTCGCTTGTGCCCCGTGCCTGGGCCGGGAGGGAGGGTTCGATGCCGGGGGCGGCCCCTGAGGTGCGCGCGCTTCGCCGCATAGCATTAGCGCTCGCTCCTTTGTGGGGGCGCGAGGGGGCGGCCGGCTCTCTTCTGCACGCGCAGCGCTGCTCTGCGCTGCGCTGCTCTGTCGACCTTCGTTAGCCGGCTGCGCGACGCCGCGCAGTGACAGCCATGCGAGTTTTTTAGCCCACGCCTCCCCGGCCCCCCCGATGACACAAGAAGCGAAGCGCTGCCGCGGGAGCTGTGGGAACGAATGCACTGGGGTGTGTGTTGTGAAGATGGGGGGTTTCTGTAGTTTGAAAAGGTGGTGTTGGCAGAAAGGGTTCTCGAAAAGCGATTGGGGTAGTTTTTTTGCACCTGCGGAATCATTTGGGGAAGATGTCTGATAACACAGAATTCATCGTCAGAGGGGGGGGTGAGTTTAACACAAGTGGGAATGTTATGCTTCGTTATGATTTTGCTTATTGGAAATATTTTATTGCTAGCCCTGTTTCCTATCTAATCATACGGTTAGCAGCAGTAAGTATATTACCTAGACGTTATTTTGTTCAATAGCAAATTTCATTCATAGTAATAACTTACTTATTCTATGAAGAAAATTCTAGATCAGTACAATATGTTATTACAAAATTGTAGACAGAAATACGGAACTGTAGTTCCCGTAATCAGTTCGTTGAATTTCTAATAGCTTTTTAAAGATCCTGGCATTAAAAGCAGAAACTACATTTTTATTGGGGCCTCCACACATGCTGTACATTTCTTCTGTGCGAATTTGTGACTATTGGCTCATGGATTACTGCACACGTTTTTCTCTTGACGTAGATTTCGACGGTGTTCAAATTTTAAGTAATTAAGACAGCGCATTGCTGGTACGTAAGTATCGCATTTGTAAGATGTAACTCACCGTATACACGACCTTGTGCAGTAAAGTACTCGTATTTCCAGAAGCATGGTGATACTCTTACTACCCAGCTTCGAAATGATTCAACTTCAGACTTTACCCATTTTAACGAGCACTCTCATATCTGCAAATTCTTTTTCAGATGCAGCTTAACGATTGGTGATTATTATCGTGTCAAGTCATTCTTTTTCATTTTGGTCACTGGAAATACTATGGACAATATTTTAAAATACAAATTTTGTTTATTTCTTCTCCTCTACATATTTTGACTTTTTTATCGCCCAACTTAATTATCAATGTCTATGGATTCCCTGCTTCAATACATATTGTGCCAGATTTTTTCGTGTATCATTTGAAGTGAATCTTTAGGTTCCATGCGTTAATTTAGATATTTCACAAGCTCTGTGATTTCTTTACATAGGGTCTTTGTTAGGCTTTGGTTTAACAGCAATAACATGAGCATTCTCGGTTCTCTCTTTGGACAAGACTAGACTATAAACAATATGTTAATACATTTAATTTATGTTTTTATAAAATTAGTTCCATTAAAAGTATTTGCTGTCCTCGTTAAAGTGTCGACCTGGCAAATTGGCCAATTAGCCTATTTATTACCTCGTTTCTCTACAATCGTAATGATCGAGGAGGCCTGGGGTACTACTTCACAATGAAGTCTGACTGGATTACGTCATAATAGTATATTGTTGAGCTAAATAAAGAAAATTTCTATGTGAAATGTCTTAATAAATATTCCACGCAAGTTATCTCCGACATAGAGAGACTATTACTAAAAAGTACAGTAAAATGAATATCGGTTATTAATTTTAAAAATCAACTTAATTTTTAAATAAGTAAATAATTTTTAAAAGCTTAAGAGATATAGTTCGATAGATAGATAGACAGATAGATAGATAGATAGATAGATAGATAGAGAGAGAGAGAGAGAGAGAGAGAGAGAGAGAGAGAGAGAGAGAGAGAGAGAGAGAGAGGAGAAAGTAAATAAACGTTGAATGTAAACATTTATTATCAGCTAAATTGTTTGTAATCGTTTGTAGATTATCATCTGACTAATCAGAAACACACCTTAAATATTCCAATACACTTACAGTACTTTTCGATCAACTTGAGATATTTATGTTGGTAGAAGTCAGCTCTTTGCAGCTGACAGTTCCACGGAGGGAAGAGCGAACAAGAAATTGACAAAATTGAAAAAGTAGAAAACGCTGAAAAGTGGTGAGTGACAAGGCTCAACTGAAGAGGGTCAAGAGGGAGAGAGAGGAGAGAGAGAGAGAAGAGACAGAGAGAGAGAGAGAGAGAGAGAGTAAATAAACGTTTGATGCAAAAATTTATTACTGGCTAGGCTATTTAAGACACGAGACTGCAGCCAAGCAATCTAGCGTGATCTGCGGATTCCACAGTCCCACTACCAGCTCAAACCATACTCCGCTCTCAGCCCGCCCTTTCTCATTGCCGCACACTCGATGTCCCGCATCCACAGCCCTTCCCGTCCTTTTAGACTGCGCTTCGGGAGTGGTGTTCCTTGCCTCGCGTCCTCGCCTGTGCTTCTGCACCGACCCCTCCGCCCGCTAATTGATTGATTAGCGATTCCGGGCGCGTCAACTGTGAAGGTCATTAGTACCGTGAGTGAAATGCGCTTTTTCATCGCGAGAGATGGCGGACGTCTAACCCCGCTGGCTGGAGAGTTCCCGCGCCGAGCTACGTCAGCTTGCAGGGATTTTCCACAATCAGGAATAACCCACAAGCGGGGCACCGCCCCGCCCGGACGAGCGTTAAGGTCCCGAGTGCGAGTACGTGTGTGCAAGTAGGGGTGAGGATCGAGCAAGGAAGAGACAGGAAAGATCGCGCGCGGTCCGTGACCAGTTTGTTAGACTCGTCTCAAAATGAGGCCCAGGTTCGTAACGAGATGCATTATGACGCGTGGTGAATTTCTCATAACCACTAGTTATTAGAGCCGAGCTCGTGCGCTAGTGCGCGGGTCCAATACGCAGTGGTTATCATGAACTCACCACGAGTCACGTCACGGACTTGCGGCTCATTTTGCGAGTAGTCTTACGGCACTCCTCCAGCATTCGCCTGGTGTTGATCGGAGAAACCACGGAAAACTACCTCCGCCTCCCGCTCGTCCTCTGCAATCCATCACCCGTGATTTTTCGTGCCTTGCGACCCCGCTTATGCTCGTACACTCACTGCTCTTCACCTCCCCACCTCCCCGTTCCACACGCCTCAATCTGCGGCCCCTGCCTCCGCCTCCACGCGTCGCGGCGCTCGCCCGAAATAAGAGCGGAAAGGCGCCTCCAGCGCCCGAAATACGAGCGGGAAAAGCGTCGAAGCGGGCCCGATGGGCGCTGTGATATTCCGAAACGCGTCGCTCCCAGCCGCGTGAGAAGACGCCCCCGCGAACCCGCCCCTCCCCCGCCTCGCTCCGCCCCGCCCCGCCCCGCCCGGCGCGCGCTCGCGGCGCCCTGGGATCCGGGCATAAAATTTCCGAGCTGCTCGCGAGTATGACGGACGTTGAACGTAAACACGTTCCCCAGGAAACGAAACGGGTTGCGGCGGAGGGCGATACGGCAAACACGGCGGCTCCGTTACGCGGCGCCGCGCAGGGCCAGCGCCGCGAAGCTCGGGACACGGGCGCCCGCCGCCGGGACGTGCGGGAAGGGGGCGGGGCGAATTTTGAAAATCCGGACTCCCAACTCACCTACATCTGTACAGGGTTGGAATTATGTTGAGATTTGACGTTACCAAAAGGTATGAAACCTTACTCGTTAAAATATGCAACCATGAACAATGTTTTTTACAATATAAAGATATGATAAAGGGACCAACAAGAATCTTGAAACGTCTTCACATCATGAACTATTAATATTATTAGCAGAACCCGCCGTTACATAACGAACTCGGCATCACTCCGATCTCCGTAAATTTCTCCCTCCGATCCACTCGCTTCTATCCTCAAATCCTCCAGAATCCCTCAGCCGTACATTTCAAAATCGGGAAACAAAATCCTCACTACAATACGCTTAAGTGGAAATTACTGCGACAGTTCTTCAACCCCCATCATGTACCCGGTGTGGCTTCGCACATTCAATCTACTTACTCGATGAATTCAACTGTGAATAATGTTTCTTAAAGAAGGCTAATATAATTCATTGTACCCCCAAGTGTAGTACTCGGCCGCTGAGGGCCCTCGGGCCAGGCAGAATTAAATGGGAAAAAAGAAGAAGAAGAAGAAGAAGAAGAAGAAGAAAAAGAAGAAGAAGAAGAAGAAGAAGAAGAAGAAGAAGAAGAAGAAGAAGAAGAAAAGAACCCGCCACTGTCTTTCTGCTCCGTAAGCACTGCTACGATCTGGTGCTCTCGTGCAGCAGTCACCTCCTCGCTTCCTAACTCTGCACTAGTTTTGTCCGGCGTATTTCCAGCACCATCTGCCCGTCCAGTTTTGCTCAAGCCCTCCCCGCGGCACACGACAACTCTCAGGAATGAAGCCAGCAAAGGAGTCAGGGAGGATTGAGAATTGCACTTAACTGAAGCTCCATTTAGGGGAAAGTTACAACAAAGTGAACAGTACAAAGCACTTCTCCGCGAAAAAAACACCGAGATATGCCGTGATTAATAGATTTCAGTCAAGTGGTGTCGGTGTTTATCGATCTCAGATGTTGAAATATCTACTTCTATACACATAGATTAATAACCAATAATGTCTTCACAGGATTTATTATTTACAACGAAATACACGGTTTCTTCTATACACAAATATATACTTCTATATATGTTAACTATTCTTCCGATAATCCCGTTACTGTCAAAATAACATGGAGCTAATTTTTTTAAAATAGATATTTTTGATGACAGTAAATCAAAATCATTAAATTGACACAAAAACTGAAATCCGGAGCTAACAGCACTCGGCCTTTTTTGTCGCCTACAAATATTATTTCAGTTTTGGGCTCAATGTCAAGATGATCAGGTTTTTAATCCAATTTCCCTGGGTGAGCTCTCTATTTGCTAGCTGCGGAAAGAGTAGAGCGGGGAAAGTTTTTATTACCAACAATACTATAAAACCAAATCTATGGTTGTTTCCTGTTTCAAATAAGAACATATTTTCTTCCCCATATACGTACGTATACGGAATAATACACGTGGAATAGGTAAAGTTATGTAATTGTGCGGAAAGCCGATTTCGAGATTTCAACGGAAATGCACGTTTTGGGGTCTCCTGATACCGCAAAAGTGGTTCTTCCAAAACGTCCGTCTGTCCATCTGTGAACACTACTAGCGCCTAAACCATGCGTAGGATTTTTTCCAAATTGAAGATACTTCTGCCCATCTGGCTTGAGTCGAAGCTTTGAGATTTTGAAACAACATTCTTTACAAAACGGCTCCAAATGTTTCTTTTCCGATTTTCACAGTTAACTCAAAAATTTTTTCGGTGTCTGCCAACAACTACAAAATTGAAGATAGAAATTTTTCCTTCAAAGATATTGTTGTCCACAATTAGTTCTTTTATTGTGTCGTTTACATTTTTTAAAAATGTTAGTAGTTTTCGCGCAATGTTTCGTGCAATATTTGCAATTTTAAAAAAATACCTTTTTTTGACAAAGCGTCTTCAATTTTTTTCTATAAACGTTTGGTAGGTATAGTACTGAACGTACTGTATGATATGATATAAAAATCAGTTTTCTATTTTCTATTGTTTTTTCAAAAAATCATAAAAATGTAATTTTTTTGACTTGCCTCTGACGATGTTAATATTTATGTTAACGACGATTTGTTCACCTCATTATATTTATGAGCACGTGTGTTAAATAATGTCTCATAACGTTTTTGAAAATTCAACTGTTTTCTGGGAAAACTAGTTCATAACTCCGCATTTTCAGAAACACTCAAACTTAATTTTCAATTACATAAATGTAATTTTTTTAAAGATCTTTCACGCCGTTAATATGGCCATTTCTAGCAATTTGTAAACACTATTGTATTTATACAGCATTGTAGGCTTTCACGGCCGGAGTCTTCCGGGCTGATGGGCCGTGGTCCAATTGGCTTTGAGATACCAAACGTTTCGCCCACGACTGCGGTGGGCATCTTCAGTGGCGAGGTCTCGGGCGAAGTATCCGGGACGGTGGCTGACTGACGACTGTCAGTCGCCAGTCACGACTGTCAGTCGCCAGTCAGCCACCGTCCCGGACACTTCGCCCGAGACCTCGCCACTGAAGATGCCCACCGCAGTCGTGGGCGAAACGTTTGGTATCTCAAAGCCAATTGGACCACGGCCCATCAGCCCGGAAGACATGAAGACTATTGTATTTGGAAGTTGATGTGCTTTAAATGACATCTAATAAAAGTTTTTCAAAAACTCAAAAATTTTCTGTGAAAAAGAGCTTAAAATTACAGTATCCATTTTCGTAAAAAACGGCTCCAAATGTTTCGAAGAAAATTTCCATTTAGAAGAAGGTTTTAGTTTTCTTGAATATTTCTAAAATAATATTTCCAGTCTACAATTAAAAAACCGAAAAAATTAGAAAATTTCAAAAAGATGTACTACTTTGGGCGGGGATAGATGGCAACTGGCAAGAGTATGTTGCGAGTCCGAATAGCTAGCCGAGACCAAAGGAAATAGAAAACTAATACAGATGGTCTATACCATTCCGTAGCGCCACTAATGTTGCCATATACGCTTGCTGGTATGTTTATTCATTAATCATCGATGTATAGAAAAAGAGATGGAGAAATGTGATCAACGAGTAGGGATTGTGGAAAGAAAACGTTCAAACGTCAAAGAAAACGTACGAAAATTACGGTTCATAGCCACACTAACATTCGGTTTTTATTAGCGTTTAACAAAATATAATAGTTATTTATGTATTAGGGCCTTAAGAACTGGATTTCGTTTCTGCCCTGAGTGCGATTTCCAATCCTGAAGGCCTATGGCCGACGTTGGGCAGAAATATCAAGTATCGCCCGTGGTGCAACCTTCATGGCTCACTAGTTCATTGCTGATTCAAATTGAAATTCGGAACATTTAAAAATTTTCCTCGCTTCAGAAGTTAAAATATGCATTAAAATCGTCAGTTGTCAGTACGATATCAGAAGAATAAAACAGTGTTCCCATTAATTACAATCAGTGTTCACATTAACTACAAACTACAAGTATAATTGTAGTTGGACTGATTTGTTCGTAGCAAATGAAAGAATATTGCGATATTTCTGCAGAAATTCTTGAAAAACTAACAAAACGATGGGTAGTGTTTCCAATAACATCTCAAGAACTATATAGAAATGATTTTGGTATAATTGAGAGACACGGTATATGTGAAATAACAGTGTGAATTACGTTGATGAAGCGGTATTTTTCCTCTATAGCCAAAAGGTATTTAGAAGATTTCTTTACATCAAAACATAACATATCAAGGAAGTTATCCGAGGTGCCTTCGACATTTATTACTACTAATAGTAGTACTACTCAAGAAGCATGTCCAAAAAACAAAGTGATATGAAACGTTAAAAAGAAGAGTGACTGGTAAGAACAATATGAACGTAATTTCACGGGAACATTCCAAAATTACAATTATCATATTAATACAAAATAGTATTTATAACAAGTAATTTTTGTCATTTGAGCATTATACCATTTATGTATTGTATTTTCTGTTTCTTCTGTCCCTTCTAGAATTGAACAACGTACGCTTATAAAAATGGCGAACGTCACATTTTCTTTAAACTCCCTAAATTATTGAAAATTTTAAACGTTAACATTTTTTTGGCGCCTTCTTACAACGACAATTTTGAAGATAGAGATTTTTTTAATGAACGGGTCCCATTTTCACTGAAATCTGTATTTTTGTCTATAGAAAATAAATAAATAATAAAATAGAAAAAATGCAAAACTGCTATATTAATGAAAGAGATTCTTTACTTCATCCGTTCTTCAAAATTAGACCTTTAAATTAGGTGATGTTCAATAATTGTTTGAAACTATGAGTTTTGAGTTAAACGATGACAAATTTGAATGTATTTTGAACCTGTCTTAAGCTTCAATATTGAAACTAGAGAGTTTTTTGTCACGGTTCTGAGTTTTATTTTCACGCCGGTTTATAACCTGTACTACAACTAAAATATTCAAGCTAGAGATTCCTTTTTGAATAGCATCTATTTTAAAATATTATATTTTAAATTAATTCAATACATTTTTCAATACACAAATTTTTGAGGATTTCGAGAATTCATAAAAAAAAACTTCTTGGGGTAAAGTTAAACGACTTCAGCGAACGAATGTCACATGGTTAATTTGGCAACCCCGTGCTAGCTTTGTCCGCCCCGGCCATCTCCTTTGCCATCGCAACCGCCTTCGCCAACACCTCGTATTTGAAATCTAAATTGTGTTTTCAATTTGCAGCGCATCTGGCAGTATTGCTTGTCGTCATTTTATGTAGTATTAATAGTGAATATAAATGAACTAAATTTAATAACAGCCAATTTCACTTAAATTTTTGACTTTTCAGAAACGCGTGATTATTATTATTATTATTATTATTATTATTATTATTATTATTATTATTATTATTATTATTATTATTATTATTATTTATAATAATAATAATAATTATTATTATTATTTGTATATTAATATCAGCAATAGATGTTTTGTAGAAGTTGCTGCAACATTATTTAGCGGCATTTGATACAGAAAAAGGAAGATAAGTTCCAAAAGCTCAGAAATCTCCAAATTATAATATTTCATAATTGTTACACAATCATGAGAAAGTATGTACACCAACTGTTGTACCACAATGCACTTTATAATTGACTGTAAAAACAACTGCTTGAAATGCTCCATTAATATTTTACGATATTATAGTGGAGGATGACAAATAAATTTGTGTTGACGTATTAGATTTTAAGTTACTAATTTTTCCACCTCATGCGCTATGATTCTAAATGTGATTTTCAAGTGATGGCTGAGATGTGTTAATATATACGGAAATTGCATTATATTACTGTTACGTAGCCGTTACTAATGCGAGAAAGTACGGGGTTTTGGAGTGCCACTAGTGTATAAAGACCGATTGCAGTAGAGATTTGCAAGGCGCCCACCGTACGTTAAGCCCCTACAATGCAAAAGTGACAGATTTGCAACGGGGACGAGCCAATTTTACGAGCTTCTCTTGAGCGTGGATGGGGCTCTTTAGAGAGGTCAGCTCTTCCAGGAAGGTGTGCAGCGTGTCCATCCATCGTTGCGGGTAGTGGTACCCTCCGCCTGCCACCTCACGGACAGCCGCTGTTCGCTCCCTTGGGAACAGGGCACTTTCGCACACCGCAGTGGTCCGTCACCGCCACCGCCACCGCCACCGCCACCGCCACCGCCACCGCCACCGCCACCGCCACCGCCACCGCCACCGCCACCGCCACCGCCACCGCCACCGCCTCCGTCACCGCCACCGCCACCGCCACCGCCACCGCCACCGCCACCGCCACCGCCACCGCCACCGCCACCGCCACCGCCACCGCCACCGCCACCGCCACCGCCACCGCCACCGCCACCGCCACCCCCACCGCTACCGCCACCGCCACCGCCAGTACCAACGCTACCACCACCGCCCCCGCCAGTTCCACCGCCAGTTCCACCACCAGTTCCACCGCCAGTTCCACCGCCAGTACCACGGCCACCGACACTTGCACTTCCACTTCCACTTCCACTTCCTCCCCCACTTCCACTTCCTCCCCCACTTCCACTTTCACCCCTACTTCCATTTCCACCTCCACCTCCTCTGCCACCTCCACCGCCTCCGTCAACGTCACTGCCTCCACCTCCACCGTCACTGCCAACACCGCTGCTACCACCGCCAGACCGCGCACCGTTTATCTCCGGGGCGATCTGCGGCTCGCCGCCGCCCCGCCCCGCCCCGCCCCGCTCACCCCGCCCTCCGCGCCCCGCGGCCTCCCTTATCTGCGCATCTGCAGCTGCAGCAGCAGCGGCGGCGGCGGCGGCAGCGCGGACCGTCGCGTCGCCTCTCGTCCCGTCCCGTCGCGACCCGTCGGCCGCGCGGGGCGATATCTCCATCTCGACCGCGCGCCTGCCCGCTGCCAGCCGCCGCCGCCGCCATTGTGCTCGTCTCCGCACCGCCCCGCGCCCCGCCCCACCCCGCCCCGGGGGCGCCCCTGACAACTTATATAAATCACGAGCGGCTGCAATTAGTACGACGTGCTTGCTTTTGCGAGGGCCTTGTTGTCGCTTGTTCCCACAACATCCGTCGCGGGTGTGTGCTCTCTTCCCCCCCCCCACCCGTGGAGCTCGCTTTTCAATGAGGAGGTGAGGTGGGGGGTCAGGGGGCGCGTGCCCCCTCCCCCACCCCCGACGGCGCCCGACGCGACGGCGTCGTTAGCTGAAATTATTTCGGCTGAGTGTGCGGACACGGTGGCCACTCGAGGCGCCAGCTGCCCCTGCTGAGTGTAGGCTGCAACGGACAGCGTGTGGACGCCTGCGGTGTGTTTGTATTGCCGCGCTTCTCTTTGCTGGTTTTCTCACAATATCGCCGTTTCGAGGGATGTGCGAAGTGTCCGAAACCGCCGGCTCAGAACGGCACATTCCAGTTTTTTTTCTCCGCTTGTAAGAACAGGGGAAAGCAGTCGGGGTGCGAGGGAGGAGGAGAGGGCTTGAGATGTAGGCCTATCAAGATGGCGGTGAAATTTCTTGTTTAGCTGCTCAAACTTGTTGTGAAGATAAAACCGGAACTATTAAGCTACTTTCTGCGTTGTATTGTAACGCGATTTGCCGGTGCATGTGCGTAAATTTTGCCTTCCGTGTGATGCAGCTGTTTTAGTGTCTCTGCGACTTCATTTAGAAAGAACTTGTATAGCGGGTGAGGTGAGCATACTCACCGCAGAGATATGCGAGCAATTATTATTACTTTCAGTAACGTGTTTATCTGTCAGATATGCGAGTTAATTTCGCTAATAACTTCACCCGTGGTACATGATTCTGAAGCAATATTGTTATTCTAGTTAAACATCTCAAGTCTAATTAGATGATACAATTTGACATTAAAACTGCTTGCGTCAAGAACATATTTGATAAAATGCTTTTATCAATTAAATAAAAACATTTTTCCCAGAATTAATGTGAAATAAATAAAAAAATCATCTTTTTTAATATAAAGAAAAATGACAAAAAATTTCATGAGTTATAAATATACCAGAACATTGTTAAAGTACGTAAAATGTTTGAGTAAGAGTCATTTTTCACTGAATTTCAATCAATAAAAATGTAAGGTTAGGTCGAAAAATAGTTCAAAAATGTGTTAATTATGGATAAAAAACGTTAATAATGTTTATCATTATTTCGTTATATTATATTTTTATCATTCATATGATTTATTCATTAGTTCTCAAAAAAACTGTTGTTTATAACAAAGTTTTTAGAAAATTAAGATTAAAAAATCCATTGAAATATATACTAAAGATTATAATTTGAAGTTTAATTTAAAAACCATCACATGAAGTAATAGTACCTTAGTTCCATGCTTTTGTCCAACGATCTGTGTCAAAAATTTGTTTCAAAACGTGAATTTCAACATTATTTTTCAACATGGGAAAATACCGCGAAATTCAGTATGCAAATAATTTCAACACGAGAACTTGCAACTTCTCACGGCTCAGAATCAGGCGACAGACAGTATTAGCATAGGGTGTTGAAAAATTTCCTGTTCCATTTCAGAGGTATGTTACTTTACCCTGTCTTACGTACTCGACACGTAAACTCACAATACTCTGATTATTTTCCTCATTTTGGGAAAAAATGTTTTTACACTTAGAGGAGGATCAACAAAAATGGTTAAAATTATGAAAGTATTCAACTTTCTATCAGATCTATCTTCTATTGTCTTATACTTGCTGCAGCATAGCTAAAAATACAAAGCTCTAACTTTACCGAAGGGTAAAAATCTTCAAATGTGCAGTAATTACATGATGACGGCTATTTAAGGAAAACTAATAGTAAGATTTTTTCATCATCTGTTTGTTTCTTAGAAGTGAATATCCTTCATCTAAATATAAAATATAAAAGGCCCGAATATAGGATAACTGTACATTGTACAAGCCTTCAACCCAAACAAAAGTAAGTAAACGATATAACAGACCGTAACTATAGTTTATCTCACTATACGTTTAATGATAGCGAAAAATAATGACAAACAAGATAAATCTCTTTGACTGAAGAGGGAATATCCATGGACGCCAAATCCTGTTATGTTGTAAACACTATCCTATTTATACACTTAAAATTGTTACGATTATAATGACAAGGATATTAAATATTCCAACATGCTCTCGAAGTCGAGACCTAGCAATTTACGACAAAGAGAGAAGATAAAAACGTACATAAATCTTGAATGAAACTATTGAGCTTAGTGGTACATTTTGGATGTGGAACACCAATGCTTAAATCGAAATACCGCCGCTATGAGGAAAAAGACAGGGGGAACACATGCGAGTCCGCATTAACTCATTAGCCCAGTCGGTACGTCATACCTGCACGAGCTGTTCCTGGAAGATCTCCAATCGAAGTCTCCAATCGATATCACCGAATGGCGTAGCAGAATATTGACCCACCGACCACGAACTCTACGCGATCCTTTCCTCGACTCGGCCTGTCCTCTTTGACCTCGAAAACAACTCCGTGGCAGTTGTGGAGTAGTGGCGGTTTTAAGCCAATGCTAATACCTTAGATGCAGTGCCATTGTCAGTGAGAGAAAGACAATACTTTGTCGTATTAGCCGCGAGGCATCGATGAATCCATTGGTTTGACCGAAATCGTATTTTGTCGCGTATGAAAGGTATCTCTGCACGATCGTCAGTCCACGACAGGATTCCCTGCGAAGCGCACTCCGTGATAGGTATCTCCTAAATCGCTCCACTTGCATTTAGCGACCGCGGCCGAGACTGCAAGGTCCGTAGATTATGCTTATACCACAACTTTGCTTTGAAGAAAATCGCAACTTTGTGTCTGCGCATTTTAGCAAAAAATAAACACATTTTGTGTGTCTATTTTAGGTAAAATAAATGCTTGAACTTCCGGTCTCTCCTAATGACGATAGCTGTAGACGCGCCCGGAAACACGTCATAATCAATTAATCAGTCACGGAAGAGACGGAATGGTGGGGTATTTGAGTGGCGGGAGAGAGGAGGGAGGGGAGGGGAGGGTGCGGCGATCGAAGGGCTCTCGATGGGTATCGCCTTCTCCGGGCCATGGGCATCGGCCCGCGACAGCAAAGCGGCAGGCGTTACCTGCGGCTCGCGGCCGCGGTTTGTGGGGGCGCCCGCCGCTCGCGTTATCGGCTACATCCGAGCGCCCGCCGCACTTCAGCACCTCTTTAGCAGATGGAGATACGGCCACTTTTTCGCGCGGCCGCGGGCGGCGCCAGGCGACGTTCGGCGCTGGAGACGCTGACTTCCGACCAAGCGATCGATCACAATCCGTTGATAAAAGAGATTAGAATCTTGTCGACTGATCACGTTGCCTTCGATAATTTCTCAGGGAATGTGGTACAAATTACATTATTGCGCTTTTCACAACTTTGGTATTACCATGATAATGATGTAGCATGAAAAGACATTGTGAAATATACTACATATTTCATTTTACCCAATCCAATGACGTTATGCGTAATTTTTGTAATGACACTTGACAGAAGCAAACATTGATATTGATCAACCACATAATTATTAGTGTCAGAGACGAATTGTGCGAGGACATTTAAACAATAAATATTTCAACTTAGAAAAAAATACTACCCAAACCGTATTCATTCTAAAAATGCTATGTTTGCCTTCTTTAAATGACTACAAGACTGATGTCAAGTAAGGATAATTTTCAAAGTTTTAAAATCAAAACGATTTTGAGGAGAATGGAGAACAGCAAATGAACCGAAACATATTCCCAAGAGCGATATAGTTCAAGCAAAATAATTTGCCTTCAATGCTAAGAATGAACTACATTTGTCACATATTGTCCACAAATCATACATTATTTGCACGTCATATTTCAGAAGCTTTTCTCATAAAATAAATATTTTACATATCCTTTCCACTGCAACGCAATTCCGTCCACGGACACGTGTTCCAAGAATACATCAGAGTACGATCTTAAAGCCTTCAGACCAGATATACCTGATAAGCGTATAATCCCCAGCGGGCCCTCTTGCAAACCAGCACCACGAAGAACACCGAAGATCTAGAGAAGATACACTCGCCTCCGAGTCTCCGAATGAACAAAAGAGGCGAGGCGCAAGACCCTACGCAACGCCAGCGCCTCCGCAAAGCGCCACCTCGCGGGGTAGAGAGAAACCCAAGACCCCCCTTTTCCCGTGGGCGGCGGATCGCGCCGCAGATCTGCGCGCCATCGCGTCCGTCTTCATTGTGCGCGCGGGCGACGCGGCCTCAGAAGGGCCGAGCCGCTCCCGCTAAAACGGGAGGCGCGGATCATCCGCCGACACCCGAGACGCCGCGCCGGCGGCGAGGCTCTGTGACGGAGCCGCGGCGCTAAGCGACTACCGCCTCTCGCCCTCCGCGTTTGGTGAAATGCCGCCGCCGTTGCACTTTTCGCCAAAAGCGCCGGTTCTGTTCTCGTTGTCATCGATTCGCCTGTCACTCCGTCGGATGAGAGCTACATTCTATGTTGTCTCCAATTCTCATCTCCCAACGTCTTTTTCTCCTCCTCTTTATTTACTTCCAGCTCCTCCTTATCTTCCTCTTCCTGCTTCTCCTCCTTCTCCTCCTCCATCATCATCATCATCATCATCATCATCATCTTCTTCTTCTTCTTCTTCTTCCCCTCCTCCTCCCTCTCCTCCCACTTCTTCTCCTCCCCTTTCTCATCCACCTTCTTTACCCCGTCCTTCGTCTTCTCCCCCTCCTCCTTCAACATTTCCACACCCTAAAACACCCAAGGAAGAGGGAGAGCAATTTAATATCATTACTTCTTTCCTTCACACTATCCGAACATTCACTTACGGTAAACTGTTCACGAGGGAACACGGCTTGCAAGCTCCCTTCGCCTGTAGTAAATCTGTAGTCATCGCATTGTTTCCACTGCCTCATTGTGGAAACAATGTTGCGGCGAAAGATTTACAACCAGAGCAAGCGAAATGAGGTATCTTATATGGCTACCTTTGTAAATAACGATAGGTAATGACCATGAACATCTCGGTGATGATGTGATAAGTGATGTTACAAATGGAGTCCATAACATCCAGGAAACGACGTAACATCGAGAAACATTGTCGCGCCTCTGCTTTATACATCACAAACCTCACAAAAAGAGACCGGGCAATGGTTCTCGGTGCCGAGGAATGCATGACTTGCACGCTGGCCTCCACGCTCGTTATTCCTCCTCGTAGACTCCTCCTTCACCCATCGCCATTGCCTCCAGACCTCTCTCTAACCTACACACGTCGAATTATCTCCTATTTGCTCTTCCTTCACACACGTCACTTCGCATAACAACAAATCCCTCATGCCTTCTGCCATCCTTCATCCCTCCCGTACGAATTAAGATCCAGGGGCGGATTTACCTACATGGAATATAAGATTTTGTGCTGGGATCCGCGTAGCGAAAAAAAAGTGTCATAAAATATCTATAGTAATATTTGTAAAATATCAGTATATATGTAAATAATAAAAACATTTCATTTATTTGTACAAAAAGCTATTCTATCATAATTAGTGGATTTAGTAAATTTGGAGTATTTTTTTTAATGAGGCCTGATATATGCTTGGAGATTCCACAGTACCTAATTCCGTCTCAATAAGAAAGTTTATTCATTTCACCTTTTTTTCTTCTTAAAACGCAGCTGAACTCATTCATCAACATTACGTCCTTGGTCGTCCCATCTCGCCACTTCACGTCTCCTTCGTCCCTTCGCCTTTTCTCCACTGCCTCAAAGTCTTGCTCCTCCTCATCCCTTTCAACATTCTCTTTCGCCATCATCCCTCGCCGCCGTGCCCACGTGCCATCTTTCTCCCACTTCAATCGCTTCTCTCTTTCCATCGCTGCGTCGCTCTGCTCCGATGACGTCTCCCCTAGTCCACCATCAGCTGCATCATCTCCGCTCCTCCCGCGCTTTCTTCGTCGCCCCTAGCCGCCGCCGCCGTATCGCCGCCCGATCGCGGCGCGCGCCTGCCGCCTAGACGCGCCGTTTTGTCTCCGCAGACGCGACGCGACGTGACGCCCTGGTGTGGCGCGGCGCGGCGCGGCGGCGCGCGGTGAATTCGGGCGGGGTATTGTGCACGGGCAGCCTCCTCGAGCAGCCACCCACCCGCGAGACGGCGGACGGCCGGGCGAGCAGTTGTGTGAGTGGGCGGTGGATAGTTGGGACTGTGGGCTGGCTGTTTGGTGGCAAGTCGGTTGGGGGGTTGGGGGTTGGGGGTGGGGGGTGGGGGGTTGTGGGGTTGGGCGAGAAGGCGATGGCGCTGTTAGTGGTGCGGGGTATGAGTGTGAGTGAACAAGCAGGTTGGGGAGGGTGGGGCGGGAGGATGGTTGAGAGGAATGTGTTTGGGGTGGGCGGAGAGCAGGCGATTGGGTGGATGTAAAGGTGGGTCGAGTGGTGGTGAAATGGGTGTATGAACGAGCGGGCGGGCGGTTGGGTGTGTGTTCGGGTGTGTGTTTGGGTGTGTGTTTGGGTGGGTGTTTGGGTGGGTGTTTGGGTGGGTGTTTGGGTGGGTGTTTGGGTGTGTGTTTGGGTGGGTGGTTGGGTGGGAGGTTGGGTGGGTGGTTGGGTGGGTGGGTGGGTGGGTGGTTGGGTGGGTGGTTGGGTGGGTGGTTTGGTGGGTGTTTTAGTGGGTGTTTGGGTAGGTGGTGGGGTGGGTGGTTGGGTGGGTGGTTGGGTGGGCGGTTGGGTGGGCAGTGGGCGCGCGGGAGTGAGGGAAGTTTGGAGGGTGTACGGGTGGGTGGACAGGCGGTCGGTATTTGAGCGGTTGCGCAGGCGGGTGGATTGGTGCGATTGGGCGGGCGAGCGGGCAGGCGGGCGATTGGGTGGCTGGGCGATTGAGGCTGTAAGCAGATGGGCGGTTAGGCGATTGAGTGATCGGCCGTGCGGGCGATTGAACCATAGGCCTATTGGGTGCGCATGCAGGAGGGTGGTTGGGCGGTTTGATAGTTGGGTGGTTGGTAGGGTGCTTGGGTAGTTGGGTGGACGGGCGGCGGGCAGAGTGACAACAAGAAGATGGCGGCGATGACACGGCGGATGGCGGAGATGTGAACAGTTAGTTGGGGAGAGACTGTGCAGCGGAATGACTCTGCAAGTTCAGACAGGCGGGTTTCATTGAGCCAGCATTCTCTGATCCCCTGGAGAAACATTTTAGGGAGAAGCAACCAAAGGACGAAGCAAATCTTTACAAAGTGTGAAGAGAAGATTTTAGGTAATGGTTAAAGATTAAAAAGCTGCGACATTATATTCCCACGTTGGTTAAAAAAGGACTGTAAAAGTATCAACTATAAACAATTTGAGGTAACCACTATTAAACTATCTAATTACATATGTAAACTTTCTTACTATCTCATTCCGCTAGATGTTGAAAATAAAAAAAGATATAATATCAAAATTTATGTTACTTAATGGAACTGCTGTTGAAGTCACTTTTTTAAACGTTACTTCCTATACCACTGTACAATTATTAAGCTACTTTACCATTAGGTGGTAAAGGAGCTTGCATAAGTTGATATTAACCGATGAACTTCTTTCTATTAATTCTGACAATGATTCAACAGAGAACCGATGGTTTTCACTAGACATCGGATGTTTAGGAAAATGCTTATTTATTCTAATGAAGATATTGAAAGGCAATTAATATATGTATGAATTACGGAATACTAACTATTCTGACGAAATTTTATTTTGCCTTTTTTGGTCTTTTGTGACATAAATGCTTTTTCAGACATTTTTTTCTTTCTAATGTTTTTTCTTAAAATTTAATTAATGTTTTTTCATGTATATTGTTGGTTACAAACAAGTTTAACTTGAAGTTCTACTAATTACATACATTTTCCAATGATAACGAATCTCTAGTATTTGTCTCGACTGAACCTGTCATTTGGGTTTGCAGATCACTGAAAATTTGGAATCGAAAGGATTGCATCGCGGCTTCAGATTTATTTTCTCGCAATTCTTTGCACAAAAAAGTTAAATTAAAAAACGTTTATGGGTGGGCGCTTATGTGCGCTCTGAGCACCGATTCGCGACGTAATCACAGCACTCGTGTCTCAGAGGGCAAGGCGATGATTCCCACTCCCGACATTGATGTCTTTCCGCGCCAGTGTTCTTCTGGAAAGTGCGCAGTGTAAGTCTAGCTCTGCCGGACGTGAGGTGCGTCTTCATTCTGCCCGCAGTTGTCTGAGTTGTGCTCCAAGCTAAGTGCTATGGAAGGCAGGTGGTGGCATAGGACCGGCCGGTGACGGTAGCGGGGGTTGGAGCTTTGTTGGATCTGTGACGGTACCTTTAAGTGTAGGAACCAAGCTCAATCCTGTATAGATGCCAAAGTCTCTCACTAATGATTTATTAATAGTTTATTCTCTCATTCTACATTGTTTTTTGGTTTTGGATAATTTTAGATGAAAGTGCAGTGAAGTGCAGTAAATTCCTGTTTTTCCCCTCCAAATTTAAGTTTTTAATTCCTTTTCCTATTTAAAAAAATGTAGTGCCATTATAGACGTTTAAAACGTAAGTTTTTAGTGGCTTAACATCCAATAGCTAGGTATCACTTATCACAAATACAATCTACCTACAACAATCTAATTTCATTAATCACTTTTATGTTCTGACTTTCTTAAATGGAAGACAAACACTTCGATCTTAGTAACTACAAAACGTCTGTTATTATGAAAGTAGTCACTGAAATAAATTATTCATAAATTAAAATAAATTCTTAAAGAAGCATTAGAACCTGAAGGTTTATGTAATCATGGCTCCGTCAAAGATAAAATTTTATTTTCATTTAAGGGCATCTTATTCAATGCGATCGTAATGGTAAAAATGGTTTCGTACCAAAATATTCACTTCTTTCCAGGAAGTTAGGTAAGTTCTTTGGGAATTTCGTACCTGGGAAGGGTCGACCGCGCCGAAGGGAGTAGTGACGTCGGCGGGCAGCGAGGTGGGCGACGGCTTTTTTAGAAGGCCAGGCGCGACGGGTCCATTTGCGATAATCCGGGTGCCGCGCGGACGCCGCCGCCGGGACAATGGCCCTCCGTCCGGGGACGTCGCGCGCTTCGGCCGGGGGGGGGGGGGGGGGGAGGCGACGGGCAGAGACGCCGGCGAAGGCGATTTCTCTCAGCGGAGCGCCGTCACGTAGCAGGGGCACGGCGACAGAGCCAGCAAAGGCGGAGGCGACGTTGTGGCTGGTGATGGGGACAGGGACGGGGAGGAGGTGGTGACGAAGGAGGAGTCGCGGCGGTGACGGTAGCGGGGTTGTAGCTTGGCTGGATTGGTGACGCCGGCGCGCTGTGGGCGCCGGTAATGGCGGAGTAGGAGACAATGGTGGAGGCGAGGCGGGGCGGTAGAGGAAACGGTGGTGGCTGCAGCAAGGAAGGCGGCGCCAGCTACGTGGAGGTGGAGGGGAACATAAATGTGCACGTGTAGATAGACCTGGTGGTGGTGTAGGCGAAGTAAAAGTTGGGGTGTACGCAGAGGTAAGCGGTGTAGGTGGAGGCAAGAGTAAGGGCCGAGTTGAATGTGGAGAGAGCTACAGATAGAAGTGGAGGTCGGGTAGTGGATGCGAGGGTATAGGTCGGGCCGGAGGTGGAGGAAGAGATAGAAGAACAGGTGAATGGGGAAGTAGGGGTGAAGGCAACGACAACAAAAGCTCCGTGGATTCACTGCTTATTTCGTGTTTTCGTGCGCGTCAACTGCTAAGATCAGTGGTATTGTAAGTGTAGTGCGTGATTTTATCACAGAAAGTGACGGCGTTCTTCCTTTACAGGATGGCGAAATCCGGCGCCGACCTGCGTGGTTTTACCTAACCAAGTTTCTCTCACCAGTGTGTACCGCCCCAGCCAGGACAAGCTCTAACAAGCTCCCAACCGGTCTCCCGGCATGTGTGATAGTGTATTGCATCTAAATGTGTGTGTGTAATTGGTGAGGATAGGACGGAAGAGAAAGGGAAGATCGCGCGCGATCCGTGGCCCGTTTGTTAGGGTACTGCTCCGGCATTCCCAGGTATTGATAGGATAAACCACAGAAAACCTTATCTGTCAGAGCGCTAGAATTCGACCCCAGATAGTGGCTAAATTCGACCTAGCTGTCTAGTAGTGTCAGAAATTCTACTGCCACGCTGCACCGCCAGGTCTCAAACCCTAGTACAACCCAGTCTGAGGCACTTCAGTGACGTGAATTTATGCCCTGCGCCACCTCGATCAGTGCTGCGGAGATGACGGAGTAGAGGAGACGGTGGAAGCATCGCGGGCGGCGGCAATGGAAGCGGCGGGGGAGGCGGTGGAGGCGATAGAGGAGGCGGAGGGTGCCGTAAAGCATTTAGAATTTTTTACGCGCCCTCTAATGGAGGGATTGCGTTTGCCCAGGAGGGCTTCAATTTCTACTCGCTGAACAATAAAGCGTTTAGATTTTGCGCGTCGATAGGGGTATTTACGCAGAGATCTTTTCCCGCGCTCCCTGCACGGAGGGGACGAAGGCCTGAAAACTTGAAAAATTAGATGTGGAATGGAGAAGAGTTCATTAGCAGAAATTTCTGCCCTAATTACCATCATAAAGACAACAATTTTCAGAACATCAGACATGATAAAATCGTGAGTGATTATCGTTATTATTATCATTATATCGATTCTTCTTCTTCTTCTTAATATTATTATTATTATTATTATTATTATTATTATTATTATTATTGGCGTGTCGGCCATTTATGGCCACGGAATACGTTGTCTTCCGACGCCCTGAAGAGATAAACGTGTGTAATTATGGGGATTAGCATTTTTCGGTTGTATCCCGTTGATAATACAAGGTTTTTACGCCTAGAATTGTGAATAATGAGGTGATAGGATGATAATGAGGGGTGACGGGACAATAACAAATACGACCATGCCTACGCATGACCCGAACCTGCAGCCTCCTCGACGCACACAACGACTTCTGCAAGCGTCTGTGGCACGGGGACTGTTACAATTTATTTTTATTATTATTATTATTATTATTATTATTATTATTATTATTATTATATAATTATATTATCATTATTATTATTAATACTATCCAACTTTTCCATTTTAAAATAAATTAAAATATTTGTGATGGGAAAATAAAACAGTCACTGAAAATAAAACGTAGGGTTGATAATTCTCACAATATACTCGTAAATTGTGAATTTGATTAATACTCCGACAAAATTGAGTAAAAAGATTCAGAGTTCAATTGAACTTAAAACATTTATAGACACAAAAATATTAAATGAAACTACAATTCTTTAAAATCTGTAAACTTTTTTGTTTTTCAGGTGATAACGAAACTTAAATGAAACCCAACGAAATGAACTAAATTCACGAAAACAATGAGTTGATTTCAGTAAAAATAGTAATAAGGTTTTTTACAAATTCTTAACATCATGCAACTGTGAATTTCCATGTACACCTTAAAATCTTGAATTTTATTGATTTCCCTACACAATGTTTAGTTAACTTCTTTTTACACGTTTAGCCTCTTTTGTAGTTTTAAAATTCACCAATAAAACTAATGCCTTCCTGATGTTAACTTCTCGTAAACATGCCTTTACTCTTGAGAACATTCCAACACATACAGTAAAATCTGTCTAAAGCGGAATTTGTACAAGCCGGTAACCTTCTTTAACCGGAAACTTTCTCCGGCCCGTGAGGTTAAATGACTTTTTACACAGCATACAACGGAATCTGTCCAACGCGGAAACGGAACGGTTTTTCATGACAGACATGCAGGGGGAAAATCTATATAAAACGGAATTCCTGTGCATTTATTGCAATTGAATCTTTTATTTCTGAAACCCGTCAAACGCCAAAATCTAATTGACGCATTTACGGCGGATTATTGTTCCAAGAGGATATACCCATAGTTTAGTGCATATTTATATGAAAATAATATATAGTTTGGCTTTTGACGGGTTTCTGAAATAAACGATTCAATTAGCAGAGAGACGCGGGATGTTCTTAATGAAATGAATGCATCTGCAAGCTTGTTTTAATTTATCTATCCCAGTGATGTGCATTTCAGTCGTGGCAACCGCCGTGAAGGTGAGGAGCTTCAGTTGTCAGCGTAGAATTCTATCTTCGGGCAGCTCTCAAGGCCTAAGCTCTAGGGAAATTCCATCTCTCCCGGCTCCCTGGGTATGGGAGGTGCACGTGCATGGGTATCAACACCGCCTCTACAGGATGTGTTGCTTGTACTCGTATTCACGCATCTCCCGGCCCCGCGTTGACAATCGTAACTCCTCGACCATTGGTCAAGGCCGTGCGAGGATAGCAGAAAGGCATACATAGTACTCTGAGTTGTGACGCATTGTGCGTTGAAAGGGTCTGTAAGTAGTCCGGGTGTAGCCACTGGGAAGTGGGTAGTGTGAATTTAGGAGTTTCACAACCAGTTTAACAATGGCTGGAAAAAACCATGAATATTAAAATGTTTCAACTTCAGAAAAACATAATTGAAAAAGTGATTTTAAGTGGGAAGACTAAAAAGCAAAAAATTGTAAATGAGTTTTTTCCTTTAATTGTCAGAAATATACTTAATATTCATTTATTGGTGATTTCTTCCAAAATTATGTTATATGTAAATACATATTTGTAATTAAAATAAAGTCATTATATTATTAGTTTCAGGACCGAAATATCAATATAACAAGTATCACAAATTGGACAATCGTGCGTAAAACGGAAGCCTCTTAACCAGAATAATGTTCGATTCCCGTTTAGACAGATTTTACTGTACTAACAAGAGCTTTTTCCCGACTTTTACTTTCTAATTTAAGTCTGCCCTCAAAGACTGTCAGACATTTGCCTTTTGATTTCTTGCCCACAGTACACTTACTATTACTATCGGTTCCAACCAATGCTTCCTTTATAATTACTTTCTTCATGGGCCTTGGTGACGTCCGAAGATATATTTGCGATGTCTGGCTTAGTGGGCATAAAAATAAGAATTATTTACATTATTATTATTATTATTATTATTATTATTATTATTATTATTATTATTATTATTATACATATATTTAAAACTAAGAGTTTTCATTTAGAAAGAAGTTGAGGTTCCTACTGAACGACATTTCGTGATTTACTTCTTTAAATCAAAAATACTGAGCCATAGATGTATTGTCACTTCTGCTTAATAATTGACGTCATAGCAAAACATTCATTTTTAATAATTCATTAAAATTAATAGAATGAATGACTATCCTCCGCCATTTGTTTTTTTTTGTCATCGCCTTCTTGGCCGTTTTGTTTTGTGAGTTGCAATCATTTCATCAAAAGCAGTGCAGATTTTCTTTTAACCAAGCGTATTAACCAAGTGCTTTAAGTAAGCTTCCAACGAAATCAAAAACTGAGATATGGAACAAAGACAACACAATTTTATGCAATTATTGTTCGGAACGTGAAGATAGCGAGTTTTCTGATTTCGAAGATTTGTTGTTTTTAAATTCAGTTGTTAGATAGTAACAAAATGAACGTAACGTGATAATCGTAACGTTCAGTAATCGTCTGGCACATATGTATCGTTGCCAAATATATTTAGTGATGGCAATGTGAAGCATTACGTCCATAGGTTAAGGTATTAGCAGGATATTCTATAGTAGTTCACTTCCACATACATGTGCAGATCTTGGTAAATACAAATATTTCAATTTCATAAACATGTGTTCACACAACTGCATTCACAATTAAGGACACGAAATTTTAACACAAAAGTTATGAGGTTGCCGATTTTTCCGTCCTACTCGTATTGCATACGTACTACTTTTATGTAGTATCTTTTCTACAGCTGTTCCGTTTGTGAGATGTAATCAAAGTATTAAAATACTTATCATTATTTTGAATGATTACATTTCTGGTTCAAACGAAAACCTCGAATAACGAGTTTTTCCGTCAAGTATATTATTCGCTATTAAATTGATTAATTATCCGATTGTAGAAATTTTCAGATAAGGCGACAAGTATTCAAAATAACAGACTTCTGCGCCAATTTTCAGAATTTGGAGGGATATCAATTTTCTGACGATTTTCTCCGACGTGTTTTTCTACGAGACCGGTACTGAAGATAATAACTGGGAGAATGAAAACAGGGCCCTGCTTCCAGTGTTCTTTAATTTGATATGTCAGATAGCTGTATTTCCTTTCTTTTTCAGTGAATGCCTTTCGCATGTTCCTGCTGGAAGGGACAGCTACATTAAAAAGAAACGTAGTTTTGGCTCCTTGAGAGTTATTACAAGATCTGGTCTGTTATGTTCTACAGTGTTACAAGTCAAAATTGTTCTATCGAAATAAATTTTGACCTTTTCATTTTACATTTTACACGTTCAGGTTTGTATAAGTAATGAGGCAAGATAATTATTAAAATTATGGTTGAGTGCAATTTGTTGTTGTACGCTGTCTGGATATGGCGCAGTATGTAATCTGTCTATGCTAAGGTTGCACATCCTGAAATAATATGATCCATATTTTCTATAAACTTGTTACATTTGCGTATTTACCAATTATTATTATTATTATTATTATTATTATTATTATTATTATTATTATTATTATTATTATTATAACTATTATTATTACTATTATTATTAGTATTATTATTATTTATGCGCCTCAGGTGGTTCATTTACGGCGTGGTGTGATGCCGGGTACGATGCCGGTCGGGGCAAAAATAGCGCTGTAACTTTCTAATAAAATTGTGTTTCTGTTGCTGCGTAATAAACGAAAAGATTCAGGTATACCTAATAAGCTAGGTACTGTGAAGACAAATCGTCAAGTTCACCACATGTCTCACTTACTCCCAGACGTGAATAGTAAATGACAAAACAGGGCCCAGATGTGGCAAAACCACTAGCTGATAACAGTAGACCGTAAAACGCCATATTCATGCATTACACTTGTATAGTGTCTTAGCGTAGGACTATAAAACTCTAGTTGATTCACAAATTCCAATGTACACTTTTTTAATACTGGCATATTAATACTGACGGGTAAAACTGTTTTCTCCTGTTGAATGAAAATACAGTTTGCCAATATTAGATATAGAAAACAGTTATAGAAAACACTTCTTTTTCTCTTTTCTTGTAGGGCATATTTTCAAATATAATACTATCCCAAGAGAGAATTCATCGTTAACAGTTCTTATTGTATTAATGTGTTCTGTAGTAAGATTATGTAATAACTAAAAATATTTTTTCCATATGAATTACATTGCATTTTTTTTATTTAAAATCATCCTGAAGGTAACATCCATATTTTCTACTTAATAACACACAAAGTTCATATTCCCTTAAAAATGCTAATCAAATTAACAACACAAGGATGATTATTGAGCAAGTAATAGAAATAAAACGAATTCGTCTGTCTGTGAGTGACGTCGCGGGGGTTCCCAGGAAATCAGCAATTTCGAATTAACTCAGAGCGTCTGTTCATTACAATGAGAGCCCATTGCGAGACAATCGCCCGCGTGGCCGTGTACGCGGCACTTCATTTCGGGCGCCATAAATAGAGCCGCCACTGATCGAATGACAGGCGCACTAAGGACGACGTGAGGCGGTGGGAGGGGGAGAGGGGGAGGGGGAGGGGGGAGACGCTTGGAGAAGCACCCGCCGCCACACAACACTGCGGTCGTGGCGTCCGGGTGAGGTGGAGGGGGACGGGGGCACGCTCGGGCTCCATCTGTCCGCGGCCGATGGCAGCCGCGATGAGCCTTATCTGCGCCGCATTGTGGGCGATCGGACGCGGTTATCGCGCGCTCCAACAGCGCCCTATTGAAATGCCGTATTGTACAAGTCGTCGTCCTCTCCTCCGAACCGCCGCCGCCGCCGCCGCCGCCGCCGCCGGCTGCCGTCGCGCACGGCGACTGGGTGCGGACGGAGGCGGTTGGGGGCGATGGCTGCGACAGGGGACGGTGTAGATAGTCGGAGGTGGTGTATGTAGGTGATCAGTACATTTCGTATTTTTAGCGGCTAAAACATCCCGATTTAGGTGACTAAATTAGACACTTCACGGCGAAAATCGCTGTCCTAAATCCTTAAGAACGCTGTACGACATGAAAATAACACTTCAAAATACGTTTACATTCAGATACCACTAGATAAAGAAATCCAGCAATTGTAGAAAATGTATTTATCAACCATCAAGAAGATAACTAGTCTAACATGGTGTTGCACGCGTTTTGGGTAAAAATGCTTCACAAGAGCACATTCTTTGTGTGTTTAGATGAAAAAACACGAATAATCAAATTTACATTTTTTAATTGAAGATTAATTATTATTATTATTATTTATTGGTCAAGAGTTCTAGATATTCCTGTTCTGTTAGCCCATTTTTATCTATTATATTGCATCTCTGCACCACTCGGCATGGTCCTTGCCCCCAACTTGCCCCGCATTGTCAATTATCTCAATGGTCCGAACATTACTTGATAAAGGTCAAGTTGCCTGCCCGCCAATTGCTCAAACGAGTCTTGAGAAATAATAACATTTTCTCAACTAAACAACCTATTTATTCAGAACAGTAAACTCCTGCCATATATCTATAATATGCTGAACTATCAAATGAATTGGGATAAAGCAAAATTCTCAAATTCCACCTTCAAAAATTTGCTCGGAGTGAAAATGAATATGAACGAAAGACAAAAAGTAATTTTACTTGAAACGAACTTCGATTGGTATCTGCCGATAGTATTGGCTGGGATCTGCCTCAATTCTTCCTCTACTCATGGAAATTTTCAACACTTCTTACATTCACTCCACTGTTAAGGATCTGAGAATCTGTAGAATCTGTCAATTTGACTGCTCAAAGATTTATCTAGTCCTCTAGCAAATGCCCTCCGTTGCTACGTACGGAACAGATAGCTACGTTAGCCCACCTTGCTCTCTCTCCACCTCCAACCATCCGGTCTACTTTGCTCACTTTCTGACTAAAATAATTACTAAAAGAAATGTAATAAAACTTCACTCGCATGAATGATTTTTTTGGAGTGTTACATATAATAACAATACCAGAAACCACACTTCCGAACAAAAATCATCCAATCTGACACAGTTTTAGCATCACCATAAGTATTTACATATTCTTGATTCATTACTTTTTACAATTGTTCACTTACTTCGTAAGAAGAGAAAGTATTGTAATCGTGCGCCGGAAGACTGCCAATTGTCGACAGAAAATCTCTTCTTACTGGGCCCTGATAACAAAAAAGTAGATATATCTTGTTGGCATATGTAGTAAATTACATCCTTTAACACGTTATGTAGTCAAAATGCTTGGGTATGGGTCTTAGGTATAGGAAATTCGATTGATGGCAAAAGTATAGCTGTAATTTATTTAAATATAAATTACAGCTATACTTTTGCCATCAATCGAATTGTAAGTTGCAAGTATTGCAAGTATTGCAGTAAGCTGCAATTTATTCTCACTTAGAATGAGTTAATATTGCATGAAAAACACATGTCTAATCCATGTTCTTTAAAGACAGGTTTGTTGTTTTCGAGGCATGCATTTTAGCTTGTAATCTTTTCCTCTGATTTTGGGCCATTACTCCTTTTGAATCAATAAATTATTATTACTTTGCTCGTACGCTGAGTTATACTTTTATCAGAGTGGATAGTGGAGACATCAAGACAATCTTCATGGTTGAATGCAAAATAACCATTTGGGGAGGGGAGAGGCGTACATGCGCACTACATACATACACAAAGGAGTGTATCGTTACCTCAAATTAGCTCTGATTTTTTTACGAAACTGAAAGACGAATTACATAGCTATTGCTATAGACGAACCGCAACTTCCAAGGAGAATACACATAATTTTCAGTTTTTCAGTTTTCATTTACGAAAACTGCAACGAAAACAAAAGATGTGGGCTAACGTAATATCACGCATATTTTCTAGGGTTAATTTTATATTGAACAAACATCTATGCGCTAAAACAGTTCGTTGGCCTTTCAATCCTCTTCCTGTATATTTTATCGTTCTGTACGTAGTGCCGATGGCTCAGAGCACCACTCTCTGTTCCACCTGCTCTGGTCGATAGTTTTTGGCTCTTTCTCCGATCAACGCCAGGCATATGCCGAAGCAGCACCCTAACAAACAGACCACGGACCGCGCGTGGTCTTTCCTTCCTCTTCCTTGTTCTATCCTCATCCCTTACTTTCACACATTCACTACACTACCACACATGCCGGGAGAAACGCGCAAGCCGATGTGCGGGACGGCGCCAGATCTCACCGTCCAGCAGAAGAAGAGTACCGCCTCTCCTATGACAAAAAACATGCCGTACACTTACGGGAATAATGACCATAGCAGTTGACGCACAACAAGAAATAATGAATCAACCAATGGGTACGAGGTAGAGGGTGGACGGTGCTGCCAGAGATAGTTGATGGTTGGCGGCCGTCTATGGCATGCGGCGGAAGAAGAGTATCGCCACTCCCGTGACAACAGCATGTCCTACACTTACGGGAATAATGACCATAGCGGTTGACGCGCCCGGAAACACGAAATAATGAATCAACTAATGGGTACGTATTACAGGGTGGACGGTGGCTGCCAGAGATGGTTGGCGGCCGTCTATCGCATTCTGTTCTCGGAGCTCGGCGCGGCGCGGCGGTGTGAAAACGCGCCGTCGCGTCCCACAAACTCCCGAGGCCCCTCCGCTTGGGAAACGCCCGGCTCCCCGCCCCCGCCCCGCCCCCGCGCCTGTGCGTGCGTGCCGTACGCACGTGTCCGGCGGCAGTGACGCGTGGTTCGCTTGAGAGTCTGTCCGTCCGGCGCAGTCGCAAGACCGAGAAGAAAAGTCTGAAACGTTTTCTTGAACGCTAATGGCCGCCAATTCCTCGGAGCGGATTCCGACGGAAAGAAAATTCTCAGCATTTCGCAAGTTGACTCTTTTTCTTAATTTGCGCCGGAGAAACCTAATGTTACTGAAATAACTTTGCCTTAAGGGTTTCCTCTTTTTTCACTAACATTTTCACCCACGTCTTGGTTCATCCCAACATTCATAACGTACTTACGAACTAAATATTTTTATTCTTATTTTATAATGTACTAGAGATCTTATGAAGAAAGAAAATTTTAAGAAAAAATGGTAGAAGAGGTATTACCAACAAGAAACAATCCATAAATTGCGAAATCATGAAGTAGATTATATACTCTTATGAGTCATATAACAAGTTATTATTCATGCCAACTTAATAAGAGGGCGTGAATTTAAAACGTAGAAATTATTCACATTTGTCTCAAACATTGACTAACTTGTGCTAGGGTTCTATAGTTCTCCCTATTATTTAGGACATTCCGTGAACTGAAGAATGTTCGCATTAAATCAGTGTATTTTGTAAATAGAATGCAAGAAAAAGAGTTCAAATCTTTCTTTTTTAAGATAATAATTTACATGCCCAATTTTCTTATTAATTTTTTGTCTTTTGCAAGTTTAATTGAGGGATTTTTTTCAAGAACCAAATAAGTCCAACTTTCCATATTTTCAGATATTTCACCAAGTTATTCCCTTCAACTGGCGCTATTTGCTGGACCATTTCCTTTCGGCAAGTGCCAAACACATTAAATGAAACAAGGCGAGAATAAATCATTAATGTATCACCACGCACGTCAATAATATGAAGTTTTTTGGCTCCTGAAAAATCTCGAGTTTGGACTAGTTTGGTTGGTATGAAAGTAAATAACGCGGGATCGTTAAAATTCGGTAGTTAGGACCTGTCGTTTTACATACACTTGATGATTTCATACCATCGCGCATTGTTTCCATCTATTTTTCGACATAAATCAATTCTTACAATGTTATAGTTGATTACAATAACGGAGCAAAGTAAATCACTCATGAAAATTAAACCTAACCTCTAACTGCATGCAGTAAACGGACTCTGAAGCATTAAAAATAAAAATTAATAATTTCGTGCCTATTTTATTTTTCCTTTTACATTTCATCTCTTTATGTTTTTGGAGATCAAATATTTTTTTAAAAAAAATCTGTATTATTTTAAAAAAATTCTGTATGTTTATAAAAACGTGCCCAAAATGTAGGTTTTTACTTCAGACATAACTCTACAGCAAACTGATACTCTATTTTGATAATTCTATGTTTAAATTAATCACGATTGTATTTTCTAGGGAATAAACTAGATCGGTAAAGGTACTGTGAAACCTAAAGGGTCAGAAGTTTGAGACAAATAAGTGTTTAAAAATGTATTCTGGGCATTTCAGTTCGTATAACAAAAACTTATGGAGACACATTAACTATTCTAGTTCATTCAATAGAGCAAATTATGGATTTCGTGCTGCAAAAAGAATTTTAATATTATTTTTTATAGTTTATGATTGGCATTCGTGAATGTGGTGAAAATTCCCAATTCCGGAAAATGAATCTGAAGTTCACTCACTAAGGGCTTGACAGTAACTCATAGATGCTCGCTGGAAAACAAATTATTTGCTCAAAAACTAAGAAGCGTAGCTAGAAACGGTTTGATGCATTTAAAAGTGAACAAAACAGAACATACGATCCAATGAAAATTGAAAAAGGATTTTCATAATTTTGAGGTAGACAGCTACTTTCAGGTGACGAGCGTGTCACGTAGTTGACGCTGGCGGAAGATTACATTTCGCAGTGCGATGCGATTTTCGGCGACGCTCAACTGTTTTAGAATATGTCAAAAAATCATTCAGGGGCCTGAACAAAGCACACTCTTCCAACTTTACGAGTTTTTCTCTGTATTTTTTGTGTGTATTAACAACGTAATTATAGTATTCTGCGCAATTTTCTTGTTACTTTCAGGTAACGTAACTAAATGTATTTGTTATGTGGAAAAAATTATGCGGAGAGTAGCATAAACTGTCCTAGGTGAAATTACCCAAACAGTTGTCCATTTTCTTTTCGTTGACGTGACACAAGAATATTACACTCATTTCCCTGCACCCAGTAGTGAATGCAAGATATTCTGAGAACGCGACCAAGGAGAGAAAGTTTCTGGAGCACGAAGTTTGCTCAAAGCCCTGAAATATCGTACAGCGAACGAAATAAAGAAATACAGGCAAAATACAACTTTCACAAACTCACCAAGATTTCACAAAATTGAGAAAAACCCAATTGTGTTTTGTATAATTAAATCCAGAGGAAGCATGTGCTGTACATTATCATATTTCACTAGCTGCACCACATGTTTTAAAGAACTGGTGCAAGTAGGGCCAAGTTTATAAACATGTTATAGTTTTGGCGATAAATTGAAATGTACAACATTCATGACAACTTGAAAGTTAATTGCTGAAAAAAATTCAAAATTTCGTGTTGTTACACTTTAAGATACGATGATTAGTAAAATGTGCGAATTTTGTTTATCTTTGCTACATATATGTATAAGTAAAATACCTTTAGTAAATAAAGTAGTTATATTTATAGAAGATACAAAATATGAAAGTCAATTTATATTTTAATAAATATGTAGTGGATTAACATAACTGTTGAGCTTCTGTTACATATTTCTTTGAAATGGTATTTGCGGTGGTGTTTTCCCTTGGATCTATAAACTATAAGCAACATTGAAGTACATGCATTTAATTGATACAACGCAAGGATTGTAACAAAAAATTATTATTGTAATTAAACCATAAATATTATTAAAGAACTGCTTGAAACAAAATTGAGAGTTGTGTTTTGTTGTGTCTCTGTTAACACTCAATCATTGAGGTAAAAAGGAAAACGAAAGTTAAAAATGTTCCTTGTTCTTTCATGAAATATTTTGAACTTAAGCATCCTTGGATTATTTACTTTTCGTTAGGTAATTTTGTTGCTTATAAAATAATTATTAACTATTGAACCGCATTAACACATTAAAAATTAAATTATATTTAATTTGATTAAATGACGTATATTAGAGATTGACTTAATATTCCTTACTTTTGCCAGAAGTGTATTTCTGAAGGAGTTCTTTGACGGAATCAGAAATCATCTTGGATGGTGTCAGTTACACCAGAAGGCTTTGTGCCGTATTTCTACAGTGGGGCATGTGACGCGAAGTGGGGCCGAGTGACCAGAATCGAATCGCCGTCGTGAAGAAGGGCAGGTCGAGCAGACGCGTACTCGCCACGAATTGCGGTAATAAGACTCAAGCGGGAATTGGGACTGGGGTCGATCAGAAGAGAATTGGGGAGCTTCGCAATCAAGGAAAGGGAGTAAAGGCATGTGACGAAGAGTCAAACCGTGAACAAAGGCATAGTCGAAGATAGAGAATTCACCCGGAAAATGACTTACGAGGCCGTGACAAGATGGCGGAAAGAGTTCTTGAACGTGAAGTGGAAAGGAGTGGAATTAAGACGATAGCAAGTTTTGACAATGAGCAAGGAAGGTTGAAGAGTCAAAAAAGAAATCTGACGACGGCTTGGACCTGAAGTTAAAAAGGAATTACACAAAATGTAGAGCCCCTCTGGTGACTCATGGGCAGCATGCTAGTATTCTGTGAGGCAGTCCCGACCGGGGTAAAAGTGAAGCTGTAGCTTTCTAACAAAGAAAAGTCTCGATTTCTATAGCTGTGTTCCAAAAGAAAGTTCAGGCATACCGAATAAGCTAGGAACGGTGAGGGCAATGCCATGCTTCCCACATGTCTTCCTTCTCCCAGGCGTGTATAATAAATAAAAACAGAACGCAGGCCTGTAAACACTGATAGCTGGCAAAATTCGGATGAATCTGACCTTAAAATGCCAAATATATACATACTCAAAAAGTGGGGGAAATTTTACGACGACGCCTGACCCGAAGAACGATGATTGGAGTAGAATTGAAGAAAGCGGTACGGCAGAGACGCGAGGTTTGAGGATAGAGAGAACCGATAAAGTACAGAGCAAAGAAGAGTCGTTGTGGTAGGCTGGAGGGAAAGTAGAGGACAGTTGCAATGAATGCCCGCAGAAAGGTAAGCAGAAATGTTCGCGGATGCCACGTGGCGGGAGAAAGAGCGTTGAAATAGACTCACAAGGATAGAATTTGGGGGAGCAAAGATTGAGGTAAAACAGAAGACGGGGAAAAGGGAGAAATATTGCAAGTGTGTTAGATAAGGGATAGGTTGGCGTCAAATTGCGGTGCACGATCAATCCTTTAAGAACCGCGGCCGAATGTGTGCAGCAGTGGGAGTAACTATAGTGATGAAATTAGAAGTTGATTGGGATGTAAGGCTCAAGAGAAAATCCGTGTCCGGTTGGATAAAATTTCATGGGAAACTGATTCCGCTGAACGGTAATGGTCATAGTGCATTCAACTGCACCAGAGATTCGTCATAAAATCAATTACTAATAAGTAGGGAGCGGATTTTAATGAAACGTCATAGGTTTTCTTTTCACTTTAGAACAATGCCATTTAGTTCATAAAAATTCATAATAATTCATTAAAATTAATTTTATGTTATGACAAAACGATATGACTAAATGACGATTTTTTTGCACTTTCGTTGATTTCAGATAAGTTATTGTATACATCATTATGTCTTTTGTAACACTTTCTCACTTATTTAATCGATTTTAATATCATTTTAATGGTAATTGCATCAAACAATATTTAGAAGGTGCAACAAATGTTCACCACCGAACTCAAGAGCAACCTATTCGATTTCTTCGCTCATATATTGTAATGTCGGTCATTGGGAGTACTATGTAATATAAGGTTCTTGTAGCGCCTATCGGCGCCATGGTCAAATCGGTTGATTTCGCGATAAAGAAAGGCAAACATTTTCTTTTTTAAAAGAACAGTCTAAACCAAAAGTTTGTAAGCTGAGTTCACGTAAACAAAAGGGTCGATTACATCAGTAACATACCCAACAATTTGAGTAGTTCATCTGAGTGGTTTTTATCAATTTTTTGTCATTTTTCTTTATTTTCAGAGCATTTGTAAAGCATTTTAAGAGCATTTTATCGATCATTTTTGGCAATGTTTTAGGTCATCATAATCCGCCCCTACTATAAGCAAAATGTGATAGAATAGCAATAATGGAACTTCTCGTTTTAATATGATGTATATAATGACATAAACATACTACATTATATGACATAAGACATATATTTGTAACAGAAACTTTACATTTCTACATCATAAGTGAGGTTATTTTTATGTTTGAGAGAAACAATCAGTAATCCAGTAACATCTGCAATTTCCTGACATAATTTCGGAGAATTCAATCGGAGATCTTCCACACAAATTATTGTTCTTAAACTAACGAAATACATATATCTATGTCGATGTTGAATGGCTCAGTTCGGCTAAATAATTCAAGTTTGTATGATACTGTTCCGCCGACTTGGACAAACCAATATTATAAAGGTTTTTAGCTTATTCTTTTAATGTAAATCGCGAAAAAATAAATCGTTCCAATCATCATCACTAAAAGGCATAAACTCTGCGTTTGACAACCTGTTCTGCCACCACTCTTCAGTTTGTATTTGTCTCTCCCCTAATTGAAATCCTGTTGCGCTTGGCCGCCAGTAATTTTTGTACGCAGATCGGTTATGCCTCTGATTTATTGAATGTTTGAAATATTTAGTCGTAAACGGCGATGTTAGCTCGAAAACGAATTTGTCAAACATGTATCCACTGTGCCCGAACGATGAGAGCTCGATGAGCGATTCGGGAAACGAATCAAGACGGAATATTGAAGTCGGTCACACAGTGTGGAGGTGGGCCCAAGAGGATCGAGACTGCAAGGGAAGAGTGGGCTGCAAGGTGGCGGATCAGGTAGAGTCGGATCGGATTGGGCGGGACCGGAATTGCGAGCGAGCACACCAAGCCTTCAGATATCGAGGCCGAATTGGGAAGAATAGGATGCAGGTGGCAAATGAGGATATTCTATGGTTGGAAGAACGAAAGCAGCCAGAAGATGGTGGAGCTGGCCCAATGCAGCTCGATGAGTTAGTTCAGTGACGTCAGCAAGGGCCAGACTAAACTTAGGGTCTCTAGTCATATTGAGCTATTGAATAGAGGCGCACACATTTATAATAAATATAAACTTTAACGTTGTTAATTTTAAAAATTGATATTAAAAATGATTTTAAATATTTATCTTCTAAAATAAAATGTGTTTCAGGCGCCTCTCCAATGAGGGCTGTACGCACGTGGCTAGCTAGCGAATGTATTAATCCACCCGCAGGCAGAACGGAAAAGTGCGGCCGGTCACATGGTGCGGGGGCGAGGATCGAGCCGGCGGCGGGGCGCCGGGGGCGGGTGGGTCGCGAGGGGGCGGGGCAGGCGGGCCAGGGCGGGGACCGGGATTGCGCGTGGGCACGCCATCCGGCGATTAGACGGGCGACGGCGATAAGCACCGCAGCACGCTAGGGCGCCCGCGGCGGCAGCGACGCTAGCGACGCCAGCGCCACCGCCAGCGGCGGCGGCGGCGGCGGCGGCGGCGGCGGCGGCGTCTTGGCCGGTAGCATTTAATACAGGAAGGCCGTCAGGCGGCGGCGGCGGCGGGTGACGGATGGCGGCCGGGCATGAGAGCCGCGGCTCCGCAGGACACGCGCGCCGCCGCAGCGCCGCCCCCGCCCCGCCCCCGCCCCGCCCTCGCCGCCCCGCCGCCCGGCCGCTCGACCGCGCTGCGGAAGTGGCGACCTCGCAGCCAGGGCTGCGCTAGACAAACAAGGCAGCGGCCTAGCGCAACAGGATTTCAATTAGACGCAAAGGACTCTCTAACAATCAAACGACTGTGGAGAGCAGTGTTGCGAAAAGTGGTAGGGGAGAGACAAATACAAACTGAAGAATTGCAGGCGGTGACAGAACAGATTGCCAAACCCAGAGTTTAGGCCTTTTAGTGATAATGATTCAAACAATTTATTTTTTTCGCGATTTACATTAAATGAATAAGATAAAAACCTTTATAATATTGATTTGGCAATAGTGTAATGAATACAAACGTTTTTACTCGCAAACACTTTCAGAGGAGGTAGAATATCGCTATAACTGGGACAACTATCTGGCCATTACCAACATGTTGAAAGTTCCAAGTGGTCACTACTGGGACAAAAACAGGATTAGGAATTTTTTTCTTTTAATTATAACATATTTAAAATCGTGCATTTGTAGACAAGGAATCTATTCAGAAAGTAGTATAATAATAATCACTCACTGAGTTTCACAAAACAAATTTAGAACTGGAGCCCTATAATGCTGTAAAAACTTCGAAAATGTTTCTTAACTGTGGTCACTACTAGCACGTTTACCCTATTTCCGCATCTGACAGTCGCTATCCGCTTCTGACAATCGTGAGAATGTTCGGTAGCGTATCTTGGCGCAACATCCTGATTTTTTGTAACACATTTTTGTAAATACAAGTAACTGTTTTAGACATTCTCTAGAAAAAAAGTGGTTACTTTAGAGCATATAATGCGTACTAAATGTTAAAAGCTTAAGCATTAGTACTAGAAGTGAGACGATGTTCAAATGCTCACATAAAACTATGAATACAACAAAAAATACTTTCGTCTGATCGCATCAGCTATTACTGACTTTATTGTAACATACTGATTGGTATGATTTATTTAAATATAATGAAGTCAGTAAAGCGGTCTAAAAATAGTATATGATACACGTGATAAAAGGGAATAAATAAATAATAAATGAATATATAAATAAATTTAAAAAAAATATTTTGCTCGTAGGATTGCGGTATGTGGCCTATCGGCTTCGAGTCGCAATAGTTCATATTCGAATAAAATGACACTTTTACAGCTCCTATCATAAATATGTATTTTAAGGATAAGAAAGGAGGAAAATATTAATATGGCGATAATAGCCACAGTTGTCTGCAGTTTTCTAAATATATGTATTGCATTTTAACATGCTTAAAAGACCGGTTAAGTTTACTTATTTGTTACATTCGTGGTGACTGGATCAGTTTGACCTATATTTTAATTTTAAATTTTAGCGAAGACAATAAGACCATTTTATTGGATGTTTACGATTATCAATTTCTTCACTTTTGTTTGTAAAACAATTTTGGTTTTGTAAAACAAGGATCATTTTCAAAGTCATCAGTTATTCATTTCTGTACAGGCTTGTTTAAAATATATATATATATATTGTGAATTCAGTCCTTGAGGAAGACATTTCTGTGTTGTAAATCATCCGCAAAGTTAACATTTCTCGGATTGACATGTAAAACGTTTTTACGTACTAATTCTTTAAAATTTCGCAGATATGATGCTCAGTAACACGCAAATCACGGTTTAATACTTTAAGACAACTAAATCTCTGGGGATATTAGAACATGACTATTACGGTAACGCAAATACCAATGTAAACAACGACATTAATAAAATGAAATTATATTATAAAATACATTAATAAAATAAATAGTGTGGACGTCGACAGAAAGAACAGTTTTGTGCCCTGATTGTTACAGTAAAAACACTGCCGTTTTAGTGAGTATAGTATGTTTACAGCAATAAATAATTAACAGTTAAGAAGAATATTGAAATAAGTATATAGTAGGAGAAAGTGCTGTATGAAACTCTGCCGAAATGTGAAGGTTTTTTGAATCTGTCATTTACCAACATCATCTAGAAATATCGTCACTGATACATAAACGGACGCTTTTTCAGTGGAGACAATGACAAGAATATTTATAATAAGAATGAAACGCTGCGGTTATTATCCATATGCATATCTTCTATAAAGTTTGTAGATACAGAATTAGAAACTCATACAATTCATACAATTGAAACATATAAAGTAAATTATCATACACGGAGAACATTGAATATTGTTGTTTGCATTTCTTAAAAGCATAACAGACACAAAGAAATAAGTTGTGTTCAGCAAATGGCATTAAAGTGGACTTTCATTCACACTTTGCCATTTACTATCACTTCGATTGATACAATTGTATGTAATATCGTCTATTATGAGAATAATATTTAATTTTTCTACACATATCAGTGAATGTATGTCAAGAGAATTATTTGAAAGCCAGAAAACAATCAAAACATTACAATTCCTCCCCCCAAAAGCATCTGATTTATTGTCATATGTCTACAGTTAACGAATGCTCTCACAACATCGCGATCGTTTCCAAATTCTTCTTCGCCACCCGTTGCCTCTTCCGGAGCTGGATTCACGGCTCTTGTTCGAGCAGAAGATGCTGTTGTCTCCTCGCTCTTGTCAACGTCATCGCCGCATCCGCCCCCGCTCACCCGCCACCGCCCCCGCCACCGCGCCTGACTCCTACCCGATGCCCTGGCGCCGCCCTAATGATGCGTCTTCCACAGCGGTCGAGGCGAACAGTGGGGCACATGCCGAGAAAACGATACACGAAGAAGGACCGGAAGAGGTGGCTCGTCCCTGCAGTGCCTCTGACCGGGAGGTCCTGGGGTTCCACTCACGACGGCGGCAGGATTTTTGAAACGTACCTACATTTTATTTATTTATTTATTTATTTATTTATTTATTTATTTATTTATTTATTTATTTATTTATTTATTTATTTATTTATTTATTTATTTATTTATTTATTTATTTATTTATTTATTTATTTATTTATTTATTTATTTATTTATTTATTTATTTATTTATTTATTTATTTATTTATTTATTTATTTATTTATTTATTTATTTATTTATTTATTTATTTATTTATTTATTTATTTATTTATTTATTTATTTATTTATTTAGTTAGTTAGTTAGTTAGTTAGTTAGTTAGTTAGTTAGTTATTGAACCTGCAAAATCCCTTTAAGGGCAAAGGCCTCCTGCTTCAGCAAGGTGAACACCTACATAACTCGGTCGAATTCAGTAGTTATCTGGAGGAGAATTCTAGCGGCCGGCTGGTCTGATCGATCGATTCCCGTGGTTTCTCCGATCCACACCGGATTCTAACAAACGATCTAGGGACCACGCGCGATCTTTCCTTCCTCTTCCTTGGCCTATCCTCACCCCTTACGTATACACACATGTACATGCACTACACTACCACACAAGCCAGGAGACCGGTCGGGAGCTTTGAGCTTGTCCCAGGCTTTCAAACAACTCCACTAGTTGGAGATACTTGGTTGGCGAAAACCCCTTTTGCTGACAGGTAGGTTGTTGAAGGATCTCATCATTCAGCGGAAGAAGATCACCACCACATCCCGAGGGCAACATTAACTATACTTATGGTACTAATGTCCATGCAATTGACGGGTCCGGAATCATTACTCAATTAATCAAAAAGGATGAAAAGACAATATTAACATAATATCATAATAGGAATTTTCACGAAACAAAATAATAATGTACTTCAGTAAACGTGTGCAAAAAAGACTATTTTTGTAATTTTAACTTACCAGTTAATTACGATAAGTCTTATAATAACTCTCCTGAAATTATTTCAAGTAAGATATGGAAGTTAAACGAAGAAAATGAATTCAGAATGTTTCATTGATGTTTTGAAATACCTATTTATCAGAAAGAAACAGATTCAAAATGAACACAAAACATTACAAGAAACATAAAAAAGAACATTACTTAAATAAATAGTGATTAAAAACACAATAAACAACCAATACAAAATATTTTACGTCTCTCATTTGAGGCTTGTTATTAAAGTGCCTAATTTCCTTAACACCAGAGCCACTGGCACCTTCCAAATTGCCCTATTTCTGTTTGCACTATTTATAGCCATAGATAGCATATAATCACAATTATTTTTGTGCGTGATGTTCGGACAAAGCGTTTCAAAGGCTTTTAATATTAATAGCTTACAGGGGAGACAGTACATCATCAACGCTAATAGTGTTCGTTGGTTTTCACGGAATAATGCAATGTAGTAAATAGATTCACATAATAAATGCATTTAAAAATTTAATAAAAGGGCGTACGTAGTGGAAACACAGTGATGGAAACATTTGTTAACTTCTTGCTGATAGACAACTGGAAATGCCTGAAGTTTGAATCACTCCTTCATACCATTAGATATTCAGCACGTGTATGAAATAGTCATTCAACTATGTAAGTTACAAAATTTCTCAAGTGCTGTAAATTAACTCCAAAAAGCCGCCTGAAAGCATTGGAAATCGCAATGAAAGCCGTATTGTATTTCAGGGAGTGATATGTAAACTCAGAAGATCAGGGCCGCTTCAACAACATCTCAAGCATAAACAATTCAAAACTTTCAAGTTGAAGTGGGTAGGTAAATAAGTAAAGAAGGAATATCAACCAAAAATAGTTTTTGGCATTATTCACTATCTAAATCAAAACTATTTACCAAACATTTCTTATAAACGTGTTGATTTAAATTTACCACAAATATAATTAATTTTTTACTGATACATTATAGCTTGTTATTGCCTTCGAAACGAAGCTCGATATACACTACATAACTTATTTGGATTGAAAGGATAGTGGTGACGAGGGAAATATGAAAACTAATATATTCTCCTATGCAAGGAATTATGAAAGGGTATCATGAGAGGGAAATAAATAAAAGAATCAAGTTATACATCTAGTTAATTAGTAAATAAATAAATCTGAATCAACAAAATTAGGTAAAAATAAACTTATATTTGTACCACGGGTGTTAACTGGTTCTAAAGATCTCGGGCGACAAAAATTTTGTCACCACTCGATCATTTAAACCCTATTACGCCTTTGGTGCATAAATAACTATTAAAGTAAGCACACGTAGGCAAAATCAAATATGCAGAACACAGAGCGGCAGCAGGATCGCTGAGAAATATACAGAAATAATCGCCTGATTTTTCAGGAGATTCTTACAACTGTTTTACTTCACTCACAGCACACTCCTGTCATCAAGGCATTTATTATTGAACAGGAAAACACACGTTCGAACTTGCTTCGTAACTGGAAGACTAATCTTCCCGCTATCAAACGTTAAATGAACTATAAGAACTGTTTTATCTTGATACAAGAATGTAAAGTTTGAAATTTTGATTATTCCTTTCTATTTTTGTTAATGGCACTCAAAATAATTCTAGAGTACGTAAACTTCAATAAGACTAAGAAATTGTACACACACACACACATGACTATTTTTAATATACGTTTACATAACTTAATTCTTCAGAATGTAGTTACCACTTACGTGCAGTTATCGCTGAAGAAACTCAGTACAAGAGATGATTCTGTTCGTTGTTTCGCAGCCCCAAAGATAACTTTATCCACATTTTCGGAAGTTTTCCCCCACTGAGCCACACTAGTCGGCGGAGGCGGCCGCTACCTGCGCCATATTTCTTCCTTGACAGCGCAGCCCCCGCTGCCGCCGCAGCCGTCGCCGGGGCCCGCCCCCAAAAAACACCTTCCCTCTTTCCGCACAATAATTTTTCAATGGCTGCTGCGATCCTAACGATGAGTTTGACAGAGGCTCGTCCCAGGGCTTAAAGGGATGACAGCGCGGGCGACGCGGGTATGCGGGGCGGTTACTTTACCGGCCGACTATTAGACCTTGGGGCGCCCCTGAATGGTAACCACAAGAACCGCCCACTGCTCTCACTTCGGAGGGCTACTGGGCTTTGCGATTGTGTGCTGGCAAACAAACTCGTTTATTACGAACTCTATTTGTAGCTCTTCAGGAGCGAGGATGACGGCATACCGGAGAAAAGCAGAGCATGAATGAACGATATTTATTGCTTAAGGGTTAGCGCCTGCTAAACTTACAAAGAGATTGGAGGTAAACAATCATAAAAATGAAACAAAACATCAATTCATGTATTATATTCTGAAAAGACACAAATTGTCTAAACTGGTTTTGAAGTGATGTACTTTACAACGCAAAGAAAGAGCATGACCGCCACTATACGAAAATCGTTTAATGGGATAATACGTTTTGGTAAGAGCCTAAAATATGATAATTGAGTAGAATGCAAGATTGAAGTGAGAAAAATCAAGCCGTATATAATAACAGAAAAATATACGTGAAGCAGTTAAGAGTAAAACAACAAAAGAATCTAACGAAACAATTTTATACATTGCTTTAATGATGAAGATTTATGTACTTCGGTATTTTTTTACAAGTTGTAAATACAAATGTTTTGGATGGTCATCAAAATTTCTCTAAATAACATAAATTTGTCATCACAACTTCCACAATCAGGTGCTTTGGGCCATATCTCATAAAGGTTGCCAATTTACATTTTATTAAGGGGTATAGCGCACTGGTGGAATCAATGTAAGATCTGTAGTCAGTTGAAATTACTTTGCAAGGTTTTATTATGAAAATGAATTTGAAAAATAGTCAGTGTTCATTTTATATAAAAATATTATAATATATAAGTTATGAGTTAATATTTTTATCAAAACTCAAATCTCTGAATACAAGGAAAATTCTTTCTGAATAGTAAAGTGTGTATGAAATTAATATTCTACACCGAGGTTACGCAAACATACTTAAAAAAGGTTAAATACCATTTTCAATAAAGGAAGATTTCTAACCTCTGATTACTTAATTGTGATTGCAATTACTGCGGGTGTCTCTCTCGCAGTAATAATCCTGAGATTAAAAGAAGCATTATTGCCCATTAAATGATAATATACGAACTTAAGAGTAGGGTTTCTAATTAATTTAAAACGTTAACAATCGAATTTTGAAAGCAGTATGTCATTACAACCGACAACATTCAACGGCAACAGACCGCAACCGGAGAGCACGATTTACAAGGGCCTTATCCGACGCCTTCCGTCTCTCATTTCTCAAGAGATACGAAGGTAACAAGTGAGAGGAGATCCCTTACACTTGGGGAGAAGAGGGTGGCAACTGTGTCAGCTCATCTGCTAATGAAGAGCTCAGACCTGACCTAGGAAACTCTTTAACGAAAGGGGGGCGACACTTCTGGGAAACGCAAGATCCACCACCTCCGAGAGACTGAAGCTGCTCTCCCAGGCGCACCCAGCCCACTTAGCTCTGGAGCGCTGTCTTCATATCAGCAGCCATCACACACACACACACACACACACAAAAATGTTTTCATAATAGAACGAAGTATCTAAACGCGATCGCCATTGATCGCATGCGCGCGAGAGCACAGTTAGTTGACGTTAACAGCGAACAGCGAAGCCTACCGGCGCCCGCTGGTACTTTTCCCAGGGCAATACGATACGAAATTTTTCCCTCGGCAACGTTGGTCGTTTCTTAAACCGGTTGTATCCTGTCGTGCCGTTAATCAACCTCCTTAATCCCTTTGTTCTGCACCACATGGGGTATCTGCAGAATCTCGCGCGGGCACATAACGACCCTTGCGCGCGCGCGCGCGTTCGCCCGCCCACAGACACACACACACACACATATACGACGCAGGTGCACCCTGCAGACGCTCCAGGCCGCGTGCTAACAAACGTACACATCACGCGCACGCATCGACCAGAGCTGATATGCAGATACGGTGCCGCACCGGCGCTGTCGGTGTTCTGCTTCGTTGTTTTAGTGAAGGGGGTTCGCGAACTGTTTGGAGACAACACACTGGACTGGTTCGTGTGTAAGTCCTGTAGGTTAACATTTGATTAACCTTTGGCTCTGTCATAATAGTTGATTTTGAAAACCCAAATGAAGCCTTTGATGGCTTGATTGTGAGGACGGCGCAACCGTGCTGTACGAGTGAGTTAAGCTGGAAAAGAAAGACAGGCAAACATGGAAGAATATTTTGAAGAACACTGAGAAGTGAACAAATTGTTGAGATATGAGATGACTAATGTTTTGATTTAATATAACGATTTAATATAACTTATACCCATATTTATTCAGAAATGAATATTAAGAGACAAATAAATTACTTCAGTCACAAATTTTGTCAAAAGTCTTTCAGTCAAAAAATCACACCAAAAATATTCAAAACTTGTCACATGAAAAAATGATTACACGTCTAAACCTGTAGTGCTTAGATTTCCATAATATCTCCTATTCCATCATTCCGACGCAGCACATGCATTATTTGCAAAATCACTGAAGAAGGGGAACAAACGTCGGGAAGTCTTTTCAAGCCCGTCACGTAACAGAAACGTGTGTACAACAATATAGAATATAAACAGAATAAAATTTAATAATTACAGTAAAAACCGAAAATTCTAAAATATTTATTAAAAAATCACATCGCAAGAAATTCGTTTTAATCACAATATTCGTGAAGGGTATGATCCGCGAAATCGACAAAACAAGTGTCCCCACGGCGAGTCATACACTGATCTGCATCATAATTAGTCACTATTATAACAGAAATATTGAAGAGTGGCACTTCTTCTCACGTACGAAACTGGTGTAGATTACACATATTTTAAATATCTTTACAGAACAAACTGAAAACAAACTGAGTGCGAAAAAAAATTGGAGAATGGCGTCACCGAAATGAACAAACTTATTTTAAAATCAACGCATAAAATAAAAACTACGGTTTAAAAAATTGCAGAGAAGAAACATAATTGCATTTTATTACATGTTTGGTTCATTTCGACAACTCAAAATACGAATTTAAATGCATAAGCAATTGCTTGATAGCTTCTGTTTTTAATACTTTCAACATTTGTAAATTTCGTAATAGTACTTTTTGATGTACTTAGCTATTCACAAGGAGATAACAAAATTCGTACAAAATATATTTGCCTATCTTGACTATTACAAAATTATATTATCGTTCAGTGATAAATACGTATTTTCCCTTTTCCCTTTTACTGAAACGGCATAAAATTTAAGACAGGTATCATTAGTTGGGAACTAGCCAGACATTTGAAGAGGAAACTGTTATGAACAGATATACACAACTTGGGAAATACTAGTTACACTCTTTCAGCAGTGTAATTTCTACACATTTTACTCATAGATATTCATATCAATGTCACAGACATTCAATTTGAATTACCATCAAAAGTATTAGTTCCCTGCCAACACACGTCAATTCATTAATTATTCACTGCTATTTAATATAATTATAACAACGTCTGATCCATCTTGTGGTTTTACATCCAAACGTTTTGGAAGTACAACTACATCTAATCCGTTTCGTGGTAAGACATGTACCCTCTCTCGAGGCCCAACACGTTTTGATGAATTTATAGTAGTTAATCCTCCTCCTCCCAACCGTGTACTGTCTCCATTGTTTACAATCATTTTAAATGTTATTCTGTTCTTCTCCCATTGTACTACGCTGGTCTTTCGTCATCTCATATGATGACCTATCATTAAATTATTTATTTAATTTTGAAATATATTATAAATATTTGACCGAAATACTTGTTCTTTTTATCTGTGTGACATATATCCCCTTAACGTCACGTTTCATCTTTCATTTTCCCTTAGTTATACGAACGTATCGTCAAATTTACGCATTATATTGTGATTTATTTAACATAAATGTCTTTGAGATAATTTATTATTAACATGTAATATTATTATGGCTCCTCTCAGTATTTTGTGAACCTTAGGATTATAAAAATTCATTGTATATAAGATGAAAATCAAGTGAACAAAGTTGCAAGCATCGTAGTACATATCAATGTTCCACACTTCTGAATAATGACTTCTGCGTTTCGTTCAAAAGCTTCACATTGGATTGTTTTTGAATTTATTATAATTGATGAGTCAACTATGAATTCGGCGGTGAGGTAAGGAGAGAAGCGGTGAGTCGGGGAGTAGTGAGGAAAGGCGAGCAGTGGGGTGGAAGGTTGGGAGGAAAGGTGGGTGGGCGGTCGAGCGGGCGGGTGAGAGCGTGCGGTGGGTGGGTGGGTGGATGGATAAGTGGGCGAGCGGGCGGGCGGAATGATGGATGACAGGGCGAATGATGGGAAGTAGGTGGGGGTAATGAGAAATATCTCATTGTTATATTGACATAGTCATCATTTAGATATTGCAAGATGGGAAATTATCAATCAATTGATCATTTCGTGTGTCCAGGCACGCCAACTGCTACGTCCGTTAGGGTTGTGCTCCAGCACTTGCCTAGTGTTGATCGAAGAGACCACGGAAAACTTTCGATCTGAGCACGGCAGCGGCTGAATTCGACCTAGCTATGTACTGGTGTCTAATACCCTGCCATCGTCTGAACTCAAACCCTCGTACCTCCTGGTCAGAGGAACTGCATTGCCATCAGTTGATGCCCTGCGCCACCGTTTAGGTCGATCGAGTGGAAGGGCAGGGGAGTAGGGCCGATGGGCGGACGGGTGGACGGGCAGGCGAGTGGACGGGCGGACGAGTGGAGGAGCGGACGGGCAGACGGGTGGACGGGCGGACGGACGGATTGGCAAACGGGCGGGCGGGCGGGCGCGCGGGCGGGCGCGCGGGCGGGCGGGCGGGCGGGCGGGTGGGCGGGTGGGCGGGTGGGTGGGTGAGTGGGCGGGCGGGCGGGTGGGTGGGTGGGTGGGAGGGGGGGTGGGCGGGCGGGTGGGCGTGTGGGCGGGGGGCGCGCGCGCGTGACCGTCAGCCGGCCGCATATTCATGAGGCGCGCACGCGAGCGAGTGAACGAGCGCCGAAGACGGGCGGGGCGGGGCTGGGCTGGGCGGGGCGGAGGCGGAGGCGGCTTATCGCGGGCGCGCGCCGCCCCGTCAGCTGCTGCAGCTCCGTCATCCGCCGCCCCCTCGCCCATTACCCCGCTGCAGCACAGCCCGCCCGCCCGCCGACCAGGCAGATCGGCCGAACGGCGAGTCAGCGCTGCGCCTGCTCCCTCAAGAAGACCGCGCCACGAAAGGTCTTCACTTGACGGGATTCATTGAACCAGCGCAGCACAACACAACACAACTCAACACAAGACTGCACAGCACTGCACAACACTGCTCAATTCTTTTAAAACTGCACATTGCACATCACTGTACACAGCATAACACAACACAGCACAGCCCTGCATAGCACAACACTAAACAAGCAACACATAATGTAAGTGCCAATCGTTCTGGGTACCTTGCACGTTGAATAGCGGAATTCAAACCATGGCTACTACGTGTGAATTTTGTGGTGGAAAAAGCGGATATGCGGATGGTTTCTCCGAATGATTTCATTTACCTTGCAGCCTTCGTATTATTGTTCTTTCGTAATTATCGCTAGGACCAGGATTTTTAGGATATTATGAAAGTCATTTTAGGTTTTTTGAGAAGTTGATTAGGTCAATTTTAGATTCTTACTTTTTCTGATCACGTTGGTATCAGTGTGCGCAATTATTGCATTAAAAAATAATTTAAAACTCCTAACTCAATTTATTCAATTGTTTTACAGCTGAAATTGAAAAATATATTTTTTTAAACATATAACTAAGAAACAATCTTTTATCTTCGTAAATATTCCCACAAATATTAGCTCTATGTGGACTCTAATTATCACGTAACTGCATGAATAACATCTATCCATGAAATTATTAATCTATTTCAGATTGAGAAGAGGGACACTTTCTGAAACCATTATAAAGAAAAGAAAAATACAAGACCATGTCGTCCTAGTTCCATTTGAAGAACTAATTATTCAATTGGAGAAATGAGAATGACTCACTTTAAAAACTATAATATTTTTTTAAAATTTGAGTCTAGCCAATTTTATTTATAATTGTGCCCCAGACGTATTCACTCAATATTATTTTCTTAAACGAAAATACTCACAAAAACTCATCCCAAAATATTTGCAAACATTCAGCATTTGCAAAACAATAGGTAATATTTATTCATATAACAATAAATCTTATAATCGAGTCATAAAAACTAGTGAATTGGGATCGTTTCAACAGTCGTTCGAGAGCTCCATTGTATTTTGTGTCACTTAATTATGTATTAAATCCATCACTGAGGAAAGAAGATTTTTCATTTTATTATAGTTACTCTCAATTGCACGTTTTATTCGTAGAATTCTAAATATATTTCTCTTCACGTGCATATTCTTTTGTTATAAGATCCCAATCCTTATGACAGTTTAGTAAATGCTCAATCGGTCGCTTAGTGCCAGATAACTAATTTTACTATCAATATTGTAGCGATACCGATTTCATCATAATTTTATAAACGAAATTCACCGGATCAAAAATTAAACAAACAGACTCGGCCACCCAGATTTCTGCCGAGAGATTACGCAGACGGTCACACGTGCGCGACTCCGCTTATCGCGACAGTCCCTTCCGCCCCCGGCACATTAACGTAATCGTTAAGAGGGTCGGCGTAGAAAGATTCACTGGGCACACGTGTTCACTGTGCCGGCTGCGAAGTTTCGAGATCGCCCGCTCGTTTCGGGGAAACCCAAATTCATAAATTTCTTTCACGCGAACGCGCCCCCTTATGCAAGCATCGGCCGACGTTCTAGAAGGAATTAGAACAACACTGCATGCTCGCAGCTGGCACAAAGAGTGGAAGTTTCTTTCACTACTCCCATCACGATTGGTCGAAATAGCGTGATGCGCAACAACCTTTGGCCAATAGTGACTTGACTTTTATAAGGAGCTAGGGCACATAAGTGAAATTGGGTGGGGGGAAAAGTTAACCTTATACAATTTCGACGGAGAGAACTTCAGAAGGGATTTGAATTCTAGGCAGAGCAGTCGGGTCAGAAGCTTCTTTCGGGGAGCTAGTCGTCGGTCAGAGGCAAGCTCGCCTCCGCCGGACTTATAAATTTTTCATCAATCAGACGGGGCCAGAGTATTAGGCGTCGGGGAAAGACTAGAGTGTCTCTGGAAGACTTATTATTTTTTGAGCTTGAATATTAGACTGAGGGCAGTTGAGAGAGGAACTTATATGGGGGTGGGAATTATTCGGGCGAATATGCCTATGTGGGGACTTATGTTATTTTACTGCGAGTTTTGAGCTGTGAGCCGACTGCAGTGGAGAGAGAGATTTCTCTGGGGTGGGTTTTCGTCGTAAAGAGAGGCGAATGTTTCTCCGATCAAGTTCTAAACTGTCCGAAGTTGTGTTCGACGATTATCATAAAAGTCAGAGAGAGACGCATAGTTGATCACCCCGTTCCTGAGATCGTTCGGCCAGTTCAGCTAGTACTACCAGTTTCGACCAGAACTTCCAGATCCGCCAGCTCAACTAGACTTCTAGACACCGCCTACGCAGCCACGCATCGCAGCCTTTTCGTGACGTTACGAGGCGGCTGCCCAGCTGGCGACGAGAGAGGCCATTGCCTTTTCCCAGAGGCATTTTTTTTGGAGGCCGCCAGACGACCCTCTCGACCGCGCCGCGGCCGTCCCCGGCTGCCCAAAGACCCTTTTCCAGGCAGTATCGTTCAGGGCTACCGCCCTATTGTGTAAATTTTTCGTAATGCGGTGTCACGCTCTGACACATTGACCAGTAATAATTTCACCCATTGTAATTGTTAGTTATAATTCTTCTTAGTTTTTTAAGCTTAACTCCTAAAACTAACTTTTCATTTTTTTTCTCTCTTCTTCATCTAATTTTCCCACTATTCTTTTATTCAATTTTCGAGTGTAACTTCCTTGGGGCATTTTAATCATATTGCCCAGGAATAAATGTGAATTTTTACCAGTGAACAAGTGTTTATTTTGTGTTTCCACCGTACTGTGTAACAATTCCTTCCATCACCGACTTGAGCTAGCGTCAGGGCCGCTATCCGGTTCCCCTGGTAACCGGTAGTGTTACAATATTTAAAATTATACTTCGATCTTGCCAGAGCGTAGGCTTCCGCGGCCGGAGTCAGTATTTACTAGGCTGTCGTCTAGGGTGACGCCGCGTCCATGGCAAAGGTGCCGACGTTTTGGTCGCCATTCTGCGACCTTCCTCGCATTACGCCCTGAGGAAGGTCGCAGAATGGCGACCGAAACGTCGGCACCTTTGCCATGGACGCGGCATCACCCGGACAGCCAAGTAAATACTAATATCGATCTTAACGTCGTTTTTCCCTATTACTAATATGCAACCAATAACATACTTTCTGATAAGTATTCGACACACTCGAATTTGTCTGAAATAAGTATTTTTGTGTTAACGTTATAGCCGTTTTTTCACCAGTTTTGCAATTCTCATTATCTTTGGCAGATGTTAGAAACTGCTTATCATGCAGTGATAAATCATGTTGTGACCTATGCAAGCTAAAAATCATATTTTTTTATGAAAGCGTTTACAAACGTGTCACGTTGTCTAACGTACAATTGATAGTCTTTAGATATTAAGTACTGTCCTTCAACATTTAACAATTGCTCAAGAAAGAGCTAAAAAACTTATCCGGTGAAGATTAATCACTTGATAATATTTACATTTTAAAATTATTTTTGTGGTCTTCGGTTATGATCAGAAAACTAACACTCCCCGTGTACTTATGACTTGTATTTCGCCATACAGCTTTGGCACAGAGAATATACTATACCTGAGATATGTTATATACGGTTGTCTCATTGTACCGATTGTTTATGTCGTGTGAGTATCTTGTAGAATTTAGCTTTCTGGTAGATGGAAAAAAATTGACATAAGAATAAAAACCCTCTTTCAAATAAATTTTTCGTGGTGACCCTCTCCGTGTTTTTCGGATTTTGATTTTAAATTTATTTGCATATTGGTTGTAGGGATGAAGAAAGAATCCTCACATATTTCTCGTATCTGTGGATAAACAATTTATAGGGTTGAAATATTTCTCAACAACTGGGGGCCCTAAACAAAGAATTCCATAGCTTTGCATAAAAAATGCAACTTTTAAAGCAAACGCAATTACAAAATGTATCTAAAGACACATTACTAATGCATGTCAATCCATTTTTCTAATTTTTGAATGAAGGCTAAACTACTCCCATATATATCCAGTAAAATCAGCTGTCAAGTACAACTGACGTCATACATTGATTTTATCCGTGAAAAATAAATTTAACCAAAATAAATTTAGCGAATGGCAAATATTGCCCGTCTAAGTTACTTCTAAGTGTTCTCTTATCACTTTATATTTGGAACGAAGAATGTCCGAAGACCCCACCTCAAGCACTATAGACGATTCAATTATAATATTTGCATTAATCTGAAGCAAATTTGAATTTAAGGCAACCTAACCGTAGAGAAGCGAAGTTATATGCTAGCAAAGCCAGATCAAAATATTAACATGAAATTTCGTCTTCATCTTCTTCGTTTTCTAGCGAAACAGCTTCAAAGGAAATAAGATTACATCTCTTATATGAAAAATTTAGTTGCCAAACGCAACACATCTCCCAAGCTTCCAGATTGCTGGTTTCTTACGAAAATAAAATACGACCAACCTAAATATTTGCAATTATGAACAATTCCTGGCGTGTAAAGAGATTTCGAGATAAAATTTAAGCAACTCTGGTCCACAACAAACACTTCCATTCTGGAAATGATAATGGGCACGGATCCCTCCGCAGGATGCAGTTGTCTCAAGCGTGGAAAGTAGGAAGTGACGACGATGCGAATGCTGTGGGCGGGGTGGGGGGCGGAGTGTAGGCGGGGAGGGGGCGGGGCCATTGCTTCTGGAGCGGCACGGCTCCGCCGACCCGCGCGCGATTCCCTCTAATTAAGCGCCGAGCTGCTAATTAAAAGAATTCTCAGGCCGACGCGACGGCGGCGTATACGAACCGGCGCCGTCCGTTTAGTAGTGTAATGAATAGGGCGCCACCTCGCTCTGGAAACGCGCCTCCCCGCGCAGTCTGCTGCGCAAACAGCAAATGGCGGCGGAGGCCTCTCGCGGGAGGCAGGGGCCAGGTAAGGAAGCGAGGAAGACGTTGTTGCGGAGGGTAGAGGAGAGTGGGAAATCCAGAGGCATGTTATGAGAGTCAGGATCCCGCTCCCCCTCAAAAAAACTGAAAAAAAAATCTTAAAAAGCATTTGGAACAGAAAAGCAAAATCATTTGGACAAATTTTTATATATAACCAATTCTTAAGTACAATTGTTGACTGTAAAATAGTTGTAAAAAGCGGAAGAGTAAGACCTAGAACAAACATTTTAGAACTACAAAACGAACTACACTTCAGAAATTATACAGAGGTGAAGAGGATAGCGGATAATAGATTGTCATGGCGGCAGCAACAAAGCACTTTTTGCCTGTAGGATGAAAATGATAATGATGATGATACACATTTTTTCCAGAAGAAAATCAAAGTGATTAAGTAAATTAAGAGTCATAACACGCGTAGCGGAGAGAGGAAAGACAACGCCTTCCTGTTGGAGCATACAAAAAAATTGGAGGGTCAGGAATTCGAAGCCGGTAAGGTTTAAACTTCCGTGAGTTTGTGGCGGCTGCCAGAATGGAATTCGTGCCAACTGCTCTTATTTGTAGTTTCCGTGGTTTCTCTGATCTCTTCCAGGAGCCAGAGCAGCGTTCTAGAAATATGGGCCATGGACCCTATCCTTCCCCCATTCGCTTTCCTACCCTAAGGGCCGAAATTTGGGCACATCATCCCTCCTATGGCTCATCTCATTCATATATAAAATATCCGATACGCATCGAAGAACTGGAAAATAAATAAATATTATATATAATTATGCAACTGCACCACAAATAACTCACGAGAGTTCGCGACCTTTAAAATACACTAGCAAAATATTGTGAATTATACACTAGCAAAATTCTGCCGTTTACAAGTTTGGAAGGTAGAGTAGAACAAAAATATGAGAAATCAGAAGAGTGTGAAAAGGAAAAACCAACGCAAAAAGAGAAGGAAGTGAAGGAAAAGACAATGAAGGTAACAGAGGAAACAAATAAGTCGAACGAAAAAGGAGAAAATTTGGAAGAGGCGTGGTAGTTCGAAGAGAACATAAAGAACGATATGATAGGGTAGATAACGTCGGTAACGGAGAAGATAGAACAGTGGAGGTGTGCGGTAGATAAGAATGCAAGAAGATTTTAGTGCAATGGAGGTGGTTGCAAAAAAAGCAACGAAAAAGGAAAGGATTTGCCAAAGGGGACAATGGAACCGGTGGCAGGAGGAGGAGGTGGAGATATCGATGTAAAACACGATCGCGACAAGATGGAGAAGTAACAGGAACGGAAGAAAAGCGCCGAAATCGTGTCGCAGGCGTGCGCAACACCAGGTCCGGCGGAAGCAATGAAGACGGCAGGAAACAAGCAGGGAACTCAAAAGCTTCCCAGGGAGAACCTGTCGCCATCTTGATCTCCCCGTCGCCACGTCCGCGGCCGCCGTCGCCATCTCGCGCACAGAGAGGTGCATGGAAGCCGTTACCGCCAACACAAAGCCGCGACCCGGGCGGAGGTGCAGATGTAACGCGGCTGTTGTGGCAGGCCTGGCAGCGCGCATAATGCACGGCCGCCGTCTCCCTTTGTGAGGCGCTTCCCGCAATGACGAGGCGCCAGATCGTCGGCGCTATCTGCGGAAGCGCCGGCGGCCGGGAGGGGGTGAGAGGAGGGGCGAACGGCGATCGCGGAGGAGAGATGAATGCGCGATGAGACGCGTATCGCATCGCTGCGTAGGAGCTGGACGCGGGGTGCACGTGTAGGGAGGCCGATTACAATGGCGCGAACTAGCTGTGTTGCTGCTGCAGAGAAGCAGTCTGCCACGCGCGGTGTGGGGAATGGCTTGATGAAAATACGATAGTGCTCTTATGGCATTATTACGCCGGCGGGTATGTTCCGGTATGCAGAAGAGGAGAACGACTCACTTTCGACAGTATCTGTTGGAATCCCGTCGTTTAAGAAATCTTGTTTATCGTGAAGACCGGGTGGAAGTGTTAAATGAAGTACTCCGTATATTTATGCATAAATATAATTAAGGCAGGTAGTTATTAGGAAGATTGGAGTGCTCCCTACATCTTTTTTGAGAACAAAGTGGTTCACTCTCATGTTCTGATAAGAAGTATTTTAATATGTTCCCAGTTTGCGTACGTCTTTCCGTGACAAGAATGTACTCAAAAAGACAATAAATATAAAATAATATAAAAACTTATATAAATGTTTTTTTTCTTTTTGTGTTGTTTTTTTGTTACAATTTTTCGTAATACTGTATGGTTATCGACATTTCGCAACTAAACAGAGGAATGCCAGTTTCGACGGCCGGCTTCCGTTAAGGATTGTCAAGGTTTCAAAGCATAAAATGGCAGATGACAATTCATATTCAAAGCAAAAGTATTCCTCGTTTATAATTTTTTTCTAATAAAAAGGTGGTATTTTTAAAAGTATTGAACGTCTCATTGTCGATAAGCCTAAAACGGATTCGGTTGATTAAAATATCGGATATCAGTTCGTTTTACAAACTTCAACCACATTCCTTATTTGCTCTGTATCGACACATTGACGTTAATCACTTTTACCACATTTTAAAATAAGCTTTCTGGTGGCCCTGAAACTGAAGAACGAAGAAAAAGTACTAATCTCAAGTAAAGTTCGAAAATTAAATAAACAATGTGGACTTCAGAGAAACAATATACAATCACAGAAACATGTGACAATTTACATCATTTAAATAATAAATTCGTATACTAGTGACTACGTTCAAACATATGTGATAACATATTTATCAGAAGAAACTCTAAGAAAAGTCAAAACTAATGTGTTGCAGAGACTAACCAATTCACTCTACCGGTACGCACATATTAGTGCAATAATTTATAATATTACACGGAATTACGGCCGTCCTTCCCGATAAGTGTTTGTAAATAAAAGAGTTAGTGAGGGAAAATTTGTGTTTGCACCACTCTTTGAATGAAATATTTGGTATGTTAACCTATTTGAGGATATGAGTAGGAACCTCATTTTCCAAATATATTTTGATGTCAGAAAACAAACATTACTTTTAAGTATCTGCGAGAAACTAGTACATAACTGCGCAGCCAAATCATCATCTCTCACCCATCAATTGCAATCTTCAAAAGGTAAAAAATACTACAAAATAGTATCAATAAATTGCCATGAAATACATCATGTAATTGATTGGATACATGAGAAATTGAATATCTCTCTCTAATAAAACAATACATTAACCAAAAATCGTAACAAAGATGGAGAGAAAAATAGATATAATATTGAGAATTCAAAACTTGGCAGTGTGAATCAATGTTGTCAGATAAATTCAGTAGGTGAAACGTTTTTCGGTTGAAACAACACCTTACGTATTCCTGAGATTTTCCTCAAAACAGAAAAGACTTATTTTGCCACTGGAGACCAGATATTACTTTGTCAGCCTTCTCTAAGGTTTTGAATGGGAAAGTTTTAAAGAGACAAGATCCTGAATAGTTTCATGGCAATAACGTACGTAACTATCGAATTTAATACAATAATATTATTGTGGTATTACCATAATTCTTATTACAAAACTGTGCTTATTGTAAATGAACAATGGCACATATTAGTAAGTAAATATAAAATCCATCTGATCCCATTGATTTTGTTTTGTTTATACAAGGATTTTGAGCCGGTAACTTGGTCACTTACAATGAAGGATAAAATAAAGTTTGTTTTGTAGTGAAATAATAGTCACCCAACAAAAATTCTATTTAATCGTATCCTCCTTAATCCAATGAAATAATAGGATAGCATAACGGAAAGCGTTAAAATAATTTTGCGGACGTTAAAATAGATGGATCGGACATTCGGATTTATATTATTTTATCATTGCACCTAAATATTTTTTTAAATTTTTCTGATGCAGTGGATTAACCACTTTACAAAACAGTTACAGAGAATTTTACATATAGTTCATATGCTGTGTTCAAATTATTACAAATAAGGAAGGTGTCCCTTCTGGGATTCTCTTCAATCACGTAGAGGTGCGAAATTGGTTACTGTTTTTATTTATTTATTAGTAGGAGCTATGGGATTTGTTTAAGGAAGGCAAAATTTGTCCTCAGTCTGGAGCGTTTTCTTGTTTGTAGAGAGTCGGAAGTTTTGCGTAGATGAAAAATATTCTGTGCTGCAAAAATAGTTATGTTTGAATAGAACCTATCTGAGAACCTGGAAACATATTGAGAGATTGTTAAGAAATTGAGGTCTTTATGACTGGTTGTTTGAAACATACCACAGAGAATTTACAGCTATTCTAAAGACTCATATAGGTTATTTTGGAAAGTTTGTAGGTATTTGATGGAAGAGCATGCAATGCCTCTCCAGACGGAGTATAATTCGATGCTACAGAGTTTCCTTTTCCAGAATAATCAAGAACAATTTTTATCAAATTTTGTTTTGGTTTACAGATATTAAAAATACAATTTGTACTTCAAAATGTTTTCGAAGTCTTCCTACTTTTAAAATACTAAAGACAGAGATTTTTATTTTATTGAAATCTGTTTCTTAAATATAGATTTTGAAAAAAGTCAAGAACAATTTTTCGAAACTTTGACTACTTTGCGCGTAGTTTTGTGTGCAAATATGGCCGAAAACGTACAAGGAGTTCAGCACTATTAGTTGCAATTGCCATGATGCTACAATATTACGAGTATTCCGAATAATAAGGAAATGGGTATCTGGTGTGCACGTTGGTATAACTGGTGTATCGTCTGATAAATAAGTACGCTAAAAATGCATAAAAATATAATATTGATTATTTCACAAACATTCATCATTCGATTAGGTAGCCTTCAAAATATCTTCATCTAGTATACCATGGAACTTTTTTACAATTAGCCATTTTACAAGAAATATTAAGAATTTTCGCTCTTTGTTTCTGATTTAGGAGGCACTGTAGAGCATGTTGCACATTGTGTGTTCATGTGAAAATAACATTCCTGAAGTCTGCCAGTAGCTAACATCATTTTCTGCCTCATTTGCTTCAAAATTGCTGGACGTGTAAATAATTAGCTAGGAAACGCAACTATCTGACCAGAAAACACATATACGTGACTAACTTTTCCAAAATGATAAGTACCAGTCGAAATTTTATTATTTTAAGATGATAATTTTAAAGACTTCTTAGAAGATTTGTAAGATAACCCAAATACACCCTATTATAAAATGACTAATAAAAAATTATTCTGACAGGAAATACACTATTAACATTAAATTAAACAAATGCGAAATATACAACTACAATAAAATGATTTAGAAATTTAGGCACCTTGGACAATTTGCAAGCAAAAGAATCCAAGAACTTTATTTTTCCTCCACACTTTAGTTTTACAATCCTTCTTTAACAAATACCTCCTTACAAGTACCTTCTTTAACAAATGTGTCTTTGAGCTTTTTTTTGGAGTTGGTTCATCACCGTTCAGCAGTTCATATTTCATGAAAAATATTCATAATTCATTCCTACCAACCAATTTAAATAATGTGGATAAATTATTGGATATTGGAATGAGTATATTATTTTATTACGATTAACTGAAATGTAAATATTCACAATTGATTCTGAAGATCAAGAATGACTTGGACATAGTAAGCGGAACGCGTCTTATCTTTGGCGTTGAAGAGGGAGATACACAAGTACATTATAGTATGTGAAAATTCCTGTATTCGCGGCTGAATAAACTTAGTTGCTAATCAGAAATTACGCATCTGCGCTAAAGCGCTCGTATCCTCATAATTTTAATTACAACGGTCCACGCAGGTGAGACATTTCAAAAAACATACCTGCGTATTTACCATTATATTAGCAATAAATAATTCCTTTACCACATTGCTTTCAGGATTGTAGATTGCAGAAGAGAATTCTGAAATTTTCCAATTTCGTCGCATTTTGGAGGCACTAGGACATTTCCGAGGCACGAGGCTGTGGTCCCTAAAGGGTTAATGTACATTACTTGCAAACAGCAGGTCTGTTGCAATTCTGACGGCCAGCTGGCAAGGTTGGGCGCAATTATAGGGCTGTTCACGTTAGAGAACTGTAGTAATATGCACCCTGTCAATTCAGAAATTTGAGTTTTTCGGTGTTTACATCCGAAAAAAGGGGAGTTTTTTCTTCGGAATTATTAGGAAATATCTCTGTGCTGTTTTACTCACTAAAGTGAGTACCTTCTGGGCAGATAAAGAGAAATCGTCAAAAAACTCTTAAGCAGAAATTAACCTTTTCACATTATAATGCCTCACGAAACATTTATCTAAATGAGGAAAAGACGGTGTTTTTTTTCTATTAAAACTACTCATTCTGTTGTTTTTTTGTGCACACAATATTCAGTTATCCATGGAAAAAATTAAATGAATGGCTTAAGATTGTAACAAAATGTTGTTTTCGAAACATTGTATAAAATTTTTTGGAAAAAAATTATGTTTTTATTTTAAAATAAAAAAGGACATTATTGGATGTCTCAAGCAATTGAGACCGGGTAATAAAGTATATTCAAATATATAAACGACCATCATTAAATGGCAAGAAACAAAAAAAAATACTTATCCATTATTTATAAAATTGTTGAAAATACCTTTTATAATAAGTATATTTCCAACGAATTAAAAATGCTATTTATATTTATATATTTTTATTTCTAATTTGTAAATAAAAGTACTTTCTGGATTTGCAAAAGATTTGGGAAATTAGTTAACACTCCAAAACTTCATGTATAACGCAATTTAAAATAAAAAAGTGTGATTCCTTTGGGAAAATGTCATGGTGATAATTTAAATGGGGAAAGAGGGTAAAAATAATTAAAGAGACGTTATCATAATGCTGTTGCTTGAAGGTCTGATAGACTCCGTCCAAGTGTTTTGAAAATAGGCATCATATAAAGGTAAAGTTTCACTCAATTGAAAAGTTAAGAAAAAATTGTTTGGGTATAGACACTTATTACTGCGCAAATGCATATGAATTACTTTATAATTGAATGTATCGAAAATATTTCACTTTTATGAAGTTAAAAAGGAACTGTTTTTGAATGGTGTCACATACTAAAATGATTCATTAAAACCAAGGCCAGTAACTTTATGACAGGCTACACTAGGGTATTGAGCACAAATGAGGCTGAGCTCACGTGAAAAACATTTAAAGGTAATAATATTTATGTTAACTTAACATTATCTGGAGGGCCGGTATTGTTTTGTTTTCATTGTTAGTAGATTGATTTTATTTTAACCACAATCAGCAGGATCCACAACAACATCATTGATGTGCTTCATTGGATATCAACGACATTAAATATTATTAACTTCAATTTCATTTATTTTAAATATAGGTTAATTTAACTTCGATATATGGAAAAACTGTTGATAAATTCGTATACGAAATGGTATAATATTATATGATTTCTATACTGTATTTAGAGCATTCAAATTCAACGACAATGCAATAATTTCGAATGAAAGTTCTCCACGCTTCAAGATTTTATGGGCAATATGAGAATCAATGAGCGTGATGACACAAAGCCGTGAACAAGCACAGAACGAGTTTTTTTTATGTGTGCACGTATCACGCACGATCCTGCTTTTCTGCCTCCTGTGACGGCATAGCGGGTTTTAGGGAACGGGATGGAGCGCGGTGAAGGCTGGTCGACGAGCGCCTGCAGGAGCAACGCACGCGAAAATGCAAGAACCGCAACGTGCGATGTGGCGAGCTGCACAAGTAGTCGCTTCTTGCGACAGAACGAGAACTGAACTGGCACCGAAAACTACAGCAATTTTTGCCAGCCTTTTTTTTTTTGTTATTTAAGGTCGCATCAACTAATAGGTCATTAGCGACCACTACTGCGTGTAACGGTATGGTAACTGTGAGGATGACACGATATGATGACAGGGGTATGAAAGGGCGAACACAATACAACCATGTCCGAGGCGGGACTCGAACCCGCGATCCGTCGGTCCGAGATTGCTGCGGCACTACGGCTTTGTCAGCTCTATTATGTTTGTAAATCGTAAAACAATATTTTTAAGTCTCTTTTTAACAACTTGGTCATCCAGCGACCACTGTGATTGCTTTAATTGTAGGGGGAACTTTAGGAACAACACGTAAGTACAACACAACACACAGAAAACGTTACGGCCCTTTAGCCTTGCCTTAGCGATCTCGGCTATCCAGGTCTGCGTAAAACTATATTTAAAATGAATTTATCTTTTATTCACTTCGGTGTCCAGAAGGGGGGGGGGGGCAGAAGGGCAACTTTCTTTAGGCCTCAACTTAATTGGGGCACCAATTTTTCTCGTTCAAAAGAATTGAAAAATATACATATCGCTAATCCAAATTTAACGCTTCAAGTTATATCTGATATATGGAGAAATGAATTCTGTTTATGAGTTGGGGGAGGAAATTTTTTGTTAGAAATGAAGGGCCTAATTGGATCAACTGCCTCAGGCCCCTGGTTTTCTCTGGGCGTTCCTGTTTATTTACTTCAACTATAATCTGGCTCTAATAGTATAACCTGACTATAATAGTATTACCTAACTATAATACTATAATGTGACTATAATACTAAAATGCAACTATAACCTGTCTATAATAGCAAGACCAACTAAAATACGACTATTGTTTTATAGGTGGTCTTGAAAACGGCGAATTAACAAATGTCGACAGATTAGCGTTCATTCTGCTAATTTTATTATATTATTACAATTTAGTGTTTTACTATAAAACCACTCGATAAGAACATGTATTAGCACATTTAGAGCTAAATAAATTTTCATTTAAAGAAAAAACACGAAATTTGGATGAGAAGAAAACTCAAGTTTCTTTCTAAACGAAAACCCTTTCTAGGCGAAAAACATGTTGTTAATATATAACGTGTAGAAACTATTACATATCAGAATTTTCGAAAATATTAAAGAAATCAAATATGAGTATGACTTCAGATACTTGAATGCGGAGGTTGTTAATTGTGAATAAACAATAATTCAACATTATATGAAGTTGCCTGCACATGTCAGGTAGTTAGAATTGAAATTCAATTATAATCTTTTCAGTATTTTATTCAATATAAATTACAATACAGTTTTTATTTCGTAATAACATTGCCATGAATAATACATTGCGTTACAAAAGTTTAAAAAAATCTTTGTTGAAGATACGACACCGACATCACTTAGGTTAAACTATTAACAAAAGTTATGTAGTGAGTCAAAGAAGAAATAATAGAACCCATCACATCGATCTTGCAAAGAATTCTGACTTCTACAACACATAAAATAAATCGTGCTCCCTAACAATAGTACTTAGACGATTGAATTCTAAATTTTAGATAAGTAAAAGAAAACAAGTTGTGCAATGAGGCGTAAATATTATTTCTTAATATTGTTCTCACAATTGAACTTCGCATGTGAATTGGTACCACGTTTCTGTATCTGTTGGTTCCATCTTCATTTAATTCTGAAGACAGAATAGCAAGAAACCGTGCTACAAAATAGCATGTTATAAGCACAAATGCATATTTTATATTCTACAATACAATTTTATATTCTAACAAGTCGCAAGCTTGCTTTCCTTGGTTTCCCATATCGAAAGAAGAGCGACCATGAAATCTCCTTCGCAGAATTATTTTCGAAAGAACATCATAAAAGACTACGACTCTCCCATTGTGGAAGTGAGAAGTATTCTCTAATACACAATTCTTAAGAATAATCTCATCGGTCAACTGTAATTCGACCGGTTGAAAATCCCTTCAGACTTCGTTGACAATCCGTAAACGACGTTCGTGATTAAACCAGCCGCCTAGAGAAAAGGGATCGAATCGTGATTTCTTAACGCAATTGGAGAGGCAAAGAAACCCAAAAGGCATAGTCTCAATTGAAAGTTTCCTATTCACAGAAGTTTTATTTTCCAAGAAATCGCCAAAAATTACGCAGCATTGATGTGCTTCATTGGATATCAACGACATTAAATATTATTAACTTCAATTTCATTTATTTTAAATATAGGTTAATTTAACTTTGATATATGGACTAACTGTTGATAAATTCGTATACGAAATGATATAATATTATATGATTTCTATACCGTATTTAGAGCATTCAAATTCAACGACAATGCAATAATTTCGAATGAAAGTTCTCCACGCTTCACGATTTTATCGGCAATATGAGAATCAATGAGCGTGATGACACAAAGCCGTGAACAAGCACAGAACGAGATTTTTTTATGTGTGCACGCATCACGCACGATCCTGCTTTTCTGCCTCCTGTGACGGCATAGCGAGTTTTAGGGAACGAGATGGAGCGCGGTGAAGGCTGGTCGCTCGTCATTTTCATCAAAATTGCCATCACTCGAGTCGAAATAAACGACTTCCTCTAGATAACGACCATGATTCCAACCATACGGAGAAGCAACAGTTCACTTATCCATCCTCCTTAGACTACTCACGAGAATTGTGGCTTATGACATTCGATGCTCATGTAATCATAGTTTTCAACAGAATCAGAGATATGGCTAATCACCAATTTGGTTGAATTTCATCTGCAGGTCTTCTTTTGGTCACCGATCACCCGATATGAAATGAACCTTCCTCCCTCACAGAACAAACAAGATTTTTTCTTCATGGAGATGCAACTGTGCACTTCGACGTCTCACGGTAATCGTGACTCGTGTAACTCAATCGACACATGGGACCGTGGCCCATTGAAACACCGAATTACTCGTCGGAGAAGCAACTAATCACCAACAGGAATGAGTTTCGCGTCTAGGGCTCCTTCACGTCACATGCCACCCAAGATGAGATGAGCCCCCTTCCCCCACATGTCAACCAAGATTCCTACAGAGCTGTACACTGATCTATCCTCCTCGGATAGCCCATGAGAATCGTGCTTCGTAGTACTATCAACTCATAAAATCATCACTTCATCTCCCACCGAATTATTCATAAAAGAAGCAACTCATCACCAATGGAACTGAGTTTCCGCCTACAAGCCTTCTTTTAGCACAAAAAAAAAACACCCAAATTGAGAGGAGCCATGCTCCCCGCATAACGACCAAAGATGCCCGCCGAATTGAGACCGAACTATCCACATATCTCTCGTCCTCAGACTCCTCTCGAGGGAAGCGACCTATTATTTGTGTACCGTTCTCCTTCTAGCCACTGATCACCCGAGTCGAGATGAACCACGCCCTCACACAACGACCAAGATTCCCACCAAATGGAGACTCAACTATGCACATATTCTCGTCCACAATCACCTCTCGGGAGAAACGACCTATTATTTGTGTACCGTTCTCCTTCTGGCCACAGATCACCCGAGTCGAGATGAGCCACGCCTCCACACAACGACCAAGATTCTCGCCGTATGGAGACTCACCGATGCGCATAACTCTTGTCCTCAGTCATCTCTCGGGAGAATGGAGACCCACCTACGCACATATCTCTCGTCCTCAGTCACCTTTCGAGAGAAGCGGCCTATTATTTGAATGCCGGACTCCTGATCACAGATCACCCGAGTCGAGATGAGCCACGCCTCTACACCACGACCAAGATTTCCGCTGAATGCAAACTCACCGATGCACGTATCTATTGTCATCAGACTTCTCTCGGGAGAATGGAAACCCACCTATACTCATATCTCTGGTCCTCAGTCACCTCTCGGGAGAAACGACCTATTATTTGTAGACCGATCTCCTTCTGGCCACAGATCACCCTAGTCTAGATGAGCCAGGCCCCCCACCCCACGACCAAGATTCCCGCCGTATGGACACCTACCTACCCACCTATCTGTCGTCCTGCGACTCCTCTCAGAAGAGCGACCCATCAGCAGCGCCACGGCGCCCCGCGAGCGCTCCCTGTCGCCTCCGTCACGGCGGGCGGATCACCCCCGCAGCGCCCCACCGCCCTTCCCCGCGGGGCGCATATTGCACAATTAACTGTAATTTTCGTATCCGCTCGCAGCCCCGCAACGCCCGCCGGCTGGCGCTTATCTGCGCTCATAAATCCGATGACCGGCGCCGCCGCCGCCGCCACCGCCGCCGCGCAGCGCCGCACCTGGACGCGGCGGCCCCGCGGGCCCGCGCCGCCATCTTGTCGTTGCGTCACACCTGTCGCAACGCCCGCGCCCCCGCCGCCACACAGTGATTCCATACCGCCAAAAGCTCGCCGAAACGAAACACGAGGGGCTAAAGCAGCACATACTTTCTCGCCCCTTAGTGACGCTTCTGTAATGATATTATACCGCATTTTTGTTTACATCAACACATCTCAGTCGATGAGCACTGACAACAAAGCGCGCATGCACCCATGGACGCTGCAAACAATGGCCTTTTTTGAAGTGGTAATGTTGTACAACAAACTTTGTCTGAAGCAAAATATCTATCTTCAATTTTGTTGTTTTGAATTTTTTTTGCAATTTTCGAAAAAACGAGCAAAAAACCGAAAATGAGACTAGCGCCATAATTGTACCCTTTCTTATTACATATGTGGAGAAAATTTAAAGAAATAATTTATAGCGTTTTTGAGAAAATTTTTTCATCCGCTTTTCGGTATCAAGGACCCACAAAATATGTGTTCTGGCTACACCAGGTGTTGGAGCATTTTTTCTAAATTATCAACTGAATGTATCCATTTTTCTGTCACTAGAGCCTTGCAATAAGAGAGTTTCTGCCGAAAATCTGCTGTTTTTTTTAAGCAGCTTTACATAACTAACAAAAGTTCCTTCATAAGCACAAGAAAGTAAAAACAATTATTTTTTCATATTTTATGTTTTGACTATATATATATATATATATATATATATATATATATATATATATATATACAGAGAGAGAGAGAGAGAGAGAGAGAGAGAGAGAGAGACAGAATATGAAAAACTATATAAAATACCTTTTAATAATTTTAAATAATCTTTTTATTTTTTAATAGTTTAATAAATTTTAATTCGTATTTTATACATGTTGATTTATTTTTTAACGAATATAATAAATATATCTTTTCAAATTCCTAATTTTGAAAAGAAATTTGTGTTCGTTTTCGACATTTTGGATTTTCTTTTTGCAATCACTAATCAGCGATTCTTAAAATCCGTATACCGGATAATTTTTCAATTAATTATCCGAGAGGTACAACGGGTCAGCTCCAACACCGTTGCTTCTACAGCATTGTTGACATGAAGATCCTTGGGATCGAGACCCCACGATGGTGGCTTTCCATTAGCTCCATAGCTGGGTCGAGACTATCCACGGTCTGCAGGAGAATTCTAGCGACTGGCTGTTCAGATCGGTGCTTTGCTGTGATCTCTCAGTTGAATACCAGGGGAATGTCGGAGCAGTACCCTTATAAATGGCCCATGGACCACGCGCGATATTTCCTTTCTCTTCGTCGGCGTCTTTTCTCCCCTCCCCATACATTCACTACAGCACCGCACGTGCCGGGAAACCACTCGGAAGTTTAGAACTTACCCCGGTTGGGGCGGTGTCCGATGGGGGAGGTATCTGGAGAAGTGATAACCCAAAGGTAGTGTGCAGATCGGCGCCGGATCTCACGTTCATGCGGAAGAGGAATACCGCCACTTGTCTGAAATGAGCTTGGATTACTCTCATAGGGATAGTGTCCTAAGTACGTGAAGTGCCTATCAATAACAGATACTCATTCAATTTAACAAATCTGTCTGTCTCTGTCTGTCTGTCTCTGTCTGTCTGTCTCTGTCTTTTTTTTTTTTTTTTTTTTTAACGACGGGGGAAATGCATTTACGCACTATCGACCCAGACTCACATATCTGGGCCGACTCGTGTGGGACTCATCCGTGGATAATACCCACTAAAACCCTACGTCCTCCTTCGCCCCACCTACGGAACCGCCGTCAGGCATTACTTCGTTAGGTGGGGTGGTGGGGCTATTCTAGCCCTCCTCCTTTACGCCTTTAATGGCTTTCACTTCTCGCACGCTCTTCAGCTCTGAGGCGTCGCATGACCCGGGCAGCGTACGTCGCAATTGCGGCCCATCTGTCTTCCGTGGACATCATCAATGGGATGGTGTTCTCCGGTGTCAGGCGCTGTTGCAGGATTTCCTGCAGCTGGTCTCTTTCTCCTGAGAATCGCGGGCAGTTGTACATCACGTGCTCCACATCCTCCTCCTGTCCTGGGCAAGCTGGACACGTCGGGTCGTCATCTAGCTTAAATCGGTGCAGGTACGCTCTAAAGCATCCATGCCCCGTCAGCAACTGTGTCACGAAGAAGTCCACTTCTCCGTGAACCCTCGACGCCCACTCGTTGATCCGTGGGATAAGACGGTGGGTCCACCTGCCGTTCAGCATTGCGTCCCAGCGGTTTTGCCACTGTCTCATCGTTTCCCTCTTCTCTTCATCCAGCGCAGCGAGGGCTTCTATTCGCGAGCCGTGTCTTCCCTGATAGTAGATCCGTCGGCGCTCGTCCGCCAGAATCTCTATAGGCGTCATTCCTGCTACTACGCATACGGCGTCATATGACACCGTGCGGTACGCACAGACCACTCTCAGAGCACTCCGACGGTAGACAGACATGGTCCTCCTGGCGTATGCTGCTGTTGCCAGGGTGCTGGCCCAAATGGGCGCTGCATACAGCAGGGTCGAGCTAACCACGGTCGCGAGTAGCTTCCGCCTGCTTTGCCTGGGGCCACCGGTGTTCGGCATAATGCGCGACAGGGCAGAGATCACACCATCCGCTTTCTGGCTGACGAGTCGAAGATGTTCGTCGAAATGGAGACGCGCGTCGATCCATACGCCGAGGTACCGCAGGTGTGGCCCGGACTGGATCTTATGTCCCCCCACTCTGAGGGTGATGGTCTCCCGTGTCTTCCTGCTGGTAATCAGCACTGCCTCAGTTTTGTGATCGGCCAGGACCAGCCCGACCAAAGACAGCCACCGGCGAATTATCGCGATGGAGCGGTTGGCCACGAGGGTAACGTCCTCCAGGTGCTTGTCCACTACGACGAGCGCCACGTCGTCAGCGAAGCCAATGGTCTCCGCGCCATGTGGTAACTCCAATCTCAGTACCGCGTCGTACATGATGTTCCAAAGTAAGGGACCCAGAACCGACCCCTGTGGAACACCACCCGTCACGTCATAGCGCCTCGGACCGTCATCTGTGTAGTACAACAGGACTCGATCTTTGAAGTAGTCGCTGATGATTGTCCTGATGTACACTGGGACTTCCAGGAGATGAAGGGCATTTAGAATGCAGCTCCACCTCGCTGAGTTGAAGGCGTTTTTAATATCCAAGGTCACGACGGCGCAGTACTTCTTAGTGCCCCTTCTCCAGCGTGCTCCTGATATGGCCTCTCTAGCAATGCTCACCACTTTACCGATTGCCTCCACTGTTGAGCGCGCCTTTCGGAAACCGAACTGGTTATCGGAAAGGCCGGTGTTGCTTTCGACGAAGGTCTCAAGTCTGCTGCACACAATTCGCTCCAGGATTTTACCTGCTGTGTCCAACAGGCAAATCGGGCGGTAAGATGACGGATCGCATGGTGGTTTCTTGCCCTTAGGCAAGAGCACTAGCCGTTGTCGTTTCCAGCAGCGCGGGAAGGAACCTTCCCTCAGACATCTGTCTAGAACGCCCAAGAAGAGGTCTGGGCGAGCTTCGATGGCAACCTTCAGAGCCGCATTTGGTATTCCGTCCGGACCCGGAGCTTTAGTGTCCCGGATCCGGCGGCAAGCATTCCGAAGTTCATCTGGGCTGACTGGGGGCACGTCCGTGGGTCGATGTATCGGGACTGCGTGGTTCGTCTCCGTCTGGGACGGGAAGAGAGTGGCCACGATGTTCTGCAGTAGGTTTGGACAGGTCGGAGACATGTTGACCGCGCCATTCAGCTTGGTCATAACGATTTTGTACGGCCTGCCCCATGGGTCCTCATCAACCTCTCGACACAGCTCACGCCAACAGAGACGTTTGCTCGCTTTGATGGCCTTTTTCAAGGCGTTGCGATCATTCCGGTGTTGTTCCCGCAACCTCTCAGAGTCGGGCCGGCTCCTTGCTCTTTGGCACAGACGTCTGCTCTTGATGCATTTCCTGCGCAGTTGAGCAATTTCTTCGTTCCACCAGTAAACCGGTGGTCGGCGGTCGCTTGGTGAGCACCTCGGCATAGAGGCATCGCATGCATTGACAACATGCGTCATGAGTTCCTCTGCCTGCTCTTCCGGTGGTCCTTCAGATATGGTCACATCTTCCATCATGACGACGAGGGCCTTCGTGTCCAGTTTTTTTTGTGCTCCACTTGCGACTGGGCTGGTGCAGTGTCCGACGTTTCTCGGGTTTACCCATCTCCATGAGAATAGCATGATGGTCACTATGCGTGTATTGGTCGCTCACAACCCAGGTTAGACCCGAGCGAGCAATGCACTCGCTCACGAATGTCAAATCGACTATGGAGCTATCGCCATTTCGAGAGAAGGTTGGAGAGTTCCCGGTATTTGCTAGGACAACGTCCAGTGAGGCTAGATGGTCTAGAAGGGCCTCTCCTCTTCGGTTCGTTACCCTGCTGCCCCACGCTGTAGCCCATGCGTTGAAATCGCCAGCGATGATAAGGGGTCTCCGTCCTCGTGCATCGGCCACCAGTCTGTTCAGCAACGTTTCGAATTCGGGTATTGAGAGACTAGGGGGTGCATATACACTGTAAATGTATATGCCATCTGCCTCAACCCCGGTAAAGCCGGTCGATGGTACAGTTATGACCTCCCGGACCTGACGCAAACCGTAAGTCCATATCGCGGCTCGACTTGACCTGTCTGAAAACCAAGTAGGGCCCTCCATGTTCTTGTACTGCTCGCAAAGAATCGCCACATCGATCTTAAGGTCTCTCACCGTTTGTTGCAGAAGGTCCTGGGCCGCCTCGCAATGATTTAAATTTAGCTGGAGAACTCTCATTTTCTGTTATCCATTGCCTTCATTGCTACTTGATACGCCGGACACGTGAAACTCCCCGTCGGGTGGTTCCTCTTATCTTTGCAGAGCACACACCTCGCCTCAGGGCTTTTGCAGGCCTGACGTAAGTGGCCGTCTTCTCCGCATCGGTGACAGGATTTCGACCTGTCCGTCCCTTGGCAGTCGCGTGCCAGATGTCCGAACGCCCAACAACGATAACACCTCCGCACAATTACTTTTTCTCTAACGCGGCAGTTCACCCACCCAATGCGAACTCGGCCGCTCTTCAATGCCCTCCTGGCTAGTTCCGTCGGTAGACGGACCACTGCAGTTTGTGTGCCTCTGTAGGCCTTCCGTACGGATATGACACTTGCTAGCTCAACAGGTGATTTCACTTCCCCGCTTACAGCTTCACGCACTTCAGCCGCCGTTGTCAGCTCGTCAAGGTCGCGAATCTCGAGAGTCATTTCGTCTCTCCGTGTCGTTACTCTTGCTAACTCGCCCAGTTTTCTGGAAATAGCTTCAGATATCTCGGAGGCTGCTGCAGATTTCCGCAACTCCAGCAGCAGGTATCCAGCTGCATTCCTCCTCACCTTTGCGACGTTCTCACCAGCATCTTTCAGAGATGGGTCGCCCTTGATCTGCCTTAGAATGGGCAGGAAGGGCCTTCGTCATTTGCCTTAACAATAACGCATTCGGGGCGATAAGAGCGCGGCTTCGGCGGCCTCTGTCTCTTCCTTCTTACGACATGCCAATCCATCTCATGATTTTGGCATGGTGTCTCATCAGATGGTTTGTGCAGTTCCTGAGGAACTTCAGCATGTTGAATGTTCCTTCCCTGCACCGACTCTGAAAGCTTCTTCTCTGCCACTGCCGTAGATTTCAGCGGTCTCACTTTCCGCGACGAAGTTCGTCCACCGCCTACTGCGGTCCGCAACTCCGCCGCCGCTGTCGAGGGCCCGCCACAATCATCAGCATTCGGGCCAATATCAGAAGTCTGCGGTGGAGCCTGCGTCTCCACCTCCACCGTCCTCAGGCAAATCACATCATTAATTGCGGTTCGCAACTCCGCCGCAGCCACCGAGGGCCTACCACGGTCATCAGACTTCCGGCCAACACCCGACGTCAGCGGCAGAGTCCGTGTCCTCGCCTCAACAGTCTTCGGACCAATTACATTGTTCCCCGCAGGCTGCAACTCCGCTGCTGCTGTCGAGGGCCCTCCATAACCAGCGGTATTGGGATCGACACCCCATGTCTGCGGTGAAGTCTGCGTCTCCGCCTCGACTGTCTTCGAGCTAATTACCGATAGTGACTCCTCCATGTCCACCATCTCGTCAAAGTCAGCTCTAATGGAGCTCACCATACGCTTTATCTCCCCGTGGACATTATTCCTTGGCAGGACAAAATTCAGGAGATCCTCGATCTTTTTCCCCAACTCCAGAAACTTCACTTTCCTATTCTCCTCCCGGACACTCTTGTGAGCTCTGTCTGTCTCTGTCTGTCTGTCTCTGTCTGTCTGTCTCTGTCTGTCTGTCTGTCTCTGTCTGTCTGTCTCTGTCTGTCTGTCTGTCTCTCTCTGTCTGTCTCTCTCTCTGTCTGTCTGTCTCTCTCTCTGTCTGTCTCTCTGTCTGTCTGTCTGTCTCTCTCACACTCTGTCTGTCTCCCTCACACTCTGTCTCTCTCTCACTGTGACTCTCTCTCACTGTCTGTCTCTCTCACTGTCTGTCTCTCTCTCACTGTCTGTCTCTCTCTCACTGTCTGTCTCTCTCACTGTCTGTCTCTCTCTCACTGTCTGTCTCTCTCTCACTGTCTGTCTCTCTCTCACTGTCTCTCTCTCACTGTCTATCTCTCTCACTGTCTGTCTCTCTCACTGTCTCTCTCTCACTGCCTCTCTCACTATCTGTCTCTCTCTCACTCTGTCTCTCTCTCACACTCTGTCTCTCCTCCCTGACTTTCTATCCCTGTCTCGCACTCCCTGTCTCTCTCACTCTGTCTGTCTGTCTCTCTCGCCCTGTGTGTCTATCTATCTGTCTCTCTCTCTCATTTTGACCATGCTTCTGGGGTGTAGCATCACTGTGCGCCCATCCGCCGCGGCGCGGGTTGCGCGGAGGCCCCGGCGGGGCGTTGCTTTCTTCTCCCTCCTCCGCGTCCTGCACTCGGCCCCCGAGGACTCGACTCGCCGGCCCCGCGGAAGGACAACGCTTCCTTCGGCATAACGAGCGAAGGGTTTGCACAACCCTTTTGCAAGTAGGCTGCCAAATTGTTTGCTCCAGTTGGAAGGGACATCGTCTCTTTCCGTTAATCGGAATTGTGTCTCCGTCATACGTACTGGATATGTAGTTCCTCATAAGAACTCGTACAACACAAGGATATTAAGAAAATACATCAGTATTTCAGTGTATTAGCTTATACCGTTTTGTTTAAAATTCAAAGAAATTTTAAACAAATTAAAAATTCAATTAAAAAAATAAAATTAATATACGTAAGACACAATCGTGTGTAAATGACTTTCTGGTCACGACCTTTCATTGTTCCGGCGAATACTGTTTCGAATGTGAAACGATAATTCTAATTACAGGTGGCTGACATAAATATATTCGAATCGTATTATAAGAAGCATTTTTGTACATATTTATTAATATTTCATTTAAATAACATCGTTTGGATGAGATTTCCCCGCTTACAATATGTTTGGTCATTTAGACTTTCAACAGACATTACATTTGTGTGCGAGTAATGACAAGCGTCTGACCATTCACATGCATCGGATATTACAATAAGTTATGCCGGTAATTATTTTGGAATTTTGTTTATTTTGTTAAACACGCATGGATAAAAACTTGAAGCTTTGTTAAGAAAATTAGCGTTCAGAAAATTGATGAAAATAAAAAATGATTGAACAAAATAGTTCAAATCATTATATTCAATACTCAAGACAGCCTTACGTATTTTCCTTATATTTTATTATTGAAGTATTTCTTTACTAAAGACTATGTTCCCACTACACTCATCGATATACTGAATAACCTGGATGATTTTTTTGTTCTGAGATTTTTAAATGTTAAAAATCTTGGAAATGCAACAACTGCTGATGAAGGAAAATGAATAATTTTGAAAAGTATTTTCTTTCTAAAATTTGCGAAATATAAACATCCTATATGATAAAAACCAAAACGCTACGAATCAATGCAACAGTTTTCTATTAATGTAAATAGAAACAATGATAAATAATTCGTTTTCTTCATTATTTCAGAATATTGTCCGCATTTAATTTCTTAAAAAAACCAACAAATCCAAATTTAATTTTCTTTTCAATTGCTTTTCTAAAGTAAACAAATAAAGTATTGTTATAAAGAAAATTTCTTATAAGCAAATTAACTATACAAATAATATGTCAAATGCTGATTTTAACTAAATGCTGACATTTCACAAAAAGTCCTAGACCAAAAGTCACATACCATAGGCGCAAGGAGAGATCATAAAACTATGTACTGGCATGGAGAGTTTTCAATTGCACGAAGCTACTTTCTTAGACGTTCGTATCTCGCGAGATCTTTCTACGAGATAAAATCGATTTTATCTGGAACGTTCTTGGAAAGCGTGCAATGCAAATCAGGGGAGATAATGAGTGAGAAATATGACGATAGAGACTTGGCAAATCTCCAAAACTTTTCACAAAGAATATTCGAGCCATTTCTCTTGATACAGTCAAAGTAATTCCTGTCTCTTCATGGTATGCGCTCACCCTCATTACTTGAGAAGTGTCCCAGTCATGATCTAGATGAATGCACAGGTTGTGCCTGTAGGACAAATGAAAGTTGCCTAATCTCCTTCGAGATTAACTCCCAAATCTACTTTTAATTGCTGCTACTTTGTTTTAGACAGTATGCAACAGTTATTCTGACAACAGAAGCATTTATGACAGGTTAATATCTCAGATAATGTAATCGTGTAGTTTTGATGTTGACGAAGATGGATTTCAAAAAAATATAAAATTAGTGTAGTGATTTACATCTTTTCATACCTAGTTCAATCGATATCATTTTGTATAGAGGACAGACAGTAGGTTAGATGGTATTTTGTTTACTAAATTAAAACAAGACTCTAGTTCTATCATTGCTGCAGTCAAACAGATTTGTATAAATTGTGAACAATCCAGAATTTCTTTTGTCGTATTCACCCATCATACGAGTAACAGTGAATCGAATTTTCACAAAAACGTTTGTTGCTACCTTCATTCATTTTGCTACCTTCGATCTAATGTAGTACAAGAGGTAGGGTAGGGGTTCCGGAGTTCAACTTTTTCTTGCAGCTCTCTTTCATTCATTTCACACAATTGTAAATCCCTTTTTACATTATATAATTTAGTAAAAGTAGTGACCAGCAGGACCAAAAATGCTGCTGAACAAAACCATACAAAATAGTTTGCTAAAAAAGAACATGCACACTGCTCAAGAACACAAATGAAATACTCTCGTATCACACTGAAAAAATTAAATATTTTAATCAAACAAACTTCACGAATATTGCAATAATACAGCGTAGTATACAGTACAACACTTGTTTACAAACCAAGAATTCAAAAAAATTGCTTTTTTATAAAACAAATGTCAAGCAAGTTTATAATACCGAGACCATAATACCATATCCTTATAATATCCTTGAACCCTTGCAGTCACATAACTGCACTCATGCATGCAGTGACGCATTACGTATGAGAATTTAGTTGGTACACGTAGTTTGGCGGAATAATGCAGTCAAATACTTTTCATTTTTCAGTTAAAATGGAAACTGATTGTTTCTGTATTTTTCCCCGAGTTCCTCGACCTCTAACAAAACTATAGTTGCCTATCACATTGCTGCACAGTTTTCTTTCAATGTCTACAAGTTGAAAATTAGTAATATATCTCGGGCATGTTATGTATACGTCTACGGTAATTATATGGTCTTTGTTTAACTACTTCTATATAGTGATATTATATTCTGTAAAATTATTTAAAACAGGCAAACATAATATTTTCGTCATTGCAAGTTTTACGACTTATGGATCATACTCGAAACACGAAAGAATAATAAGAATGGGTGACGGTCAACTGAAGATGGAATTTTCGAGCCAAGGACTGGCGTTACTAGAGACGGTAAAAATGACACTTTTCCAGCAGTATAAATGCTCCCTTGAGAACTTACTCCATTGAAAAATTGCTCCCTTGAAAATTGACACGATCGAAACAAAATGTTTAAGAATTTATGAGTATGAACGTTGCACGAATGGAAATAGATGATTGGGTTCCCAGCCAAGAAGGAAAGAAGGCGCACGTCATGCCGTGATATATTTCTACAGCCTATAAAACCTACAAGACTGGAAAAGTAGAGCATGATGAACGGAATTTCAGTAATGGCTCTAGAGTTGTCATAAATCGCAAGAAACATACAAACGTGAATGCTGAAATTTCATACTTAAAACATTACATACATATATAAATTACATCCATGCATTACATTCTTTGAATATATGCATACATACCTGCGTTACAAACATACATTACGCAAACACACTACATACATGCGTACATACATACATAAATGCATGCATACATCACGTGTATTGTGTATTTTACGTTCGTCGTAAAAATACACACACTAAATGTTTACATCGTACGAATGGTTAAGAATGTAGAGTTGCTTCATTGTTTAAACAATGCAATATCTTTTGCCTAAGAAAAAGTGTTGGTAAAACACATGTGCTGCACTGAACCCACGTAAGTGTTCTCAAGAGCACGCTAATTAATCTTTAGCACACCGACTGCGATAAGAGTTTGAGAGAAGTCGAGTTTTAGTTACATAAACGATAATCTCACGTATGTTTAACTTTCCTTAGATTAGTCAGTTTGGAGTGGGCGGTGAAGTGAGGGAGGGTCGAAGTGGAAGCAAGATTCAGAGCTGTGTGTGAGAAAAAGAATAAGCACAAGAGGGTATAATAATACAACGAGAAAATATACATATGGTCCGCATGGGATTGCCAGGTACATTAGCATCATGGTTCTGAAGGAACCAGGTTCAAATCCAGACGGTATTCCTATCTGGTGATTTTCATTCAAGGCGGCGCTGAGGTCGACTCAGCCTCCTTTCCAAGTGAGTACCAGAATCTTTCCTGGCCGGAGTGCTGTGCTCGTCACACAATCTTCGATTGCCGTAGAATCCCCGTAGAACCATGTGGAATCTGTTACGAAAAAACGAGTTTGCATGCTTCGCAGGGACTAGTCCAACCCCCTGTGAAGTGTCCTAAACCCTACCTCTATCCTAATTCCTTTCCAATTTTCACCGCTGTGTTGTGACGCAGGATCGCGTAGTCGGAGGCGCGTACGCGGAGATGCTACCTGGCGGTCCTCTTGTCAGTTGTCTAACAAAACGTGACATTAAATGACAGATAATGTAAATAGAGGATTACTCCTATAATTAGCGCGATTATTAATAGAGAATTACTCCCAGGCTCCAACGCCCCCCAGGGCTTGGAGACGCGTTGCATAAATTTAGACGCAACATTTTTAAAAAAATCCTCCTTTTGCCGACCCCGAGGAAAAGGGGGAGCCTACCTTCACCTTCCAGGTGAGCTACATCGGCCTGTAGATAACCGTATAGGGGTACCTTCGCCTTTACCTATTAGGGTCGAGGTTACGGCGGTAGTCGCGGAATTCGGGGGGTATGATTATCACCTTGGGCATAAGTGTTTGCTTTAGTGTTGTGAGATAAACCTATCAAAACAATCATGTAGCAAATTTCATCCCAGTCCTCTTCCTGCTTGAATGTTATGTGAGTGTAGCGTAAGTGTGACTGCGTGTATGGTGGAGTACAGTAAGCTCCGCAATAGGTCAATGAACTGCTAAAAGAGCGCCATCTGGCTGTCCCGAAAGGTCCCCCCACAAGGCTTAATACAATTACCAATACAAAATCCGCACTGCTACAAAACACACCATTAACAATTTACAAAACCATCTTACTATCACTGCCTTTATACGCGTTCCCCCTCTGAATTAATGCAACAAAAATTAATATTAACATAATACAAACTTTCCAAAACCAGTACCCAAGGATAATTGCCAACGTCCCTTGGTTTGTAACCAATATCCAAATCCACTAAACGATCAACTCAGCAAAATAATATCAATTTGTGGTCTTTAATAGAAAACAGAAAACATTAAAAAATTGAAAATATAAATAGATAATAGAAGACATTAAAAATAGCGAACAAAAAAGTAGAATGTTATTTACTGTTATTTCATAATATTCCTAAACTTTTGGCCATGGCATCGTCGCGCGGAACAAGAAAGTTGTTTTGGTTCTTACCGTGTTTCATAATCACGAAGGAATGAAATTTAAATAAATTATTTTTGTAAGTCTTCATGTAAGATTCCGCAAATTTTTTTGCGAATTCTTCCAAATGTTCTGATTAGAACACAGTAACATTTTAATGAAATTCGAAGTGTGAAGTTTGATAGATGACCTTTCAATGATCGTAATATCGTTCTTTTGAATTCATTCCATTTTCTCCTTCAAAGGATGTGCTTGGGGCGTCGCGGGGGCGTCGCGGGGGCGTCGCGGGGGCGTCGCGGGGGCGTCGCGGGGGCGGCGCGAGGGCGGCGCGGGAGCGGCGCGGGGGCGGCGCGGGGGCGGCGCGGGGGCGGCGCGGGGGCGGCGCGGAGGCGGCGCGGGGGCGGCGCGGGGGCGGCGCGGGGGCGGCGCGGGGGCGGCGCGGGGGCGGCGCGGGGGCGGCGCGGGGGCGGCGCGGGGGCGGCGCGGGGGCGGCGCGGGGGCGGCGCGGGGGCGGCGCGGGGGCGGCGCGGGGGCGGCGCGGGGGCGGCGCGGGGGCGGCGCGGGGGCGGCGCGGGGGCGGCGCGGGGGCGGCGCGGGGGCGGCGCGGGGGCGGCGCGGGGGCGGCGCGGGGGCGGCGCGGGGGCGGCGCGGGGGCGGCGCGGGGGCGGCGCGGGGGCGGCGCGGGGGCGGCGCGGGGGCGGCGCGGGGGCGGCGCGGGGGCGGCGCGGGGGCGGTGCGGGGGCGGCGCGGGGGCGGCGCGGGGGCGGCGGGAGGTGGCGGGGAACGGCGGGGGGCGGCGGGGGGCGGCGGGGGGCGGCGGGGGGCGGCGCGGGGGCGGCGCGGGGGGCGGCGCGGGGGCGGCGCGGGGGCGGCGCGGGGGTGCGCGGGGGCTGCGCGGGGCCGGCGCGGGGGCGGCGGGAGGTGGCGGGGAACGGCGGGGGGCGGCGCGGGGCGGCGCGGGGGCGGCGCGGGAGCGGCGCGGGAGCGGCGCGGGGGCGGCGCGGGAGCGGCGCGGGGGCGGCGCGGGAGCGGCGCGGGGGAGGCGCGGGAGCGGCGCGGGGGCGGCGTGGGGACGGCGTGGGGGCGGCGTGTGGGCGGCGCGGGGGCGGCGTGGGGGCGGAGCGGGGCGGCACGGGGGCGGTGCTGAGAGCGTTCGCACGGGTCATGCCGCGGCGCACGCGCGTGTGGCCTATTTGGCAACGTACTCCTACGCGCTCAGCCTCGCACAGCACCACTGAGTAAGAAGGAGGTCCCAATCCGCAGGAGGTTCGCCCACGCGCCATCCTTAATTCGACCATCATATATCAGGGATGAAAATGCGCTAACGGTGGGCATCCTTCATTTTATTTCTTTAGTAGAGAGCCATATTTAACATAACCATGTTATAACGTAAACGCCGTTTTATTTTCCGTATAAATTTTCCCACCTGCATCGGCAGCGACAAGTCAAAGACTAGCGTGTGTGCGCGCCTTTTTCTTGAAAGCCGTGTATTGTATCTGAGGGATGGTGCCCAGAAATTGATGTGGTAAACAGATGATTGCGGCGCCTGCAACGGTAGAGCCCGAAATGTGACTTCACTGATTAGAGGTGTCCGTGATTTAGTGATTACTTTCAAGCCAAAATCAGAGCAGCACTATATTCAACGGGCTGCACGCGATCTTCCTTTTCCATTTCCCTGGTTTCCCTCCTCTCTCCCAAGACGGACTAGGCGCTTTCTGGATGTATGATCCTTCCTGAAAGATCCTTTCTGCTCATATGTGACACACAGCGACGGTGAAGAGAATGGTTGAAAACTTCTTTTTCGGCGCGTTAAATGTTTTACAAAATGCTATTTTATAGTATTGTTAATTTTGTCATCGATTTTCCATTCAGAAAAAACATACTTGCTGATGTTTCGTTAAATGTTTTTCGTCTCATGCATTTATGACCAGGAAGCAAGTGCAAGTCAGTCATTGTACGCTTGCAGCGCTTCACAAAAAACCCGTTTGGTGCCGTGAAATCACATTTCTCGAAAGGAAGCTGCTTCTAGAATCGTAGCATGGATCGGACTACGGAACAAAATAAAGTTTATGCATCACAATTGAATGTCGACGCAAAACGAAACAATAGTCGACGCAAAACGTTGGAGACAATCAACACAATGGAACGATATATCCTAACAGCACGTACTTTAAAAAAGTCACATAATTATAACGAAGAACTTGAACAAAATTAATAATAATTTGGTATCAACTTTTTTCGCCAAAAATAATAGAAAGTTATCGTCATAAGATCCATGGAAATCATAATCTTATGAGGGATATTTTGCATTTTTTAATAACATTTTAAAATAATTTAAGTGAATAAAATTTTAAATATTACTACCTTGCTTATATTTGTGTATGAAATTTCTTTATTTTCTAAAAACACTTCAATATTTCCCCTAGTTTATTTTATGCGATTACTTTAAGATAAAGCGATTGTATCATTTTAGAACTTTTTGAGGTAGATGGTTTTTAGAATTGAAAATTATTTCAAAGCGTTTTTAAATTCAATTCCATTATTCTGTGCAATGTGTAACGGGTTGGTATTGGCAATGTAAAACGCATGCTCCAGGATTGATCGCACGCACCTTAGCTAAATGCAACTCTCGCTGGAATGCAACAAACATTGCCATCACCCAACTAATTGTTTTCACGTGTTCGTTTTACTTCAAACAATCGTCACGCCCAGGTGCTCGAGTGAATTCTCCGTATCACTATCGCGCTTTCATCTGATGTAGAGATACTGGTAATAAAATAGAAGCCTTATTATTCTTCGATGGCGCTTCTGCCCGACATTGACTTGGGTTTCGCGTACACATCGAAATGCCGGAGAACATGGATAGGCGAGATCGCTTGAGCGAATGGGTCTTACCTTCTCGGGATGAGGGTCTCGGAATGAGGGTCTCGGGATGCGGGTCTCGGGATGCGGGTCTCGGGATGCGAGTCTCGGGATGCGGGTCTCGGGATGCGGGTCTCGGGATGCGGGTCTCGGGATGCGGGTCTCGGGATGCGGGTCTCGGGATGCGGGTCTCGGGATGCGGGTCTCGGGATGCGGGTCTCGGGATGCGGGTCTCGGGATGCGGGTCTCGGGATGCGGGTCTCGGGATGCGGGTCTCGGGATGCGGGTCTCGGGATGCGGGTCTCGGGATGCGGGTCTCGGGATGCGGGTCTCGGGATGCGCGTCTCGGGATGCGCGTCTCGGGATGCGCGTCTCGGGATGCGCGTCTCGGGATGCGCGTCTCGGGATGCGCGTCTCGGGATGCGCGTCTCGGGATGCGCGTCTCGGGATGCGCGTCTCGGGATGCGCGTCTCGGGATGCGCGTCTCGGGATGTGCGTCTCGGGATGTGCGTCTCGGGATGTGCGTCTCGGGATGTGCGTCTCGGGATGTGCGTCTCGGGATGTGCGTCTCGGGATGTGCGTCTCGGGATGTGCGTCTCGGGATGTGCGTCTCGGGATGTGCGTCTCGGGATGTGCGTCTCGGGATGTGCGTCTCGGGATGTGCGTCTCGGGATGTGCGTCTCGGGATGTGCGTCTCGGGATGTGCGTCTCGGGATGTGCGTCTCGGGATGTGCGTCTCGGGATGCGGGTCTCGGGATGCGGGTCTCGGGATGCGGGTCTCGGGATGCGGGTCTCGGGATGCGGGTCTCGGGATGCGGGTCTCGGGATGCGCGTCTCGGGATGCGCGTCTCGGGATGCGCGTCTCGGGATGCGCGTCTCGGGATGCGCGTCTCGGGATGCGCGTCTCGGGATGCGCGTCTCGGGATGCGCGTCTCGGGATGCGCGTCTCGGGATCCGCGTCTCGGGATGCGCGTCTCGGGATGCGCGTCTCGGGATGCGCGTCTCGGGATGCGCGTCTCGGGATGCGCGTCTCGGGATGCGCGTCTCGGGATGTGCGTCTCGGGATGCGCGTCTCGGGATGTGCGTCTCGGGATGTGCGTCTCGGGATGTGCGTCTCGGGATGTGCGTCTCGGGATGTGCGTCTCGGGATGTGCGTCTCGGGATGTGCGTCTCGGGATGTGCGTCTCGGGATGTGCGTCTCGGGATGTGCGTCTCGGGATGTGCGTCTCGGGATGTGCGTCTCGGGATGTGCGTCTCGGGATGTGCGTCTCGGGATGTGCGTCTCGGGATGTGCGTCTCGGGATGTGCGTCTCGGGATGTGCGTCTCGGGATGTGCGTCTCGGGATGTGCGTCTCGGGATGTGCGTCTCGGGATGTGCGTCTCGGGATGTGCGTCTCGGGATGTGCGTCTCGGGATGTGCGTCTCGGGATGTGCGTCTCGGGATGTGCGTCTCGGGATGTGCGTCTCGGGATGTGCGTCTCGGGATGTGCGTCTCGGGATGTGCGTCTCGGGATGTGCGTCTCGGGATGTGCGTCTCGGGATGTGCGTCTCGGGATGTGCGTCTCGGGATGTGCGTCTCGGGATGTGCGTCTCGGGATGTGCGTCTCGGGATGTGCGTCTCGGGATGTGCGTCTCGGGATGTGCGTCTCGGGATGTGCGTCTCGGGATGTGCGTCTCGGGATGTGCGTCTCGGGATGTGCGTTTCGGGATGTGCGTCTCGGGATGTGCGTCTCGGGATGTGCGTCTCGGGAAGTGCGTCTCGGGATGTGCGTCTCGGGATGTGCGTCTCGGGATGTGCGTCTCGGGATGTGCGTTTCGGGATGTGCGTTTCGGGATGTGCGTCTCGGGATGTGCGTCTCGGGATGTGCGTCTCGGGATGTGCGTCTCGGGATGTGCGTCTCGGGATGTGCGTCTCGGGATGTGCGTCTCGGGATGTGCGTCTCGGGATGTGCGTCTCGGGATGTGCGTCTCGGGATGTGCGTCTCGGGATGTGCGTCTCGGGATGTGCGTCTCGGGAAGTGCGTCTCGGGATGTGCGTCTCGGGATGTGCGTCTCGGGATGTGCGTTTCGGGATGTGCGTTTCGGGATGTGCGTCTCGGGATGTGCGTCTCGGGATGTGCGTCTCGGGATGTGCGTCTTGGGATGTGCGTCTCGGGATGTGCGTCTCGGGATGTGCGTCTCGGGATGTGCGCCTCGGGATGTGCGACTCAGGATGTGCGTCTCGGGATGTGTGTCTCGGGATGTGGGTTAGAATTCTGCCCGAACAAGGATGTTTGCTTCTTTGTTGTGGCACGGTAGCGGGGTTCTCCCGACTCCCATATATCATCTTTCAATTCTCCTCCTTCCATTCCAAAGCCATTTATAGTAGGTGGTGCAGGAACTTTGGACATTTGCGAAATGGTACCCGGTACATCTGGATTGAGGGTTCAAATCCCGTGCTACACGTGTACTTTTTGTGTTGTGGCATGGAGTATATTTCTAGCACATCACGTATCACTTTTCATCTTAAATCGTTCCAGGTAAGTTGTAGGAGCGTGGTTATAGGTATTGCGTCGAATCCTTGAATTTTTTAAAATATGATTGTCCCTGGCAATTAGTTACAAGGTATTTCTGAAATGTTTGATAAATGGATGTATAAAACAAAAAAAAACTGAAAACAGAATACTTTATTCGCCATCAAAATGACATCCATTGGCCACAATACACATTCGACAACAGCGATAAAGCTGCTGCAATGAATCAGTGGATACCTCTTTGAAGATCGAACAAAGCACGGATGTTACACGTAGTTAGATGTCTGTTACGACTGCAAACGTCTGCTTTTCAAGACCCCTTAAGGTGAAGGTACAAAATGATGACAGGCGTCAGATTAGGCCAGTTGTTCTCAACAGGGTTGGTATGGACCCCTTGAGGGTCGATTACATTTAAATGGGGTCAAAGATGAGGGTCGATAGACTGTCACCGTCAACAGATCAAATAATTAGGATCCAACATCAGGATCAATATCCTTCATCAGTATCAAATAGATGAAAAAATGAATTTGTTGTTTTCTGATATGAAGGTTCATAACATCTAAATACTTGCATATATTTCTGAAAATTAAAAATTTGAAGAGTACAACAAATTCTCTCTATGTATGAAAATGGATGTTGGTATACATAAGATCTGTTAACTCCGTCACCGTGTGACCGATCTCCATGAAAGTTGTCAGAAGGTTAATTTTGTGTATAGTGAACGTCGGAAATACAACGTTCTAGAAACTAATTCCCTTCTGGAAGAAAGAATATATCGCCTCAGTGCCACAAATTCCAACACTAGCAGACGATTGTTATATCAAGGTTCCTAAAGGTCATAATCGAAGAAGTCTCCTCCGAGGGGAAGGTAGCAAACCGGGAACGAGCATCTTACTGTTGACCTTATGCCACTCGGTTTCACTGCGGAAACAAAGGCCAGGTCCTGCGTGGATTACAACTGGCGCCGGTGACGCGCGATTGCTTCAGTATCAACCTTGGTGTTACTTGATATTCCGCGCGTCAAAGCGCGTTGTGTTCTACGTACGCGACAAGAAGTACGCGCCGGTTCGGATGGCCGAGATCGCTAAGGCAGTAGTTTCGTAGCGATCTCGGACCAAAGGATCGCGGGTTCGTGTCCCGCCTCGGGAATGGTTGTGTTGTGTTCGTCCTGTCATCCCTTATCACCATCATATCGTGTCATACTCATAGTTACCATACCGTTACACGCAATAGTGGTCGCTAATGACCTAGAAGTTGATGCGGCCTTAAATAACAAAGAAGTACGCGACTGCCACAGCCTGGCGATATCCGCCGTGTCGCGAGGAGAAGTAATCCATTTCATTAGCGGCTTGCCCCATTCCTCTACTGAAAGCATCTCGTGAATTATTAGGCGAGTAAAAGGTCTTCCAGGGATATGACGTTATTCCAACAGTGCAAGGGGCATTGAAGGGTGTCAAGATTGCATTACGATACTTGAGGGAGGACACAGAGGACAATGAAAATTTAATTATGGAGAGGCTCGAACCCCGAAGAAGGATTACTAATGAAACCCGAAGAAGGAAACCCCGAACCCCGAAGAAGGAAATTACTAATGAAAAAGTACGAAGAAAAAAATTGAAAATAATTGATTTTTAAGATCAAATAAAAATATTGAAATTTTCAGTTCGCGCTCGTAATGTATTTTGCTGCATCTCTCTATTAATAAATTCAATTAGTTTGGAGAAATTATAGTGAACCAAAAATGTTAGTCGCCAGAACTTCACTATAAGTGGAGTCGACTGTAAATCTAAAATTAACATGTGATGAATAAATGTGATATTTTTTAATCACCTGCTCGCAAAATCTGTTAAAATGTGTATCAGTCAAGGAGTATTCTTCCTCGTAATCTTGATTTATGATTATCTACCTAATCGGCTCCCACAACCCTCTTTCGTTCTCCAGCGTTACCCCCTCCTCTACGAAGCGAAGTCACGGCCCCTTTCGTGGCTCGCAAACCCTACAGCTGCTTGTGAGAGCTCAGCAGACCAAGCTGCCCCTGACCAATCTGAAGCGTACAACTACACCAAATTATTCGTTTATGCAACTACGGAGTCTCGCAGATCAACACTGTATCTTATGTTATCTTTTCATACATTTTGAAAATTATTACTACACGTTCAAAAGTGCACTTTATACTATTTTCCATGAATGTCTTATAAACGCGGAAGGTAAATACAATTACTTTAATCTTAGTGGGAAAATCACTGATAGTACCTGTAGTCTAGAAATATAGAAGTAACGGGTTTGAAAGTGGGGAAAACGTAGTGCTTAGAATAAAAATGATCATCGAAAAGAAAACAGTTTCGTTCACAAAAAATTTAAATTTAGGATGCAACGCATCATATTATGTCAAATGTGGAACATTTGACACAATAAATTAGGTGGGTGCACTTACGGGACTTGGTCATCTTTCAAAATAATTACGGTTGCTTCTACTTGAGATCATACTTGAGATCAACTGACTTTCGGTAATTTACTTTTAGGTCCTCGCTGCAGTTAGTACACAGAACAGATGAAAATTGTAAATTGTATTATTTTAAATTACAGTTGAGTAAAAGATTCTAGTAGTTCGTAATGAAGGTTACAAGGAAAATGCGTGTTTAAAATGTTTTGTAGTTGAATAATGGTGCCAGTAAGTTTTCATTACTTCAAAAGTTTTACCAATTTTATGAAAGCTGCATTGAACGTGTATTGTATTGTGTAAGCTGCATAATGGAAAGAAATGACTGAATTTTTATAACCTAAATGTGGTACTGACCTCACTTAGTAGAATGGTGTTTATCATACTATCAAACATTTTAAAGGATGACACACTTTTCTGCTCACCCTTATCAACCTGATTATCCTTATCACAGCCGTCCATTCAGTCTTTTGGTGGAATGAGATCCCGATGTCGTTCCCAGTTCTCATTTGCAACAGGTACGTCAGATGTTCATCATGGTTACGTGCTCCGGTATCATGAAAAGGTTATTCCAAAAGACACACGAGATAAAGTATGTATTTCGTAATGTACACTAGGCGTTTCAAACTTTTTATGTCGGAAAATTATTAAATAGTTATCAAATGTGGTTCTGTGTGTTCTGATCTGAGGTTCATTTTGTGTTTTTAAAAAAATAATAAATGCGCGATACGGCTGCTTTTTTAATTTTGTATTGCCGTACATTTATTAAGTTGGTTCTTCAGTTGCAAAAAAATATAGAATTTCTTTACAAATAGCAAGATTGTTATTTAATAAAGTACTTTATATAATGTAATAATAATAATAATAATGATAAATTTTACTTGCGAAAAAAACGTATCCTGACAGAGCTTAATTTCAATTTTTTTCGAAAATTTTGCCCACATTTCCAGAAAAAGTCGAAAATTGGTTCGATATGTTGATAATTACGAAAATATAGTTACGTTTAAAATAACTAATAGAGCGGTTCTGAAAACCAACATCTATCTATAACAATCGTAAAAAATGACTTAGAAAGTTTCAATATACGATTTCTAAGGTGGATTCCGATTCGAAAGAAAAAATAAAAACAAAAGAACTTACCATGTACTGCGATCATTTAAATTTTAAATTTCTATCGTAATTCTATTTTAATTCTATATTCTATTCTATCTTAAATTTACGATTATCGAAATGCATTGACGTTTTATTTACATCAACTAATGTCGATTGTTTAATGCCTAACATTTAGCTTGGGGTTCAGTGAAGGGAAAAGCTTTATCCTCTGAGCAATGCATCAACTAAGAATTCGCTTATGAGGAAAAGCAGCGTGTTTAACATTTGTGCTGAGTTCTATTCCTCCGCCCTTGAGATGTATGCACTGCTGATATAAGCGTCAGCATTTCGTGACGTGTTTGAAACGCTCTGGAGAAGGCAGCAGTCTGCAGAACTCGATGGAGTATTCGCAAGTTCTCGGCTTTCATTTGAACTAGTCAACATTGTGAATGTGCGTCCTCTCAAACTGTCTTGTATTTTTTCGGACAATCTTGTATAGTGTCACTACAGAATATTACGATTGTAGTATTAATTTCATTGAACCTTGAAGCAATGCCAAGAAGTGAACTTTGTTGGTGGATTATCATAAAACCACTCCAACAGACATTGATAGCCGAAAGTGATTCACAATTATCAGCTGTCGTGTATTCTCCAGTCAGAATGCAGTTACTATAGGACCCATCTTTGTCAGTGGCGGTAGACCGGTGTAAAATTTGTTGCAACTGTGACGATGTTTGTCAAGATGAAACTGTTCCACCGCAAACTTAGGAGATGTCTTCGCAACGGCCATCGGAATATGGAATCGACTATGCAGCGCCTCAATGTAAGTTTTACTTTCCTCTTCATATACTGATTGTTTAATTTTCTCATACGTTTCTGAACTGTGCTACGTTCGTCTCATGTTTCTGCATGTTTCGCATGTTTCTACGTTCGTCTCCGCAGTTTTTTTTGTACGGCTGCAGTTTAGTGTTGTTCTACTGGATTGTGATTTACTTATATGGTCAATCAATTAACCATAGCTCCTGGATTATTTGGAAACATGTGAAATTTTTTAAATTGAATCTTGCACGATTAGTAAACCTTTTTATTTGATAGCCATCCGCGTATTTAAAAAAATGTCATGGTCCCATGTGCGGAAACGTAACATATTTGGCCGCTCCGAATTTACTCACGAGAAAGGAAATGTGTGTGACATTTCGGTTAAGAGATCTCTCTCTCATCTTTATCTGAAAGACTTGAAGCTCTTATCGAAGTAAAATGTCCTTTTGGAATGTGTGTACTTAGATATCACACACCAAACCACGGCTGCTGAAGCACTTGTTTTCTGAATGTTTGACAATGTTTTGTTGCAACGCGCCATGTTGTAAATGTGCAACAAGAAAATAAAGTATTATTGTTTATACAAATAAAAAAATGTGCCGAATGCAATTACGCATATAACATTTGTGTTCGATTATTTTAAAGAATTATTATTTTTATTATTAATATTAAGTGTTGCCATCAACAATAGCGAAGGCATAGTCGCTTGTACTGCCATTCCGTACAATACAAACGTCAGAAGTGCCAAGAATCAAGTGAAATGATATGCAGGATTATGTACTCCGTGTAGATGAATGCGGTGTACCCAGATATGTATGTCCGACTCATAAACCGCACAGAATTATTTCTAGTTCGTAGAAAAGTTAACCACCATAGAAGAAGGCAAATAATAATATGCGTTTCAAGAGATTAATCGTTTGATATTTCCGAGCATGACAACTGCTACGGTTCCGTAAGTTTATTTAATGTTGTTTTCCGAGTGGTGGCGCTGTTCCTTCCCGGCTGGACCATGAAATCCGACGTCAACTGTGTCAGCAAGTAGAGATTTCTACCTCCAGGAATCTTCCAGCAGCAGGGCATCGCCCCATCCAGGATAAACTCTAAGCTTTCGACTGATCTCCAGACACGTGCGGTAGTAAGTGTGAGAGTAAGTGTGTGTACGTAGGGGGTTAGGATAGGACAAGGAAGAGGAAGGGAAGATAGCGCGCGGTCCGTGACTCGTTTGCTAAGGTACTGCTCTGGCATTCGCCATTTGTTGATCGGGGAAACCACGGAAAACTACCGACGAGAGAAGCAGATTGAAATCTCCACACGGCTACTAAATTCCAATAATCTGTCGAGTGAGTGCCGAAAATCCTCCTCTGTCGGAAATCGAACCCTAGGACCTTCCGGTCAGAGGGACTGCAGTGATACCGGTATTGCTGGCTGGCTCTGAGCTAAATTCAACTAGTACTTTCCAAACGAAAGAAAATGCAGTAATGGAGGGTATGAATTTAACGTAACTGGCGCCATTGGTTACAGTGGAAAGGTCATAACTTGGTTCTTTGTTGTAATACATATATTACGTTAACCTAAAAGAAAACGCAAATAATTATCATTATATCATATCATTCATTATCATATAATTATCGCGTACTGTATCGCTCGTATTTCACGCAAAATTACGCGGAAAGTACTAACATTTTTGAAAAATGATACATGATCTTATATCAAAATATATCTTTAAGGGACCGATTTCATTAATTTCCTCAATTTTATAATATTATAGCTGTAGGAAAACTCCGAAAAAATTGTGAACTTTTGCAATTTTCTGAAAATCAGTTTTTTAACACAAGACCTGCACCGTTCTCTTAAACATTCTTCACACTATCCAACAACAAAATGTAATCAAATACAATGGAGCCTTTTTTTAATTTTGAAAATGTCTCCGGCACCTATGTAAAGTACCCCCAAAATTAAAATATCAGTTTCAAATGCATGTCCGTAGCGAGAAAGTAAAGTGTGCATTTGTTTAATACGTAGGCAGAGATGTGGCATTGGGCACATGTTAATTTATAAACATTGAGACGTCAAGGAACATATTTGCAAATATAAAATGTTCCACAGTTTATAAACCAACATTTATAAACATCAAGAAATACAAGGCCATTTTAGAGAACAGACTCAATACATATAAAAATAATACGGTTCCGCTGTGACAAACAGGTTCCGCTGTGACCTTGGACATCTCCCGTAGAAGAGAAGAAAATAAATACTGAAATGCAATGCTTTTATTGGTTTCACCTAAATGAATCACATTTTTCGTAGATAATACGGAAAGGGGTTATAATGGTGAGGTCAGAATGTCAAATAAAGGGGTAAATCGACATCGGAAAAAAGATAAATATTGAAAAGATTAAATAGCGAAATATTAGATGTGAACTACACATACAAAAAGTAAAATTTCTAATTAACGGTATTGAGAGTTCCTAAGGAATCTATTGTGCTAAATGTATCGTTAAGGCGATCTTTTTCTGAAACATGAATTATGAAAGAGAATATGTTAGAGATGTCAGAATTTCTCACAAAGGGGTAAATCGATCTAAGAAAAAAATACAAATATTGAAAAGAAGATTAAATAATCAGCGAAAAATTATATAGAATCGAGACACTCACTAAAAGTAAAATTTCAACTTAATGGTATTGATAGTTCGTAAGGAACCTATTGTGGTAAATGTACTGTCAAAGCGATCGCTTTCTGAAACATGAGTCAACTGCACTCACACCCGATGACACGTGACAAGGCAGCACCAGCGAGCACTTCCTCAACATCACTCCCAGCACGTTTGCGACGACGGCGTTTTAGCAGGGAAGCCACAATAGCTGGCGCGAAGGATTTCGTGGAATGCAGAATCGGAATGCGAGACTTCGCCGCCCTCGACCCATTGTCATCACCAGCCCCTCCCCACCCCCACCCCTGTGCACGACCGCATCCTCCCCCTTCCTCCCACCCCAAGCCTGCACCATGTGCCATCGGAATATTATTTTTATTGAACGAGCAAATAAAGTCAAATTATGAATGAAACACGTGCGATATGCGCTACTAAATGGGTGGTGGTTCAACAAGTGCGCTGGTTAAGTTCATTTAGCAAACGAGCGAATTCTATCCCTTTCCCACCTTGCCTACACAGTTGTAAAGGTATACGTATAGTCTCAAACCACACAACTGGGATGGTTAGATTTTTGTTTTTCTCATAAATGCGTTCTTGGCGTTCAGACCGGTATACATCGTTTGTGCAGGTCGTTGAAAATATTAGGGTAACGGTTTTAATTGTACGAACTTGCGTTTCGCGGAAGCACGATTTTATATTTGAGTAAGGCAGACTAAGAAAAAAAATTCTTAGGGCTACAGGACATACATTTTTTCAAAAGTGTGGGTCTGAAAGAGCTATAGGGCCAATTTGAATTGCTTCGCCCGCGCATTTACAAGACGATAAAGACGTTTAGGACTTCGGGCTCCGTAATTGTCATAAAATATCCTTGATTCCAGGCAACACAAAACTTTGTTTGCTTACGCAGGACATACATACGGCTTACACGGTCTCATTTTCCTTACGCAGCTTCCATTATAAGCATTTCAACATAATTAAATACGTGCGTTTCAATTTCAGAAGTCCTATTTATCCATATGTTTCAGCTGTTTGTTTAAAAAAAGTAATGACAACCACCCCACGTGCCTAAGACACCCTGCCAGTTCTCAATCCATTTCCTTTTCACCACCTCTGTCCACCTTAACCGCCCCGCCCACCTCCATTTTCCCCTCTACCTCCAGCCATCACATTCTGCGCCGTAAGCGAAGCAGAAAGGGATCTCGCGCACCGCCAAAACATTGCCCGAGAAAAGAACAGAAAAGTATACACGATTTTTCAATCCTCGCCCCGAGCGTCTGGGCGGGGGCGTGGGTGGGGGTGGGGGCGGGGGCGCGGGTGGGGGCGAGAGTGGGGTTTGGGCGTGGGTGAGCAACCGTGGCGCCCGCGGTTATTAGTCCCATTTGTGCGTTGTTGTTGGCCCTTTGTGGGCTGCAGAAAGGGATTGCTTGTCAGAGGGGCGGTTTCGCCTGACAGGTGGCGCCACCCTTCGGCCCGGGACCCGCCCCTTCCTTTCACCCCCGATGCCAGCGCCGGGACGCCCCGCGGCGCGCCCCCGTCGCCCCCCCTCCCCCACCCCCGAAACACCTTCGGCCCGAAAGCCGTCGCTCGTCAAATGTTAATAATAGCGAAAAATGTCTTTGCTGTGACAAGTTAGGCATTAGGCCGGAGGGCCCGGTAATTGGGGGTGGGTTTTTGTGCGCGGGGAGGGTTTGATTCAGCGGGAGGCGCCGGGGGCTCGTGTGGGGGCGAGGGGGCAGGCGGCGAAACAGGAGCAGTCCCGCCCACCCGACCCTGAGCTAGAAAGAGGCTGCGCGGGGGATGGTTCGGCCACAACGCAGGCTGTCCGCTCCAGTAACACCTTGAAAGGCGATGGTCGTATTTCGGAAACAAGGACTCGTGGAATGTTCAGCGGGTTACGTACGTTTTTTCGGGCTACAGGTGCCTGTCCTCGAACAACCTTCCAGAAGGGTTGAAATACGAGGTTCATTGTAGTGCGAAGTCAGTCTCGTCCCAGAAAGCGCCATACATATGTACGTCTTCAAAAACATTCGGCGTTATATATATATATATATATATATATATATATATATATATATATATATGTAAAGAAAATATATTTTCTTTATTCTGAACAAGTTGTGCTTCCCACCCTTGGCGCGTGGTTAAGAGTGGTTGCGCGTGGTTGAAACTAAGGACCGCTAGAGGGAATGAATGGTACGATTGTTGAAAGATATTTAAATACGCATGAGTATAGCTTGAAGGAATTTATAAGAAAGATACGTTGTAATTAAAGTAAGTGGTGTAAACAGAGAAGCGGTTAGTTAGCTTTAATTGTCGTTTCTCTGTTTACAGGTAAGAGCAATTTGTTTATGTTAAATAGTCTTTGTAAATGATGGTTCATAAAAGGGAATAAAACTCTGTGTACAGGGAAACAAATTTAGCTAATCATTAACCTGCATAAATAATTGTCTTATATATATATATATATATATATATATATATATATATATATATATATATATATATATATATACGGTAATTGCAGGTTGCTTGCCCTGCGTGGTCCTAGTTGGCCGAAACGAAAATAATATATATATATATATATATATATATATATATATATATATATATATATATATATATAAAAATCTGTTTTAAAATGTCAGTTTTAAAATTCTCACTTTCTAAGTAAGTGAATTCATAGAACGTATTTAGTATTGTAGGAAAATATACATCCGCAAAAATATATTGGTTCCTGTGATGAAATTATAATATTGATTTATTTGTATAGCAAATGCACTCGTTGACTATCCCTTACTGACCTCCTGCAAGGAGTGTTGTGTGAAACATGAAATAGTTAGCAGTTTAATGACCACTGACGATAAGAGAGAAACAACTGTAGTAACAACGATTTATGTACAATATGCCACTGGTTAATGATAAACAATATTTTCACAAATATTTATATTGCAATAGTTATTTTTGTAGTCAGTAGTGTCACATTTATTTGGTTGATTACTCGTATTACAAAAATATTCTGAATATTCTAAAATATTCTATATAATAAGTGTTCATCATAAATAATATAATAATTAATCACAGAAAATTACAATGAGAGAGGACAGAGACAGAGAGAGAGAGAGAGAAACAGACAGAGACAGACAGAGACAGAGAGAGACAGAGAGACACAGGGAAAGACAGAGAGTGACAGAGAGAGACAGAGAGAGTCAGAGAGAGACAGAGAGAGATACGGAGAGAGACATAGAGAGACAGAGAGAGACAGAGAGAAACAGAGAGACAGAGAGAAGACTAAATTTGTTAATTCTTTTCACAAGTTTGTGTTGTAGTAATCTGCTGTAGTTGATCATTGGATTCCTGCCTTTAGGCACTAATATTTCTTCTCCATCTGATTGTGTTCCACACTACTGACAAGTACGTCAACCTGTTATCTTTCACCTTCCTTTCCATTATTCCTCTGTCACTTAAACTTGAGTTTATGCGTCAATAAGTTTTATAGCCTTCAGCGATATCATTCGAATTTTTGCATTTCTCAAAATAACTGTATAAATGCATGGCAGTTTCTTTCCATTTTACGTCAACATGCACAATTACATCATAGAGATTAGAAACCAAATCTTAACTACTTATATTTTATCAGGGACAAATATCTTTAGATGATAGAATTCTCTTGTGAAGAACGAAAACACAAGAATAGAAACGTCTTTCTCTCGATAATTGATTTGGCTATTTCAACGCAGATTTGGCTATTTCTTGAGCAGAAAGGATGTTTCTGTAAAAATGTATGTCAAACGGCATAATAAAATCCCCGTACTGCGCATAGTATCATCAAAATAATTATTTATCGCTTGCAAACAGAAATAATCAATTTTCTAATGCGATATTTGAAGTGCCATCAGATCCATGATGCGCCCAAGAATTGATCATGATAATTACTAATTAACGACGGATATTTATTGCTTCAAGGAATTGACACGTCTGGGAAATATAAAATTAATGATGATTTATAAGACGTAAGTAATATGTGTGAGGGATTTCCTTTGCCAATCACGACAGAATTACACATATGCCTTCAGCGGGAATCAAACCACAATCCCTACAGTAATCGCCATAGACGTAGCAAGACAACGCTTTTACGGTAGTGATGATGAGATGATCATTAATAAGGTTTAAGGGGTCCAATGACTATGGTTATTAATGCCCGTGTCTATTAAAAAGTACGCAGAATCAGAGAGGTAGTGTTCGGCTAAAATATTTTACAATACGCAGAAAAATGCGAAAAGAAAAAAAAATATTCATAAACTTTAATGTGTAGTAAAAATCATCTTGCAAAACAAGCCAAGCGAAAACGATTAAAATGCAATAAAAAAGCATAGTAGAAATAAATAATCCTTCTCTTTCAGATATAATGGTAGATTTAAAATTTTCCCGTTGGAATGCGAAATATCTGAGAGAGGGGCCCGTCGCTGCCTTGGAATTTCTCGAATGCGTCAGTTGCTTCGAAATGCGTCCGCCGGCGCGTGATGTCGGGAACGAAAAAATACTCAGATCGCGAGCGCTGTTTCCAACGGGGTCGTTATTGACCCCCTTGAGGTCAATGGAAATTTGAAGGAAGTCAATGATCATCAGGGAATCGATTAGGGGTCAATAGCCGACCAAAAATCGACGACTGATCTGTACATAAATGATTGATAGTTTGTGATTCCGGTCGTGTCAACTGCTAAGGTCATTAGTACCGTAAGTGTAGTGCATGTTTTTTGCTCGGGAGGTGGCGGTGGTCCTCTCCTGCTGGATGGCCAAATCCGGCGCCTACAGCTATCCTACCATCGGCTAGTGGGGTTTTCCCCAACCAGGTATCTTCCACCTGCGGGGCACCGCTCCAGCCATAACAAGCATAAGCTCCCGACCTGTCTCCCGGTATGTGTGATAGTCTAGTGCATGTGTGTGTAAAGAATGAAGATAGGAAAAGGAAGAGAGAGGAATGATCGCGCGCAGTCCATGGCCCCTTTGTTAGGGTACTGCTCCGGCATTCGCCTGGTGTTGAGCAGGAAAACCACGGAAAACTACTGGTCAGAGCTGCAGACTGCTAGAATTCTCCTCCAGACAGCAATTGAACTCGACCCACCTGACAGGCTGGTGTCGAAAATTCTGCCTCAGTATATTCAAGTTGCCATTAATTCAAACGAAATATATTAATGAAATATTTAATTATGACCAAAAAATAATAAACTAAAAACCCGATGCACTTCTTTCGTATCCGTCGTTCATCCTTAGGAGTAGGGGCGAAACTAAAGTGGAGTACCTCATGCACTGTCCCGGGGCCCCTGTTAAAGCTCATTGGGAAAAGAAAGGAAAATAAAACAAATCGAACTCCACGCTTAATATTTTCCATTGCACTATACATAGTTATATAATTGACAATTAAAACATGTTTTTCACGATTAAAAGTCGCACATAGCAGCCCCATTTCAATTTCGTGCTTCCGGGCCCCCGGAAACAATATTCAAATTCACATTTGAAATCTGAATTTTGTTCTTTTCAAGTACCTAACTTCACTACTGGTGAGGGTGGTTAAAAAAATTCCGGATATAATTATGTATTCTCAACTCTACTTTTTCGGGCAAGAAAATATTTTCCGGAATAAGCTCTGGAGATAAGTTATGGACACGCTATACATTTTTTAACCATTGCACAACAGTGGAGATAAAGATCTCAGCTTTTTTAAAAACGTATTTTCTTTTGGATTGAACAACTCATTTTTGTTATGGTTGCTTAAATCTTCTTAGAATTAACTTACAATAAGCTTACTAATAATCTTAAAATACAACTTACTAGGGTGGTAGAGGTATCTTTATATGATAACCCTACCTTGGCTTGAGATCTGAGAATTTCTTTAGCAATGTGAAAAACGGAAATTTGTTGTTAATGAAGCTTAAGTGAATTACTCGTAGATTTTGGTGAAGTCTTAGAGGGCTTAGATTGGGTATATATGGGATATTTTGAAATAAGTGGATGGATAAAAAAATAATGTGGTTGGTTGTTGGTTCTAACTCGAATTTTTTATGTAGTTGTGTTTTGGGAGAAGCACTATTGAGCTTTTGTGATGGTGCAGAGGAACTGATTTTGGACTACTTGAAGTTTTTTGTTGTTCGATTTGACAGCGCTGATCCATACTGGGCACGCATATAAAAGTAGTGGTTATATGATGGTTTTGTACAGCAGTAAAACAGTATCGTATGGTAATATAGCAGATCTGATGATTAATGGTTTTAAGTTGATGTAATTTAATTTTTGCCTGTATAACTTTGTAACTTGTATGATCGAAGTTAATTTCCAATTGAACAGAGCTACTTCGAAGCAAAGCAATTGTTGAAAATACAGATATTTACGAAAATATTGGGGTAGGAAATTGGTATATTTAAGGCATGCGCAATTATTTTGTATTATGATCATGCATGCTGTTTATGCAATGGGGTCGATGGAACAAAACGTCTTTTCAAAGGGGTCGACGAAAGAAAAGAGGTTGGGAATCCCTGCCCTACAGGAAAACAAGTCGCTTGAAAAGCGAGAGTGAAACACGCTTGCCCCCTCCCGGGCCTATCTCTTTCAAACGTTCGTCACGGCCGCCTGTCGCAAGGGCCGGTCCGCCGTTAATGGGGGCTCTGCTTTGTGGAGGCGTCGGACATCGCGAATGACGCTGCGTCGCTGTTCGCGAGCGCCCGAGCGGCTGCGGCGGAGTGGCCCAATTTTAGCGAACGTCTTTGGTCACTCGCGCTTCTAATCCGTGCCCTCAAAGGAGGACTCCTGTTTTCCTGAACGGGCGCCTGCCCCCCCCCCCCACTCCCTAACCCGCCTCCATCCTCCGGTCATGTCATTACTGTCAGTGGTGAGCCCCTTCTCAAGTCTGTTTCGTTGGTAAGGACATTTGCACTCGTTCCTTGTTGTTCTCTCGCTGGACATTAGGGTAGTAAGCTCGGACCAGTCGCTAGTCGACTACTGAACCATTTATTTTAACTACACATGAACAACTGTTGCTTGGAATCGTAAATGGAGCATTTAAATATTTATTTGTAATAAGTTAAGGTAATATGTTCGTTCAATCGTCTACGGTGAAGTACCCCAAAATTACTTTAAATAATAAACGAAATAGTAAAATCTCTGTCCTTCAAGATGTTAAGAAAAAAATTAGCCCTTACTAGTCTAATTTTGAATGAAATATATTTAAATTAATATATTCTCTAACGAAGAAACTTTTGTGAACATTGATTTTTTTAAGTTATTGAAGTTACATTGCAAGTACCTTTTTCTTTTATTCAACACGAAGTAACTTTTGGAAGAATCAAATAATATTAAATGTAACATACCTTACCGGGCATTTTGAGGAGTAATTAATAAAAAATCTTAACTAAAATGCACCCAAAACAAAAACACAAAGCAGAAAGAAAAGTACGGGAGTCGAAGTAAATCGAACCTATCTTCGTTACTGTTAACTTACGAAAATGAAAAAATGTGCAAGAGACCATATTTAATAGTAAACATGGTTTTTGAACAGCAATTACATACTTATCTTTTAACTATTTACGAATAAATATTTAAATTTTCCGTTCACGTTTACAAGAAACTGTGGTTAATCTGTAGATGCAATAAATGGTAGAATTTCACTACCGAGGGGCACAAACATACTATCTTAAAAGAGAAAAATTGAAGTGTTGCTCTAGATAAACAATGTTTCATATGACGTGTTCATAACTTCTACTATAGGTTAGGATAACTTCACTTTTCTTTCTTTCTGTGCTGAATAACAGTCAACATAGGTTGCTCCGAAAATGAACTCTTTTCAAATAGTTTCTGGTTCTGTGTAATGTAAAATTTGGAGTTGGTGTTGTTTTTATCGTTCAAGAGAGAGAACTTAGAATACCATGATTTGTGCGCGTAGCTTCCAGACCAAGAACCAGATCCTCCGGTTGCGATGAATTTCTTAGTATTTTTTATTGATTACTATTCATAATACCCGGTGAAATATATTAAAGTTAATATCATTTCATTCCTCAAAAAAATCCATACATTTAATAAAAAAAGTTGCTATGACTATCTAACTTTTATACCTTAAAATCATATGTCCGGCGGTAGTTTTCCGATTAGAACCTGCTAATTTAAACTTATTTTATTCAAAAAATTAGGCTAGAGAGTAGCAAATGTTTTTTACCTTCTTGAAAACTTTTACTTTTACATACATTTTACTTTTTACAGTGGTTTTCCTTTCATTTAAAGTATTTTCGGCGGTATTTCACCGTGGTGGCGATAAAATAATCATACCATGTTAATACTTGTGACTTCGTGTTCGATGTATTAAATGATTGTCGATTTCAAGTGAGGATCATATTTTCGACGTAATATAAAACCAAATGTGTATAATATTTTCAAACATTAAAATACAAATATCAGAGGAACAAAATAGAAGGTCTAGTAAAACAAGTTCTTGCGCATTGTTGCGCCTTTCACCTTGGCCATTGAGCAAAGCGCTAGTAGTAAGTCCCATTAAAGAAGTTTCGTCGTTTTACGTCGTTTTCCGGGTGCTCGTCATTCATGCGTCTGTTCACATCTTTACAGAGGAAGGTGAAGTTTTTCAACTGTGTGGGAGTCCAATCTTATCATAATTTAAGATTAGTAAGAACGCAAAAATGTCTATATACGACAATATGAAGCTCTCGTGATGAGATACGAGAACCTCAAAAAGAAAATTTCTTTAAAGGAGTAATTACTTTTCAAATAGATACTTGACATTCGTCTTTTCCTTGTAGTATCTTTTCACATAGTCATATCATTATTTTTCTCTATTGACTTGTTGTGCAAGTTGCGGAACCTATACTTTTTATGCGAGTGAATGACAATGAATGCCTTCCATAAAAATGTGATGTCTCCAGCTTCCAAAGATGTACTTTCACTTTTATTAAAATGTCAAAGTCGCTTTTGTCCATTACAAGACTAGAGAAAAAATTATAGTTAGCTTATAACTGTTGTGAACATATTTAAAAAATCAAATGAAATGATTTGTAGGATAACGTTAAGGTTACGTTAATATTTGTTGTTAATATTGATGACGCAATGATTGGGTTACCCCACAGTTGCTTACGCCCTCTCTTGTCAGGTGATACGTGTCCTTGCGTTTAAATACCTAGCGTTATCGCGCACCGAGCAGCCGTGCACATCGGTCGCCACAGCTCTCTCACTGCGTAGTGTGTTTAGATTGAGCGTTAAACTAGTTACGTTTGCACAACAATATACGTGTCTATTATAAATAGTATACATTTTTACATCAAAAAACAGTTTGTTTTTGCAACTAGTATTATAAATATTTATCACTAGTGATTGCAAAACAACCCGTGACTGCGAGTGGCGAAAATGATTGAACAAGATAGTCCCGAGTCAGAAGTGTTTGTGAACGCTATGGAAACCTTGTATGAAAATAACAGTGATCAGTGCAATCTCCCAGCAGATGAAGTACAACTTTTGCAACAGCAGCAGCATTTGCAACTCCTTCATCAACAACAACAGCAGCAACTCCTGCTACTTCATCAGCGTCAACCTACTGCACAAGGGCAACCGCTTACGCAACAGCAACCGCCACAAACAACCCTGCCTCAGGAACACCAAAATGAGATGCATGCAACAACATCAAACGAAACGCTTTCAAACGTAAGTAAACGAAAAAGAAGTGATGATGTGAGTGAAGTGTGAAAAAGAAGTGTAACTCTATGCCTTTATAGTTTTGTTCCAATTTCATCGTGTTTCGAAGAGCTCCGTAATCTTAAAGACGGTGATCTAAATACTCCAGAACAAACTTTAAAAATTCCGCCCATAATTATGCACAACGTTGTTGACTACAACTTGAAATTCTAGTGGCGTCATATCAGTCGCCTTGTACAAACGTGACAAAATATTAGCCACGTGAATTTCATGCTGATGGACAGCTCTGGCGGGAAGAGACGCCGGGCTGAACAATGGCAAACCGAGGGAGCGGAAGGGAACGGGTGCCGTGTCGTGCGTGGCCAGTTGTGAACCCCGTAGACCACTTGGGTCAAACTTGTGAACCCCGTAGACAGGCTGGCTGTGGAAACGCGTCGGCGGAAACAGCGAGATGACGCAGTTCCGTCAGCCGGCCCAGAAGGTAATATAAACGGACCACGGACCTAAACTCCTTCTGATTCTTGGGCGCGAGGGTAGAAGTCGTGTGGGTTGTGCGCGGCGCTGCTTTTGAATGCATAGGCTACTGAGGCAGGGAACTGAAGCCGGCGTGCTACGTCGAGACGGGAGGTGCGTCATACTCGCTTGTATGCTCACGTAGGCTACTGGTGCATTACACCGAATAAGATATCTACTTATCAGGCCAGCGGTGGTGGTGACCAGGAACATTCCTTCTAGTAACGGGTCAACATTATTTATTGTAATTATTGTACATAGTATTCAGGTGTTGGAGCATATTTCAAATAAATACTCAATAAATTACAAACCATTCACGTCTGTGATTTATTGCCCCGGCAAAGACGCCACACAACGAAAAGCCTTTGCGCTTTGGAGTGCTTTTAATGGTAAATATTTAGCAAACCAACAATTGGTTAGCACTAAATGTTGCAAAAGCATGCTGCCAGAGGGCTCCAACGGCTCGAACAGCACGAACGCGACAACAATGGGCGAGCGTTGTGCGCACAAAATTAATTTGGGCGTTAATGGATTAAATGTATCTATGGATCGGGTATACTACTGGGCCGAGACAACCCATGTGAAGGCGACGGTAAAGAAGAGGTAGCTCAGGGCATCAACTGACGTCGCTGCAGTGCCAACTGACGTCGCGACACTGCATGACAGCTGCAATATAACCATTCAATGCCGACATTAAAACTTGTAATAGCGTAGAAAAAAATACTATGTTAAACTCCATGAAATAGGTATTATTTCATGATGAGAAGTGATATTACGATACAAGTGAGAAACAAGCGACTATCGTAAACTTACATTAAATTACAAAATGAAATTACATCATTGTTTCATAATGAACATTAGAAGACATGGGTAGTCAATATGTTAAGATGTGTTTTCAAGATGCACCTTAATTAGATCATACAAAATTTGTTTATTACAAAAATCATAATTTTATTTCGTTTCTGTTGTTGGCTCGACAGCTCGATACGAGCCAAGGACGGCTCTGCCTTTTGGCTATGGGATAGGGGGGTTTGTGTGATTAGCACATCCCCTCACGGTATATACTGCTCTTCTTAAAATTAGGGTGAGCTATTTTATCGTCACACAGCAACTGATACTCGGACATTTGTAAGGAAAGCGCACAGTTATCATTTTGCCCCTGCCGGGAATCGAACCCAAGGTTCCGCCGTAGAAAGCGCTATCCAATGAGCCCCCGAAGGTGGAACTGGATTTATTTTTTGCTAATATTCAAAGAGTTTACATTAGTGTAATTTTTGATGAATAGTTAAATAATATGTTCTTTGCTAATAATTGTGTCAATGGGAAAATCGTGTTCAGCACCTTCCAAGCCTTGCAATATGAAATCAGTGATGCGGTACTCACTCTTACCGGAGAAAATAAAAGCCTTTAACTCTCGAATTCGAAAAGAGACGCCGTTTAATTTTATACATCTAACTTCCTTAGAGTTACCCTCCATCTCTCCGGTGTTATTTTTGCCTGTATTATTCGAGAAAATTGTCTCTTGATTAGATTTTGAAATGAAGACTCTTAGTTAGATCTTTAAAAGTAAGTTTCATTTAAAATAATGTCTCGTTTAAAACTATGTCTCATATAAAATCAATCTTGGTTAAATCACTTCTGTCGGTTAGATCTTTAAAATTGTCTCTTCGTTATATCAGTAAATACATCGTAACGATTACTATATTACTTCTGCTTTATTGTATTACTATCTTCCAAAATGAAAGTTGTAGTAAAAATCTCATATTATTAGCACATTGCTTTGTGTGACGATCTACAGATGTAGTTGGTTCCACTAGTACAACAGCATAAAAATAAAAATTACTGGTTTGCGTTTTACGTAAAGCACGAGTGTTTTACTTGAATCGACGTACTGTGGAAAACAAATGCAACTCATGAGTGATCGTTGCTTTATTATGAGTCCCCATCCTGGTATTTTATTATCTCGGGACTGTCAAAACCAGCTGTGAGAATGAAACAACAAATATTTGAATACCATTAGCTATTAAGTAGGCTATTTTTCCACCATGTTTCACATTATCTTTCCATACGTATAAGCATAATTTGTTGTAAGACATATAGATAAGTATTTATGTACTGATTCAGCAACAACTACTGTTCATAATACCCAAGCCGTGTTAAGAGACACGGACGTATCAAGTGGTGAGGACAGTGTCACGTGCCGTTGTAGATAATACCATATCTTTCATAATCGTTCGTAGCGTATCAAGTAGAAAAACAACTTTGCTCACGTTTTACAAGACTCTCACGTTCTGAGAAAGGTTGACGTCACGAATTATTTTCACCTGCTATTGTGAATCTTAACGCAGAGAAGCAGTATTCATAAAAGGGACCAGCATTAGAGATATAAACTTTATCTTAAAAATTATGGCCTAAGTACTTGTTTTCTTAAGGTCACCTTCATCGTAAATGTAATCCTCCACAATCTCAATGTATCATTCCCAAAAGCATGCGGCAGTATTTTACAAAACCACATATGTCGATCACTCAGATGAATTTCGTTTCACCATTATTTAATGCGGCTGCTATAGTAATTCTCAGTCATTGGAGAGTTACCCACGACAAGTTTGGATCGGCTTTTTCGCATCTCTCACTACCATCCATTTTGATTTGACTGTGGTTTTATACATCTTTCTAAAAACATTTACATATTTATACACAATAAGACCATGACTATTAAAATAACACTGACTATTAACTATTAACACACATGACTATTAAAATAACACATCGTAATTAACTTTCTACTTATTACACTGACAAGGAGTTGAAAACTTGTATTATCTTATTATACCTTGTTTTAATTACGAGGTATTTATTATGCAACTCGTATAACACTGTATAGCTACTTCATTTTTCAATGTTCAATTACTGTCATAAATTGCAACTCCGCACTTTTTTAAATACATATTTGAGCATTTTAATGGAAATTATGGCAGGCCGTATAAAAAGAACTATTTGAAAAGAAAATTATCAAACAATAAATAATTTTTAAATAAAAAGCCTTGTTTTAAAATCATGTAGTATGTGAACAACTATTTTATCCGTATAGTCATGAAAATAAAAATATTTGTTTCTTATTCGTGCGACTTAATACAATAAATACATTATAATAAATTGGACATAAATATTATAATGAGATCGAGTGTCGCTATATTTTAGGATGAGGCCCTAGCCGAGACAAGTCAAACTATTTCATTTGTATTATGAAGTGATGATACCTCGAAGAAAAAACGTAAAATTACATTATATTCTATTCCTTATCTTGCCTACGAATACTATCAGACATTATTGTATATTTTTATATTTGTGTTTTTACGTCAGACCCAGATTTGTGATCTTGCTTTCAGGAGGCATCCAAGTTCTTCTACTCTATAAATATATTATACGCCTTTTTTATTTCTAGGCTTTTTAATTTTGAAGCCATTACGTATATGTAATCTCACTTGCAGGTAAACTATTTATTTTACATTTGAAGTCCGTACAATGAACCTCTTATTTTTCAATACGTTAAGAGTTACGATAACTGAATTCTTACAAAAGAAATGTCATTTTTTTCTTTAAAAAACGTCTCCTATACTTTTTTCTCTAGTTTATCGATTGTGATGGCTACCAGTGCGGTGTCATCTACATGACAAGCCGTATAGATTTGTTTATTTCCTATTGAATGTCTTGGAATTGACCCATGACTCAGTTAAACAGAAACGAAAGTGCCGAGTCATCCTGATTGCCCAGCTAGGAAGGTATTCACATATGCTCTTCCTCATTCTGTTTCTCGAGTACTTTAATTCGGCTGTTTTCTGTATCACTCACTAGGTGCGCAGGCATTTTTACGCTACACCGCTAGTCATAAAAAAATACATTGCCACACACATTAGAAAGTCGGAGTAAGACAGAGAGCGAAGAGGTCGTCTCCATTTCGCTGTTCCCCGGGCGCCGCTGCACCTTCTGCCTCCATTTGCAGGCGCCCAAATTATGACGAGCCGCTCGCTAGGGCGAAGGAGATGTTAAAAAGTGGGCGTGGCGGACGGAGTGAGGGCTTTCAGCGCTCGTCCATGACTTCGCCGCCGCCGCCGCCGCCGCAGCTTCGGCGGAGTGCCGGCGCGCGCCGCCGCCCCCAGCAAGCATACCTCAGCACTCGCCGCCGCCGCCGCCGCCGCTGCTCTCTTAGTCGCTACCACAGCCCCCGATACATCCGCAGCCATACACACTCTCTCCGCTCGTCACCATGACCACCACAGCAGCCACAGCCGTCGTCATCTCCACTGCCTCACCTCCGCCATCTCCATCGTCAATGTTGCCTCTCACCGGCCATCTCCACTGTCTCCACTGGCTCTCCTCAGCCAACTCCACCGTCTCCATTGAGTCGTTTCCGCCATCTCCACCGCCTACATTGCATCACCTCCGGCATCCTCACCGTCTACATTGCATCGCCTCCGCCATCTCCAACGTCTACATTGCCTCACTCCGGCCATCTCCACCGTCACTCCTACTTGCCCTCCGCCATTTCCACCGTATCCACTGTTTCGCTTCCGCCATCTCCGCCATCTATACTGCATTGCTTCTGCCATCTCCACCGCCTCTCCTCACCATCCCCAACGCCCTTGCCACCGTCTTCCTCACCGCCTTCATCGTCCCCACCAAAACTACCACGCGCTGCCTGGAACTCGCTTGCCGTCACCACCCTCACCAAACGCCAGACTTAGTACAGGTGCCGCCACCTCTACCACCGCCGCACCACCGCCATCACTCTCCGCCCTCTGCGAGCTTGCCATCTCCATCCCCAGCCTTCGCCTTTGCTCCCGCTGCCGCCTCCGCGGCGACAACCACCTCTGCGCCGTGCCGCCGCCCTCTCGGGCACGCCACGCCAGCCGCCCCGCGCCGCCCCGCCTCGCCTCGGCTAGAGTGCCGACGCGCGCCGTACCGCCTCTGCCGCCGCTGGCCGGCTGCCGGCCCTGCCGCGCCCCGCCCCGCCCCGCCCCCTTCCGCTGGCGCCGCCTGACAGGCGCCCATTAGAGCGCCGCCCGTAATGGACAATTTGGTCGCGGGCGACGCGCTGCCTGAATTTGATCCATTTAGCGAGAGGGGTGTGGGCAGCGGCGGCGCGCCACAAGGCGGGCGGTGGAGGTGCCTCTGGCGCCGGCACTCACGGAGTGAGGGAGTTGGTTTCTTGAGCGTCAACTTCCGAGGTTAATTGTGCCGTAAGTGTAGTGCGTGTTATATCCGGATGTGGCGATGCCCCCCTGATGGAACGTCGCATTCGGCGCTAACCTACACGTCGATTTGGGGTATTTTCAGATCTTTCTTCCAGCCTGAAAACCAACGCAGCCGGAAGTTTTGGGTACTCGAAATGCCTTTCAAGTAGTGTATATATATATATATATATATATATATATATATATATATATATATATATATATATATATATATTACTTGTTGAATGGGGCGTTGCCGACGCTGTAAATTGTTTTTAAAGGTTTCCATATGATGAAAATTTCTAAATGTGATGCAAAGCTTCAAGTAAATTCCTACAGTATCTGGCATTGGACATGCCAATTAACCGTATTAGGTGATGTTATACTCCAGTTCGAAAGTTTCCAACATTTAATGGACTTGCATGGTACCTCCATTTAGGATATGAACTGATAATATTGCAACTAAAAGTTTTTCGACCAAAAGAAATTTCTGATATGGTGAGAGACTCTCTTGATACCTCGTTATGATCCCCTCTGTTACTGGTGGTAGCTGCAGAAGAAATGGAAATTACCAACTTAGCAACATCCGTAGTTGACAACTGAGTGCACAGTTGTGGTGGAGAATGTAGTAGAGGCAATGGTAGACTTTGTTGAGGCTGGGGCCAGCATCCAAACCATGCGTGAAATGCAGACAGGAGCAATTCGTCGGGATGCTGTTCGCTTTCATTCTTGCCGTCAACTACCGATGAGAATTAACGTACAAGAAACTTATTTCGAGGGTGCTTCTTGGAAAAGAGCTTACACATGCTTCGTCAGGGATTATGGACACAGGGGAAACTACTCGTATGCTGTTCATTCTTCATGCTAGAGAATAGAGCTGGAACTTCAGAAATATCTTGCTACACTAACGGTGAGTTACATTTACCAGTCTCTCAAAATATAATATTATTACTGAAATGGACTAAATAGATTTCTACCAAGATGCTCTCAACGAGGAATCATACGAACTCACTTCAGATGAGTAGCTGAGATGAGTAGCAGATGACATGCTAGTAGTTACATTGCCTATAGTCTGTGTCGCGGGAGAACAAAACAAAATGGTAAGGGAATGAGTAAAATGGTTAGTATTCTGGAGTTGACTTCTACAGAAGAATTTTCAATTGTTAGAAGTTAACTGAAATACCATAATTATTGGTTTCTTATTACGCATAGGCACTTTTGTCCCTAAAATTGATTTGTGAAAGTAAAAACAGACAGTTCCCAAAACCTCATTTCTTTTAATAATATTCACATACGTGGGACTGGCTTGTGCCATAAATAAAATGGCACACGCTTCATCATTTATGTATGAGAACCTTGTGGTATTTTTAGCATTCTTCTGCAAACTTACCCACCGCAACTAATCAAAACACACATGTTATTGAAATACATTGCCTTTTTACCATCCAACAAGTACCGTCGCCATTTAACCCTGGCAATTGTCTCATTACGATATGCGATAAACATTGTGTGTATTACGAAGAACAAAATTGTCGCAGGAAGCATGAATATGCAGAAATGAATATATCCATAGATAAAGACAGTCATTACACGTGGTGATAACGGCAGATTGCTTATGAAGAAAGGCGTGCGACAGCTGTTGCCTTCGGGGGCCGCCGGCAGGGCGATCGGAATGCGCTGAATGTGAGGAACGCAGTGGTCGGCGCGGCGTCGCGACGCGTCGGCGTCGGTGGCTCAGGGAACCGGTCACACATCTGCCAGGTGGAGGCGAGGACGGGAGCGAGGGCGAGGGCGAGGGCGAGGGCGAGGGCGAGGGTGAGGGTGAGGGTGGCAACGTACCTCTCGCGTATGACGCCGTCCAAGGACAGGCCGGCACTCGCCCGCCAACCGACCTCGTCCTACGCCCACTGCCTGTCACTTGGCCGGATGCGCGAGACTCCGTGGATCTGTGTTCATGCGATGGCGATGTGAAGTTGGCAAACACCATTAAGAGCGATGTTGACGTGTTGTTATCTTTTCGAACGGTAATGTCATGGTTTTCATTCATAGTCGCAGCGGTATGAATGATTTTAGGAACAAATTGACTGCTTCTGTATGTTTTAGGACTTATTTGAAATTATATAACGTTCTATCGCAGAATTATTGGATACTGTTTGGAGAAGAAGAAGAAGAAGATGAAGAAGATGAAGATGAAGAAGAAGAAAATGAAGAAGAAGATGAAGTAGAAGAAGAAAGCTATTTTCTGGCATACGTTTATTGAACTTCCTTCACGTAACGGTGTAAAAAATTCTAACAATGTATGTTCGTATAAGCCATAAGAATATGCCAGCTACGCTACTTTGTCATTATACGAGTACACATAATATTCATACCAATAATATAAATATATTTTTGAGTTTGCTTAATCATTTTTGTCGTTTTCTCTTTCTTGATGAGAGTGAAAAGATTTCGAATGTTTTACTATTTCTTTGTGTAACTTGAATTGTCTAGTAATCGTTCAAAATAAAGCAATAAGCAACTAATCGAAGCATGCAAACTTTCTTACAACGGATTGGGATATTTGAGAACCCTTTTTTGGTCGTCAAAATCATGAATGTAGTCCATTACAATGCGAGATATTGTAAATGATTTAATGTATTATCTTTGTAATACAAATCATTTTCCGTCTTTATCAAAATTGTATGAAGTATTTATCAAGCAATGTTCAGCGATTAATCTGAAGACGAAACTTGCAAACAGCGAATTGTCCTCATGAGAAGCTTTTAATTCCAGCTATGTATTCTTTAATAAAGGCCATGATAAACCGTATCTCAGAATTTAAAAATGGAGATAAGATATTTTACCTGAAAAATCTTCAGACACGACGTATCAGAATTTCATTACACAGGAGGATATGTAGCTTCTCCAGGTCATATACCATTCCGTATTGAATACGTCTTTCAAAACCATATCTCAAACGCTTTCCGAAGCTCCATCCACGAGACGTTGCGTTGCCAACCGATTCCTCCGTCTGCCTCGAAGCAAAACGCCTGTCGCCCTCTGCTTCATATCTCCCTCCGCGCACGGAACATCATTCAGGCAGCCCACTTCTTCTCTCCGGCACATTCGTGGAGCCACGGGCGAAAGGCAGATACAGACGCCCGAGCAGCCGCCCCATCCACGGGCACAAAGGCGAGCGCTAAATTAAACTCCACCAAATTGAAACGGGAGTGCGGAGGAGAGAGCGGCTGCGGCCCCCCGTGGACACGAGCGCTCCGCGCCACCCCGCCCCGCCACTCCCCGCCACGCCCCTTTCGTCCCGGCACGCTCCATCCCGCTTCGCCCGGCCACGCCTCGCCACTCCCTGTCGGGCCAAGCCCAACCCCTCCCCGCCACGCTCCTCCCAGCCCCGCTTCTCCCCGCTTCGCTCCTGCCCCGCACCGCCACGCTCCATCCCGCTCCGCCCCAATCCGCTCCGCTACTCCATTCTTCCCCCCGCCACGCCCCTCCCCGCCCCTTCCCGCCACGCTCCTACCCGCCCCGTTCCTCCTCGCATCGCTCCTTCCCCCGCACCGCCACGCCTCACTCCGCCACGCCCCACTCCGCTCCACCATGCTTTTCCCCGCCACGATTCTCCTCTTCACGTTCCACCCCGAGCCACCCCGCACCGCCCCGCTCCACTTCGCCCCACCCCGCCACGCCACTCTCCTGCCACTCTCCTGCCCCAGCCTCCGCTCCCGCCCACGCCCAAAACCCGCCAACTACTCAGCACGCACCCCATATGCGCCCGCCACATTTCTAATACACTATTGATTATCTTTTGTATTATAAGGAGTCAGCCTATTACCGCGTTTCTACAAGTCATTACGGCAATTAGCAGATAGGCGTGACGCAGCGGCTCCGCGATCTGTGGAGTCATAGCGTCTGCTGGATGCGCCAGCTCGTTGCGGCGCTGAGAGACAGCTCTGCCCGCCGCCCCCGCCCCCGACCACCGCCCCACCCCCACAGTCCACCCTACTCCAGCCACCGGCCCTGAGCCAGAAGAGTAGTGAACGCGGTATCTTACCGTGTGCAATCTTTTGGCTGAATGAATATGTATACTGCACATGAATACGGAAATATTAAAAACTTAGTTTTATAAAATGAATACGTATATACACTCCAGTATTTTTTCAAGAATGTTGCTGATTTTGGCAGAGGTTCAAAACACTGGTGTGTATTGAAATTTAAAGGTATAGTATCATTATATTTTTTTTAAAAAGTTACCCTATAAGTAACCTTATCCAAATTGAGTCATTTTGTGAACTAGTACTAACAGGTATTTGGTCGGAAGATGGATCTTTTATTTAACCAAATAATGATGTATGACTCAGTTTTAGCTGGCATTTAAAATCAGTTCTTTACTTTTCACGAAACACAAAAATTTACCTTTTCTCGAGTTCCAAGCTACATTCAATAAAAGAAAAATACACGTTAAAAGTATGTGTGAAATCTTTTTACGAAATGCAAAGGTCGCATTCTAATCTATAAAATTACTTTATAAGTAGAGCTCGGACGTTTGACAAAATGCCTTTTTGTTATTGTTACAATTTTATGGTGTTTAACAACAGGTTGTATTAGTAGATTTTCATTTTTCCTTTTTTGTCTATTTTACCTTCTGATGTCTATTTTTTGCATTTTGACTTATTTTTGTCTTTTCTGCCCTTTACATCATTAGTTTGCTCTTTTCTTCTCCTATCATCCATCTTGATCAAGCTGGATATGTACTTGCAAGCTTGGATAATACGAAGGCACGATTGTATTTTGTGTTTCTGCGGAAGTAGAGGCTGTGAAAAAAAACTAAATGAAAAAGCAAGATGACTCCAGTCAAAATTTTTAAACATTTTTTCATTGATGGCACCAGGCTTTTTTCGCGCATGAGGAATCTCATCATCCTTTTGAATATGAACTTCGATCGCTTTTATGGAAAGATCTCTCTATACTGTATGATATACCCTTCTCGGTACTGAAGATTACACAAGTGAGAAGAACGAAAAATTTAATTTAGTATTCACTGATGCCATTTCAAATTTCAATAAGAGATTTTGGGTCTAAAATTCACCGTTTCCCGGCGCACGATTAGAATACTTTCTCTTCTTACGTACGTAAGGGTGAGAAAGTAAGAGGAGTTCTCAATAGCATTTTGAAGAGACAGCGTCATGAGTAAAAGAAATTCGCAGCCATCATGCCGCATTACCATATGGAATCAGGTTACAAAGAAAATATAGTTTCCATTCAATTTTAGTGTTCATGTAAATTTTAGAGATAGGATAAAAATGTGAGTTATTTTAATTAATTATTTGCAATAATTCATTTTTTCAAAAATTGTTTGTTGTTTACATGACTATTTGCTCGCTACTTTCACTAGAATAAATGCCTTTTTTAATGCCTATTGTAGTAAAAATAAATGACGTTTCGCTTGTTTATTTTAGGTAAAAAAATGCCTTAACTTCCGGGCTCTACTTATAAGTAATGATACAGTACACTTTTAACAATTTTTGGAAACGAACTCAAAGTGTCTACATTTTTATAACTATTGATCCTACGAGGTTCGAGCATCTACTTTTATTGGAGGATAAAGACAAAACTCTTAAGTCAAAAGTTTACGTGCTTTGTAGTTACGCGGGACAATGTGAGTATGGGTTCCTGTTTGGTGAGCAATGGAGCAGGTCAATCACAATGCCCAGTGCATTTTTACTGTACGTTCAAAGAGCGTATTTGCTGTTTGATAATACATTATTTACTACTTTACTATTAATACAGTTTCCCAGTTATGATCACGCATACGGAAATGAAATAACGATCTTGAGAAATTGCTATTCTTTTTCTTTCCAGAAATTGCGAAAAGATAAAATAGAAGATATTAAAACAGATTCGTATAGTACATCATATTGTTATACTAGTATGTACGTGCTTATATGAAAGTGTTAATATTATATTATTCGTTAATCCAGCTGTAATTATGAATGTTATGGATCATTGGCCTTGTCAATCAATTATTCAAAAATTAGATCAGCTTATTTAATATTTTTATTTTCCCGGTGCTAACGAATCGTCAAAACACAGGTTGAATACAGGTCTTTAGAACTAGAATGATATAGAGTGATATACGGTAATATATATATATATATATATATATATATATATATATATATATATATATATATATATATATATAAGATGAATGATTCAATCAAAATTCAAATTCACCTAACACTCTAACGTAACTTTTAAACTCAAATGTGTGCTGGACATGTAGAGAAAAGTCAAAGTTTCCAATGTAGTGAAAAGAATTATAAACTGCGATCAAAATATGAATACCTTTATGCTTGGTGCATTAATACAGAAATCGCTTGCTTCCCATTTAAACCTGCGTTAATTTTTCACTTAACTATCGTTTAGATGAGATTTCAATAAAAAACATAAGCAATTGAATGCTAACAGCTGTAGCAATACCAATACACGAACACCAGCAGCTATAAATCAATAAGACACATTAACGCATTCTCTACTGGGAGAGTGGTTCCGTTAAATCTACAGTGTACACATCTCACCCAGCAATTTCAAATACCAGTGTTCACTTTTTTATGAAAAATAAAATAAAACATCCTCTTGTCATTTAGATAGGATCTTAATGCTTTAAGGGGATCGAAACTAGGCAAATGATCGAGGATAAATAAATCTTTCACGCCCACATTATCTATAATAGCACAGTATCAGAAAACCACGGCTTTATCGTACTTTACCTTTAACATACACCACGATTATGAGATCACCATATTTTCACAGCCTTAACAACTGATCTCCTCCCGATCTACCACTATTTGCCACGTTCCGCCAGGAATAAATGAAAATTCAAGAAGCAGAACCGAGAACTCAGACCTAAAGGCGGGGCGAAACTACTGGAATCACGCCAAGTCGACGAGCGCGATAAAAACGCAGCAGCCTCAATGGAAATGAGTGGCCATTAATAAGAGAGCAGTCAATAAGAGGGAGGAGCAGAAGGACGCGACGGACGGACCGCCCGCCCGCCGAACGGCTGGAAGACGCATGCGCGGGCCTTCCTCAGCGAGGGGAACCCCCGCGGAGTGAGGAGGGCTAATTACAGGGCGGCGGAGGCAGGGGGCTGAGTAGGGGGGCGGGGGGGGCGGCAGGGGTGGGGCCATTGTTGCGGGCCAAGACGTCGGTGGCGGGAGGCCCCCGAGATTCGCTGCGGTGATAATTACCGCTCAATTAGCACGGACCGCGGCGGGCATTAGCATATTTATGCGGCCCGCCCCTTCCTCACCCCCCTTCCTCGCCCCGCCCCGCCCCGCCCCCCGCGAACGCCGCGGCCGCCCCGTCCACTCCCCCTAGCTTTATCTTATCACTTGAGCTTCTTCCAAAGGAGATGGTTCATTGAAATGATGCAATGGCGCCTCATTTGCGCAAATTCTTATTACGATTTACACAATGTTTTATTTCATGTTGAAATATATCGCTAGAGGAGCGGATTCAAGCCAGTAGTTCACTTGGGTAACGATAGTCGAGATTGAACACACACGAGTAAGTAATATTATTGTATTAACTAACAAATCCAATACCGTCTATTTAGCACTAAAAGATAATATATGATTATTTTAATGGTTCAAATTTAAACTATTGCTAATAGGTATTATATTTTTCTCAAATATTTGTTTAACTGGTGTGTAATACTAGTTCATTAAATACATACTTCATTAAATCTAATAGGAATAAACTATCGTAAATTGATAATCGAATTTTGACAAAAACAGATTATGTCAATTCAATCTCAAAGTCTTACGCCAGTGAAAATTCTTACCGGATAAACACGTGAGTGATTAGGTAATGTAAGAATCTGTTCACAGTTTGTTTATACTTTGGACTCAGAATTTGTGCGCTGTATTTGGTGACACTTTTATATTGTTTTTATCATTAGCTGAGAACATCATTGTTTTCAAGAGAACTATAAAGTAATATTATTATGACGGCACTTCTTAAGAATATTTTTTTGGTATTTAAAATGTTTGCAGTGCATTGTATTTACTATTACAACTTCGCCCGATCTCAACATTATAAAAACATAATTTATATTCAGTTAACATTTCTTATTAACTAATGTTTTTATAATATACGTACAGCATATAAAAATTGTTGATTACATTTGAAAAGTTTGTTTCAGGCATTCAACTTCTAACAGAATGATGACAAATACCTCTTATCTTTGAAGTACACTCACAAAGTACATTCTATCTGAAAATCTGATAAAAATAATCTGCTGACAAAACTATCGTCACTTGCAATGGAACGAAAGTTCTTGAGAAAGAAATATTCTCATTATTAGGCAAGCTTCGGAGGAGGAAAAATACACGAACAACACGATAATTGGGATGTTGGAAATGCATGTGCCAAGGAGTCATTTAAGAGCCGGGATCTTCGTGAGGGTCCGACGTGAAGGTTGTTAGTTCGTTGTGCTACGCTAACGTGATAAACGAGTTCTGTGGCTTAACACATATGTTACCCGACACATCTAATAATTATTTGTGTTACCGGATTATTTGTGTTAGGATTAAATATTCGTAGGTGTTGCTCAAATATTGTTTTGTGAATTAGTGACTCGAGTAACATAAAACATCAGCAGTTTGTGCCAAAGACCATAAAACATGGATGTATTCAAAAACTTCATACCAAGTGCCGCGGGGTACCAGAAGATCCCGCAAAATTTGGAAGATAATAGAAAATCGGCACCGGTGGAAAATGAAAATGATTTGTCTTCGTCTTGGGTCGAGGTAAGACTTTTTTCCCGCTGATTTTCAGATGTGATTGAAGAATTCTTTATCGATGTCGTTAATATTCAATAGTACTGCATGTTAATAATTCTGTATCACTGTTATTTATTAATTTAAACATAACTGGGAGAAAACAAGCCGTTATTAAAAGGGAGACTAATGCTTATTATTTCAGTTGAATTTTCAGAACACTTTATTCATTACCGTTTGTAATCGATGTTTTCATTTTTATTAATGTTTTCCATATTCACTTTTGAGAATGGATGATAGTATTATTCGTACAACTTTTCTTGAACGATGGATTGACTATTTCGGGTGGAGTGGGGGTATTAGTTACAAAGTCGGCCACTAGAGTATTTTAAGTAATGCCAACGTCTGTGAAATGAAAGTCAAAACTGCATCTTGTGCTTAACTTTTTCGGGAGTTTTAGTTGACTCCCTTGAAGAACCTGGACCTGACTCAGCCATTTCTTTCGATATTGACAATAAATCTGAACAGGGGTTCTGCACTATGAAAGCAACTGGCTTTGACTAGCTTCTGTTTCGCGCCAACGAAGTTTCAATGCTTGGAAGGTTGTCATTAGTGCCCGCTGCGAGCTTTTGCCTTCAACTGTTTATTGCACAAGGGAGGGGGATCAAGGTCATCGTTCAAGAAAAGTTGCACGAATATTACTGAAAAAGCTGAAAAAGTTATAATTTTCTTTTCTTAATTTACTTAGCGGATAATTATTATCTTCGGTTTTCGCCACATTTATTGAAGTGAGAGTCTCTGTGATCTTCATTTAGTTAACATTGTGATTAAGAATAAAATAATTATATCTTGATAACTGGTTCTTTTTTGTGAATTTTATGCATGTAGTACACATAATTCAAGTCCGTACTAATTTGAATCTTACTGGCTTTCACAAAGTACTCAGTTGTGCTAGTAGTTATTTTGAGGTCCTTTTTCGAAAAATTATGTTCTGCACTATTTGCAAAAGTATTGAAGGACTTTATTTGCATTTTTGTATAACTGGTTTGAATAGCTCGGTTTAAGCTTTCTTTCTCTTCAATGCTATTTATTTAGATTTAGAATTGTCGATACACACATATCACAATTGTTGAGAAAATACTATTTTTATCGGTTAGATATTAATTTCTACATTTGTATCATGATTCTAAGTGTTGATGGGATTATTATTATTTCTAGTAAAATGTGGCGTCACCGGCGCTGTAAACTTTCAAAAATAGTTTCATGTGTCGAAAATTTCTTTAATGCTCAGCTTTGTTCAAATGTGTTCTTTCATTATCGAGCATTGGACTTATCAATGAATTGTAGTAGCTGATAATGTTATACCCTCGTTCAAAACTTTCCAACACCCAATAGAATTATGTATTACCTCTATATGGGATATGAACTGATCTTATTGCAATTTCAAAGTTATAATCACCGTAACAAATACTTGCAGGTCGAGATACTAGTAGTTTAATTTTAGTACACCTCCATTTTTAAGCTTTTTTACCAATATGCACAAAAATGCACATAGCACATTTGCATTAGCACAAATTCAGATCATTCCCGATTAGTTCCGAAAATTCTTTCCCAACATATTATACAACTACATTTGATTCTTTCTCGGATTTTCTTAACATTTCCGTATTTTTCTCCCATAGTTTTTGAAGAGATTGGAACTTCATAAACTCAGTCTAATTTGTGATCACTTTTACTTCTGCAATTGCTCTATTAATTGTTTTGTATGTGAATTTAGAGTTGCATGCAAATCTAACATTAAAAGGCGATTGTTTTGTATGTTTATATAAATAAGGTGTTAGTTAAGTGTAATAAGAATAAGTTGTGGGTCACATTCATTTGAAATCGGTATTTGCACACTATGTAAGAATCTCATCTAGCATTACTCACTGTTTTGTTTCCTCCGTATTCACTTGAAATTCTTCAAGTTTAATGAGTTACGAGGAAATACTGTTCGTAGGTTTTCGCAAATTTATTTTTAAAATACGTCTATTTGAATCTAAATTCAAATCAATCTGCAGGGCGATTTTCCTGGTAATTCAATTGTTCACTTAATGATGCCAACATCAGTGTTGCCAACGTTGTAAAAGAAAATTATGGCGTATTTTGCAAAAAAATGTTTGGGTATGGGCGTTTAATCAATGCCGCCTACATAGATCGATTTACGAGGCGATAGTTTAATTCCTGGCATTATCACTAAGATCGCAACGCGAAAACACGAAAAAACACGTTTTTGGAAATTTATTTGAATCTTCTGGCCGGATCTGAAAATAAATTAATAGTTCCCCATCAAGTGATCGAGACATGTTGAATGAAACCTCATTCGTCTCGATTGGTGGACGGGAAGTTGTCTAGCAGCCAGTGACGGAATCTCACACATTCGCACACTCAAGAGTTTTACTCGAATATTTTATAATAATAATAATAATAATAATAATAATAATAATAATAATAGTTATTATATTTATATTATTTATTATTATTTTTTCCTTAATTACTCCACTAATTTTCAACATTGCCTTATAACAGGAAAATATGACACTTAAGTATCTACGAAATGTGCACATCAATGAAAAATGAACCTTTGTCTGTGTATCTTTTGATCTGGTGGCACTGCAGGATTTGGGTGCTTGTGTCGACCTTGAATTGGCTGAAGTTCTTCCATTTGTTTGTTGGTAGTTGTGTTTGAAAACATCTCCATCCACTAACCACAAAAAGGCATTCCACTTCACAACAGCACGTTGCTCCCCAGCAGCCCTTCCCAACGACCTGCGCACAAAGTGGCAAAATAGCTCTTTTCTTGCTTTTGATGACGGTCGACGAATAAGAGAATATTCGTAAAGGAGGCGCCCGGACGGGCCAATGAAAAGAAACTATTCTTCTAAATATAGTGCAGTCACGGTCAACACAGAGTTTGCAAATCTGTAGTTGACGAAGATTTTCCACTTCAAAGTGCCACTTGAATTTCCACTGCGTATTTTCCTGTCAAATAAAACCTCAATGTTTTATCCCACTCCATTTAAGGTGACTCTTCAATGACAATCTGATTTCAATGAACAGAAGAATAGTACTGAAATTTTTGAAAAAAGAGGGAGAATCTGAGTTCTTGTATTTTGCAAGAGCGTAAATATTAGCTTCGATTTTCAGGGAATTATTCGTGAAATGTATTCTACATGCTTACATATTTCTTCTAAATTTATACTTTCGGCAATTCACATCAGATTCGAGCTCTTTTAAAATTCTGGTATACATGGTTTTAAGTTGCTTTCTTTAACAAAGTGAGTATATTCGGTAATTCATTTGTACCCACTCCGCAATTGTTCACTTCCTGTACCATTGCACAGTTGGGAAGGCACAGAAGTTGTTCCATTTAGTAATAGTAATATATTTTTCTATAATGGTTCTAATTTTGTTTCAAATTTAAAGTTTTTTATCGTAATTACCAGGAACAATATTTTTTGTAATGAAATAGATTCTTTCAGCCATATTGTTGCACATTATACACGTTTTACTTGTTTGATTGATGTTACAAAATAATGAAATAGCTAAGTTCAAGGTTCAGAAACCCTTTCCTGTATATTTTCGGCCAGGTAGAGAAGTTGCATGACTGACAGATCAAGTTGCCTAAAGTTAAATGTAATAACTCATAATTAAATGTTATTACATAAATTATGTAATTATTAAATGTTATTACATAAATGTAATAACATTCTATATTAACTTTATATGAAACGCAGGAACTAATTGAAATGTCCAATTTTCACTCAACCCTTCGTACTTTGTATATTCGGAGCAATTGTGAATGTTTTCTTATCCGATGCATTGCAAATATTTCGATATTTAGAACTGAGCAATTATTACGAGTGGCATTTCTGACTTTTCAACTGATTGAATATATTTATATTTTTACTATCATTACCAATTTAATGACATATTTTGAATTTTCCGGTTTATAAAAATGTTTTCAAATATGCTTACTAGAGCTTACATAATAATGTTTGGAGAGACGATTTTGGAATTCCTAAAGTTAGTGAGGTAATTTTGACTCGACAAGGTGCATTTAGTCCCGTAAGTGTGGTGCATGATATATACCTGGATGTAGCATTGTTTTCCTCCGCTGGAATGCGAGATTCGAGGCCTATGAGACGGTTTGGGTGGGATTTTCCTCGACAGGTATCTCTCCCAACAGCACTCCGTCCCAGCCGGAACAAGATCTATGCTCCCATTTTGTCTCCCGGCACTCAAAGTGTAGTGCCAGTACGCTTGAGTTGGTGTGTGTACGTGTATGTGTGTGTGTGTGTGTGTGTCAGTCAAAGGGGATGGGAGGGGTGAAGGTTAAGGTACAAATAATTACCCGAGGTCCGTGGTCCATTTGTTAGAGTGCTGCTCTGACATCCGCCTGGTGTTGATCAGAGCAACCACGGCAATCTACCGATCAGAGCAGCCGGTCGCTAGAACTCTCTTCTTAACTCGACAATGTAGCTATTGTGGAAAATTCGTTAGTACCGGAAGTCAAAAACAACGCTCTCACGGAATACGACGCATCAAAGACAACGGCGTTTCCGCAGGGCTATCACAGCCGGTGGTGACCCCTAAAATTATCACAAAATGCTCTTTTGAAATGACCAGCATGTCCTACAATAGGCACAACTACTAAGGAGAGTTACGATGTTGACGTCAGGGTATTAGGTCCACGCAGACCCGTTGTAATGGATTTCCAGTTCGACTGTGTTGTCTCCAAACAGTTGCTGAGCACTTGACAGATTAGCATGAGTACACAACGTTGCCTCGGCATGTGTCTGACGATCGATTGGAAGCACAAGGTAGATTTTGCTCTTGAACTCATGGATCTACAAAACACAAACAAAACACAGGATTTATAATGTAATCTGGATGGGACGGGAACCCCGAAGCGACGACGATATTTATTGAAAACTTATTAATGCACGATTGGTATTTAATAAAACGAATTTTACAAATGAGGTAATGTTCAACATTTTGAGAATGGGTCAAATGTTTTTTACATTAATGAAATTCGGATTTTTAGTTCATGCAATGTGCAACGACTTATGTATCATAGTATATGATGGACCAGCAATGAGAAGTGATCAGAAAACTGGAGAGGAAAAATATTTTTTACATATACTTTTTGGGATATACCAGACATTATTAAACGCTATCTGTGTCAATTATATGGGAGGAATAACCATGATAAATATACAGAAAATTAATTGTTTTATCTAAAATAAATGGAATTATCATAGTCTCTTGCAGTCGGCTCCACTGCGGGAAAATTAATGCTTGTTCAGCCATGTGTTCTGTTGATGCGCGAAAGCGAGATCGGCCACAGAGAGATAGAAAGATGCCATGTGAGGGCACAACCAATGTCAGACGCACTACTCATCTCGCCCCAACCCCAAAGCAAAAACAAAGCACAACATTCTACGACCGATTCAGGTGGCTCAGGGCATCAACTGATGTCGCTGCAGTGCCTCTTGCTGGGACGTCCTAGGGTTTGAGTCCTGACGCCGGCAGGATTTTCGACTCTAGCTAGATAACTGAGTCGAATTCAGCCGCTGGCCACTCTGATCAATAGTTTTCCTTGGTTTCTCAGATCAAAACCTGGCCATTGTCGGAGCTGTACCCTGACAAACGAGTCATGGACAGCGTGCGATCCTTCCTTCCTCTTCCTTGTCCAATGGTAAACCCTTACCTACACTTAAACTTACATGGACACTTCCAATTACACGCATTACACAATCATACATGTTAGGATACCAGCCGGGAGTTTAAAGCTTGTCCCGGCTGGGGCGGTGCCATTAAGTGGGAGATACCTGGATGGGAAAACCTCACGTCGTCGTATCTCTCCAACCAGCGGGGGAAGAACACAGCCACCCCGTGATAAAACATACACTACAGTTACGGGACTAATTACCATAGACGTTGCCGCACCCGGAAACCCAAAATAAATAATCAATCAATCAATCAATGAAAACATTCCATGGAACATTCTTCCACGTTTACTAAGTGCCTCGTGTGAAAACCGTGCTTTTTGTAAGTCTCTCTTCCAACAGATTGAGAATATTTATATAATAGCATTCCACAGTTTAAGAACTTCAGTGTAAAAAAAAAGTATGAACTTCAATTTAAAATTCAGCAATGAATCAAAGAGTATCCGTAAGTCGAAGTGAATCGAAGATATTGGTTATGGTCAACTTCAGCGGTACATCATTTATAAACATATGTACAGCTGTATTTGCTTGCAAAATAAACTGCTTCTCTCAGCTTCAAACCTTTCTCCAGCAAAATGCCAAATATTGAGATACCATTTCAGTGTACAAATGCATTATCTAGAGATCGTGAACTCAACAAAATATAGCCCCTCACAGATGTAGGGCATAAGCAAAAGTTATTTTAATATTAATCTATCAGATTGAAAAATCAAATTAGCATCAAAACCTTGTTTGATTAGTAGTAGGTTTAAGGTAAAGTGCACAAAATCGGAATTTTACAAGAACATAATATTTTAATTAAGGCTAAAAATTAAATCACTATTAATTTTTTGTATAGCGTGGAACAGGATAACAAGCGAAATGGGAAATAAGTATCTTTTAATATTTTGATGTTTGCCGCGAAGTGCAAAGCTGCGATTTGTTGTGTGTGTGGGCAGTAGTACTTCCCTTACTGCGGTAGATAACGTTTGCACGTTTCGCCTCTGAACGAGGGGAGTTATTGCTTAAAGGAATTGGCATTCTAATGTTGATAATTACTTTACTAAATAATTAAGTTTTGAAAAATCTTAATAGTTATGTTCTTTATTGAACACGGTTACGTTTCGATTGAAACATGAATTTATTAGTCATTAAAACAAAATATGCATGATCGAGTAAATAAGAGCCTACAAAACGAGCAATAAAATTCTACATTAAGAAGCAATAAGAGATAGATCTTAATGTTCCGGGCAAAAACAAGGTTGAAGCAATTGAAAGAGGGTTTCTAGGTTCCAGTCTACAAGAATTTTTCCTTCGGTGACTAAAGCTTATCTCAGAGAAACTTCAGTCTTCACGGTCGATGACTTCGTTCAGACAAACGAAGACATGATTACAAATGAATCAGAACCGCTGTTATCGTTAGTAGCTCGGTCAATAGAAAACCAGCACGATATCTTATACGCCTCATGCTGCTTCTATCACACTAGTGAGGAGAATTCATATGTATTTTTTTAAGCTGTCATTGCAACTGTCTCCTAAGCTCTAAAAGCAACATTCACAAATTTTACATGATTTACGAAATTGAAAGAAATTAAAGACAAAGTAAATAAAAAGAAGGAAAAAAGAAAGATAAGATTAAAAGTATGAAAAAGAAAAGTCTATTTATAAAGTAAAATCTACAGTGGGAAATCATCAAAGCTATGAATTAACCGCCAAATATAAAAAGCGGAGATCTCTTTACTCTAATAACAGCGAAATTTCTTTGGGTTAGTTGTACGCGTTTACAACAGAAGACAATCCCACAGTGTAGCATAGAAATAGAAGATTTTTTAATAATTTGTTTTCATATTGGAATCACGACAAAGTCGGGGGTTCAATGGAAAAAATGCGGAAATACAACCCTATCTATCAATCTTGATGGAGTAGCTTCTTAAAATGGTAACGATTTTTTTATTTTTAATAATTAGAGTTAGATTGAAAATATACGTTTACCTGAAGAAATTTGTCTTTTGGCGTCTGAGAAATACATGTCATACGTGTTATGTGTGCTATAACATTATTGACTGATCCACGGTTTTTACAATACTGAGGGTGACTCGAATTGCCCATGTCAAGAGTATAAGAGCTAATTTACTTAATTTTCAAAAATTAAATATTCGTTTTACGCGATAGCAAATAAATTTGATTGTGTGTCTCTGCCGATACGTAGGTAAAAGTTTAAGAGAAATTCTGCAAAATTAGGATTCAAAATTCGATAACGTACACGCGTTTTAAAAAAGAAAACTATTTCTTAGAAGTTTCCGTTTACCCTCTTTACTCTACAATATTCAGTTGTGCAGTTAAAATTACACTTAGTTAAAAGTTTGGTTGTCTTCAGAAACTCTAGGTAAGTCGAGGTAGAGAGCTATTTTCCTTTTTCTCCCAACATCAGAACGGGAGCTGAAACCGAAAATATCTATTAACAGGCCCCTTTCTGATCAACTTCTCACTGTCATGCCTGTGCACTCCTTACCATGGCATATTTTATTCCGTGACATTCCCGACCGATCTCTGTGAGATTCCCGCCATATTCCCGCCAGATTCTCGGCCGCTTTCCACCCGATTCCAAATCAATTTCCACCAGATTCCCAAACGATTCATACACGATTCCCACACGGATCTCGCCCCGTTCGCGTCCGATTTTCTCTAGCGTCCTGTCCGTATTCCATTCGCTATCCGCCCGATTCTCTCCAGCTTTCTGTTTGATTTTCGTCGGCGTCCTGCCCACGTTCTGCTGAGCTCCCTCCCGCCCCCGTAACCCCGATACCCGTCTCCACGACGACCCCGGCGACGCATTGCCTCGCCTCCGCCCGCGCCAGCCTCGCTCCCGCGCGCATCGATCTCAGTCACTCCAATTTGCAGCGAGCTGGAAATTCTATTTGGACGTCCCGGGGGCGGAGGAGGAGCCGGGCGAGGCGAGGCGCCGCGCCGCGTGCGCTGCTAACCGAGCGCCGGGGTTATTCCACCTGAGCGGCCACGCCTACGGGCGCTGAGCCTCGCCGCGCCGCACCGCGCTGCGCCGGCGGCGGATCTTCCTTCCACCCCCGCAGCCCCGCCCCGCCCACCCCGATCCGCACCTCCTCGCCCCGCTGCGCCCCTGCTCACCACGCCACGCCACGCCACGCCACGCCCCACCCCGCTTCTGACACCCCGCCACCGCCCTCCGAACATCGACGCGACTCGCCGCCGTCGGATCTTCCTTCCGCCCCGCCCCGCCCCGCCCCGCCCCGCTCCGCTCAGCCCCGCTCCGCCCTGCCTCGCCTTGTCTCGCCCCGCCTTGTCCCGCCGCGACCCTGCTCACCCCAACCCGCCCCGCCCCGCCTCCCCCCACGCCTCCCCGCATTGCCCTGCCCTTCCCCGCCCCGCGCCTCCCGGCCTTGCCTTGCCCCACCGCGCCCCTGCTCACCACGCCCCGCCCCGCCCCTCCCCGCTTCTGACACCCCCACACTCCGAACATCGACGCGACTCGCCGCCGTCGGATCTTCCTTCCGCCCCACGCCGCCTAGCCCCGCGCCCTGCCCGGTCCTTTCCCGGTCCCGTCTCGCTCTGCCCCGGCTCACCCCGCCATACCTACCCCGCCCCGCCCGACGAGCCTCGCCACGCCGCCATCGGATCTCCCTTCCTCCCCCCTCCCCGCATTGCCCCACCCTTCTCCGCCACGACCCTCCCCTCACCCCACTGCGCCGCCCCGGGCCTTCCCCGCCTCCGCGCTTTCCATCCTTGGCGCTTTGGCGATGCACGCCTCCTTCCCGCCTGTCCCCATGGCCACGCCGCCGCCGCCGCCGCCGCCGTCTTCGTTTCCGTAGTTGGCCGTCTGCTCTGCCGGCGGCGGCTGACTTGCAGGAAAGGAAGGCCCTTGAGGTTCCAGCGATTCTGGAGTTTGGAATTGCGAGTGCGGCTAAGCAGGAGATGGTCGTCTCTCCGTACGCAGCCGAATTATAAACAGTATTTTGCAGTTCGAGCAATTGACATTTATAATAATGCTGCCTTTTTCTAGTGTTGATACAGCTGCTGCTGCTTTCGTGACGAAGTTTGGTTATGGGTGTAGTGAACAATAGTAATATCAAATTACACGTTCATTTGTTGTGATAGAAAAAAAATGAAAAAAAAAAACTATCTGCGCTTGTTAGTTGAGGAACTACACTGCATGGGAAAAAAATATTCGTCGTAAGAAAAAATATTTTTGGCGAACTTAAATAATTTCTTTTTGGTTTCTCGTTAGGAGAAATTTGATGATAGCTCGATAATTGAAAGTATAAGAATGTAATGATAATCTTGAATCTTACGTAAAGGAAAAGCGAATATTTCAGAATTGTACAATTTTTTTCAAATTTTATTAAAATAAAAAATAATTGCAATGGCATACATCGTTACAGTTTTCCGGTTAATTATTCAAATAGATATAAAATTAATTTTAAGAAATTCCCACATCTTAATACGTTTAAAAGCGGCAGTTGCAGTATACACATTTATCTTTTAGATTAGTTATGTAGTTTTTTCCCTTCCCTGTGTCATGTAGGACAGGCCCATGTGACAGACAAATCGAATCAGCTCAAATTCTCATAAAATATAAAACATCTTAATGCAAAGCGGTACGAGACAAGCATCATTGTGTCTTCCCAAGCCCCCTCCATTGTCCCCTCCATTCTACGCCGCGATGTGCCAGAGGCGGGCGAAAGCCGCGGAGGTCGGGGGTGGGGTGGGGGTGGGCGGGGACGGAGAAGTTTCACGTCGTTTCTGCGCGAGCGGCGCCACAAGATGACTATCGGCGCCGCCCGAAAATCTGCAGCCCAGTCTGCGCGTGGGCGGTCGACTCCGTCTTCCATTTTCCCTTCTTCCGCCCGGTGCCTGTCCTCCTCCTCGCACCCATCAGCAGCCACGCTCCGCGCCGCTCCGTCTGTCCCCGCCCCACCCCGCTCCGCTCCATCTCACCGCGCGCATTGCCTCAACCATCCTCTGAACCGCCCTGCTCCTTGGCGTTCTGCCCCTTTTCTCCCGTTTGCGTTGGTCCGCCCGGGCTTTGGATCATATACCTTCCATCTGATTACTGACGTCACACTTCGTCCCGCCACACATCGTCCCGCCACACGTCGTCCCGCCACACGTCGTCCCGCCACACGTCGTCCCGCCACACGTCGTCCCGCCACACGTCGTCCCGCCACACGTCGTCCCGCCACACGTCGTCCCGCCACACGTCGTCCCGCCACACGTCGTCCCGCCACACGTCGTCCCGCCACACGTCGTCCCGCCACACGTCGTCCCGCCACACGTCGTCCCGCCACACGTCGTCCCGCCACACGTCGTCCCGCCACACGTCGTCCCGCCACACGTCGTCCCGCCACACTTCGTCCCGACACACTTCGTCCCGACACACTTCGTTCCGACACACTTCGTCCCGACACACTTCGTTCCGACACACTTCGTCCCGCCACACTTCGTCCCGCCACACTTCGTCCCGCCACACTTCGTCCCGCCACACTTCGTCCCGCCACACTTCGTCCCGCCACACTTCGGTCTTATAATAATGAGACGGGAAACCGCAGGTGTGCATAGTTTTATTCTCTTTTTTTGGAAGAAGTCAAAATATTACACTTTTACTGTTCAATCATTTTCTGGTTGCCTCCTTATTGCGTTCACTACCGCGCCGCGAGTTTGACCAATTTTAATAGTTCTTGTTATTCCCTGCTAAGCTTGGTTATAGATATGTTCCTTTTTCCGCATTGTAAGGCATGATATCTAGAATAATTCATAACACTTCGGTCACATCCCCCTTCTCTCTTCCAATCCTTGTCTCATTCCATCCATTTCAACTTCATTCATAATGATACAGTTTTGAAAAGACAACGCCAAGAATATATCTGTTTCAACTTTTTGTGGGATCGTTTGTGACGACGTTTAACTAATGGGACAACTTTTCGTGACTTTACGTTTGTATAAAGGGGAGTATAAGTATGTTTCGTGATTTATAATTGCGTATTAACGTTTCTAAAATCTCAGTATTGGGAAATGTTGAAATCATTTCTTGGCACTGAAAACATCGGAGACAATCATTCCGGTAATCGATCTATCTACAAGTATATATGGATACATTGGATACCCACGAACTAGGCAAAAATCAAACACATGAAAGTTTTGATTTAGATAGAAAAATGCAAATATTTGACTATGTCCACATATAGGTGTATTCCACCTATTTTCATACTGTGTGTATCGCCTTAATTTTCATACGTCAATCCGTCACTGCTTGCGACCCAGGTGACGTCAATGTTAAGAAGATTTATTTGAAACTTGTGTCTGAAACAAAACAATTCTCATTTTTACTTTAATATCCGAAAATATTATTATTATTATTATTATTATTATTATTATTATTATTATTATTATTATTATTATTTTCAGTTATCAATCATGAATTGTAATGTCATTTAAATAGATCATGAGCCATATTTTTGGGGTGCGTTAAAAATATGAATATTTTGATAACATGATAAAAATATAGTTGTTCGCATTTTGTTTTATAACTTCTAAATTATAAAACATGCCAAAATCGTTTATTAAATAGATAATATGTAAATTAATACATTGTGAAATTTAAACAAGTATTAAGATAATGCTTATTCCGATCAGCACGAAAAAAGAGACTACTTCTACTAAAATCATGCATTTACCTAGAAATACCTCTTCTAAGAAAGGCGCCCTTAGGCCACTAAAAAGTCAATAAAACAATAAAATATTCTCATGTTTTAAATGCGATCTGCACGTTGATAGTTTTAATAGTTTGAGAACATCCGCAATAATCAGTACTTAAAGAAGTAAGCTCGTAAGCTGAGTCCGTAGACAAAGATCGCCTTCCGAAGTTGAATATATGCATGACATGCTCGTCTTGATGCGTATATTACACGTGTACACACAAGTTGCAGAGTCCACGGGAGGCCGGTGTCGAACACGCCTCATTATTTGATATCGATAAGTAGGAGTGCGCGATATCGACAGGAAGTCTATATCGAATGGCATCCGCGAGCCGCGAGGCGGCGCAGCAGATGGGGGCATGACTCGGAAATTGGTGCAAGATACCAGTCACGGGCTCATAATAACTCCGTGTACGAGATGGCGGCGCGTTTAGATCGGTCGATGAGAGGCTACGTTCTGGAGGCGGAGGCGTTGGCGGCGGCGGCGGTGGGGGAAAAGGGATCGGGGGCGACGGAAGAAGTGGAGAAGGCGGTGGAAGAGGAAGGAACGGAGAAGGTGGTAGAACTCTCAAGGAGGAGGCGGTGGAGGATTTGGCAGATTGATTAATGATTCTACGAGCGTCAACTGCCAAGGTCATTATTCCCGTACGTGTAGTCCATGTATTTATGCAGGATGTGGCGGTGATCTTCTCCCGCTGGCTGGCGAGATCCTACCTACGCCGACCTACGGCGGTTTATGGGAATTTTCCCCAATCAGGTATATCTCACCAGCGTGGCACTGCCTCATCCACGTAATGCTCAAAGTTCCCGCCTGTTCTCCCGACGCACGTGGTAGTGTAGTGTATTTGAGGGTGTGTCAAAGTTAGGAGGGGGAAAGGACAAGAAGAGGAAGGAAAGATCGCGCGCGGTCGGTGCCCCTCCGGTCGGCGGTCAGTGACACGTCGGAACTCGAACTCCAGGACTTCCAGGTCAGAGGCACTACTGTGACATCAGTTGATGCCGTGAGCTCAATTTGCCGGTGGATGTGGTGGAGGAAACAGTGGAAGAAGAGATGAGGGAAGCGATGGAGGAGGCGGTTGCAGGCGCAGTAATGGAGGAGTCGGCAAAGAAGGAAAAGATAGTGCTGGTGGTGAATGAGAATGTAATGGAGGAGGTTGAGGAGTTCTTAGCAAAGAGCTAAATTATATCTCAGAAGACGAATCCACCGATTTTGCCATAGAATTGAAAATTTACATTACCTTAACATACTGAATTAAACCACAAAATATTTATTTATTTAATAGGTAATTATTACAAACAATTTGGCTTACTTGATTCTATGTGGCTAGGCCGAAGGCCTATTTTATTGATAATTGGGGAATTGTATTTCACTGGTATTTATGACCTTATTTACTGGCGAAATATTTCCTATTTTCTAAAATATAATTCTGGTTATCAATCTTCGCATCATGCAATTTGGTCCTTGCAATAAATAGGAACAAAAAAGAAAAATGAGTTGATGGAAAAAGGCGACTTCATTTAAATGCAGATCACATTGCTCCTTTGTGTGCTCAGGCAACAAGCTCTTCTGAGAACTCAACGCGGGCAAAATGACAATCAGAATAGAATTCATCGCTTTCTGTTGAACAATCATAGAATTATGTTATATTGATTGCATTTTTTTGACTTGTACAAGTTAGCAACGCTTTTGCGCAAGTTTCAATCAGTAATAATTAATTCAGAATATCCCACTCCTTGTTTAATATTGGAAGTAATATTGAAAACTCAAACGCGTTTTTGTATCGTTTCCGCCAGTTCATGGAAGAACGTAGTGACATCTTTTTGTAGAGTTCGCCTCTGTGAAATATTTTGCCTCCCAGAAAGTTTTGTCAACAGCCCAAAAGTTGATACTTGGACGGAACCAAATGTGGGCTACAGGGTAGGCGCCATGTGGTACGTCAATTTTTCAAAACGTTTACAGTTAAATGTTCATTCGAATTTGAAGGAATACAACAATGCACGCAACGATTTACTTAAACAAGTAGACTCAATTATTTGGAAATACTTTGTATTATGTCATAAAATATTACTCTTATATAAGTTCATTTTTTATATCAGAATGGTTTCAAAGTAGTGTGTAAGCAGGTTTTAAAAATACCCTTCTATTTTCGTCCTCACTTGCTGTCAACACTGAATGTCCTCATAACGACGAGAAGCAAACATACAAATGTATCTCCATTTGTGGACCATCAGCCGATAAACCTCTGCGCACTTTTCACATCTTTCGAAAGGGCAACGGCCTACATGCAGCGCTCAAATTAAGGCTCCTATCGCGCCTGTATGGCTTGTGAAAGGGCAGCAAGTGAACCATATTTTTGGACGCGGGTCACCCCCTGCCCTCTCAGGGGGACCGAGGAGGAGGGGGGGGGGGGCTTCATTTGGACGCGCGCGCGGGACAATCGCTGACGGTGGCGACTTGAGGCCGGTGGCGGTGGCGGTGGCGGCGGCGGCGGCAGCAGCAGCAGCATTGAAGCCCCAACAATGACGTAATCAAGCGGACAAAACAGCTCTTTGGTAGTGTTAGCGGAGCGGATGGGTTACAAATAGGCTGGCTCGTCCCCGGACGGCGAGGCTGCGCGGCCCCGCCCCCGCCGCGACCACAATGCGCCCTGCGATGGTCAATACGCTTCGCCCCGCCCGAACGACTGACTGGCAGAGCGGCGGCGGCGGCGGCGGCGGCGGCGCCCGCTCGCTGCCCGATGGCGTCGGAAGGCCACTCGCCACGCGCCCAAGAGCCAGCCTTGCGAAATCGAATGCTCGCTGTGTTTGTTTAGAAAGCCTGTGCTACATCTATTTCAGAGGAGGCCGAGAGTGACTGAGTGGCTCAGTAGTAAGTGAGTGACTGAGGAGTGTGGGACTGAGGAGTGTGGGACTGAGGAGTGTGGGACTGAGGAGTGTGGGACTGAGGAGTGTGGGACTGAGGAGTGTGGGACTGAGGAGTGTGGGACTGAGGAGTGTGGGACTGAGGAGTGTGGGACTGAGGAGTGTGGGACTGAGGAGTGAGCGACTGAGGAGTGAGCGACTGAGGAGTAAGCGACTGAGGAGTGAGCGACTGAGGAGTGAGTAACGAAGGAGTGAGTGACTGAGGAGTGAATGAGTGGCTGAATGAGTGAGTGAGTGAGTGAGTGGCCGAGTGACTGAGGAGTGAATGAGTGGCTGAATGAGTGAGTGGCCGAGTGAATGAGTTAGTGTCTGAGTAATCGAGTCAGTGGCTGAGTGAGTGAGTGACAGTGACTGAGAGAATGGCTAACTGTGTGAATTGCTGAGTGAGTAAAAATAGAGAGTGAGTACTGAGTATTGCTTATGAGCGCGTCGTCTACGGAGGTTATATTATATTGGTGGAAAGCAGTTCTAGCAGAGAAAGTGGTGCAGTTCCTCCTTTACTCGAAAGTTAGATCTTGCGCTGACCACGTCGGTTGCGGTTTTTTATATCCCCCGGTATATCAACAGGCAAAATAAGCCGAAACAAGCATTCACCTAGTACTAATCGGAGAAATCACATAAACCACCTATCAGAGCAGCCACCCACTAGAATCCCCCTCCAGACTGTGGCTGAACTCCACTCAGCTATGCGGCTAGAATCGAAAGTCCGCCAACGTCAGGCCTGAAATCCTTGAACCTCCAGGGCAACGATGCACAGGCAAAGATGTTGTTGCAGACCACTTCCCAAACCGGTAGAACGAAAAGTCACTAATTGTTGAATCAATCTTTGATTCAGGACTCGAATCCTTGAACCTCCCGGGCAACGATGTTGCTGCTGACCTGTCGCACCCGATAGGACAAAAAGCTAATTGTTGAATCAATCTTTACTTACCCGTTTAAACTAGGTCAAATTTTATCAAGAGAGCAACGAAATACATGCTCTTTAGAGACCGGGAACTGTATTAAAGATTCGCGTGCCTTCAGAAGTGAAAATAAGCAATAATATTTTCTAGAATATTCAGCATCAATTTTATCAGAGATGTGCTCTAGTCAGTACAGAACACGAAGTATGTGTAAGAAATGTAAAATTGGCTACCGTATTCATTAATGATAAGAATTTCATACAAAAGAGCAACCAGAAAGGTTTGCTCAATGTGAACAATGGTCATCTTTATGCACAAATAATATTTTTTATATGAAAGTAATAGTTAAAAATTAAGGAAAATTTAAAAAATCTAGAAACATGTCCTTGGTTTTCACTGTTATCTGCGGATGACACCACCCTCACACTATAAGTAACATACCCAGGAAAGTTAAACAAATATGCTAATTAGCAAACATTGACTCATGTGTTACTTTTAATTTGGAATTTTGACTAAACGAACATGACTTCGGAAATTGACAGGTTAAAATCTGCATCTGAAAATCACTATAATTGTATTCCAAAATCTAAAAAGTCAATTCATTTATCGTATATTCATTATATTAATTAATCTTCTCAGTACTTCTTAAAAATTTCATTTCCGCCTGAAATCTACTTTTATCTCTTTCCAAAATTACTTTTGATTCACTTCCATACCAAAGTACAAGAACAGCAAGAGTTTTAAAAAACTACACTTATATCTTTATGTGTTTTATTTTTTAAATTCCTGTGAATGTTTCTACATACATTTCAAAACATGTTTAATTTATCGTCGAAAGCCATATCTTTTTCATACGTAACATAGCCTCCTAGATTCTCAAAATCCCACACTTGTTCTAAAATTTTGTCGTCAATTACAATTTTCATTCTAACTGAGAATTTGTCTTTAAAAGCAATTGTTTTTGTTTTGTTAATCAAAATTTTAAAATTGTATATTTTTGCAGTGTTATTTAAAATATGTTCCGCGCGTTGTAATTTGTCTTCACTGTGATAACTATATATTTAGGCCCTCCGGTGGCTCATGGAGAATGTGCTAGCTTTCTGTGAGGCGGAGCCGGGGAGATATGGGAAGGGGGCAAGGGGGTAGGGGAGGGGGTGGGAGGAGGGCGGTAGGGGAGAAGAAAGAAAGGAGAAAGAGGGGTGGGTCTAAATTTCTTTTTGAATCTGGACACTAAATGTAGTTTTTCCTCTGCAAGCATCCCACACCCTTTTACGTTCAGAAATTACGTAATAATAACTTCCGTATATTTTGTAGATGCTACTTTTCCTTCCTTTTAATTATCCATGGTTCTTGAGATAAGAGTCAGCTTCACGTATTGTCAGTGTAACGCATGTTATTTCTGATGAAGATATGCTAAAATTACCATGCCGATGTTATTTTCAGCATGCAACATGTGACGTTTTCTTTATCGTTCTTCTGGTTTACCACTGTTTACTATTCATGCGGTAATATTCGCATTATTTTATGAAGAACTATAAAGTGTTTGTTTGACAACATTATCTAATCAGTTGCGTCAGGCCAAGACATTTACGATGACCTCATAAAATGTTTTTCGCCAAGAAAACAAGTTCTCATAATAGTAGCGGAGACACTTTAGCGTCATCAGAATTTATTTATCCGCGTGACACTATCGTGTGGCTTTCCAGATTGTCTCAGTAATTAGAGAAGGTAATTTGATCGAGAATTAGTTATACTTGTGGTCTATTTTGAGATCATCCAATGTTAAGTAAATTATATGTATGCAAATAAATAGAAATTTGAGAACTGTAGTTAACTTATATTATCTGCCTTGTGAATTGCCTTTTCCTAACATTTTACTGAAAAAAAAACAATACCGGGAAGGGACGCTTCAACATTCAATAATTTTTACTAACATTTTTCCGATGATATTAAAAGTTGAGTTTGTGTATATTCCATCTGATCAGTTAACTATTAAAATCTCAAGTATTTTTGAATGATTTATGTTAATGGAGTATATTAAAAAGTAAGTCAACTATACTCCAAAAATTGCACTTATTTAATACAATGCTAGTTTCCTTGGCTGTTTTATCAAGGATATTTTTATATTACTTCCACAATATACAAGGAAAACATTAATTTGAATAGTAACATGTTTTACATTGTTTCATAAGTTCAACAAAATAGCATTTTACATAAGTTTTCCAAAATAACATTTTGTTTTCGAACGTGAAATCACACAGAAAGGTAGGAATAAGCATTTTTTTAAAATTTAAATTATTTAGCTTCTTGCAGATCATTTTCATTGCCATTGTTACGCACGTGGCGTTTTCTGCATCTTTTCACATAGCAACAAGTTGAATTTGTGAATGAAATACAGATGGAAAAGTTGAAAAACATGATAAGGAGGCGTTGAAAGGGTTGCAAACAAGACGACGAGTGTAAACGGAAGAAGAAATACGACAATATTTACGAAAATCTTAACACAGTGTTGTTAAGATATACCCTCCCCCGCCACCGCCAGTGATACGTGATGAGCGCCGCCCAGGCGGGCGCCAGCGCTGGAGCCACGCGAGGCGCCAAACACAGGGGTGCACAAAGAACTCCAGCGACTGTAATAACTCCGTTCTGCCCATCGGATTGTTTGTTGTTTCCAAACGAACACGCTCCCTCCCTCTCTCACTCACTCACTCACTCTCAGCCTCTCTTCCCCTTTCTTTCACCTCATCCTTTCTCCGGCTCCTTTCTTCCTCCTTTGTCCCCGTCACTTCCTTTCCCTCCTCTTTTTCGTTCCACTCCTTTTTTCTCGCTCTTTCCTTATCCTCCAGTGTTTCCCGCTCTTTCATTATCCATCTCTTTTTCGCTCTTTCCTTTCCTTCCTCTTTTTCGTTTCCTCCTTTTTTCTCGCACTTTCCATTCCATCCTCTTTTCTCGCACTTTCCTTCCCCTCCTATTTTTCTTGCTCTTTCCTTTCCCTTTTTACCCGTTCTTTCCTTTCCCTACCCCTTTCCTCCCTTTTTCCTTTCCCTCGACTGTTTTCAGCTCTTTTCCCCTCTTACCTCGCTCTATCCTATTCCACTTCTTTCTCCCACTTTACCTTTTCTCCTCTCTCTCCTCTGCTGCCCTATTGTCTTATTTCTCCCTCTCCTTTCTCTCGTCGTCTTCTCTCCACTCTTTCCATTTCATAATCTTTATTTTACCCTTCCTTCTCTTCCTCCCTCTCTCCCCGTTCCTCATCTTACATCGTCCCTCTCTCTCCCGTTTCTCATCTTCCATCGTCCCTCTCTCCCCTCCCTTCTCCTCATTCAGTCATTCATATTTGCTTTAGCTCCAACGTGTTTATTTAAAAATGATTATGGTACACATTACGAAAGCGTTACGATGGAGTGTTAAGAAAAAAATTTAGGAAAACACATTCTGTAGCATGGTTATGTTGTTACCTACCCAACCTGCTGAAAATACTTCTAAACGAGAACGTTTTAGTGATCACTAAACAGAATTGCTAACCATCAAATTGCACTTTCGCAATCGCAAATAAAACTTTTTATCATAAGGACTACTAATAAGAACCGAACCGACAAGAACTCAACAAACATTCGTAAGAAAATGTTACCGAAACATTTGTGGAGGTCATGAGTCTCAAATGATTTGCATATAAAGCGAAAAACAGACCAACGCCTTTCAACGTGTATTCATTTTCAAGTGTTCCTCTGCCACAATCACCAAATGACACTCGTAAATTTATTTCAAAGTGAATATTTACAAGAACACAGCAAGCAAGGGAAGTAAGAATATCGATTCCAATGCAAGAGAAAATAGAATACAAAATAATCCTTGAGTAATCTTCAATTTTACAAGATGGAAAGATTCCCATTAATTTGCCAACACAATTTCCAACATTTAGTCCAAAATGAAAATTATTTTATTGTCAATAGTGTCGAGGATGCAGATAGGCATTTATAAAGGTAGTCTGAAATAAGAGTTATCCTTCCTCTTTCATGTAGAAGAGTGAATTTTATTTTCATAATTATTTTAACGTCAGTTTAAGTTGCCAGGTGAAGTTCTTTGCCCTGAACTATCTGCTAACTCATCAACCTGTTTACACCGCTGGGTACCTTAGCTCTAGCCTCCACTTCGCTACATCTCAATGGCTCGCAAGACCACTGCGGCAGGGAACTGTCCCCTATCGCACGTCGTGACTCATACACCTCACACGTGGCAATTCATGAAGCCAGTACGGAGCGTACACAGGCATTCACAATCACGCCGCACGGAGAATTCGGGCAGAGGGCTGCAAAGGAATTGAGTAGTTTATGAGCTTCATGGTGGGTTGAAACGGCGCCACCATGCCACAACACTAAAGCAAACATCCAAGCTCAAGGAGGGATTCGAAGGCGCTAACTCGCGGCTGTCGGCGTAACCACGCTACAGGACTTTTAGTTAACGTTTAGATAAGCGATTACCTTTGAATTCTTAGTATTCTTGGTATTTTTTCCATTTTTCATTATATACTGTATTTCTTTCTTTCTTCAGCCTTCGCGTACTACATAAATGTTTTCATTTAACTCAGGCTATTGCCTTGTACTGTAAATTCATAAGCGCGACAAATGACCAAGCAAAATGTAGGGAAATTGTTGAATGACTTTCATAATTCATTATAATGTGTGCTTCGGTAATTAAAATCTTCTTCTGATACTTTTCTATCTGCACTTATGAAATGAAAGGCATTTATTATATGCAGCTTTTAAAGAAGTTGGATCTTAACATCTCTGAAAACTATGTTATGGCGGGAAAGCATTTACTTCTTTCGTATATTTACAATAGTTAGCGGCATTCAGCATCGTATAAAATCCTCACCCAAAGAACTAAACTTTGAGATAAATTAATGGAAAGTACAAATTGATGTCTTTTGTGGTTTCCAATTCATCGTACAAATTATCTTAAATTGACAACAAAACGGCATACGCTTAATGATATTATATCCAAGTAAGGTTTGTTTAGAATTAACCTATTGACTGACTCATTACACCTCACCTTTTATAATTGTATCTCGCAATAATTATAATATTGGCTGAGATGATTGTGTTGTATTTATAGCTTATCATTGTTTTTCTGTATTACTTTATTTTAAATGAGAAACATATTATATTGGAATTTTAACGTTTTTCATCCAAACGAATATGAAAACACAGTAAAAAGAAAAGCTTATTCACCTCTTTCTACATGCTCTCAGGTCATTCACCGGAGAAACTTTGCCAAAGAAACTTGGGTCACCCCTGGCGAGCTCCCCGCGTCAGCATCCATGCCGCGTGGGCCGGCCGCAGGTGGCGCAGATAACGGCAAGGTCGTGAGTTATTCTAGAGCCGGGACCCGGACCCGCGCAAGCCTAGACGTAGAGACAGCACCGCTCACGCAGTCGCGGAAGCTCGTGCGGCAGCGATGGAAAAGTCATGGACTACCCACAATTCCTTGCAGGGAAATCGTATTGCATTGGGATATATACGAATCCTTCAAATAAAACCAGTTCGAAAATTCAGAGCGCACAACGAGAATGAAACCTGTGCTATTGTTTTGTGCTATCGCTTTTTATATCTGTGAAAAAAATCGGAGAAAAAATTTGGTGCGTGTTTTGGGAAAAAGTTCTTTTTAATGTTCAAGCAGAAAGTACGCGAAAACTTCTAGTTTTAAAAAATACATAACGTTTTTTTAAGATCTGATATTTTAGAACATATTTCATTGAAGACCAACATCTTTATCTTTGATATTGTTATTTTGCTATGTTCACTTTTTTCAATTATCGAAAATTCCATTATTTCACTGGATGGGAATCGAACAGCTTTTTCGTTCTTTGATATATACGAGGAGAAAATTTAAGGAAAAAATTGGGAATGTTTTTTGAGAAAATGAGTTTAAACGTTGTCTTTATTTTAAATTCCACGAAAACCACAATTTTAGAAGAATTGTCCACATTTCAAGATTTGTCTTTGAATAATATTTGTTAACAAACAAATCGTTATCTTCAATATTATAGTTGTTGGAAGGCGCCGAAATAATTTTAAACATTCACGTTTTTTGAAAAATGGGGGATTTTAACAAAAAGAACACCAGCGCCATTTGTTTATGCGGGACCATACTCAAGTACAATGTTTAGTAAAAAAAATTGGATCCGTCTCTGACAAAATTTTGAAAAAGAATTCATGTAAAGCACCCTCGTCAAATCAAAATAGGTTTCATTTAAATTGTTCGAAGAATATCAGTTGTGAAGAAAATCTTCTAAACGACAGACAGATGCTTTGCCGTCAATCAATTTTTCGGTATCCAGGACCCACAAAACATTAATCGTGACTACACAACGTATTAGAGAAAGTAATTTACTATATATAGGGACACGATTTATCTACGTTTGCTGTTCCGGAGAGTTAAAATAAGAGTTACGTAAGAGTTTTTCTGTCGAAAAAATGACTTTCTGGCACATTAATACAATACTTTCTCTTCTTACGAAGTAAGCCGGGAAAGTAAAAATCAACGTTCATTTTATCCAATGGCGCTTACATAAATCCTTTTAAATTCTATCTTGTGTAAAAAATAGTTTTCATTAATTCTAAAGTCTATTATTTTATTACATAAGACCATGGTTAAATGAATGTCAAGCTTATTAAGAAAATTAGTTTCAACAAACTCCTTGTTTTTGACCATGTACCGTACTATTGCCTGAATATAGAACTTGAGAGTTCTCGACAGTAAGACAAGAATCTACGTCATACTGGTATTTAGAAGTCCTGTTACTTACAAGATACATTTTAAAAAATATCGATAATATAAGATGTATTCCGTTTAATAATCGTGTAAGGCAAATTTATTTTTAAAATATTATTTAAATCCATAATTTTATCAATTCTGTGCAAATCGGGTTTAGAAAATATTTCTCCATGTGCTAATGAGACAAAGAAATAAAATCATTTGAGAAAGGATGGACGTAAACATGCACCTCTTCTTGTTCAGAAAAATGTTTTGTTTTTTTTATTTACCTAGAATACCTCTTGTATATCTCTAGTATTTACCTCTTCAGTTTCCTTTACTTCAAATTCATAAAATATCACGAATCTTTAAAAATAAATGAAAATGGGAGATGGTTTAGCTACTTAAAAGAAGAGCTCTTTCGTGCTCTTAATGTTAGAAGAAGTACACTTTTGGTAATTGAAAAGAATTTTCATTGAATAGTAAGCGTCAAAAATTCATTAAGAGAAACTGAAACCTAGCATGAATATTATGCTAATTTTAAATCAAAATATCTTGACACGCGATAAATTCCAACTGACTTTGAGAATATTTTCGAACACGTACAGTCACTCTGTGTTGCAGAGGGTTACATACCTTCAAAATGCATTTCTTGTATTCTCATTTCGGTTCCTATAATAATCTGGATCTTATTATGAACACGGAGTCTTTGAGACGTACCTGCAATACATGATAATATTCAACTGAATGCAAAAACGTTTGCTGTAAGAGATGATGCGCATTCTAGAGAGTTGTTCTAAACCGAGGAGTCATGAACACATAAGAAACAAACAAAATTTGGCTAAATCAGTCAACATTGTATAGTTGTTTTTTTTCGACAAGATGTCATCAAAAACAGTAAAATGTGAAGAAAGACATTAAAATATTTAATTTTTTGCGTAAAATGGCATTGCAATCAAATACTTTTTTGGTGTACAGTAGCGCTCTCAATTACGAGTTAAAAGTCACAGAGTGCACTGAAAGGTCATGAACGCTTAGCAGCAAAATTCACAACCGCTTGTTGCTAATGTAAAATAATTAAACAAATGAAAATATTTTTAAAAACTAAAAAAACAAGCTATGATGCCACATCGCAAAGCTTGTTTGACATCGGAAGCTGAATTTCTTTACAAGGAAACACTTGGCATCAATTTTAACACCTAGTATGTACTGTATTAAATACGTTTCTTATAAATATAACAATAATAAAAGTATACTACATTTTATTTGTTTTGAATGTAAAAGTCAAAATATAAAAAGTATTGAGACAAAAATTAATAATTAAATAAATTACTTAGAAGAAATTATTTATGAAATCTAATTCTTATTTATTACTCTGACTTCGTCAAGTCTTCGGTGTGTGGTTTCAAAGAATATGAATTCCTTTGGAAGACTAATATTTGTACATGGAGTTTATTTTCCTATTTTTAGACAAATTCATTTTATTTTGAGATTGTAACTAACAAAAATTCTTATTAATTCTAATTTAATGTTATGAGAATGATATTTCAAATTTAATCCATTGAACCACATAGGAAAGAAAAAAAACAATAGAAGTTTTATAATATATTCGTACCAGGTTCCAAGTATACCCTATTCTCAAAATGTACTTTATGAGGAATATTTGCTTACCAATAGAGCTCTTAATTTAAGCTTATAATATATTTTACAAAAATAAACAAAGTGACTTTGAAAAACCAAAAGTTAGGAAGTGGTTCTTCTTCACATGAATATGGAATCGCTCTCTTTCTCTTCTCTTTTTTTCTTTCTCTTTCTTTTATTTTCTTCTTTCTTTCTTTCTTTCTCAATTAAGCATTTTTATTACATTATAAATTTTGAACTATGTCATTGGCTTGAGAAAACCTCTTGGGGAGAACTCTACGGAAAATCCCGTTACTAAACTGGCCGTAGTATCAATGTCTTTTCAGTTCAACAAACTGATATAGATGTCTACATAAGACGACTCGAAACAATGGATTCCCCCACTTCATATCATGATGTAAGAAGAAGAAATGGAAGTGTTCTTAGACGCCTTATTTACCCTCTTGCACCTTCCATGCAGAGGCCTGCCTACGATAATCAGTTCAGATGAATCCAGAGTTGACCGACTTATTTCTGAGATTTCCAGTTGGGTGTGTACAGTAGGAACCAAACCTAAGGCAATGTGATTATGAAACAGCCATCTCATTGCAAATACAACCTTCAAAGCACGAGCTTCTAAATACGCCAAGAATATGCTAATAAGAAGGTGTAGCGAGTTTACTAAACAAACAACATTGAAATGAGTATTTGCTTTGCTTGAGGCCACTTTCTTACTGAATTATTTTGGACATAGATTTATGGAGGGGAATATATACGAGTAAAAATAACATTCAAAAACATTTTTCTGAGAACTGTCATGTGAAACATGTAATTCTCAAAGATATTATTTTGCACTTGGAAACAATGAATTTCTTTGAATTATGAAATTGAAACACCTTGTAACATTATGGTGACGAATATGTAAAAATTTGTTTTGATTTTCCACGTGGGTTCATTGAACCGACTTACTTCTGAGATCTTTAGCTGCCTGGCAAAGTAGGGAACGAATCAAGTTTTCTTAATAAACAGGGAGTGTAAAAGTTACCTCGCATGTTTATAGAAGTTTTAAACTCAGATTTTCGTAAACAGCACGTACTTTCTTTATTATTCTTCAAATAATAAATAGTGCAAGAGAAGCATAGGATGATTTACTGTTGTAAATTAACGGTATGGGATAACTTACGCTCTTTGGGTTTGTATTTGGACGAAACAAAAGCCATGATTTGTATTTTGGTATCAGAAAGTAAACTTTCCTAGCCCAAAGTTGGCATGGCTCTGCCAATGGAATACATTATACTCATATGTAGGTTACGTAGAATGTATACCGAGACTTACAGTGAATTACAGTATGAATTTTATAAATGAGTTGAAATTCAAGTGTATATAAATGAGTAAACATCTATAATAATAGATCGTAATTAGTTTTCCCTACCAACCTCATTTTGACACCTCTCCCACCCATAAATCATTGTTATTCGCAGTAGCTATAGTGACGTCATGGAAATCTTCCACCACTAAAGAGAAGGTTAGAGATATTTATTTTCGGCAAGCGGTTTCAAAGTTCATGTGACACAATTCTTTCAGTTTTCTTCTTAAAGGAGATCCTCCTAGAAACGACATGCGCCAAACAAGGCACGAGAAACAGAACAGGATTACACGACCATTCATTTACAGAGCCTTTAATTACCTGACAAATTACTCAAATATCATCATTTGGTGCGGCGGTTGCGAATCTGTCGCCGGCGACGGAAGAGGGCTGCAGGGGGAGGGGGGAGCATTAGCACATTCGCGACTCCTGGCGCCGGCGGTGGGGGGCGGCAGCGGCGACAGCAGAGGTTGCTCTCCGAACAAAGTCCGTGCTGACGTCACAAACGCGTAGATATAACGCGGCGGTCCCCCAGAGAGACGCATCTCGGTTCAGTCGAAGGACCCCACCGCCGCCGCAGTCGTCGACGCCGCCGCCGCCGCCGCCGCACCAGCCAAACCGCTGCTGGCGCCGCCTGACGAGCACCGGGCCCGGATGAAAGTGTGAGTGTCCTAGCCTGTGAAGGCACCGCTGCCTTCCGGGAGGTTGTGTGGTTTGATTGACGAATGAATTCGTTTTTCTTGGGGAGGGGGAGCGTCAACTGCTATAGTAATTAGTCCTGTAGGTGAATATCATGTTAATATCTCGAGAGGGGAAGGCTCTCGGCGGTCCGGTTGAGAGCAGGGCTGCCGACGTTTTGGCCACCATATCGTGACCTTCTTCAGGGCTGGAGTGCCAAGAGTCTTCACGGGTCTCTGGCCGCGGAAGCATACATTTCGACAGGTCTCAATGTCCCTCCCACGCTTGAACGTGAGATCCGGTGCCGACCTACACTTCGTCTTACGAGACTGTCTCCCTCCAGGTGCTTTCCCCAACGGGCCACTGCCCCAATCTAGGCAAACTCAAAGCTCCCAAATGATATCCCGACATGGTGTGAAAGTGCATGTATGTGTGTGTGTGTATGGTGAGGAAAAGGATGAGGAAGAAAAGGGCCCGCTTGCGCCACGGCCTGTTAGAGCTCTGCTCCAGTATTCGCCTAGTATTTATTGCAGAAACTGCGAACATCCACCGATCAGAGTCGTCGCCCCAGACAGTCGTTGAATTCGACCTAGCTCTTTAGCCAATGTCGAAAAACCGTCGGGATATTTATTACTCAATGACGAAAATTCAAGAACCTCCTATTTAGAGACGTCAGAAACAACAATAATGCTGCCACTGAGCCATCACGGCCGATAGGCTGCCGGAAGGAACATATCGGTACGAGTACACAACAAATGATTGTCAAATGTCGAAAGTTTTTTTTTGTTAAATGGAGAAAAAGCTTTAGAAATTCATATTTTACTAGTTCAAGTTTCATAAACATTGTACACAGGACACCTGGTATATGCTACAGTAAAAACCTTTTTATTTGATCTTAAAATAAAAGGTTCTGATCATTTTAAAGCCAGTCTTCTGCAAAATTACATTTTTTTAATGTGTTACTTTTCTGTGCCCTGACTATTTCCGGATTGTGTCCTGGTTTGCCTCCAAGTTTATGTTCGTTTGGACCGGGGAGAATGCTGAACTTTATATCCTCATTCTTGGCGTCTACTTGACAGCCTTACCGTGAAATATTGTTCTTGTTCCGGGCAACATATTATTCTCACGGTGGCGTTGATAAATCAATAAAAATTCTACAGTCACATTCACATATTCAAAAGACCGGATGTCTGGAAGTCTAAAGGTCTAAAAGTCCGAAAGTTCACTTTTGAAAATTGAAACTTTGACTAATAATGACAAAATACGACGTATTATGCTTATAGGATAAGGAAGAGGAAGGAAAGATCGTGCGAGATCCATGCCCTGTTTGTTAGGGTACCAATCCGGAATTCGCCGGGTGTTGACGGGAGAGACCACAGAAAACTGCCGATCAGAACTGGCGACCTAGCTATCTAGCGTGTCGAAACTCCTGCAAGCGTCGGGGTTCGAACCCTAGGACCTTCCACCCAGAGGCCCTGAAGTGACATCAGTTGATGCCTTGAGACATCTTTGTCGGTGCAACGTTTGCTTTGATATGTGAGGATTAATTTGTGCGACACGCTCCGTATTGCGCTTATAATTCTCTAAAGAGATCAGATAATACTTTCCGTTGCATTGTTATCTCGCGTCACTCTTTACTTAAGATAATCGCCTGATTGTGATCGCCTCTCTTGGCCTTTTACAAACTCCTGACTCGGTTCTATGAAAGCCCACATTCAGTCTTCAATAGTTCTAAGGTAAGAAGGGGTGTTCTCGAGACAGCTCTCGTGCCACCTTCTACGTGTACGCAGTTTGCTTTGCTTAACGTTTCCGTCATTCAAAGGTAATTTAAATCATTTTAGATTCATTAAGTAAAGTCCAAATTAGTGATTTACAATAGTATCGTGGCGATCTGGATGGCCGAAGTGGCGAAGAACGTGTACCGACTCTGCACTTCGGTCCGAAGGGCCATGGGTTTGAATCCCACCTTGGGCCTGGTTGTTTGTCCTTTGTTTCTCATGTGTGTGTTGTCACGGAGAGCCTCGCGTTCTGCTGACCCCAGATCAGAGGAGCCCGCAAGTGTCTTAGTGTATACTGTATGAACAAATATGAATGTGTCCCATAGATTTTACCGTAACCGGCTGACGGCTGGATAAAAAGTCCGAGAGAGAGAAAAAGACAGTTTCGTGCTCTCAGTGGTGTCAGAACCATTTTACAGATTACATATACAAAAGTATGAGTTATATTTAAATTGATAACATGTTTCCTAATCCCATCACAATTAATGAGGACTCGGCCACACTTTGGAAACGGAATATGAACATTGTCAAAGGGAACATATTTTAGCAAGAAAATCTCAGAGTTTCTTTTACTGCACAAATAAAGATCTGGTACATTGATCTCCTTGTAGACAAGCTTTTTTAACTTTAAGAATGACATCAATTTTTATCTCGCAGGGTCACCCTAGAGGACGTCGAGCTGGCATGCAGAAGTTGGACATTAGCTGCACTCCCGAAGTCAAGGCTAGGTTCCGATGGCAGCAGTACTTAGCTGCTACATTGGGTAAGTCACATACAAGTTCATCAATATTCGAAATTCCTTAGAAATTGTCAGAAATTTCTGCGTTACTTTAATGAAATGTACATTAAAGTAATTATCATGAACGCACATAAATAATGTATACGTGTACATTATGATGCAATAGACACAGTTTTAGAATCGTATTTGGTAGGAATGAATGATCTTGAAGGACTGGTGATTATGAATATACGATATGAATGATGAGAGGCAGGGCAAACTGGAGGACCTATACATTAAACCTAAGCTGGTTTTAATTTAAGCATCAAATATAAAGCACAAATATATTAAATTCTTTTTAATATATAGAATGCAGATAAGGTTCGTGTACATTAATATATTGGTCTACGTTAGATTTAATGACATTTCTGACAATGTAGAGTTTGAAGTTGATTTTGAAGTTTTTTAAATATTGTATTCCTAATGTGACTGATAAATGTAATTTTGGAAAATCTTCTTTATAATTGCAACAAAAGCCTTCATAAAGGAATATTCGTGATTAGATCTACATAGAGCTTGGTGAACAAACGGCTGTCAACTTATGTAGAAAGTTTCTATTTATATTTACAGTTTTCGTACTGAAGCGGAAACATATATTAATTAAAATTAATTGATAATATACAACACAATATAATATTCGTGAATTGATATCCTAGCAGCAACGAACATAACTGTCGTTTTAAGACTAACACGCTAATATAACTGTTCTGGAGTTTCATTCCTGTGTAATGATTTTTCTTTTACTTTACCTTCCATAAATTAAAGCAAAGAAAATGAAATATCAATCATTATAAACAGTGGGTTTGTGTTTATTTCCTTCATTGGAAAGTAGAATTAACTCGAAATAACTCAGCAACTTAATAACGTGATTAACTTCGAGTCAGCATTGTCATAAAATGGTGAAAATAATCACTTACATGCTTCTGAAAAATTATTTTTATGACTTCGTTATTTACAATTTTTGTTTTTCTTCTGGACATACTTTTACTTAAATAGAATAGTACATCTTTCTGAGAACATAGAAGAATATTTTTACATTTCTGTCCGATTGTTGTTAGTGTTGATCTTCGAGTCACAAAATTGACCTTGAATAGCCATTGCTTTGCAAATCACATGACCAGAAATCGTTTGCTTAAAAGAAAAGAATGAGTGGAATGTATAAACAGTAAGCTTCCCAAGGTAGTGACACTGCAATGTCAACACGGAAGCTATGACGTTGACACATTTCATTCAATGAAACAACACTTGGGAACGTGGTAAAACTTCAAAATAGTTTTGAGAGCTAAAAGAGGCAATGCTGTATCTATAAGGTAATAATGCACGAAGATTTTTCAGTTAGAATGCACGCCATATCGAAACTTTTTCTCCTTCAAGTGTTACTACTCAACAATTACTCAGATGTTCAAAACAGTGCGAGATTTCATTTAAAGATCTATAATTGAATGAATATGTGCAGAAAACATCAAAACCACTACATTCAATACGATTGAATAAATGGTTCGGAAAGTTAGGACTTATTTTAAAATTTCGAGAAGAAAAGATGCATGTCAAAATTTAGACATGTGTGGAATATGACTGTAGAAAAGTAATAAAAGTTCTACCTATTCACTAAACCGAAAGAAACGAAAACATTGTTTCGTGTCGTTCAGAACTGTTTCGAAGACCACTGAAATGAGACAGGTTTACAAACCCTGAAACAATACAATTACTATTCACTGTAAAAACAAATGAACATGATTCTGGTAATCGAAAAGTTTTGTGTACAGCAATATCTGTACATTTATGTGAGAGGGAACTGTGACAAAGGAATCCTGTTGTTCTCCTTAATTCAAAAACGAAATACACCACATACAATTATAAGAACTAAAATAATTTTTGTGGAAGTACACATGAGTCAGAAAATTTCTGGACATTGCATTACCACAATTGTAATATTTCCAAGTGAATAATTATATTTTTATGGGTTTACGAATAAGAATTAACGAATATAATTAATATATAAATGTTTGGTTTGAAATATGTTTCATTCAGTTCTTGTAATATTTTTATGAGAATTCTTTTGAATTATAAGTCATTTTTTATAAGATTTGTTTTTTATATTTTGTCTTTAGTAATTTATTATAAGAAATATATCAAGGGTAGTAATAATTTGTCTCGTTTTATTATTTTAGTATACAGTTAGTCTTGTCAATGATGCTTTTGATTATTAGACCTCATTTAATAAGAATTTTATTAGGATGGGATATTTAGGTTTGGTATCTTATTGTTTAGTGATTTATTATTAGACTGGGAGAATAATACTGCCATAATTACAGCTTAATCTAATTGTATTGGGGATGTATCTTTATTGTTATCAGCTGCTTGAAATAAGTGTTGTCTAGGCTATCCGGGACGAGCAGCGTAACTGACATGGTGGCTAACGTATCGGCCAGCGTATTGTGGCCTTCTTCAGAGCGTATTGTAGCAGTATTTTACGGCAACCGCGCACACACCATCGTGGATGACACTTGGGCGTCATTGCGCCAATTTAAATCGATTCTAGAATATATTACAGATCAGTTATATTTTCGTCGTTAACTTACAGATTTAATACAAAATTGATGAACAAATATTTTATTGTGACACTTTACATATAATTACGTTTTGACAACTAACTTAATGTGTTTAAAACAAATTAATTAGTTAATTTTAATACTTTAGTATAAGATGCAAATAAAGAATTATTTCAGTAAATGTTGTTAAATGTAAAAAAATAAATATCAAAATAACAATAAACCAATAACCCCTACCCCAACGTGACGCAGCGTAACGCTGTCTCAAAACTACCCCCCTTTAGCGTAATGTAATTTATGAACGACCCCTAAAACAATGTTAGGAACATAAGTACACAGAATCTGGAAGTTTTTCGAGTGTCAAGTTCCAATCTAATTGTACATCGTACCAAACTAATGAGAGGTAAAAATATCAGTTTTCAATGTGTGGAATTAGAAATGGTGTATCGATTTTAAATACCTAGACTCCGGCTTTTGGGCTTCCTTTTTGGCAAATTAGATCAAGAGAATGATCCAAATAGCAATTGGATATTACCGATAAAATCACAATGTGAGTTTTGTTAATCTGCCATAAAAGCAAATTATAGAATACACCCCTTTAGCTATCAAGGGATGTTAGTGGTGTTGTGCATAAAGTTTTGAGAGTTAGTACTCTGGTTCTTTACAAATGAAACTAAATAGTAACTAAATGAAGACCAAATACAGAGGGAGAAAGTAAATATTAAATAAGGATTAAAATTAGACTAAAACCCTGAAAGTAAATTATTCGTAATTTAATTTTAGCTAGGAAGCTAACTAAATTTAACTTCGGTTGTTATTTTACATAGCATATGTACCATGTATCAAAACTATGAAATCATTAACATTTTGGTTTACTAATTATGATAAAGGTATATTTTGTTGCGAAGATTCTATCTCAACTTCTTTCATTTTAAATAAACTTGATAAAAATAAACGACAGAGTAGTTCATATAAATTAGAGTTAATATTGTTCTGACGTACGCAGACTTTTTAAAACTTTTCATGTGTCGTGCCTCGAAAAACCTAGTTCTTAGTCTGAAATGGAGGATGAGTTAGCAGAAGGAAAAGCGAATCTCTTACATCAATGCAGCAACACCGGATTACTTTGTGCGACGCATCGAGGGCGCCAGTTGTGTCCGTGACACTGACCTTCCACCGGAGAATGGAACACAGATCGCAGAACGGCGCAATAGTGGCACGAGGTAGTAGTGATGACGTGTGGGAATTATGGCGGCTGCAAAATGTGGTGGCAGCGGACCAACGCTAGTGCGGGCAAACGCTACGGCGGACAGACGTAGGGGGGAAGACGCTAGAGCGGCAGATGCTAGGGCGAACAGATGTTACGGTGGGTAGGCGCTAGGACGGGTCGTAGCTTTTTTGATTACATGTTTTATTCATTATTCTGAGCGCGTCAACTGCTAAGGTCGTTAGTTCCATAAGTGTAGAAGATGTTTTATCGCGGAAAGTGGTGGTGATTTTCCTCCGCTGATTGGCGAGATCCAGCGCCGACCTACCGTCGACTTATGGGTTTTCTGCAACGAGGTATCTCCCATCAGCGAGACACCGCTTCAGACAAGGCAAGATCTAAGCTCCTGATCGGTCTCCCGGCGTGTATTGTAGTGCATGTGAGCGTAAGGGGTGAGGATGGGAGAAGGAACGGGAAGGAAAGATCGCGAGCGGTCCGTGGCCCGTTTAGGGTACTGCTCGAACATTCGCCTGGTTTTGATCGAAGAAACCATGGAAAACTACCAATCAGAGCAGCCTGCCACTAGAATGCTCCTGCAGACAGCGACTGAACTCGACCTAGCTGTCTAGCTAGTGTAGAAAATTCTGCCACTGTCGGGACTCGACCCTAGGTCCTCTCGGTCAGAGGCACTGCAGTTACATCAGTTGATGCCCTGAGCCACCTCTCCCGGTCGGACAGACGCGAGAGCGGACAGACGCGACAGCGGACAGACGCGAGAGCGGACAGACGCGAGAGCGGACAGACGCGAGAGCGGACAGACGCGAGAGCGAACAGACGCGAGAGCGGACAGACGCGAGAGCGGACAGACGCGAGAGCGGACAGACGCGAGAGCGGACAGACGCGAGAGCGGACAGACGCGAGAGCGGACAGACGCGAGAGCGGACAGACGCGAGAGCGGACAGACGCGAGAGCGGGCAGACGCGAGAGCGGGCAGACGCGAGAGCGGACAGACGCGAGAGCGGACAGACGCGAGAGCGGGCAGGCGCGACCGCGGGCAGACGCGAGAGCGGACAGACGCGAGGGGAGACAGGAGCTATGGTGCGGGCACAAACAAATTGGGGGAGAGGCTAAAACGGACTGTGGCTAGGGAAAATACGGGCTGGGGGAATAGACGGGCGCTAGGGCGGACAGGCTCCGGCGGACAGACGTTACGGCGGGCAGAGGCTATGGCGGACAGACGCCAGCGCAGGACGAGGAGAAGCAGGGGCGACAGAACGGGGGTGAGAGGCAGAAAATGGAGCAGGCATAAGTGGGAACTGGAGCATGCCGAAACGCGGCAGGGCGAGGCGGAGGAGAGTGGACGGAGAGGGGCCGACGAAGGGGTGGGTGTGGATCAGCGGACGTCGTGTGTGGATCAACAGCTGCGCGCGGCGGGCAGGCGACCGCATGCGCAACCGCCCGTCGGATCACCCGGCCATCTCCCCGCGCGGCGCAGCTTCACCCGAGGTTCTGGGCTGCGCTCTTCCGCTTCGGCAGCGCGGAGCGACTGGTCCCGCTGAGGGAGTCCAGTTGGGGAGATGCCGTCACAGAATGGCCGGACTTTAGCTTGTGTGTCACAATCTCGATCCGGCAGTTATGCTTAATCTTTCGTTTACAATTCCAGTACTTTGCAAATACGATGCATCGCCCTTAAACACAATCCCACATCTACGTACATAAACGATCATCTAAACGCACGTTAGGTTGGTATATTTATGTAAATATATCACAGATTGTAGCTAGATACCTCTTAGAGAAATACACATGATGTTTTGTTGAAGAAGTCACTTCCAGACACAACGCACTGAGGAAGGTCGCAACGCAATCGAAAGTGTTTTCTATCTTTTAAAAAAATCATTGGCCAATCTCTGTGTTCTACATCAGGGCTGCTGAAGTGGGGAACTCAATTGGCATGTCCTGTCCCGGCGATTAACCCGAGAGCAACCGGTGTTGTTGAGTCAGCCCGTTGACAGGGAAAAGGAGGGGGCGGTTGGGCGCTACCGGCTCTAGCCTAAATAAAGACGAATACCAAACGCTGCTCTTCAGCGGGCTATCGCGCCCAGTCTGTTCGCAGTTCTTGCAACGGCACAACTACTGCAATACCAGACGACCGTCATCTCCGCATTTTACCATCACCTCTTCATCAAAACGTTTGGCTCTTTACATTCGAGAAAGTTACCACTGTGCTTCGGGCTACGGGCGATAAGCCTGGGCGATGGGTGATTGCAGAGGCGTACCGGCGCGGCGGCGGCGTCGGGCGCCGGGGGCTGGTGCGATGGGCTGCAGATCCTCGCGCGAAGCAAAACAAATCACGGGCAGCGCTTCCTCTGCGCTGTTTAAGCCTCTTGCGCGGTAATACCCGCGCGATCCGGCGCCCGCCAGCCGGCGCTGCGGCGAGACACGCGGACAGGACGGCGAGGGAGGGAGGGAGGGATATGAAGACGAAGCGCGCGCAGTTCGATGAATACCCGCGCTCGCCCTGCGATTTCAAGCGCAATTCCACGGTTATCGATCAGTTGCTGTGACTGCGCGTATCCTCCGAAGGGAGCTTTTTTCTGACAGCCTGGAGAACTAGTGAGCGTCGTTCGCTGTACAACTGAATTGAGGTCCACGCGAAATATTTCCCTGCAGTTGTCTTTTTGTTAATAAACCTAAAAATGCCTTCGAATAAAAGAAAAAAAAGTGAAGCTAAAATGGTTACCAAGGTGGCCATGGAACAGAAGTCTTAGTTTCACATTATTTAGTATGAATTTTAGAGTTTGTATGAAGTAATTACATTCGTTTAGGAACTTAAGTAAATTCAATTTTACCTATAATTTTAAATAAAATAAGATTTCTAATAGACTTATTAAAAATCAGACTAGTGACACCAAATCAGCATATATTTTCTCATATTAATGGTAGTGGTTACGTAATTTTATGATATTGAAACTTCTATCCTACTCAGCTATCTTTTGAAACAGTGTTTAGAAAATCTGAATTTATCTCAAGAACTGAAAATGTTTTTAAACCCTTGTTTGCGGAATTAAATATGTCCCAATTGTCCTTGTATGAAAATAGCTCTTCTTGAAAAGTACCCCCTCCCTCAAAACTAATGGGAGAACCGAAATGTTTCTTCCTTTTCCCTGTTCTTATCATTTAAGAAAGTTTATGGTGTCAATTAAAGATATGAAATCGATGGATAAATTGCTTTCAAAAATAAACCTCTGGCATTAATATTGAATGTGTAGGAAGTTTTAGGTCAGGTACAAAAGTAATTGAAGTTCTGCAACATGTAAAAATGTTAGATAATTTAATGAAAACCGTAACTATTTATCATTTATACAGCTACAATTCAAGTAAAATTTTAAAAGAAAAATTTGCAGCAATTTTAAGGAATTTATTTTAACGTCACAGGACTTTAAAGGAAAATACCTAAAAAATAAAATATGTTAATGATATCAGGGTCGGCACAACCAGAACTTACTATCGTATTTATGAAGGTTCGGCTCAAAAGCCTCTAATCTAATAGTTATGCGACAAACGTCTATTCACTCTCCATTCATGCAGACAACTCGATTTTCGGGTTCAAAAACGCACGTACTCATGCTACCTTCACCAATCTTAGCCATTTTTAGAATATCTCTAATAGACCTTTATTACTCGACCAATTAACTGAAGAGCCTTGCGGCTGAACGATGTACTGTCATTGTTAAACAAAACTCAATAAAAATATATCTTAATTTTGACGTGTGGGCCATGTTATTCAAATAAGCATTTAAAACAAAAAAAATTGAAGTTTAAGTAACGCTCGTGTAACGAGCGTTAAATAACGCTCTTGGGAATCAGCTCTTAGAATACAGAAATTACATTTCTATACTTTGTAGAGAGGTTTACTTACTTTTTTTGGGAGGAAAGGTAAAAAACAACTAAAAGACCTATTCAAATTCGCAGGGTCAGGAGTGTAGCTAAATCGATCGAGGAATATCCATTATGAAGAAATGTTATGGAACGAACGGACAGACGTATGGAAGTATGGACAATCGAACGGACATTTTTCAAAATAAACTATTTTTGAGTTTAAGGAATTCTCAGAATTGTATTTTACACAAAATCTCGACATCTATTATTGGTAGAATTACAATCAGTTGTCTGTTACATACTTCACATATGAGAAAGTGAAATGACCCTGACTGTTTTTGGAGGTCGGGAATACCAAGGAGTTAAAAGAGCTCGGATTGTCCAGGTGGTTCTGTTAATTTGAAAGACGTCATAGTCCCTACTTAACTACCTAATATACCTTCTATCTAAACAAAATTACATTGCAAAATTGGAATGAAAAGAAAACTGACATCAACATTTCATGCTTAGTATTTCATTATGGGTTCGCAGAACACATTAATATGTCCGTGTAAGCAAAAAATGACTCGCAACTTACAAAACTAGCTCATATATTAAGAGATTATACAGCTATTGCGAAATGAACGCTCTGATAATGATAAAAACTAAGCGAGTAATTCAACGGTCTTTGAGCATCTATCTTACTAATGTAACATAGTCTCTCAGAAAAACAATAACATGATTATATTAAGAAAGAAATCCACACTAATCTTTCATAACTTTCTGGATACTTTCTCAAGATGTTATTCAGCCACAATAATATTTGTTCGAAATATGTCAAAAAAACAAGTGAAGTTTCGTTAGATCTGCTCAGCTTCTTATTCAGCTTGTCTACAAAATTTGACAGAGCGCGTGACACGACCTGATCTCCCTTGGGCTTACACACGGTCGTGTAATCACGCTCACGACACGACTTTTATTCGAAACTGTATGGAAAATAGTTTTTATTTATATTTACCCGCCTAGTAATTTAACCTATCGCTTTTATGCTTTCATTTGGCAAAAACATTTGAATTTTTGTTAAATCTGCACAGTGTCTTATCTCCATCTTATCTACAAAATTTGGCAGCACACGCGTCGAGACCTAACAACCTTGGGCATACACACAGGCGTGTTAGCACGCTCACGATCCAACTTTCGTTCAAAACCGCTGTGGAATCTAGTTTTGCCTTAATATTTATACGCCAAGTAATTTAACGCATCGCTCTTTTGATTTCACAATGAAAGTTTTGTTAAACCTGAATCCCAGCCTCTTATCCGGTTCATCTACAAAATTTGGCAGCTCACGTGACGCGACCCGGGGCTTACACGCTGGCGCGCGATTTCGCTCGCGAGACACCTCCGGAGCAAACAACGCGTAATCCGCCGAAGGGCGCGGCGCGGCGCGGCGGCTAGAGACGACGGCCACGACGGCTAAAAATACCCGCGTGCGCCGTGCGCGGCGGTCGTTAGCGCGATAACAGTGCTGGACCGAGCACTCGCCGCGTTCGGCCGTGTTTACAAACTCGGGCTAATCACTAACTACAACAGACGACCCGTAAACCCCCTCTTATCAGCCTTGAAAGCAATTTAATCTGCTGCTCAAACGGTCCGAAATTCCGGCCTTCTGTGACGAAAATTTCCGTTAGGCTGCGAGAAATTTTCGGTTTTGTGGACTCGGGTTGTGTCATGTGATGTGTCTTGTGCGAATGTGTTGGTATTACGTTTTACCGAACAGAAAATATCATTGTAGACTAGAATTTTGTTCTTTCTTAGTTCGATTCCGTTTACACATATACAGTTGTGGAGTACAAGTGACAACATCATATCTTTTCTTGTGCAGCGATCGAAAGAATCGTACTGGAAAATGAACAGAAAAAAATCGTGTTGTATTTCAGACTTTTGTGTCAGAATTCTGATGTTTTCACAAGCTATTAGATTCTATTTAATTAAAAATGAATTTCACTATTAGACTATGATTTTAGTTAACTAGTAACCGTTCTCCATGCCTTTTCCCATTGACACATCCTATGATAGCTTTTATATACATTTCTTACATATAATATGAAAAATATTCAGTAAAAATTGGTAACTATTCTTTACTTTGACGAACAATAGACAGAACTTTCAATAGCAGGATCAACATTTAATCAATTATATTTTTAATATCAACAGCAGCAATTATTAGGCGCGAATCGTTCACACAAAAGTCGTTTAAATATAATGAATATCGAATTTTCATTTCCAAATAAACTTTGTGCTCATGCAATATACTTGTATATGCAAACAATTTATCTTACGAAAGTAATTCCGTCTTGGCTTAGTAAACTAAGAGGACATATGATACACATTCATAAGATACACATGTCAACTCAACGTTGCTGCATCGCTTACACTAGAGTATTTAATTTCATCTGGAAAGGGATTAACTTCCTATTGCATTCAATTTTCTCTTTGTTCACTTTCATGGATATTCACTTTTCATTTGACACCCAGCATAACAAGAAGTAATTCTAGCAATCGTTCTAGCAGCAAAAAAATTATTACAGTTAGGTTGCAAGATAAGGGAATATTTTAGCACCCCTATTGAGAATATATCTCAAAGACTAGGTATCTGGTCCCATTTAATCTATGTCCATGCTAAATACAATAAAAATATTCTTCGGGGTTGCTACAGGAAGCAATGAAAGCTGTTCTAAAATAGACTTGAATTCCTCGCGCAATGCGAAGACAAAAATTTACTAGCAGGAAACATCTGTTTACGCACATGGGCCCCAGTCTTGTTTCGTGTGATTATAATAAAATGCTTATTTTGGAATGGAAATAGACATGAAATCATAAAATATCTTGGCATATGGAGATCTCTATTTTAAAGCTTTATCAGTTACTGTGCGTTTCATCGACATTTGCCTTGACGGAATGACTGCCGAACATCGGACAGAACGTTTTGGCTCTTCGATTCAATACATGGCCATCTCTATTTCCACCCCGATATTATCAATAAACAATTTTTTTTGTCGTTTGAATCCGAATAATGCGACTTTTTTATTCTGCGATAATTAGCAGTATGCTTAGCTTTTTAACTCACCGCAAGTAGTGTATTCTCGAACCTTTGGAGATTAGAATTCTTTAACGACCTGATTTACTAAAAGGAAGTTTTTTTTTCACGACACAAGAAACATTTATTCATCTCATTGTGCGGAACACTCTGTAGCGCTTTTTTACCTAGTCACTATACATAAACTGCAATCCCTACTTAAAACAGACATACTTTTATTCTCTCTCACACACACACCGCTTAGGTTTAATGCTGGCAAATTATTCCAAACATGTGATGTATTATTATGAATAACTTACATTTAAAAATGTGTGAGAATATCAAACCTTAAGTAATTTGAAAATAGTGTGGTATGCGAAAATTAGCACATGTACGGTTATTTTGAGAGGTTCAATTTGAATTCCGTGACGCCTCCAAGACCTGTCTGTCTCGTCGCCGCCATGCGACGGAGAAAAAAAAGCACATGTCGAAGTTTTTCGACAAGACGAACTATATTTCCAAATTGTATAATAATTTTTTCATCAAATAATGTAATTGTCACTGGCATACCTCAGCCAAATGAAAGCATTCGTTTCTTCTTCAATAAATAATGAGTTAATCCATACCTCATATTTTTAGAGAAAACAGTTTTATCATAAATATGGACAGTCCAGTAACTGAATCCCGCCGCAAAATGAAATTGCTGGGTTGGTAGACTATAAAATGCTACTTATTACAGGGGAAAATATTAAAGAAATAAAATATACATAAAAGAGAAAAAAATTCGTTTATTACGCTCCGTGCAGTCGCGGAGGATACGCGAATTCGACACTAGAGGGTTCTTGGTTAGGTGACAGGCTAGGATCCCCGGAATATACCGTCTCCGAGCCCCTGGTCGAAGGGTAAGAGGAACTGACTGACTGCGACGAGACTTATAAAAGTTAAGTAGGATTACTCTACAAAGGTTTAAAGACGCGTTGCGTCAACGACAACGCAACAAATTTAATCAAAAAATTAGCAATTTTACCTTCTTTGTTTCCACCTGGGAATCTCCATCTCCAAGATTTCGCTACTATTAAGAGTGTGTATTACAGAGATATTCAAGAGGCCTACACTCAGGCATCAATTCTCTCAACTCTCTAACGAACTCAACCAAGTTCTCCCTTCAACAACCCTACGTTGCCGAGTTACAACTCTTACAAAATGTATACATTGATATTGTAAGATTTCTCTGAAGTTTAATTTCCTTTGAGAACTATGAACCAATTGGCTCTTGTGCTGGTACAAACAACACCTATTGAGTTTAGGGGATGGAGAGAGAAGAGATCTAGTTTAGACGAGATGAAGATCGTTTTGTGAGGACGAGCGGGTAGTTTCGGCAGTTGTGAGTATCACGCGTGAGTATCACGCGAAATATGATTGCAGGGAGTAACAGTATGGACGAATAAGTTAATAATTTTAGAAATATAATTAAATTAGTTGAACTAGTAATTTTGGAATTCCATAAGTGCTTAGAAAGCTGAACGAGCCTGATTGTCGTCGAGGTGTAATGGTGTCGCCAAGACAAACGGAAAGTAATTTAAAATATAATGTAGCAAGAACAAGTTTTGTAATAAAAAGGAGTCACATGTTTAAAAACTGGCCATTCTGAAAATTTTAAGGTTGAAGTCATGCATGACTTGCGTGAATGATTATCTGATATGTTTTGTTTATTAAGTGTGAATAAAAGTGTGTCCTCCGGGTGACGCCGCGTCGGAGGCTGAGTTCGCGATGTTTCGACCATCATATTGTGGTCTTCAGAGCAGTAGTGTCGTGAGGTATCGCACTGCTGCCCTGAAGAAGACCACGGGTCGGCACTTTAGTCTTCGACGCGACTTCACGCGATGAGTTCGCGATGTTTCGACCATCATACTGTGGTCTTCTTCAGAACAGTAGTGTCTTGAGCTATCGCACTGCTGCCCTGAAGAAGACCACGGGTCGGCACCTTAGTCTTCGACGCGACTTCATGCGGACAGCCCAATTCAAAAAAAGGACAACGTACGACTAGAAGTCGTACCACTCATGCACTTCTCTGTTCCTTCACTTGCTGTCTCGTTGGTTGATTCGCTTCTTGCGTCCTTGCGTAGCGACGTTGGCCGCGCTTTGCGGAGGGTCCGTGCTGGGCTGGACGGCGCCGGTGCTGCCGTACCTGCAGGGCAACGCGCCTGAGCCCGGAGGCGAGCCGCCGGGCAACGCGTCGACGTGGGTCGGGCCGCAGCGCCCGCTGACGGACGACGAGGCGTCGTGGGTGGGCGCGCTCACGCCGCTGGGCGCGCTGCTGGGCGCGCTGCCGGCCGGCTGGGCCGCCGACCGCCTGGGCCGCCGACGCCTGCTGCTGGCCCTCGGCGCGCTCATGACCGCCTCGTGGCTGGGCTTGGCCTTCGCCAAGAACTCGGTACGTACTTATTGGATTTTTGGAAACCTTCCACTAGTGGCTAGCTACCTAACGACGAGCTACAAAGCGGATTCTTGCGACCGGCGGATTCTTGCGACCGGTGGCTGCGGCTTGTAATTTTTCATAGTTTCTTTGATAAACAAACCGGAAGAGATGGGTCAGGGCATCAACTCATGTCTCTCCAATCTCTAATCGGGAGGTCCAAGGTTCGAGTCCCGCCAGTGGCAGGATTTTCGACACTAGCTTGTCAGCTGCGTCGAATTAAGTTGCTGTCTGGAGGAGAATTCTAGAGGCCGGCTGCTCTTATCGGTAGTTTTCCATGATTTCTCCGATCAACACCAGGCGAATGCTGGAGCAGTACCATAACAAACGGGCCTCAGGTCATGCCATCTTTCATTCCTCTTTTATCCTATCCTTACTCACACACACACACATATGATTTACACTACTACACATGAGAAGACAAACACAAATAACACAATCATGTGGATAACATTTCGTTTTTTCTGATAAACACTTCCGTAGGGTGGAGTGGGGTAATTGCGTACCATTTGCAGCAAAACCCAACTTTGCTGGTTACTAGTGGGTCTACATTACATAAATATTCGATTTTTCTATTTCATCAATTATTCTAAATTGTAAATCATCCTCAGTTAAAAGAATGAATTTTCTTGGTTTAATCAGTATTAACCTCTGAAGTTCACATATACCCCAAATAGTGTGGCAAGTGTGTACTGTGCTTGGATTCCTGTAAGATCTAATAGTTTCCCTATTAGGGCGAAAGGGTAATTCACGACCAACAAAACCGTATGGGATTTTTTTCTGATTATTTTTGAGGGAGAGCAGTCAATACGACTTTTTTTCCTTCCAATCTTTCTTCTTCACTTTGGTACAATTTACAATCACTAGGGAGTTCTACCAAATATCCTCATTTTTGAAAATTAGTACACATTTTCCCCACTCCATCCTATACTGCTCACAACGAATTTCATTGCTCGACAACCTTGAGATTTTCCATTTAACCCGGAGTCCGAAGATTACTTTTGAAACGCAGAGACTCCGTTGGGTTTCGGGTCGAACGCGAAGAGGTGGCTACCTTAAGCTTCAGAGACATGCGCTCGTTTCACTCGAACGGCAACATTCTCTCGCCCTCTTCTCCCCTCGGGCATTAGTGGGGCTGGTCGCAGGTTACGAGTATATATTATACTACACTGAAAGGAGCAGACGTCATTGTTCCATTCGTTGTGCCATGATTCCATACATTCCGTCATTCCATGAATATGCGAGCGATTGACATCCCTCTTAGATACGTATTGCTGCGTCGCAGTAATTCCGTAAGTGTTCAACGATTCTTCTAGATTGCTAAACACTTAATCTCTTTATACGGTGAACTTCAAACGGTTATCTTAGTACTCGACTGTCAAGCTCTCTAATATTGCCGGTCACCCAGAAGTAAATTACAGAACATGAAATGCAAATGAAAAATGCACCATGATGTGAGAAAATCGGAATGTACCATGATGTTGCCCTGAGAGACGGGTTCTAATTTGTTTCATATTCTGTTTCCGCTCCCCGCTGCAAATGCCAAATATTTAGACTTAATCACACAGAACGCAGTTTGTCTATTTCTTACGGGTGTAAATTATTGTTACGATTAGCAAACAAGCGGATCTGATAATTAGATCAAGTAGAGTTAGACAATTGAGCAGACCAGGCAGCCGAAATTGTAACGGTATCTACCTGAATTCGCAACATTTTCTCTTTATACTTGCTCAAATAATCTATTGCATATATTCTCTAACATTTTGCGGTCAAATTTCATTGTTCCTACACGAGATGGGTGCATCTTTCTCCGCTTCCCTAAGATTTAAGCAAAAAGTATCAAGCGTATGGGCTCCCCTCGGCAGCGGTTTTCTTCCTTTTCAATACCTTTCTACCTTTAAAGTAGTATTATTATCCACTCTTAATGAATCGTACAGAGTTACAATCATTGCTTTGACTTCAATTACGTGAAAACTTGTACAACCCGTTCAATATTTTTTGGTCTTTTTTAAACTTCTGCGAGGTACTCACCACGAAGCCATTAAAGTCCATAAACTTTATTAAGAAAATTTTGAATATTTCCATTTAATTTCAGTCCCCTACTTCATCATTTCTTTATAAATATTTTCATCTTCACCTTTAAATTTATTAATGCTTACATTATTTACCAATTTTCTAAATATATAATTAAAGATAATTATTTTTTTTGAGTAAATTCTTTAAAACTTGCTAGTCATTGCCACAAATTAAGGTTTTTGTTGGTGCTGTCTCCGATACCGAGGAAAATTCCACGACTTACTGATATCTTTAAGTAACTCTTGGGGTCGCAACCCACATATTCAGAAGCACAGCCTTTATCTTTACCATGCATAATTAAATGGCTTATGATCTCATTCCACTGAAGTAATTAGTTTGTACACGAAACAATAAGAAGAACATGAGAAAAGATTGTGGAGTGTTACAAATGTATATAAAATTGTTATAAGTTGTCTCACAATAATGACATAAACTTTCTTGATGTGATAATTATCCTTCAATATTTATTCCGAACTTGGCAACAAACTGATCAGGAGAAACTTCGGGTCTAAATCCTTTTATGATTCTAATAATGATTTTCGAGATATGACCACGTGTATGTTTCAACGTTTTTATGTACTCAAATAACTGTAACCAAAATTAGTTCAGGCTGTCAGTTTATTCTGTAATAAATCCCAAAAGGATACTTCCCCATTTAGTATTGATGCCTTTCACGTGTAGGCAATTGATCTCCATTCATATTTCACGAATAAACAATTTCACCTTTCATGTGAATTGTCGAACGTCATTCATTGTTCATGTAGTACCTCCTAATAAGTATACCAACATACAAAGGGAGATATCTAAGATGTGATATTGTAGTTCTCTCCTCACATTGCAAAAAGGGCTAGCAATTCAATTCTTTTAAAACATCAATTATTAGCTAGATTTGCTTGTTAATATTTGCAAGATAGATATATTTCATAATGTAATACTTTTTTTATGAACACAGACGCATTAAATGTCCTCTGAAGTGTATTGAAATTTAAATAGTTTTAGTGAATGAAACATTTTTTCAGTCACTGATAGTGACTGATAAATTTTCCAATGGAATTATTTTTCAGTTCTGTTACGTCGTTAAGTTTTGAAATAAACAGTGCAACTGCAAGAGCTGCCTGAAACTTGGGCCACAGGTACAATTCGCGTGACACGTTCTTATCTCCCCCGTGATCTTCAAACATTTTCTGTTTATATTCGTTTTCTCAGATCTCCACCACGTGCAGGCTAAGCTGTCAGCTGACTGCTCTGTACATCTGTGGGTTTATAGTCACTGTGACGTTTCCGGTATTATTCATTCACGGCCAGGTGACGTACCTCATGCATATCTCATCTCTTAATCCTAAAAGAGCGAAGAATACTTCACTGCCACTAATAGGTTTATTAAGGCAGATAGATAATGGCCGACTTGTCAAATGAAAAAAAATAATTTAAAAACATCGAATATTTAGTTAAACAACAGAAAACAAAGCTGGGGATTTTTACGGCCATGTCCTGTTCAAGGCGATCCTGAGGACCACCACTCAGACTACTTTCAAAATCAGTACCAATATTTAGTGGCTTTATTAACAATAAATATTGGGAAAAACACGCACATCAAGCACAGCGCTTGCCACGTTGTCTTCTCCTACTTCTATAAAAACACATACGATCTTCTAGAAACCGGTGACGTATCTCATCCATACCTCATGAGGGCATTGGAAGTGGGGAAACAAATGCCAAAAGGCTAATATAGAAATAAGTCCTAACCTGAAACCGTAAGCAGGAGGTTCCTGCGGTACATAATTGTTCAAAAACCGAAAATGATTTGCTACGATTATTGTGCTAAAATTAATTTCCATAATGTCAATGATAATGAAGTTAAATTTAAAAAATGTAACATACGTATGAGAGAAATAACAATATCATAGAAGACTTAGTCTCCAGATTGCAAGATTAAGTTTGTCATAAATCAGTTTATTCCAGAATTTATTATAAACAGAACTTTGGCTCATGAGCAATACTTCACGTTACTAATTAATCCTTTAAAAAATTTTAAAAAATAAAAAAATAACACTTTTAACATTGACATAAAATAATTAAAAATTAAATAACTATGCAGAAGCAAGAACCTCATTTTGTTAATATTTTATTAGAGGCATTTTCTGCCCCAGCCGCGACAAGCTCTAAGATCCCCACTGGTCTCCCAAAATGAGTGGTATTGCAGCGCATGTATGTGATTGTGTAAGAATAGATAATGAAACGAACAGCTACCTATCAGAGCACCCGGTCGCTAGACTTCTACTTCAGAGATATTGAATTCGACCTAGCTATGAATCTAGACCACACGAAATAGAAAAATGAAAAAAAAACCTTCAGCGTTGTAACGAAATTATTGTGGAAGAAACGTTTGACTTTTATATGTATATATGTATTAATGTGTACATGTATGTACGTCAAACCTTGAGTCCACAGTAATTTTTCTTACTGAACAAATATATTCATTTCTTTTGTCAAATAAGAAACAATTTATTTGTTTCTAAAGTGTTTCTATGTTTTTTCAATTCACATTTTTACCTAGAAAGCATTTTTTCAAACAACTTTTGAGTAGTTATTGCGGCTTAGCCGTTCGGAATATCCACGTAGTTTATTAGACAAAACATGCCTAAAATTGTCCTAAAGAGTTTATTTGCGAAGTTTCAACGTTCTCTCCTATATATATATATATATATATATATATATATATATATATATATATATATATATATATATATATATACGTTAAGAAAAAATACATCTTGTTATAATTTACGTTGCATGATTCCATAGATTCGGACCTTGGTTACAATGCTGTAGTAACAAACTTTCCTAGCAGCATTAGAAGCATTAAAACAAGACGGTGATGCTGTAGCAATTCGCTCCGCTGCCGAGTCTAAAAAGGTGTCAATTGAGCAGGGAGAGGACTGAGAAGGGCGGCGGGGGCGTGCGCAGGTGTGGCTGCTGCTGGTCTGCCGCGCGGTGCAGGGCGCGGTGACGGGCGCCGTGACGGTGGTGGTGCCGCTGTACTCGGAAGAGATCGCTGAGCCGGCGGTGCGCGGGGCGCTGGGCTCGTACCTGGACATGATGCTGGCGCTGGGCATCATGTGGGCGTACACGGCGGGCGCCTTCCTGTCGTACACGTGGCTGGCGCTGTCGTCGGCCGCGCTGCCGCTGGTCTTCTGCGCGCTGTTTGCGCTCATGCCCGAGTCGCCCATGCACCTGGTGGCGGAGGGCAAGTGGGTGCAGGCCGAGCGCGCGCTGGCCTGGCTGCGCGGCACCACCGCCGACTGCAGGTGAGCCTTGCGTCACGGGTTGCGCACGGCGAGCCTAGGGCCGATTGCCCCGGCTCGTAGTGCTCATGCGCACATCGCCCTAGCAGTCATTTCCCTGGCGCACACTCCTCTTGCGCTCATTCCTCTTGCGCTCATTCCTCTTGCGCTCATTCCTCTTGCGCTCATTCCTCTTGCGCTCATTCCTCTTGCGCTCATTCCTCTTGCGCTCATTCCTCTTGCGAACATTGCTCTTGCGAGCATTACTCTCGCGTACGTATCCCCTTTACACACATTCCCTTCTTCACATTTCCCTCGTGCTTGACTTTCAACAGAAACTTAGGCGTCTTTTCAAGGGTTTGTGATACGATTGATAATTAATAGTGGCAAGATTAATAGTGGCAGTTTTGTGATACGATAGGTCCTAGGACGGGAAGTGACAGGATGGGATGGGACAGGACAAGGTGGGGCGGGGCGGGGTGATGCAGGTCGGAGGGGGGGGGTGCAGGTCGGGGCGGGGCGGGGCAGGGCGGGGCTAGGCGGGGAGGGGAGGGGAGGCGCGGGGCGGGGCGGTGCAGGTCGGAGCGGGGCGGGGCGGGGCGGGTGGGGAGGGGAGGGGCGGAGAAGGGCGGTGCAGATCGGAGCGGGGCGGGGCGGGGTGGCGGAGAAGGGCGGTACAGGTCGGAGCGAGGCGGGGCGGGGCGTGTCGGAGCGAGGCGGGGCGGGGTGGGCGAGGAGGTGCGGGGCGGAGCGTCTCGCGGAGAGGCCGATGCACCGGCGCGGCGCGCCTATCGCGGCGCGGCCATCGCCGACGCGTATCTGCACGCGCGCAGATGCAGGCTGATAGCCACGACCGCGCCGGCCGCTGCATATTTTCGACGCGCCCAATTACGATGGAGGCCAATTTTGAAGGCGGTCGGAGTGGCCCGTGCGCGCGGTCGGCGAACGACGATGTCTAACCGCCTCGCTGTACTGCTAACCGAAGTTCGCGGTTCCATCCTGATTGTAACAACCTCGCAGAAGTTACATGTGCAGAACTATCAAGTTGTCACTATTTAATGTGACATGCATACATACAAATATAGGGAAATGTTTGTAATTTATAATTACATTAATGTATTACATGTTGTATGACCTTCCTGAATTCTGAATTATAATCAGACCGAAACAATTCGTTATTTTATGTGAACAATTCCCCAGATATTTTTAGTGTTCTTCAATTCACTAGTTTTTTATCATGAGTAATGTAAATATTTTAGAAATACTTCAAGAAGGAGATATGTGTTACAATTAAATGAATGCAAAGCACGAAAATTGGGATAAGTGTCCCCACGTTTGGCAATATGTCACAGTTCTAATAACTTTGGTTTAGTGAATTTTGACATTTCGAGTGTGCAAACATTTCGAATATACAAAATTATAATTTGCGGCACATTTATATTAGCGCCATCATACAACACAATCTTGAAACTGAAAATAATACTGCTGGGAAAATTGAATTCTTTATAGTAGTTAATAACGGAAGCAGAAGGCGTTTGGGATGTGTTTATGGTTCTTATCTTGAAATAATGAAAGAAAATTACTGTATACTGTGTAATTTGCACACGCAAAATCTTCCATGAATACATGAATGCACGGGCAATGTTCTTTCTGCAAGTTTAGATACATTGCGGAAGGCACATGACAAGACTGGTTGTAATGATGTTGAGCTAACCTGTGGTCTGGATGTTAATTCTGGGAAAAATGTGGTTTGTATTTACTGCATCTAAACTATCATTTGAAGATTGCTTATGGAGAAATTCAAGGCATTTTCACTTACTCTTTAACTTCGCAGATTTTTGTCAGTGAATACAATCGCTAAAAGAAAGCTTTTTTATCTTTAAGAATAATCTAGTAATTTTAAAGGCGATTTATAAATTGTCAAAAGTCGCCTACGGCACTATGAAGTATGAAAACTTTGTTTAAAATATAAGGTCTCCGTAATATCTATTATTGATAAGCTCAATATTTTAAAGTTACACCCCGCAGCTTAGAATTTTTTTTTAATTTAATTTTTAATAGTTTTCATAGTAGCTAATATATATTCAACACGCCTTATACTCTAAAAATGTAAAGGTAAAACAAATAAAAGCAAAAAAAAGTAGAAGTATATTTTCAAATTGTTATTGGACAGAAATTCAATTCACACTGTTCATTTATTTCATGTAAAACCCCAAGACGCTCATAATGTTACAAACATGTGAAACGAGCGAAGTTATGTATTCGTTCAGATACACACCATCACAATACGAAACAACTCTGTAGTTTCTTCAATAATTACCTTCCTACCTTGTGTGACTCGTTTACGATGGCTAATACACACACAAGTAGGCCAATTACTTAGAGAACATGAACCACACGAAGACCAAATTTTCTCATTTAAAATTCAACTTTCCAGGAACTGTTTTTCTGCGGTGATTTGAGAACGCACTTAAAACAATATCACAAAATCAGTTCAATAAATCTGCAATGCATCTGCACGCGAGAATTCTAAGAGACCAATTTCTCAAAGGCAACACGCGTTTAATGATCTCGTAACGTTATGAAAAGAACACGCAGGAATTCTCCCGCATCCCATGCACTGGAACGCAGTCGGCGAGAGCACTACTCTCGTGTTGTTTTGTTGTTTTTTTCTTCACGAGGCTGTATCCACCTTGCTGTTTTCACGCCGAAACGCAGAATAATTGAGGACTCGTTCAGGTAGCGGTGTGACGGCGGGCGGGCGGGCGGGTGAATTTACGCGCAACGGCTGTTCTGCGCCATAAACGCGTGAGCGCGACTCGCGGCACAGAACCGGACGCGTATTTACGGGCACGGCGGCGTGCGTTTCAAACCTGACGGGTAATGAGACACTTGCCGCAGTGTCGTGATACTGGTATCCACGGATGTTGTTTCTCGGTGCGTGGCTTCCTGAATAGACGCGCAAATTGTGGGTAAATGAGGAACCGCAACAGGGTATGTGGTAGTTTACGATGTTGTAAAGATTCTTGAAACATTAACAGGACTTCGTTGAAGATGAGTTTCAATGACAAGGAAGGTTTTAGGTGTGTGGAGAAATTACGCTACCATTGAAATGCCTGTCACTTCATTCTAGGTGCTTCAGACGTAATGTCTATCCGGAAACGTGTGGAAACAAAGAGATCAAGTTAACATGCACTTTTCTCATTTCTCAACTGCTTAGTAAAAGTCAATGTTGAAACGAAATGTGAGGTTCACATAAACATTTGTCAGCCCTAACTCAGAGAATAATTTAATGAAAAGGTAATGTGACAATACACTAATTATATCTCAGTAAGAACTGTTCATTTTCCTGCAAAATTAAATAAAAATAAATATTTGTATTATTCTTTTCAATAATTTGAATTATATGTCGTGCTAACTTTCAAAAAGGACCAAATTCACTTTTTGTGGGGGAGGAGGGTTTTTTACCATTTCTCCCTAAGTTTCCCGGCCAATTTTTCTAATTCATTTCAATTAAGACTACTTCAATCACGCTCAAATTCTTACACGTTTGTTCATTTCCGTGAAGGTTAAGTAGCCAAGTTCAACGTCCAATCATATAGAATATTTTTGGTACCATTTAAATAAAATTACACTTTCGCATATCTATTTTGATCAATATACACTGGTTAGGGAGAAATTTTCCCTATGTTGCTTTCGCAATTTAATTTATTAGGTTCAATTCAAATCCTTTTAAATAATCCAAAGTTCAAAATACATTCAATCAACTACTTTTCAATTAGAATAAATGAATGTTTTCTGTGACCTAACCTAGAGAAGCTAAACCTTGATCAATGAACTTTTCCTAATATCCACTGTGATTTCCATTCTGTTTATATCAGTTCAATTCAACTCAATCCTCTTTAATCTGATTCAATGTTCTATCTTAATGTGAGTCAAATTCGGTGTGTGAATGTTGAAAGACCAATTCAGGAGCATAATTTAGTGGGACATTTTTCTAATTTTTACTGCATTTTTACTTCAATTTATATTTATGCAATTCTAATAAAATTTGATTCAATGAAGACACGTTTCATCTGAGTTTAACTTGGTGATTGAACGTGATCAGTCTCAACTAGGGAATTATGGCGGCCTGCTTTTCTGCTTTCAGTTTCATAAGTATTTTCAATTGAATTGTGTTTTTCGTGTTTCGATTTCACATCGTTTCTAATTCAATGTATAACGGCTCAATTCAACTCATTCCTCTTCAATTAAATATAATGAAGTCAAGTTCGTACATAATCTAATCAAGTGGTTAGGTTGACAGTCCCGAATAGAAGAAGCTGAATACTGTGTAATAAGGAATTTTCCCAGTGTTTCCGATTTCACTGCTAATCCAACATCGATTGCCTTGCATTTTGATCACCCATTCAATGTACACGAGTTCAATTCAACTCAATCCGTTTCAATGCAGTTTAAATGAGGAAAGCCATGCTTAAATTGATTAGAAACGAGTTCAATATTAAACACTAGCAGTCCATCCAGGAGAAGCTGAGCATTATTTAGCGAGGACTTTTCCCTTTGAGATTTTAATTCAATTTATTTCACTTGAATCAAATTTATTCCAATGTCGACCCGAGTCTAATGTGAATGTGCGCAGTGCGATCCAGGAGGAGCTGCACCTGATGGCGAAGAACGTGCAGCTGGCCAAGGAGCCGGCGTCGGGCCCGCCCACGCCGGGCACGCCGCTGCGGCCCGGGGAGCTGCCGTCGCCCGCGGCGGCGCCGGGCCAGTCCAGCGCCGGGCGCGCCGCGCGCCGCGCCTGCGTCGCCGTCTTCGGCCTCATGGTCTTCCAGCAGCTGAGCGGCATCGACGCCATCCTCTTCTACCTCGTCGACGTGTTCGACGAAGCCGGCACCTCGCTGTCGCCGCTCGCGTGCACCGTCATCTCCGGAGCGGTACGACGGTTCCCTTATTCCTTATCATCCGTGATTTTCGGGTGGAATGTTAAATCAAAAAGCCAGTTTGTAGAAAAGTAGAGATAACATTTCATTTGAATGATTCAAAAATATTAAATTTACTACATTTTCTTAGTAGGTTTGCCAAGTGAATTGTTGCAAGATTTGGTCATGTAGAACTCTAAGCAACGATTGAGCCGATGCTCAGTGCACGGGAACCCTAGTATCTGCCGAGTTTACTCACTACAGTGCCATCAGCTGATGCCCTGATCCGGTGTTTACCGTAATCCAACCCCAGTAACTGCCGAGTAGACTCACTACAATGCCATCAGCTGATGCACTTAGCCGGTGTTTAGCGTACTCCAGCCCTAGTATCTGCAGAGTAGACTCACTACAGTGCCATCAGCTGATGCCCTGAGTCGGTGTTTAGCGTACTCCAACCCTAGTAACTGGCGAGTAGATGCACTGCAACGCCATCAGCTGATGCCCTGATCCGTGTTTAGCGTACTTCAACCCTAGTATCTGCCGAGTAGACTCACTACAGTGCCAACAGCTGATGCCCTGAGCCAGTGTTTAGCTTACACCAACCCTAGTATCTGCCGAGTAGACTCACTACAGTGCCATCAGCTGATGCCCTGATCTGGTGTTTAGCGTACTCCAACCCTAGTATCTGCCAAGTAGACTCACTACAGAGCCATCAGCTGTTGCCCTGAGCCGGTGTTTAGCGTACTCCAACCCTAGTATCTGCCAAGTAGACTCACTACAGAGCCATCAGCTGATGCCCTGAGCCGGTGTGTAGCGTACAACCCTAGTATCTGCCGAGTAGACTCACTACAGTGCCATCAGCTGATGCCCTGATCCGGTGTTTAGCGTACTCCAACCCTAGTATCTGCCAGGTAGACTCACTACAGAGCCATCAGCTGATGCCCTGAGTCGGTGTTTAGCGTACTCCAGCCCTAGTATCTGCAGAGTAGACTCACTACAGTGCCATCAGCTGATGCCCTGAGTCGGTGTTTAGCGTACTCCAACCCTAGTATCTGTCGAGTAGACTCACTACAGTGCCATCAGCTGATGCCCTGATCCGGTGTTTAGCGTACTCCAACCCTAGTATCTGCCAAGTAGACTCACTACAGAGCCATCAGCTGATGCCCTGAGCCGGTGTGTAGCGTACAAGCCTAGTATTTGCCGAGTAGACGCACTGCAGTTCCTTCAGCTGATGCCCTGATCCGGTGTTCAGTGTAGTCCCCAGTAGACGCACTGTAGTGCCGTCATCTGATTAGCGTGTGCTGGTGTGCAGGTGCAGGCGCTGGCGACGGGCGTGGCGTCGCTGGTGGTGGACCGCGTGGGGCGGCGGCCGCTGCTGCTGCTGTCCGCCGTCGCGATGGCGCTGGCGCACGCCGCGCTGGCCCTGCGCTGGGCGCCGCTCTTCTCCGTCAACCTGTTCCTGGTGGCGTTCGCCCTGGGCCTGGGCCCCATGCCGTGGTTCATGATGGCCGAGCTGCTGCCGCCGTCGGCCAAGCAGTGGGCGTCCGGCGCCGCCGTCGCCCTCAACTGGTCGCTGTCGTTCGTCGTCACCAAGTGGTTCAGCACGCTGATGAGCGCGCTGGGGCCGTCCTTGGCGTACGCGGCCTTCTGCAGCGTGTGCGTGGTGCTGGGCGTGTTCGTCACCTTCTGCGTGCCCGAGACGCGCGACAAGACCAGGGAGGAGATCCAAGAGGAGTTGGCGGCGCCCTGAGAGCGGCAGCTATTTGGAGAGGAGGGAGAGAGAGGAGAGATGAAAGTGAGGCGAGATGAAAGTGAGGCGAGAGGAAAGTGAGGCGAAAGAGAGAAAAGAGAGGAGAGAGAGGAAAGAAAGGAAAGAGAGAGGAAAGAAAGGAAAGAGAGAGGAAAGAAAGGAAAGAGAGAGGAAAGAAAGGAAAGAGAGAGGAAAGAGAGGGGAGGGGAGGAAAGAGAGGGGAGGGGAGAAAAGAGGGGGAGAAGAGAGAGAGAGAGAGAGAGAGAGGAAAGAAGAGAGAGGAGGGAGAAAGATCAGAAAGAGAGAGGGGAAACGCCTTCTTAGAAAGAAGGCATTTTCGCTTCACTCATTACAGCTTACCTAATCACGTAATGAATTTCTAATAGTAAAGGTGTGTAGATATATATTTTCAAATCCATGAAAACGGCCTTTAAGAATTACAATTGGTATGTGAAGTTTACGACGTCTTGAGGGTGCTGAATAATTATTCCAGTGGAAAGTCAGGAATAGACACTAACATTACAATTTGTTGTCATTGCCCAATTAATACACCTTTCTACAACCTCACTTCATTATTCTAGTATTATAGTACTACAATGCTAATTCCATGAAAATATTTGTGTGCAATTTTTCTTTCTACTTTCTCTTGAAATCCTGTGTAGTGCTCACTACTTTTTTCTTCCGTCCCTCCTTGGATTTCCAATTCCAAGGTTATCAACGAAATTTTGTTGCAAATATATATTTAGTTTCTCAATATTTCGTCAAGGTAAATAACTCGAGAAAATGCCACTATTTTGAGTCATATGTATGTAAGGTAACGTAGTATGTAAATACCATCTGTGATGTTAATAGTGTGTATGTACAAAGTGGAGGGAGTATTATGTATGATTCTGAATGTTTTTCAAAGATTTTGTATTTATAGAAAATACATTGTATTCAATCGCATGTTCAAACATGAGCTTTAATTTCAGTAATTTTTTTCTAGATATCTTCAGAAAACATACTTAATGTTTAATAACAGTGTCTTTAATACTCTGAAGAATAAATCTCGATAATTTAATAGTTAGTAAGCTTCTCGGTATTTATATCGTTTTGGGATTTTTTCAGTATGCTCTGTACAAGTAAGATTTTCAGTGAAGTTTACAAATTAAAAATGTATATATGTGAAAAAAAAAATACTTTCTTAATGTCATGGAGATGTAGTGAATGTTTGTACATTAGTTTAACTCTACAAAGTAATTTTATAAAAAAATAAATTTTAACCGTAATCTAAAGTGTTTTTTTTTATCGTAATTTGAAACTTGTTTTATTTACAATAATTCTGAAATGCTTTACTTAAATTTCTTTGGTGCAATTTTCGTTGTCTTGCGAGTAATTCATTCAATAATAGAGGCAAATTGACATTAAATTAATAAATAAGTATTCTAATACCGGAAAATGTTAAAATGCTATTATATTATTGATTAGAAAAAATATTTCATATAAATATTATAATAATTTAGTACTGATAAGTCTGTAATTTTAATGTTCCAAAATTCATCAACACTATTATAACACAACACTTTCTATTACAGCATTATTTCTGATTATTTATTTTACTTCAATAGGCTTTTCAGTGTTGTTCCGAGATCCAAAATTTTCTTATTTGTTTTGAAACTTCATTCTATAAAACTTTTTAGTATTTTTAATTGCATGATGATCATTCTGTGGTGGATCATTGCATGGTGATCATGATGATCATATATATATATATATATATATATATATATATATATATATATATATATATATATATATATATATATTTCTCACTAGAATAAGAAATTTGAACTTGTATTACAGAGATATGCCATTTAATGAGCAAAATTTGTAGCTTAAATGTTTAGTTGTCCGCGAGCTAAATGTGTTTTTTAGATAGTAAACTCCAGCATCATAAAAACCTCTTCACAACATTTTCGAATGCCTGAAAAAGATTTCATTAATTTTCACATCTATAACTTTGTGTACCATATCCATAACTAGTTCGCCAGATTTGAGAATACGGTGTATAAGAAGGAAACTTTTTCTTGATACACTATTATTGATTCTATGAATCAAATTTGAAATTTGGCCATACGAAAAATCTATGGCATCGATCCACGAAGCAAATTCCCCCCAATTGTTCACCACGTTCCTTTTTCTCACTTCACCTCAAAGTCCCCAGATTCACATGGGGCAATCGATTGGCAAAACAAATCCTTCTACCAATCTGAAAAAGGGAATCTTATCACACGAATCCAGAATCTCGATCAACTTCTTTACGACCTTCCCCCTCTCCCTCGTTGCGTTCCGTTCGACGACAACCCCGCGCCCCTCTCGAAGACTTGGATTGCGGACGTCCGGTGCACCCCTCGCATTCACCCTCGCCCTCGCCCACGCCCTCGCCCTCCCATTGGCTCGGCGCCGCCCTCCGCTGTATCGGATAGCCCATCGCGATACGCCGCCAGCCGCGGTCCCCAGCGGTGGGTGCTGCAACTGCAAGTGAGTCACCGCACTCATCCGCCGTTCCAACCCCCACCCCCTGTCCGCACACGCGCCTAGCGCAGCGTGACGGAAGAACCAAGATGGCTTGAGTATTCACAAGAATTCGTTCAGAAAGTCCCTGCGCGGTGAGTTCCTTTTCCATCGTTCAATGGAGCCCGTTTTATAGGGGAACTTCACCCGTGGTGAAGTGGCCAGTTTGCATGCCTTTCACCGATAGCCTTCCACCGATGGGATTCAAATCCCAGCCCAACCATGTAGAGTGTATGGTGGGCAAAGAGAATTCATGGAAAGATTGATCTATTTTTCCTTACCCCTACCTCATATTCCACCATTGCTCCAGTATCATTTATATGATATCTTCTAAACCACCAAGATTTGAATTTGTATGAACTAAATATGTAGTACACACTACATATACCAGAAATGTTTAAACTGTGGAGTTACATGTGGATTAAAAGTGGAATAAAATTGTGAAAATATAGAAAATAATTTATGAAAAAATAGCAGCAATTAAATTGCCAAATAACTTATTTTAATTTTAGCCATAGAACAAGATTTAATCATGCCTTGTAGTACTAAACGACTAGAAACAGACTAAACGTTTTTGTGTTGTTCGAAGTAAAATCTGAAACCTCTTCAGACAAGTGAGGAGGACCAAGGACTGGTTTGCAGAGTTCTGTTTTAAATTTTAAGTATGAAATTGCGGCATTTGTCTCCTAATATTCCTTTATAGTAGCTAAAATTCTATCAAATATCAAAAGTGGCGTTTGGGAACCGTTTTGAACCACCCAGAACCATCTGGAGTTAAATCTAGATCTAATTCTAAACCACTTTAAATTGCACAAAATGTTAAAAATAAAAATTCAAGATCAATTTCAAAGGGATACAATACGGATCATGTTTCAAATAAAATGTTTAAATAAGCTGACATGTGAATTTTCCTTAGTAAAAATTCCTTATGAAGTTCCTTATGTAAAAATATGTACTATCCCTGGAAATACGGAAAAATATGATTTATCAAGTGAAGTGATTTGAAGTTATTTCAAATCACTTCAAAATGCCTAGTTTGTAAAAATATTACTGAAAATATCTGAAACTGTTATCCCACTTTTCCAAGAAGAGAATATTAACTCGAGAATATTAATATCTCTAGTAAACATAGGCCGTAATATTAATATCTCTAGTAAACATAGGCCATTCCTCTGCTGATTTAGTTCGCAAGAATTTGAATATAATATCTTCCAGTTTGGATACATTAAGGTGATTGTGGAAGTAAACACCCAAAAAATAGGTAAAATGAATAATTTGAAGAAATGCTCGACTCGTAGTATATGAGAATGTGCTCTGGTGGTGTATCACAGTAGTGTTGGTATTAATCGCGTAACTTCTCTTCAACGATGAACTTGCTTCCCTCTCTCTGGCAAAATAAACAGTTGAAGGCTTGCAGCGAGTACTGATGACAACGTTCCAAAAACATCTTTTAATAGCGCGAAATATTAACTATTCTCGTTCGAGACGAGAACTTCTGTCCGTGAATTTCTAAAAAAAAATTTAAAGAAATGACCGAAGCAGGTGAAGATCCATCACAGGAGATACATCGAACCCTTGAGAAAGTTAGAACGCAAATTACTGAGAAAGTTGTGAAGGCATGACTGATTCTCCAGATATTGACATTGCTTCATAAAATCTAGTGACCTATTTTGGAACTAATACCCCCACTCTACCGGCATCTCTTCAATCCATTGTTGAAGAAAAGTTGCGCGAGTAATGATCGTTGATACAGTATCATTACACACTTGTTTATTGTGAAAAGAATCGCAGAGCGGAGAAAGATGAAGGAAGGGCTACAATTTACTGAATTTGACAAGTTGGGCAGGTCTGGACTACAAGAAGACGCCATCTCTCTAACTTGGCTTGACATATAGACAATTAAGAACAAAAAGAGTCAGAGTCGCAAAGCAATCACTGCAGAGACACATTTTGAACGCTCTTTATACGGGCCATGAGCGACATGAAGTCATTGTCTTGCGCGGTCTCAGTCATGTGGTTGTCATGAATTGTCCGCATGTTGATTCGCAGGCTATCCTTGCTACATACTTGCTATATACTTGCTATATTGCTACATCCTTGCTACATTGCTACCTTGATCGCGGTTGAAAAGCTGGATGTCAGGCCTGAAGAAGGCGGCCGGAGATGTCCGAAATGCTGGTAAACTGCTTATGACGCGACGTTACCCAGGCAGTGGAGGACAATAGAGAAATTCAATAATTTCACATGTTTTATCATCAATTCCACATCGACAAAGGTAAGTAGACAGCTCTCCCTCTCCCTCCTTACAGTTATCCCTAGTTTTTGTTGGGACTCCGTGAAGAAGTGGTCCCAGGGGTTATAGATGGTCAGTTTGCTCATAGAAGGATAATTCCAGAAAAATTCATGTTCAATTCCTGGCAGTGGCTCCTCTGCCAAATCGTATTTCCCTCAGTTACCCCTGCATTTTTCTGGGTCTCCCGTTACGATAACCCAAAGCGTCAACTGATATCACTTCTGTGGCTCTGACCGGGAGATCCTAGGATTTGAATCACGATGGTGGCACGATTTTGGACACTAGCTGAGTAGCTAGTTCGGATACAGCCACTGCGCTGTCTGGAGAATTCCCTTACAAACCACGGACACGGACCGCACGCGATCCTCCCTTCCTCTTCCTTGTCCTTTTACTTGCCTACTTACATACATACTCACACGCCCTACACTATCGCACATGCAAGGAGACCAGTGAAGAGCTTAAAGCTGTCCCGTCTGGGACGGTGCCAAGTTGGCAGGAGTTACCTTGCTGAGAAAAATACCCGCAAGCCGACGTAGGTAATCCCTGGATCTCGCCAGCCACCTGGGGAAGAACTCCGCCACCACCCGCGATAAAAATGCACTTCACTTACTGACCGTAGCCGTTGACGCCTACGGAATTATTAGCCACATGACATAACCATGTTTTTCAACACTCTTTTTAAAGGTGAACATTAAAATCTAACCACGAGACGGAAGTCAACTAAACAATACGTAAATTACCTTAAGGAGGTCATGTTGGCGGACTGGAAAACATTCGAACAGCCGTAAGTGACTAGCAGAAGGTATGCGAATTCCCCCACTGCTATGAGTAATGGAGGAACCGTACCAAGGGCTGTGCGACTTCCCAAGGTAGTTATTTTGAAGGAGACAATATTGAGCCAGTCAAGATGGCCGAGATCGTTAAGACGGTAGTACCGTAGCGAACACGGACAGAAGAATCGCGGGTTAGAGTCCCACCTCCGGCTTGTTTGTATTTGTGTTCGTTATTTCACCCCATATAATGGTATCTTCACAGTTACCATACTGTTAAATGCAATAGTGGTCACTAATGACCTAGATGTTGATGCAACCTTAAATAACAAAAAAAACAAATATTGAATTATAATATTATTTGAAGAAAATATATTTGGAATAATCAATCATATTAGATAGTAAGCACAACATGAACTTTTAATATTAAAAATAATTATTTCGATCGGGATGAACTCGTTCGCTTCCCCCTCCGTATCATAGTAAGAGGTTATAAAATAGTGTTTGTGCAAATATTATTATACTGCCTTGAACCTTCTAAAAGTACACATCCACTGTCATTTAGTTACTTGGCCCATTCTTCTTTTCGTTGTCATTAGCTTTCAACAGAAGTTTATTCAGTGATTTTATGAATCAGCTCCAAATTAAAAGGAGAGGAGGTTATTTCTGTGTGTTTCCCTCAACCTTTAAAAAGAAGTCTTTCTACACTGAATTACCAAAAAAAACGCATTTCCTGAGGCTTAAAAAGTCAAAGGATTGCTGTCTAGTGGATGAAAAAATCTGTTGATCTCACTGATGTCCGCAATACTGTACTATCACCAACAATGTACTCTTACGAATACACTGAGAGCATGTCGCAAGCATCGGTAAGGGAAAGGTAATTAAGTTCCACCATGAGAGGAATAAAATTCAGTCAACATCGTTCTCGTGAGAACAATCACCATTTACTCCACCTGACTATACATAAAAACCTAACGGCCAATTGACTTTTTTTCCGCCTGCCTATGATTCCATCATTCCCCATCTCCATTTCCTTTTTCTGCCCCGCTATCTCATCACTCCCCCTTTGCCATCTCTGTCGCCATCTAACTCGGCCGGAGCAGCCTCCTAGGCCGCCAAAAATAAACGAACACTGAATCGTCAGTGGGGCCGGGGACACTGGTCCGAAATGGTCCAAACTGTGAACACGACAAAAATACTCTATTAGTACAATTTACCATTGAAAAATGTAGATCATAAAGACGTTTGATATGATTTTTGGTTATTGAAAGCATTAAAATATTCCATAAATTATTATCATTAAATTAAATTAAAATCATTCGTAGTTGTACGAGCACATACAATAATAATATGAACTTCCGAAACAAAAGTATTTCTTGATTAAATTCAAAAGAAAACGTTAAAAATTAAAAAGGAAAGTGAAAAGAAGAAAGTAAAAGTGAGCTTATTAGCAAATTTTTATTCTGGAAGTAAGTGGAAAATATTGTTCCTATCTATATCACTTTCGTAATATTCAGACACCATAGTGAAAATAAATTTTAAAACAAAATTTAACAGAAAATAATGGTAATCGAGCCAAGAATTTCATTCACTGCTGTAGCGCGTAAAACTTGCAAGGGAGAAAGCTAAACGTTTAAGACAGCGCAAATTACACCAGAAGATCAAAACAAAATTATTTGAAGAATATGTAACAGTGCTATATCTTTAATCTGAGGAATTTATTTTAGAGTAGCACACAAACAATGTACTAATATTCAAATGTGAAAAAAGGTTTGATGATTTGAAGCAGAAAAATATTGTTTTCTTGGATAAGTACTTACGTTTAATAACGATAAATACTTTCGATAAATTCTATACCTAAATACAAGACCTTCGTGTACTCTACTGACGCCGAGAAGTCTAACATTTTATAATACAGTATCGTAGGCTTTCACGGCCGGAGTCAATAGAAAATAGATTTTCCGGGCTGGTGGACCACGGCCTACCAGCCCGGAAAATCTACTTTCTATTTTATAATACAAATTGTTGAAAGCACAGACACTGACTAACATTTTACCATTACCCCACTGACAAGACGTGAATGCATTTCGTGGGTTGAAATGACTGATTCGTATTTCCGGGAGTGACAACAACATTAAGTAAGTTCATTAGTACTGCGAGTGTAGTGAATGTTTTATCCCGGGAGGTGGCGGAGATTTTCCCCGGCTGGATGGCTTGCGGGATTTTCCCCAACCACGTGTCTCCCTCTAGTGGGGCATTGCCTCAACCGGAACAAGCTCTAAGCTCCTGGTAGTGTAGTGTAGTGCATGTAAGTGTAAATAAGGGGGAGGATAGAACACGAAGAGGAAGGAAAGATCGCTCGCGGCCCGTGGCCTGTTTGTTGGTGTACTGCTCCGGCATTCGCCTGGGGTTTGTCGAGGAGACCACAGAAAACTACTGACCACAGCAGCCGACCGTTAAAATGCTCCTCCGGGCAACAGCTGATCTCGACCTGGTGTTTGTCTAGCTAGTGTCAAAACTTCTGCAGCAGTCAACACTCAAACCCTAGGACCTCCCGGTCAGAGGCACTCCAGTATCAATTGTTGTTCCCCTGAGCCACCAACGCCGGTGTGGACTGAAAACACCTTACGCCGCTCACCCTCAGTGTCCTTTCGCCCCACTGTGCAGCGGAGGGCGCAACCCCGTCAGCCGCGGCGCTTCGTCACCATGGAGACGGCCGTTAGCGACCGCGCGGCGGCGCGGGGCGGCGCGGGGCGGGCGGGGCCGGGACGCCGTGTAGGCGACACTAAAAATGTTTATACCCGAAGAGGCCGGGGAAGCAATGATTCACATCGCGGGGGGATATCATTATTTTTATCTGCAGCGCGGATCCTATTCACCATTAGGGCAGCGGGCGCTATCTGGCGCCAAGATCCCCGCCACGACCCGGCGCATGCGCCCACACAGTGGGTCGAAATGATACCTCACGTGCGCGTAGCGCACTGCAAGGAAATTCCACCCCTTCCCAATCTTTTACTCAGAATCAACGATAAATCAACTTAGTTCGTAAGAAACGACAATCTTCAGCGTAAATTAGAAATAACATAAATTACAACAGTCATCAAACAATTAGTTTAAAAAAATGTATAACAAAGTTTATTATATACACCAGGCCTCTCTTTTACAATTTCACAAACTATTAACAAAGAATGAATTCGAAGGAAACTTTTAAGGAACTTTACTTACACGCCGCATCATATCTAAACATCAAACAACTTTGCAATCAATGAAACAAATAATAATCCCTTTTTTTCAAAAGTTCTGCAAATTCTTATCAAAAATCATTTCCGTTCCGAAATATTTTATACGCTACCCAATAAATACATTTTAAGACCTTCAAGAGAATTTTTAGCGAGATCGCAAAAACACAAATAATAAATAAGTTCATAATTTTTAAAGATTGAAAAATTAAAACTGAAAAACAGAAAATGGTTGTGATTATTTAAAGTTTTAAACGTTTCTTAAGAACTTTAACAATGAAATGTTCATTAGATTTCGAGAGACTTAGCATTAGCATAATCTATTTTCGAAAAAAAAAATACTACCATTTTGCCATATTTTGAGCAAAAGATGACTGCGACAGTTTTATATCATTCAATATCGACAGACAGTATCACACAATATCGGCACTTCATATTAGTAAATCTTTCACTTTTTATGAATACTTTCATCTATAATTTATGTTTTGTGAGGACGCTGTTGACTTCGATTAACACAAAGCATTGAGAAAAGCTTTGAACTCAGAACTAACATTACATCTCGAAATTTTCATAGAATTCCTCCTTTCTTATATCGCATTTGTTTTTTACTTTCTCATATTGACACTGTCGGCCAAGAACTGAGATCGCGTAATGAGTATTTGGCAGAAATTCAATGATGGTTTTACGTCCCTTGGCTCACTTCGACCCAGTGTGCGGCGCCGAACGTCGAGGGTTCCGTGAGACTGCGAGAAGGATGGTGTGGGGCGGGAGAGAGGGGGACATGACGACACGGGACGGGACGTGGCGGGGCGGGAAAAAGCGAGACATAGCGGGACGTGACAGCGGGTGAGGCGGGGCAAGGCAGCGGGGAAGAGGGAGGAGGGACGGGGAAAAGCGGGGCTGGGCGGTTCAAGGCGGGGAAGTGCGAGGCAGAGCGGTGAGGGGCGGGGCGGGGCGGGGCGGGGCGGAGCGGTGCGGGAAGGAACGAAGCAGAACAAAACGGTGTGAGGTGTTGCAGGGCAGGGCGGGGAGGACGGGGCTGTGAAGAGCGGGGAAAGTCAGAGAAGAGCGGGGAACGTCAGAGAAGAGCGGGGCGGGGCAAGCCGGGGCGGGCCGGGAGCTTCGAGGGCTTCATGGATGCGCGGGAAGGACGTGGCTGGGAGTGGGGGGGTGGAAAGAGGCGGGGCGGGTTGGAGCGGACTGAGGCACGAGAGGTCGCGCCCAGCTTCGCCTCGCGTCGTGTCGGCATCCAGCGCCCCCCCCCCCCCCCCCCGCCAGGGAGCGCGGCTCGCGGGAGCCTCCCACGTGGGTTCGGAATTGCGCGGCTGAGGCATAATGGAATCGCAGATAAAACAGCGCGCCCGAGAGAGAGTGAGAGAGAGAGAGGAAGAGGGAGAGTACACGCGCGGGGGAGGGCGAGGGGCGGAGATGGACGCGGATATAGGGGCGCCGCGTTGCCGAGATTGCCAGCCCCGCAACCGCGCGCACTCTTGATGTGCCGCCGCCCCGCTCCCCGCTGCGTTGTCGAAAGGACGCGGCCGCCCCCGCGGGAGCGCTCTTCCGGGTCACGTGACTCGGCCACCGCTGGCGGAGGTGGGCCATCTTTACACTGCCGAGGGGGTGACTCGCGTTTGGTGTAGGTTATGTAGAACGTACATGACTGAATTGAGATGGGGATGGAATCGAAATTCTTGGGTAGAAACACGAGGTAAGGAAAAGCGGGAATAAGAATGTAAAAGGCATTCAAGTAATTGCCGTTATTTTGAAAGAAGGTAATTATGCTATTAGGGTAGAATGACGAAAACAGAACGCCTTGAAAAATTCTTATGAATTTAAATTTTCACTCTTTATGACCACAAGCAATCTATCTATCATGAAAAAATAGATATATACACAACAACGTGAAATAATTAAAACGTGAAAAGTTGCCTCCTTACAGTAAACTGTTCTTTATCTCATATTATAAAATTGCTGAAAAGAGAATAGTTGGTAGTGAAGAGGTCAGATCGCTCACTTTCCACTGCTCAGAACCGAGATTCAAATATGGGTAGATACTTATGTAATTTGCGGGTTAACGGCAGGTTTTCTGGAATTGCTTCCATTTTCCTTGCCTCTCATTTACTCCATTTCATGATTTATCAATTTATTAAAGCAACCTCATTTAGGTGTTAATACAGATTCAAAAAATAAGAGATACTCAATGTACCCTTCAGCCTCGGATCACCAAACTAACAGACTCAGGAAGTTGAGCGATCTGACTATACTTCACCATGGTTCACCCAGACAAGCAGACTCTGGAAGGTGTGCGATCTGAGCACCCTTCATTACTTCATCACTGAGACTAGAACCCTGAAAACGGAACGATCTGATCACACTTTACCTGGGATCACCCTAACTAGCAGACTCTGGGAGGTGAGTGATCCAACCATCCCAAACTAGATCACAGTCTGGAATGTGCACGATCTGACCACACGTCACCACGGATCACCGAGACTAGAATACTCAAAGGCGAGCGATCAGATCACCCTTTAGCAAGGGTCATCCAGACTAGCATACTCTGGGAGGTGAGCGATCTGACCACCTCGGGTCGTTTACACACGCAGAAAGTTGAAGGAGAGTGCTTGCAGCGTAGTCTTGCAAGACTCCGCCACAACACCGTGTGCATGCGTCACGCACAGGCCTGCCCGTCCCCGCTCCCTTCTCCTCCTCCTCCTCCTCCTCCGCCGCCACCCCGCCACCGACAGCGTACTTTCTTTACTGCGACTGACTTTTCCCGCGCGTGGCAAGCTCGCCCATGCATCCCGAGGAGAGATCCCATCACTTTCTCGGCCATTTGCATGCTCATGTCTCTATCCGCACGATACACACGCGGGCGACTGACCAACGTACGAGCAGGCAGCTGCAACGACGTGTAATGCTTCTAAATTGCACGGCAAGTGCGCATTGCCTTAGAAACCATTTTTAATAAGAATGTAATATAAAATGGTTGAGCATTTAAATGTATATAAAACGACACATACTACATCTTTTATATTCAAGTTTTACATTTTCTATTGATTTCGCCAATGTTAATCTAATGAAATTTTCTCAGAAATTTTATTTTTACAGATTTGATATTTATGCACGTATAGATTCATTATTAATGTACACTTTAATGAAGCCGTTTAAAAAAATACTATATTTCTTAAAATAAATGTAAATAAATATAATTTTTTCTGCTGTACCATTTTTGATGTTAAATATACTAACATTTATAAGAAAATTGTCTAAAGTATTTAATATTCTATAAATCCCCCCATTTTCATCTTTTTTGCCCATTCTGGTTCCCCTTAACGCGTGCTTTTGTAAGAAGTGATAAATTAATTGCACCTTTAGCAATTTATTCATTTAAACACAAATAATAAAATCAATACATTTCCTCTGCTATTCCTGTTATGTGTAATTCTTAGTTCAGTGTAAAGACCCATAAGCACAATAGCTCGAAGCGATACAACAGCAACAGCAGATTATTCTTCTAATGACTTCCGAACAACCGCTTAGGAGACAAAAATTCCAAAGTATCATTTGTAAATAGAAATTAAGCATGTTAATAAAAATGGGAAATTTTTAATCCATTTTGTTGTATGTTTCTGTAGCTTTAATTTTATTTTAGTTTTATTTTAATGTATTCGACTTGTTTACCCAGAAAATAAAGAAATCTTTGAATCATCTCTAATCTTTGTACAATTGTTAATTTTAGCTACTAGTTTTAACAAATTAAATTATTGTCTTAAAAATGTATCGATAGCGTTTTATTGTTCTTCAAATGACTGCAAATTACTGGAGTTGATAATTGTATTAGCGCACTTATCTTTATAGCATTCATTTGCTCACTTATTTTCAAAAGTAGTTATTAAAAATACTAGTCTTACATTTTTTACTTATACTTTTTTATGGGCATTTGTGTTATTTTTAAGACCATTTCAAGTGCCGTAAGAAATCACATCTATTTTTCATAATTTGGCAATTTTTATTCGAAAAACCACCTGATCACGTAGGTATATTATAATTATTTCCCTGTTTTCTGTTATTATACTTTCGCCATATTTCCACGTGGTGTGTGCGCCGCGGCGAGGCACCGTCATCGTAAGTCTTGCGGTGGTCGATGGCAGCCCCGCTGTTTACGACACCCACTCACGCCGGGTGCCCGGTTGCAGGAACCAACCAGGCGTTTTGACAGTTTCCCGTTGCTTTCCACGCCCCACCCCCGCTGGCCCGCGGCCTCTCGCGCCCGTGCGTGCGTCTGTCGAATAAAGAGCCTCCAGCGCAATGATATTTCCCCGACTCGAAGCGCACGCAAAGAGAGAAACCCGGGACGTGTCCTGGGAACGCACGCGTCAAGATTGCTCACACGCAGGTGCTAGGTTTTTAATTAATATTTTCGTACTGCACTTTCGATTTCTCCCCGGCCTCAGCTTCCCGAGGATCCGGATTAATATTTTCCCATGGGCTCAGAGAAGCTGTGCCTAGAGAAGATGTAAACAACGCGGCGTACCTTGCCATGTTGGCCCACGGTCTTGGGACACGAAAAGAAAGTACGGAATATTTAAGCATATACGTTCTAAAAACTTTCTCTGTTGATTAACAGAGCTAGATTTGAAAGTAAAATGTCTCGTTAAAATACATTTTCAAAATTTTATTTGGACAGAAAAGTGGAGTCGTACTACATAATCGCGAAAAATATTGTACTAACAATTACTTCTATGCATTTTGTACTTCAGTGAAGCATATAGTCTGTTTTTTTAAGACAAGGGAAACAAAGTTGGAAGAGGTAATGTGATGAGATTTAAAAATTTATGAAACTGACAAAAAAAGAAAATTTATGATATAATCGGATGTCTCCTCGATGCAGATCAATATGCGCTTTCAACACATTATCTACTGAAGAAAACTAAATACGTAATAGATCTGACATCTTTATCTCGCATAAGAACGCAGCGCACTTCATTATGAGCTTTATGGATGATTTTCAATGATAATATTTCCATCCATATTCAATTATAGTTGTTGGGACATGCATATTGGTGCTTTTATCTCTTGAAAGACTTCATCGTGTTAGGAGATTTTTTCTTGATGCTCGTGTTTATTGTTTCGTTAAATTTATATTCCAAATATTGCAATATTAATATACAATTACACCACATTTGTACACTTATGGAGAGTTTGATGAACAACAAGTACGTTTTAACAGGACAAAAATGAGAAAAAGTACGATAAAAAACAATTACTTAATTTTGAATAATGATTGAATAACAAAATTATTTTATATCGGCCTTTTGACTGACTGAGAATAAATACTTAATACCTAATAATTTAGCAAAAACGTCGAAGCATCGAACAATGTAAATTTGAACTGAAAAGAAACACAATGAAGACTAAAATTAAAATCGTGATTACTTGAAAAGTACCAACGAAAGCGAGCACTAGTAACGTCATAGCAACTACATCCATCTGACACAATGAAGGCACCCCCGCACGAGGTCAGCCGGTAAGGAAGGGCAAGACGTCCTGACCTAGGCCAAAGACGCAGCACCCGCCGGAGGCAGTGAACGGCCTGCTGTTAGTGTCTGGCTGGGAGGGCCGAGGGCCGGCCGAGGTAGAGTCGGCAGGGGGGGGGGGCGCAGGGATGAGCTGGACAAAGTGATGGGCGGGGTAGGGCGGGGCAGGATAGCGGCAGGCAGGGCGGGAGGGAACGGGACATGAAGAGTAAGGACAGGATGGGGCGGGGCAGGACAAGGCGGGACGGTGGCGAGTAGGGCGAGACGGCGTGGAAAGGGGAAGCGGCGGGTTGGGGCGAGGAGGGGGGCGAGGGCGGGGCGGAGGCGACGCCGCCGCGGCGCTCACCCGGCAGCCGCGCGCAGATAAAACAAATGAATAAGGAAGCGCCGGGGACATACATCAAGTAGGCAAATTTATTGCGGGAGATAACGGTACGCCAGCCAGCCAGCCCTGCACGGCTGCCTCCCTCCGACCCTCTCTTCCTCGTTCCCTCCCTTATTCCCTCCCTTGTGGACCGCGCTCGCCCTGCCCCGTCCCCGCCCCCGACCGCTACGTCCCCGCGCGTTCACCCGCTCGCTCGCTGGCGCGTCCGTTCGTTCGTTTTGTTTTTTAAAAGCCACCGCTCCCGCCGCCGCCGCCGCCGCCACCGCCGCCGCCCGCGCGCTCCCTTCCGCCCTCGAGTATGAATGATCGGCGACGTCGCCCAGCGCTACTGTCCGTCCCGAACACATTCACCTGCTACGTCGGTGAAACGTACTTGCTCAAGATAAAAGGTCAAAACTCATACGATTCTATTATGTCGGGAATTATTTTCAATTATTTTTCTGATAATCACAACGACTCGATACTATACTCATTTTTGTTTAGGGCCACTGTACATTAAAACATTTTATAATTAAATCTGTTTATAACCGCAAACTTTTTTGTCGCAAATGTTTGTAACCGTTATTACCTTATGAAACCTTTTCCCCCAAAAAAATCCTTAAACATTTAAAACGTTTATACATAACCGTAATTTGGTATTTTATAGAAATAGGTAAAGGACGTTAATATTTCCACAATATAGTGTTTGACATTGAAAAATAATACATCATAGTGTTGTTGTCAAATACATGAAATATATTGCTTTTCAGATGTCATATTCGTTTTTGAGAAATCATCATTCCACGAGCTCATGCAATCATCACAGTACCATTTTAATACATTTTTATACTAGTTATAATGCTAGTTGGCCTTGCTATCTAGCTAGTGTCTAAAATCCGCCGTCAATGGGGCTCGAACCCTAGGAGCTCCCAGTCAAGAGTGGCTACAGAGACAGAGGCAATACTGTTTGGTAACTGCGTGAGAAAGTTTCCTGGAAGGTTAGAGAATCAATAAAATAATGTCATAATGATGCCGATCAGATATCGACGAATATGTGAATAAGTATTATAATCTTCTAGGGCATGTGCAGGGGTTGAACATGATAATTTTGTGCCAATGAATATGAAGAGTGACATTTAATATAACGGATTAGATGCATTTACACATTTAACATTTGTACCCGATTGTTTGGCAACCCCCTAGACAGAGATATTCGGCAAGAACCTGAAATGTCATTGACTGCCTCAGTGACCTGCCTTACACTTGTGCTTGAGAAGTTGACTAAAAGTCGTGACCACAGCTGTTGATGTGCCCGAAAACATCAATCTGTCATCAATCGACACCCTTTAACTAAATTTCCTATGTGTTCACTCACATTTTGTACAACACTACTTCAACCTTCCACTAGCATTCTTCCATATGACTATATCATCCAAGACGTATGGTAAAGTATCATCTAATTTATCGCGTTATCTCAACATTCTAACATTAAGTGTTTTATACCACCAGTGCTTTGGAAATTGTCGATAAATCCCGAATCCCAAAGCACAAGTGGTATTTAATTGGAATAGTTCGCAAAAGAAATAATGATCAATAGCGTTTCAAAACGCTCCAAATATTGACAACAACTGAAAGGTATTTTAAAATCAATGTGGTTATGTTTTAGTACATATGACGTTTTGTTGGACAGCGCCATAGCGATCGCTGAATATCCCTCCTCTTAAGATAGATGAGACACAGTTTATGATTCCCCAGTAGGGAAAAGCGGTAAGAAACAAGCAGATAGAAAAAACAATACATTTGTTTATATACACCGCCCTGATTGGGGAATTTTGTATGTGTGGTTTAACACTACTGGTTTTATTATCACGAGCCATTCTAATTTCTTTTCTGGTTTTTAATAATCGACTGAACAAACTTTCCATTCCAACAACTTCAAGGCATCCTTTGGCACCTAGGCTTTTGATATGCTATTTGGTATTAATAATTAAACTAAATGTAATAAGGTATGCGATAAAATACATCTGCAGTAAGTTACTTATCTAGAATAGATTAAAAATTAAAGTTAATAACAATAATTATCAAAAAGTTTTCATGTTTCCATAACGTTTTCGTCATGCCTCAAAGATCCATTTCCTTCATTATCTCCAGATGTAAGTTAAACGCAGGGAGTGCAGATAACAAAAATGGAAGTAATAATAGTGGCCGGGACCACCCGTGCGAAAGATGGGAGATTCCAATGTGGCCCCTGACGCGTAGGCAGACCCGCAAAGCGTCAAAGTGCAAGCAGTTGCCTGAATACGCCACGTCGCGGCGTTGCACACTCATTGGCTGCTCATTGCGCCAGGACGTTCAACAATCCCCTCACTTCCGGTGTAGTTTCCTGTTTTTGAGGAAGAAGGTAATTAACTTATTAAGTTACAGTAACGCTGACTTTGGACGTAAAACTGGGAATTTCTAAATAATCCCACTACATTTATGAATAAATTTTGAAGAAAGAAGAAGGAAAAAAATGTATAATGTTCGGTATTTTTTTACAATTTTATCTCTGAAATACTCTTATCACGGTATGGTTATGATGGTGTTTTAGTTTAAAACAAGGTAAAGTATATTTTACAACGTGTGTCTTTCTAAATATTTAGTTCCTTCATTTTAAATCTCAATATTAAACGTCAATACTTAACTATACAAATACGAAATTATTCTTTCACGAGTCACGTTTAATTTTTTTTATTAAACTTCTTAAAATCCAACAGTCAATATATTTTACAAATGTTATGCTAACAACTAAGGTCGCTTTCGTCGAATCTGCTTATAAAGTACGCTTACTTTGTATGTGCTTTCGCTTCAAAATATCAAACGTATTTTTGGTTCAGATTTCTCAAAAGTACATAATAGTGACACATCATGCTAGATAATGTAAAAATAAATTCCATCCCGTAAACTTGGAAAATAACATATTAGATATATGTATAACAACATTATGTAATTACGTATGTCAATATTAAAACATAATGCGAAATTCGAAGGATTTGCGGAAACCTCGTCTAGCGTGTATAACTTGTCTGAACACCATTGAATAAAATTTGTTGTAACGTTAACTATGGTTCCAGATCCATTAAACATTAAATTCAATAGCTCCCATTCACATAAATAAATATTTGAATTACAAACAACTTTCAACAAAATACGGAAGATGCAATATTTACAAAATATTGCAATTAACAGGGTGGTTTAACTTTCGTTACTGAAATAGCTCGACCTTCCACAAGTATATTGTAAAATGTCTACCCTCGATCCACTTTATCTAAAATAAAAATTGTTGACGTATTTATGGAAACCCCCGAATATTTATAAAACGTTATTCCAAATTTTCTATCCCAAAGGAGTCAGTACACACGACACATTTTTGTGCAGACGCTCATACAGTTTCTGTTCAGAAACGTCAAGATCTCAAAATAGAATAAGAAAAGTCAGAACTCGCTCATACATGGTCTGTATGTTTTCTTTATGAATTCCGAAAGAATCGCCACAAGTATTAATTTATTAATTATTAATTAACCTTGAGGAACATAGAGAAGGAAAATAGAAAGGCGGGAATAGGCAAAGAGGTAGTTTATCACAATATAACTTCCTAGAATCGCACCTTGACACACCTAACCACAAAATCGAAATGGCTAATTACCGGCGCCTCGGGTAAACAAACGCGTTAGTGAACGATTCTGCCGTTAGCGGCACTTGAGTTAAACTGAAAGCTTTCTGCATGAAAAATTATGGAAATGCTCGAAAGTATTCACCCAGTCTGAACTGCACGTTTTCTGTACGTCCAAATCTGCACGAAAACTGTACCGTGTATACCGGCCTAGCAGGAAATCGTGTTCGGTGACCATTGGAGATGACATTCCAATGGGCGCTCACAAACAAAGCAAACCGTTGGATTCAGCACGCGTACGCACTGCAACAATGAACGAGTCGACCCCTGCGACTCGTGGAAAGCCAGGGACGGAAACAGGGACAACGTATAAATAGAGCAGCGCCTAACTGTATCTTCGCGCGTGGTAGCAGCCGGCAGGCAGGCAGACATATCTCGAAGCGGGAATCACTCCACCCCAACGATTCCCACGCACTCTGCGCGACTGCCGTTGAAGGTCAAAATGCGCGGTTTTGTCTCCGCTACAACACATTCACGTCATACGGTTACGAACTCTTCTCACCATCTTGTCATGAAATTCTCGGTAACTTAGGAAACCAAGTACTCGACTGCATGTTGTATGTATTTTTAAACTTGTACGAAATCGTTCAATAAATTATTATACGCTCTTTAGTCTGAGTTAGTTGTATATTGACCTATTCTTCTTCACTGACAGTAGTAGCATTACGAAAGCTATTTTGATAATATCGTAACACATTAGAGAAGATGTGTACGTTTTGATAGCAACAAATTAATACATGTTCTACACATATTTCGATATCATGTTCAGTTTTTAAGGTTTTGTATCATAGTTGGTTTTCAGTAATAATTAATTCCACTGAAAGAACGGTTTTTCTGAAGCACATTTCATTCAATAATTAGTAATTTAAAAGTCGTGAATTATAATGTTATATTATTCATAAATATATAACCAGCATTCAATAAATTTATTTTTACGCCTTAGTAAGTTAGTGAACTTGTTTTACATGTTATATGTATATTTTTTATTATTAAATGTTTCTTTTAAAGTATAAACGCAAGAAACGGTTTTAAAATGAAATTTTGAATTTTAGTTAAAAAACACAATGCCTTTCCTAACATTTTACGTTATGCACACCCACAGTATCTGTCACAACTTTGAAGTATGGCCCGCATGTATAAATACAAAATTCCTCCCCATGTGAGGGTTAGCGCAGGCGGTGGGTGTGTGTTTTCAGCACGAGCCGTAGCGCGCAGAGAGACACCGCGTTTTTACTGAGAGTCGCAGAGCGCAGCGCTTCGGCGGACGCGGCCGGCGGAGGCGGGGCGAGGGCGTGAGGGCGACGGTTAACGCAGGGCGGGGGGAGGGGAGGGGACGGACCGCGGGGGCGAAGAGGCAGCGGTGGAAGGGGGTGCGATGGCAGAAGCGGGGACGGCGCGCGGCGTAGGCGGAGAAAAAAGAACCGCGCGCAGCTCTCACAAAAATGTGATGCCTTTATCAATGCAGATAAAATGAAAGAGATAACGTAGGCGGGTTGGGCGGAGGTGGCCGGCACCGCCGCCGCCGCCGCGGCGAGTATCGCGGCATCGCCGGGGATTGGCTGCTCCGGAGATAGGGCACAGTCGCTCATATCCCCGCGCCCGCGGCCGTCCTCCCGCCGTTGCGGAGGCAGGCCTGGGGCGGCGGCGAGGGCGGCGAGGGCGGCGAGGGCGGCGAGGGCGGCGAGGGCGGCGAGGACGGCGAGGGCGGCGTGGACGGCGAGGGCGGCGGCGAGGGCGGCGAGGGCGGCGAGGACGGCGAGGGCGGCGTGGACGGCGAGGGCGGCGGCGAGGGCGGCGAGGGCGGCGAGGACGGCGAGGGCGGCATGGACGGAGAGGGCGGCGGCGAGAGCGGCGGCGAGGGCGGCGGCAAGGGCGGCGGCAAGGGCGGCGGCGAGGGCGGAGACGAGGGCGGCGAGGACTGCGGGGGCGGCGAGGGCGGCGAGGGCGGCGAGGGCGGCAAAGGCGGCGAGGACTGCGGGGGCGGCGAGGGCGGCGAGGATTGCGAGGACTGCGGGGGGGGCGAGGGCGGCGAGGGCGGCGAGGGCGGCGAGGGCGGCGAGGGCGGCGAGGACTGCGAGGACTGCGGGGGCGGCGAGGGCGGCGAGGGCGGCGAGGGCGGCGAGAGGGTGCGGTCACGGGAGTTATGCGCCGCCGTCGCGGCATCCCTTGGGAAAGAGGGCCGCTCTCGAGCCTCGAGATGCGCTCAACATGCGAAGCGCGCGAGATGGGCGAACGGCAAGTCGGTAGGTTTTAACGGACGAGAAAGAGTGATGCAGTATAATGCGGAGCGTAGGGCAAGGGATGTTGCAGCATGAAAAGAGCCATCTTACCGGTTCTTTGTAAATTAAATACATACATTTTCCTTCAGAGTATTTGTAATATCGATACAATTCCCACCTTTTGCGATGTGAAATCACCCGTTATATTTTATTACCAGCGACGACATTAATTTGCACAAAAGTTCTTACAAAATAATTCAAACTCTATTCACACATAATACACTAAAATCATACATATACATTTAGAAACTCCATTTTGTAAGCAAACTTAAAATGTCGTATCTCCCTACCTTGTCTTGAACTTTTTCTAGTCGTCGTAATTATTTTCTTTTACGTCCTGATGGAATTCATGAGCCAATCTGTAAAGAAGAATATACGAATTTCAATAGATAAAAATATTTTATTTCAACATTATTAGAAAATTGACTCAATATCCAAGTTACTTTCCAATATCGGTGTCGTTTTAATCACCGTCATAATGATAACTTTTGAATTGATGTGAATGAACAAGAAAATTGTATATACTACTTCACATTCCCTTAGCGGTCATCTTAAATGCTTACAATACATTCCTGTATTTTATACTTTTATTTTATCAGTGCCAACAGAATGTAATTAACATATTTCATTTCTCCTACTCTTCTGTTTCATCTTACCCGATTAACTAAACTAATATCTGGTTGAAAATCTATCAATTTATAATTAAATAAACATTACATAATCGTATGTCAGTTATATGAACTAAATGCAATGATGAGAGAATATTTTATTACACCCTTTTCAAATATTTCAACAGATGAACTACTTGAAACCGCTAATGTACAATTTGCAACGTTAGGACATATTTTCTCTATACTGATGTAAGCGAAAAATACTGAACAAAAGAAGAAAACTTCGAAACGTATTGAACCTATTTTACCACGTCCATTAATAGCTGAAAGTAATTATTTGGTATATGTCCAAAATGTCTTCCAAAATTTCTTGCAGAGTTGTTAACATCAAAAGTACAGAACGATATTTCAGAGAGTACATGTAATATGCAAATAGGCCAGATCATATTTCTTCATCAAAAAACAACTAAAAGCAACGAATTCTGCGAAACAAAGAATTGTGCTTCAATAATTAATTTATTAATGTGATTAATAATCTGCTTCTTCAAAGACATTTTACTTGAAAATATATACTTCTCTAGCAAAAACCGACAAAAGTATTTTGGCCTATTAAAACAGCTGGTAAAACGTGATAATTTTTCACTATTAAACAGATTGGTGAATAGACTGCGGGCCTTTTGGAGCTATCCCCTCTACACGATATTCCTCATTGCCCAACCGTAACACGATCGTCAACCTGCGGCCAATTATCCCACCAAGCGAGCCACAGAGAGCCCTATCGGCTGGCCACGCTCGTAGTCAATTTGCGGCTGGGTCACTGCGTTCAGTTCCTGTTCCTCGGCCTCCGGGGCGCCCCGTCACCTGCACGTCATGCGCGGCTGGGCGCGGGGCAGTTCCGCAGAATCGCCCTCCACAGCTCCACCCTCCTCCCCCGCCACCACCCCACCAGTCTCCACCGCCATCGCCACCTCCACCTGCCACTCGCCACCCGCAACCGCCGCTGCCCCCGACCACGCCATCACCATGGCCTCCATCGCAGCAGCCATCTTCAACGTCACCCCCAGCGCCAACACAATCGCCAATGCCACCACTCCGCCCCAAACACCACCTCTGCCACTGCCACGGTAAGAGAAAAGTATGTCACCCGGCACCTGCACCGCCACTGCCTCTGCTCCCGGCATACCATCACCACCGTTACAGCCACCGCCGCTGTTGCCAACATCACTGCCCCCTACCTCACCGCCTCCACAGCTAACGCCGCCAAAACACCAACGCCACCTTCACCATCCCCGGCCATACATTCCTCAAAATCAACCTCGCCATCGCCATCTCCACCGCCGCCGGCCCTGCCTCCCCCGCAGCCAATTCCACCACTGCCGTCTCCGCCAACTCCACCTCCTCCTCCTCCCCCCCAGGCGTTGCCAACACCGCCCCCACGGCTAACACCGCCGGTGCCGCCATCTCCACTGCATCCGACCCTGCCGCCCCCACAGACAACACCACCATATCCATCACCAGCGGCGCAGCCGCCGCCACCACCCGCCGCCGCCTCCACCACCGCCGCCCTTACCACCGCCATCGCCGCCGCCAGCGTCACCGCCCCCGCCCCCGCCCTTACCACCGCCATCGCAGCAGCCGCCGCCACCGTCGCCACCCCCGCCCCCGCCCCCCGCCCCCGCCCCCTGCCCCCACCCCTGCCACCGCCCCTGCCCCCCGCCCCCGCTCCGGCCTTCGCCCCCGTTCGTCCTTGCCGCCGCCACCGCTGTCACCGCCGCCGCCGCCGCGGGGCTTCCGCCGCGCCTAAAAAGCCAGCGCCGGTGGTGCGCATCGGGCGGCCATCGACGCGCGGGTCGCGTGATCGACGCCCATTAGCGCACGCGGGCGTCGTTCGGCGCAGCCAACGGCGCCGCCGAGGTCACCGCCACTGCCCCTGCCCGAGCCCTCGCTGCCCCCGCCCGCCACAGTCGCTCGCTTCGCTCTGGAGAGCTGCAGCCATTTGATATCCTCTTACCGGATAGACCCGGCGAGGGGAAGAGAGGTGAAAATAATTGAACGCAGTATGGGGATTTTGATGGATATTAATGTTGCATTAGTATAGGTTGTTGTTTCCAAAACGCACAATTCCACACAATCCGAATTCTTCTGACAATTGGTTATAAAATAGCGTAATATATGGCGTAAGGGAAACCCTACTCACTGTATCTAGAGAATTACCATGTTGATTTCGCAGACACCACCATTCACCGACCTTACCAATGCCTAACTCACAGAGATAACTCCGGGCAACAAGTGTCTGTGATCTGAATGTCCCACGGTTACATTACCGACGTTGGCAGATTTTCGATACTAGCTACAGAAATAAGTTGAATTCAACCGTGGTCAGGAGTTGAATTCTAACGGACGCGTGCTCTGGGAGGTATTTTTCCGTGGTGTCTCCGATCAATATCAGGCGACTGTCCGAGCAATACCGTAAAACATGAACCATGGATTGCACCCGATCTTTCCTTCCTGATCGTGTCCTCTCCTACATGCCAGGACCAGCCACGAGCTTAGAGCACAACTTGGCTGCGGAGCTGGCCCGCTTGTGGAGATAACTGGGGGAGGGAAAATACCGCAAGCGGATGAGTAGATCGGCGCTGGACCTCATGTTCCAGAGAGAGAGAGAGAAACATTACCATCACTCGCCTAACACATTGACTCATACGGTATGAATGGTCACAGCAGTTCACGCACGTGCACACACTAAATGAATGGGAGAAATCCAAAACGGTGTAAGTGACATTATATAAATTATGAGAAATCTGTATACTGAAGCCAATATCATTGTTAAGTCGTGGCTCTTTGCTTCGTCATTAAAACCACAGCATAACAATTGTTCATTAAAACCACGAAAGAACATTGTGATTGAAATGTAGCCTAAAATAAACAAGTTTTTCTCAGAATTTATGAAATTTCACTTATTCCGTTCTTGTTTTTACCAACTGAAATAATCAATTAAACATTTGCCGCCCTAGTTCTTTGTCAACGAGACTCACATCTTCCTCATTGCGGCCCTCGCGGCCACCGCTGCTACAACGCCACCATAACAATTGTCACTACTGCCGACCCGCAACAACTCTCTTCGCCAAAGCCGCTACCGGCGCCACCAAAACCACTGCCGCTGCGTATCCTTCTGAGTTAGGTCAGAGTGTACCCACGTACGTCTGAATTTTGATAGTGCCTATAACCACATAAAATGCATTTTGCATTTTAAATCTGGCACAAGTCCTCTGGAGCGCCGATTATAATTAAGCATTTTTGATTAACGCACGTTCAAGAGAGTTTATTCAATCTCCAAAATCCTGTGGATATTTTATATATATATATATATATATATATATATATATATATATATATATATATATTGTGACATACCTGGTGGTGCCGGGTATCTTCACTGCAATATAACACTAAGAGAGGGTATCTTTTACGTGAATGGGTCCCTGGATAAGTTGGTGCAACGTTGGGGTGGTTAATCATAAATTGAAATACAATTATAAACAAGATTTATTTTAAATCAGATTTGTTATTTACATAATCAAACAACATTTTTACACTCTGCCTTGGTACCAAGATTAAGAGTGAAATGCATTTCTCATACCTGCGGGGCCCCGAACGAATACCTATGATGTTCGTAGAACCGCTCGTGCCGACCGGATTGTCGACCTCTGCTACTGCTGCGGGCCGTCAGCGGCGGATGGCGTGGTAATCGCCCACGGCTGATGCTCCAGCAATTCTTCCCCGATCAGGATCTTGACACCTCGGCTTCGCACCTTCCTCGAATCACTGTCCGTTAGTGGGTTTAAATTACACAACCCGCACCTACTCTGTATGCTGGTCACAGTTCTGTACCGCACAATTTCAAGAATGTCTCCACCGCGCCAACTAATAAAAACCACATCAATCATTCCACCAACACTAATCTTTCACTATACTGATACTTCTAATGTTCTATTTACACGTTTGTGATATCCTACAGTTTCAGATATTTCCACGGCTATATTGCCTGTCTACTGTGTCCATGTATTACTCGCGAGCTCTCGCGGCACGTCCGCACTCGCCGCCGCTCCGCGGGCGTCTCTTCCGCGATTCTCGTAACGAACTTTTGCACGTGCGCGGTGCCCAGTTCCAACCGAAATTCACACGCTAGCCTCCCGGCGGCGGAGGCACCGTCGGCGGTGGCAGCGATTGCTCGCCGGCCCCGGCGCGCCGCGCTCAGCGCGCGCACCACGCAGTTCAAAATAGCAATTGGTTTCTTACACTAATGATTTAATTAGTGTAATGAAACACATATTCTGGGTTTCATCACCCCCCCCCTTTCTTTTTTTGAATTTTTTCACTTCTGGAAAAATTCACACTAGTAACATCGTCACTGCCGATGGTTGCACTCGTTTGCATATTGCTCGACGCCCTATATACACTTATAACCTAAAATCGAATTAACATGTGATTACTTATTATTAACCCTAACATTACACTTATTTACACTTCACTGTTTTCCATACATGTTGAACCAGGTTTCCGATTTGAAGCTTGTAGTGTCCTACTATGTCTTGTCTCTTGTGCGACAGTTCATCCCCATTTTGCTGATCGTGATTTCCTAACTCACAGTTGTAGGACATAGCTTCCAGCGTGTTGAACACATCTTGATAGGTATCATCCCATTTCCAGCTACGACCTCTTCTACGTTTGTACCAATGGTTGACCATACCATCACTCTTCCCTCGCCCCTGACTTCGCTCCATTCTTGACCTGCCTACATCTCCTTCATTCCCATACTTTGGGGCATCTGCAAACATAAAGTTGTACCCCTCCAATATCTTCAAACCCTTTCCTAAATCGGTATGATCTGCTCTGCTCAGTAGGCTTTGCACGGTGACAGGATACTGTCGCGTTGACATGCAAATAATTCCTTGATATTTTATAGGAGCAAATAATGTTTTTGGCTCCATAACGCTCTTCGTTCTGTATTCACTACGACTTCCCGTGATGTAGTTGTGATAGCTATTCCTCTGGTCGCTCTTGATGGTTATTTGGGTTTCTTCATTCCGCTTTCGTACAGAAATCTTGTTTTCAAATTCCTTCAAAAATTTCGGAAATGTACCAAAATTCTCTGCCCATGTCCTGGCGTTCTCTTCTAACATTGGGTGTAATAACTGGATCTTGTATCCTTCCAATATGTTGTTTGATGCTAGGTGCCGTTCTTCTGCTCGCATAACTACCTTAGAGTTTTCCGTCCCATCTCCCAGAGATTTCATCGACTTTGGAGGCATAATTGGTGTCACCCCATACTTGACACTTGGCGACATTTTCCCGTCTTCTTCCTGTTTAAACTCTTCTTGTACTCTTTTCTCTTCGCACCCTTGTATATTTACCACGATTTCTTCTTCTATTATACGCTCCATTTCTTCTATTTTCATTTCCATTTCTTCTTCCATTATTAACTTCAATTCTTCCGTTTTCACTTTCACTTTATAAACATCCTCCTCGGTCTCGATTTGGACCTCCACCGTTTTGCCCTCCGCTGTCTTGACTTCCTCATGGATTTGGTTCGTCATCCCCTCGTTTCTATCTGTTACCGCTACCCTAGCATCTACTTGATGGCATGATTGAAATTTTAGCACCTCATCTTTCCTATCCAGTTCCTCCGCTTTCCCATACGGTTTTTCGCATATTTCGATGAGCTTCCTATTCCGTTCTTCTGTGATACTTCCCATTTCTTCTGCCGGCTTCTTAATCTGTTCTTCAACCACCTTCCCGTTCTGTTCTTCTATTAGTTTTCTATTCCGTTCCTCCGCCTTCCTATTCTGTTCCTCCTCGGATCTTTTCTGTTTACCTAATTCTTTGCTCTGTTCTTCCGCAAACTTCTCAATCTGCTTCTCCGTTTGCTGCCTCAGCTGTTCTTCTAATGAATCTTCTGCCATTACGCCCGTACACGCTTCGTATTCTTCGTCCATCCCCAAGTCAAATCCTACCGCCTGGCTCCCCAGTTCTACCACCTGCCGTTCTAGATCTATATTTGCTCTGTGATCGACCAGAAAATCCGTCCCTATGATTACCGAATACAATAATTTTTTGACTACCAGGGCCACCATCTCGTATACTTGGTTGCCAATCCTGGCTTGAAACATAATTTGTTTTGTGATGGGGCTTGACTTCTTCTGAGTTGCCCCAATCACATACGCCCTATTCATAGGCAAACACATTACTTCTTTTCCTGTTGCTTTTAACTCCTCATACATTTCTTCTGATACTACTGTAGTCGTGCACCCTGTATCCACTAGAGCTTCTTTAATTATACCTTCACATTCTATCGATATCGTGGGACATTTCCTGATTCTGACCGCTGAGTTCTTACATCTCCGCCACGGTTGGGTATCGTAGGTTACCGGCTGCATAGCGTTTATGGAGACCGCGTTTACGTCATCGATTTCCGCGTCCGCAATGGGGCCACCTATCACCGCGGACTCTATTAGTTTAAATAGTGTCCTTGATCACTACTTGTGCTAGGCTGTGCTAATCGGTCGGGTGCATTCCCGCCCCCGCCTCGCGTCTCCGTACGGTTTGAATTAGATCTGTTCCAGTCCGGTCTCTGGTTCCCCGGCTCTGGTCTCCATCCGTCTCCCCCTCTTCCGCGTTGGTTTCTCTGGTAATCGTTGCTCCTATCATTCCCTTGCCCCTGGTTACGTTCCGATCTAACCATATTAACATTCCCTTCATCTCTGTTCTTTGGTACGCCTGCAAATGTCAAGTCGTACCCTCCTAACACATTCTGGAATCTTTCCAGGTCGGTGTGCTGCACACTACGTAAAAGATTCTGCACCGTAACTGGGAACTGTCTCGTCATTACACATATTATTTCCTGATCGCTCATCGGTGGGGATAGCGTTTTGTATTCCATAATACGCCTTGTTGCGTATTCCCGCAAACTTCCCATTGACTGGTTGTAATGATTATTCATTAAGCTGATTTTAAAATTAATTTGAATTTCCTCATTCCAATACCGCTCAAGGAATCGATCTTTAAATGCCTTTACTGATTCGGGAAACTTATCAAATGTATCGGCCCATATCCTTGCGTTGCCTTCTAACATTAAATATAATAATTGTATTTTACACCTTTCCGAAGTATTGATAACATCTAGATGTCGTTCTGCTGCCTTCATAAATATACATGGATTTTCTTTCCCGTCTCCTGAAAATTTTAGTGATCTTGGAGGGGTAAATGGTACCGTCCCGCTTGCTGCAATTGGGGATGCCTTGCATTCTTTTATTTGTTCAATCTCTGTTCGTAGTAACACAACCTTCTCTTCACATTCCCGCTTATTCTCCTGCATTTCTTCCTTGACTACCGATTGTATCCTCTCAATTTTCTCGTCCTGCTTAGCGGTTTTAGCATCTAGTTGTTGGAATAACTTATTCTTCAAATCCCCCCCCAGACTACTTACTTGGAATTCTAACTCCTTTTTCTGTTTCCCTAATTCTTCGGCAGTCCATTGCTCATGACTTTCTACCCGCTCCGCGATTTTGGTCATCTCATTCTTCGTTAACTCAATTTGTTCTTCAGCGCGTCCTATTCGCCCCCCTATTGCATCTAATTTCCTATTCTGTTCTTCTGCCAGCTTCCTAATCTGTTCCTCTGTGAATAATTTTTGTTCGTCTAATTTCCTACTATGTTCTTCAAATTTTCCATTCAATTCTTCTAATATCTTCCTATTCTGTTCTTCGGCCAACTTCTTCTGATCGTCTACTTTCCTATTCAGTTCTTCAGCCAACTTCCTGTTCTGCTCTACTGTGAATATTTTCTGCTCCTCCTGTCCTTCCAATATCTTCCTATTCTGTTCCCACATCATCGTCATCATCTGCATGAAGTCTGTATGGGTATTTTCCCCACCCCCCAGATTTGGATTCCTTGTTGCCTGGATCATCGGTGTCGATGTCACTTCTACTTCTTTATTAAAATTATCCCCTGACGTATCGTCCAACCGGCTCCCAATTCCACTATCCCTACTTTCCGATGACATGCTGTTATCGATTCCTACATCTATCTCCCTTACTTCATCCGCCTTCTCCTCCCGGTCCAGCACTACATTTTGCGCCTCCATTCTGTTGCTTTGAGCTGTCCGATCGATTCTCACTACACTAAAATACCGCACAAATTTTCCACTTGCCTCACCTACCAACGATATCACAGTTATCCTATGAAGTAACTATGTCCGCCACAACACTGTATCCTTCGTGAATGGATTAATTCACACCTATTTCAATTGCTAGCTAATGACGGACAACCCTCACTCACCACCAAAACACAATAACACTAATTCAATAGCCATGTAAATTTCCACTCACCTACCAATGCATAAACATAATCCTTACAATACATAATATTATTACCATTGAAACACATATACACTGCTAATAGACTCATTAATACTATTACACAAAAATGCTTTCAAATTATAATAAATCCCTTATTAATTGAAATTACTTTTCAACGCACTTATTGCTATATTATGTACATAATCATCATTCACATTTGCATGTCATATCTCCTCCCTGAATTTTCCTCAATAATATCATATAGATATTCACAACAAACATTCACACTGCTGGTATATATTTCCCAACCTGGTATCTTTTCTAATAAATTCCCCACACTTTACCATCACCAATAGATAATGCACTACTGAGTGAATGTTCCCAGCAAAAAAACAATTTTGTGCATAATTTGTACAACACTATTAACCACCTTTATATTCTCATAAGAATTATTACTACTTCCCCATTTCTTTGATTTCCATGTTATAAAAAATTGCCAAGCAGTTCAAATATTATTAATATGTCTTACAAAATTTGGAATTCTATTACATTATATTATTTGTAACATGTACATGTATAGCTTTTCATAACCTCAGTAACTACAATATTAACTATATATTGGATGCTCACCAATAATTGCCTATGTCGGCCCGCAATTAATTACGCAACAACATTTTTGTAATTATCAACCTTTCATTATGCTTACTTGACTTGTGCATGTTTTTGCTAACACATGTATTGTTATTTTTTTTTTGTACTCTATAATAATACACTTTGCACTGCCTGCTTCTCATCTATACCCTGCATTACTATACAACAATTACATGCACATTGTTTTCCAACATTTCACCAATTTCCCTAGGGCCACATTTCTTAATTATACGTTATCCACTTGTTCGGGCGCCAGCTGTGACATACCTGGTGGTGCCGGGTATCTTCACTGCAATATAACACTAAGAGAGGGTATCTTTTACGTGAATGGGTCCCTGGATAAGTTGGTGCAACGTTGGGGTGGTTAATCATAAATTGAAATACAATTATAAACAAGATTTATTTTAAATCAGATTTGTTATTTACATAATCAAACAACATTTTTACACTCTGCCTTGGTACCAAGATTAAGAGTGAAATGCATTTCTCATACCTGCGGGGCCCCGAACGAATACCTATGATGTTCGTAGAACCGCTCGTGCCGACCGGATTGTCGACCTCTGCTACTGCTGCGGGCCGTCAGCGGCGGATGGCGTGGTAATCGCCCACGGCTGATGCTCCAGCAATTCTTCCCCGATCAGGATCTTGACACCTCGGCTTCGCACCTTCCTCGAATCACTGTCCGTTAGTGGGTTTAAATTACACAACCCGCACCTACTCTGTATGCTGGTCACAGTTCTGTACCGCACAATTTCAAGAATGTCTCCACCGCGCCAACTAATAAAAACCACATCAATCATTCCACCAACACTAATCTTTCACTATACTGATACTTCTAATGTTCTATTTACACGTTTGTGATATCCTACAGTTTCAGATATTTCCACGGCTATATTGCCTGTCTACTGTGTCCATGTATTACTCGCGAGCTCTCGCGGCACGTCCGCACTCGCCGCCGCTCCGCGGGCGTCTCTTCCGCGATTCTCGTAACGAACTTTTGCACGTGCGCGGTGCCCAGTTCCAACCGAAATTCACACGCTAGCCTCCCGGCGGCGGAGGCACCGTCGGCGGTGGCAGCGATTGCTCGCCGGCCCCGGCGCGCCGCGCTCAGCGCGCGCACCACGCAGTTCAAAATAGCAATTGGTTTCTTACACTAATGATTTAATTAGTGTAATGAAACACATATTCTGGGTTTCAATATATATATATATATATCTTAGACAGACCAGTAAGTCCAAAAGTGCATAGCATCTCTTTCACAGGCGTTGGTGATTGTGATAAGTCGAAAGCGATCACTTGCGTTACAAGCTTTTTTCCCCTGATAAATCGTTTCATCCCATCAGAGCTTAAAGGATTTTTGCGAGTTGCTTAACGTCAAAAAGCGCAGAGGGGTCAAGTCATGACAGTCACAGTGTCGCGTTCTCGGTGACTGTCACAGTGTCGCTCTATGCGGTGCGGGCTGATTTGAGCGACGCTTGCGCACGGAATAACAAAATCGGATAGGAAGTTAACAAAGAAGAGGTGGTATCAGATATTATTCCCAACATTTTTAAGTGTTTCGGGCAATATTGTAATGTTTTCCTGTTCTGTCAACATTTCTTATCGTGTTGAGGTAGTATGATCGTTAGATCGACCATTGTAACGTAGATATAACAAATATTTTAATAAAAGCAAACCCTCTTCAAGATGGTAAGAAAAACAAGAATTTACTGGCCTAATTTTTTAATTAAATACGTTTAAATTAGTATAGGCTTTTATGCAAGAATTTTCACAGGCATAGTTGTTTTTTTAGTTATTGGGAACGTTTTATGGAGAAAATTTTTTTTCTTTTATTCAATATGTAGTAACGTTTTAGGAATTAGGTGGTATAAAGTGTAACATACCTCACCGAGTTTTTTGAGAAGTAATTGCTAAAAATCTGCTGCAAAATTAATAGCAAATGGAAGTATTGGCTCCAGTGAGGTGTAGTGAGTCTGGAGACCGCACACTGTGACGAGAAATCATGACGGTCCGCCATAATGGTGAACGTCTATTCTGCTCTCGTTATCTCAGAAAATATCGGGAATTGAGGTTGTCGTTCCAATTTTTAACATTTATTCTCTTTTATGTTCACGAAAACTTAATAAAATGTTGTAAGAAATCAGTATTTAGTAGATTGAAATTGCAATTTACCTAAAATACTTTAACAAAATCCACTCTTTCATTTCTTGGAGACTTTTTTAACTTTTACGCAGAGGAGTTATCTTCGTTTGCATATCTTATATAATTTATTCAGTTCAACTTATGACAAATAATAGTTTTAGTGAAAAAAAACTTAAAAAATTGAAGTAATTGCTACCTAATAATATGTAGTACTGCATTCGCATCGACACAATATTTACGGCTTCTGAAACATAATGCAATTTCCAATGTGTTGTTGTTTTTTTTACAACCGAATGCTACGCAATACTTTGGCATTTTTGTTGAGAGAGACAATTTTGAAGCATCAGTAACAACACAAAACTCCACAAGGTTAGGTTGCTTCGAATAATAAGATTTATCGTCTTTACATGACCTTATCACATCATTATATGTCTTTAAATGCTCTCCCAGACCTATCAAGTTATTTAAAAGCCTAAACCCTGCCAAATCGTCCGATCACAACTGATTTCTAACTCACTAGAGCGCTGGCCCGGGTGCTCTGAATCTGAAGAGTTGTGATGACCACAAGTGTCAGATGAACCTGAAATAGATGAGATAATTTAGTCATTCATAATGGGCGTAGACCAACTTATTCCGTCGTTTTAAGAACACGAAAACGAATGGGACAAATGCAAATTGTTCGATTCAAAGAACAAAGTAGTTCATGAGCAAAAATGAATCTAAACTAATCACGCTAATAAATAATACAAATATTAATGTACAAGTGTATATCACAGGCCGTGAACGGGCTCAGGCATACCGGCAACGTTCCTGCCTCATGGCCATGGGGTAAGGGAGCACGTGTGGTCAGCACGTAGACATCTCCACGCCGTACTCTGGTCTTCTCAACCTGAGAAGTGAATTTTCTCATCGTCACACAGGAACATGTGAGACATTGGAATGAAAACGCCCAATATATTCTTGCCTCATCGGGAATCGAACACGGGGCCGCGTAGTGGAAAGCAAACAAGATGACGAACAGCTAGCCACGAGGACATATATCTCATAATAACATTCAAAATATCTCGTTTCAAACAGCTGTCGGTGAGAAATTTCAATATTTTCGCTTCCATCTCACCAGTACTACACAATTTGCAGACTGATGTCTAATGCAACATTAGCACGACCATTCGGTAAAATCAGTCAGCCATTCGTGTTCCCGATTTTCGGCCCCGAACACGACTGGACACTCAGTTTGTTCCCTTACAGCGCCGCCGTCTCCATTCCCTGTCCCCCACATCTTCGTCTTCCTCTGTCTCGCCTCCACCGATATGTCGCTTCTGAAGCCTCGCCGTTTCTGCCCTCGGTGCATGCTGCCAACCCTAACCCCTTGCCTCCGCTCACCGTGTCGCAAACCTACCCCACCGTCACGTGTGATTTCGGGAGACGGGCTCGGATCCCCGTGTTCGATACCTCGACCGCTGGTTCCTAGCGCTTAAGTGACATGTCGCTTTGATCTGATGGCTTAAGACTGGAATGGAAACTACAGAAGCTCCCAAATTGTGGCATAAAGTCGCTTTACATGTTTTCTTATATTTAGTCAGTATAAGCCCGTCTACTATCAATGTTACTGCAACCGGATCCAGACAGTTCACCCACCGTAGCTTTGCAGCTTTCGGGTAGAACTCCAACTGCTAAGAAACCTACACTGAGAATCCATTGACTGTAAACAGTGCGGACAAAAATATTATGTTAATGACGCCGTGGTAAGCGGCTGTCATGAACACCTAGCCTAAAAAAGCTTTACTTTCTATTCTGCATATCTTTCCCCTAGCCATTTCTTTTTGTATAATCCACATGATGTTAATAGTCATTATTGGGAGTTTGAGTGTCCACAGAAGACTCCTGCGTTCTATAATTAATTACTCGCACTCCGTAGGAAAATGAGACCTTTGAACAAGTTATGGTAAAAACATATATTCCAATAGTTGCCATTACAGTTATTGGACAAACCATCCTGCAACCTCTCCATCTGCCTCTCATACCACTAACATTACATACACGACTTTGTGCCATCCCCGTCCACAAACCCTGCGATCACCATCTCAACCACCACCGCCTCCAGTCACCTTAGTCAACCCAGCCACCCTAGTCAACCCAGCCAGCCTAGTCAACCCAGCCACCCTAGTCAACCGAGCCACCCTAGCCAACCCAGTCACCCTAGCCAACCCAGTCACCCTTGCCAACCCAGTCACCCTAGCCAACCCAGTCACCCTTGCCAACCCAGTCACCCTAGCCAACCCAGTCACCCTAGCCAACCCAGTCACCCTAGTCAACCCAGTCACCCTAGTCAACCCAGTCACCCTAGCCAACCCAGTCACCCTAGTCAACCCAGTCACCCTAGTCAACCCAGTCACCCTAGTCAACCCAGTCACCCTAGTCAACCCAGTCACCCTAGTCAACTCATTCATCCCAATCATTCAGGACACTAGCAAAATACAATTTTTGCTTCAAATTTTGTTTTTAAAGCATGTAATAGAAGGGCTTTTTCATAATAGATTTTTCTTCTTTATTTAAATTATGGGGAACATTCTGCTGACTTTACCCATAATTTTACCAGGATGTTGCTGGTCGAAATGACTTATTTACGTATAAATATCGCCGATATAATTTCATAGACGCGTTACACTATTATTTAAATATAATGTTTTAACTGTATTTATGGCATTTAAAGTTCTCCTAACATCTATTTATTCTTGCCCGGTATGGAACATATCTTACAAACTTCAACGACAAACATGTCCAAATGGCCTCATCCAAAGACTAACTTGGTTCGAAATGAGACAAGCCACATAAATATAAACTATCTGCTCTTTTATTTATTATTTATATTATAATGTAGAAACAGTGATATTAATACCATGCGAACACAAATGCATATAGCACAAAACGACAATTTACTGATATTATCACATTATTTCCACTAAGATAGCTATTATCATTACCCTTCAGCATTATTGACACCGTGCTTCCGAATTCCGATATCTCCGGTCCACCACTCAGTTTCTCGCCCCCCCTCCATCCCCCGGTCCTCGGGGCGTCGCGACGCGGAGCGCCGGGCATCGCGGCGATCGCCCGGGAAGCTTTTAAAAAAAATAGCCGGTGCGCGGGTGACGGGCCGGGCAGGGCCGGGCCAGGCCCTGCGGCGGCCGGGCGGAGCGGGGCCGGGTCGGCGCCCCTAACGACAAGCCTTCATTGAAGCGGCTTTTCAATAATGATAAAGCGAAGAGGTGAGCCCGGGGAGACAGCGAGGCGAGCGCGCCGCGCGGACCTTTGACAGCTCAATTTTCGGAGCAAGCGGCGCGACGGGTCCATTTCCATTGGCGGTCTCCTCCTCCACCGCCACCGCCGCCGCCGCCGCCGCCGCCGCCGCCGCCGCCGCCCGCACGTTCGCCCGGTGACGGGTGACGTCAAGACACGGCGACGGACGGACAGGCGGATGGACGGGTGGGTGGGTCGGTGGGTGGATGGGGGGGGGCGGTGGACGGCGTGGCGTGGCGGCGACGCTCGCGGAGCCATTAATCGATAGGCGTGTGATCGAGCCGCCACTGACGGGAGACGCGGCGGCGGCGGCAGTGACAAACGGAAGATGCGGTGATGTCAAATGTGGAGGTAGCAGCCGGTATGGCAGAGGAACAGGGTGCGAGACTCACGTCTAGCCTTGTCCACATTTAACATTGAAATAGAGGTGATGGAAATTTTCAATAGAAAATATTCTTCACAACAGTTCTTACTAGGATGTTGTACGTACTTAAACCGTCGAGAGATTCACAAGTATCTTTTTGAGAAAGTTTACTTTAACCTCGTAAATCTTATAACGAATTTTCATTTGAATCGAAAGGTTAATGTATGTCGCAAATTGACGCCCGGATATTTGAGACAATATGCTTTCATTTCTTTTAATGGATAATTTTTTTCAAAAGTTTCTAAGAATATGATTTAGATTTAGTCGAGCAATAAATAATAAATGTAAAGTTAATGCAATAGAGAATTATGAAAAAAACTATTAAAACCGGAATATGGCGATGTAATCGCAGATGTTGATAAAATGGGGTTAAATTCAGTGATCAATACATTTAACTTGAACAACAACGTTCTAACCTTTTCTTCTTTTAACCTTTCTTTAACATATTACATTGTTAGATCCAATAAAATTGTTTATTATTCAATAAAAATATTTTTCATATTTGAATTACATGATTAATATAAGAGTTCTGTCCAAATTAATACTAACTATAATTTATTTGATTTTTTTATATTTATAGCATTTAACTGTTAATTTAGGAATTAATAATCAGTAAAAGTTATTCTTTGTGCACCAAATATACATATATGAACTTGCAGAGAATGTAACTGTTTGAAGTATAATCTAAAATTGGAAGAAATTTTATTGTGAACGAATGGCAGAACAAACTTTCATTTCAACTTGAGACCAGCTCGATATTCACAAAACCTTAAGTATAGCATAGAAGATATCAAAAATTGAGAAAACATTGATGGAACTACGTGAAATACAACTCGCAGTAAATACAAAATTTTAATACATTTTTTTCAGGAATGTAAAATATATTTTACGAGTATACAGTAGATTTTTTCACATTGAGTCTTCAGGATGAACTAACGCTAATCGTACCGTTTCGCCTTAATTTGTACGACACAAATCAATATTGATAATACAAGATAATCTTAATTTTCTTCTGTTCATTCTGCATCAATCTGTCGTCTGTCTTTTCAATACAGATGAAAACATTCAAAAGTAATACAGTTCCTGAATTTCTTCTGAACACGTTACCAAGAACGACAAATCCAATAATCTAAATAACACGTTACCTACTTTATTAGCGAATTTCGATACCAAACCTTACCACAGCTATCTATTGCGATACACCGCAATCTACGGCGACGCTACAAAACTCCGAGTACATTGTAATTCCAAGGGACATGAAAGAGTCACCGCAATTGTTTTCTAACAATTTACGGCGGTTCCCGGAGGGGCGGAGAGCTTCGCGGGGTGGGGGGGGGGGGTGCGACGGTGGCTGCGGTGCGGGCGGTGCGGGCGACGGGGGCGGCGGGAGCGAAGCCGCAACAAGGAGACTCGCCAGCCGCGTCCGAATTTAGATACCGGCGATAAGAGACCGCGCCGCCGCCGCCGCCACCCCCGCCAGCGCAGATAAGAGGACAAGTAATTATACTGCGCGGCGCGGCGCTTTTTCTCGTTTTGTTTCGTTCCATTTCCATTTTTGCGTCCGTCACGGCCCTGTGCTGCTGCTGGTGCTTAGCTCAGCACCGGAGGAAGGACTGCCGTCCGCCCGGGCGGCCCGCTCCCGTCCGCACACCCGCACACTCCCAACCTCGCTCCCGCCACGCTCGCTCCCTCGCAACCGCTCCCGCCCACGAGCGCCCGCTCTCGTTTCCGCCTGCATCCGCTCTTACCCGCTCCCGGTCTCGCCCTCGCTCCCGCTCCCAGCCTTGCCCGCTCGCCCCGGACGTGCCCACTCCCACTCCCGTCTTCACTTCCGCCCCCTCTCCGACCCTCGCTCTCACCCCCGCTCTCGCCCCGACCTCGCCACCGTCCTCGCCTCCGCTCTCGCCACCGCTCTCGTCCACGCTCTCGCCCCCGGTCTCGCTCCCGCACTCGCCCCCGCTCATGCCCCCGCTCATGCCCCCGCTCTCGCTCTCGCCCTCGCTCCCGCTCCCGCTCCCGCTCCCACTCTTGCGCGCTCGCTCCGCACTTGCCCACTCCAACTCCCACTTCCGTCTTCACTCCCGCCCCACTCCGACCCTCGCTCTCGCTCTCGCTCTCGCTCTCGCCACCGCTCTCGCCAACGCTCTCGCCAACGCTCTCGCCAACGCTCTCGCCAACGCTCTCGCCAACGCTCTCGCCAACGCTCTCGCCAACGCTCTCGCCAACGCTCTCGCCAACGCTCTCGCCAACGCTCTCGCCAACGCTCTCGCCCCGCTCTCTCCCCGCTCTCGCCCCGCTCTCGCCCCGCTCTCGCCCCGCTCTGGCCCCGCTCTCGCCACCGATCTCGCCACCGCTCTCGCCACCGCTCTCGCCCCGCTCTCGCCGATGTCCTCGCCAATGTCCTCACCCCACTCTCGCCCCGCTCTCGCCCCGTTTTCGCCCCGCTCTCGCCCAGCTCTCGCCCCGCTCTCGCCCTGCCCTCACCCCGCTCTCATTCCCGCTCTCATTCCCGCTCTCGCCAGCACCCTCACTCCCGCTCTCGCCACCACCCTCACCCCCGATCTCGTCCCGCTCTCGTCCCACCCCCACTGTTCCCTTCCACCTTCCCCTGCCCGCTTCGCTCTCGCCCTACCTCATTCCCGCTCCCGAACTCGCTACCACCCCCCGCCCCGATCCCTCGACCCTTCTTCTACCCGCTCCGTTCCCGCTCAGACCCCGCCCTCTCGCCGATCCCCGCTCCCGCTCCGACCCGCTCGCCCGAGAGCGGGGGTGAAAAACAACGACCGTTTCGGGCCCGCAGCCATGCATTATTCATCGGCTCGCTCCAGAGACGTAATTTCTCGCGCCCAACGCGCAGGCGAGCGGGCGACGGGCGATGGGCGAGCGCCCCTGTCGATACGCGTCCGCGCTGGCGCGAGGCGAGGGGGGCGGAAGGGTTCCTTGTTTTTATTTTTTGGGGGGAAAAATCTGACGGCGTCGCAGGCTTCGCGCGTGAGCTTGGCTGCTGACAGACGTAAGCTTAATTGTACACCTCGCTAATGCTCCGGCGCCGGAGGGCGTGTTATCGGGTGGCGCAGTAAGTCACGAGTTCGCCCTGAAAGGTCCAGGCAAAGAACTATTAATCACGGATTAGTACTTCGAGCGTGCGGCGAATGACTGTTGTATCTTTTGCAAATTAAACACAATATCAAAAATGTTAATGACCGCCAGTTTCAAAAGAATCATTGATCATTTTATGTATTTTACGGTTCATTCATGTTATTTAGTCGTATTTTTGTCAATGAACAGTGTTAATTGAAAAAGTCATTACGAGACAAGATGAAAGAGATGATCATGTCACGATCATAAGAACTATTATCATTTTCCATTATGAATTGCACTGTATATATGTGCGCTCATAATGGAATATCGACATGTGTTCACTGTCAAAAGATATATTGTAATAAACAACCCAATCCATGTGAATGAGAAATATGCGATGTGCTTATTGATTGATGAGATGGATCTTTTTCATTTTCATTACAACACATCATGGAAACAAACGCATTATGGCAGGAATTAAAATGCAATAAAAATTTGGTTAGTTGCAAAGAGTCATCAAACATCACAAAGCGGTCGAATAACAGCTCCATCAACATTCTCTCCTGAATTACTGGAAGCATTTAAGGGTAATATACTTAGTAAACGGATGCACAGCATACACTTACAATTTCACCAACTTAAGATGTCACACAGCAATACATATGGCTAACATAATTACAAATTTATAGCTTGGTCATGATAAGTAACATTGTTTTCTTACTTCATGCACTGCGTTGTAGGGAAATGCATTTTGTTTCCAAACGAGTTTTTTATTCCTTCAGTGTGTTTCACAGAAAAATATTTTTTTTATTTATTTTAACTATCTACCAATCCTATTCGCATCTTATAATACATTCTCAATGTAGTAAGCCTGAATTTATTGGACACTAATGTTCGGCGTGTCTGAAAATATTTAAAACGAAATAGTTTGTAATTTTTTGACGAACTTTTTATGAAAACCGGATAAAATATTTGTACTGATCTGAAAAAATATGGCCGTACGATAAACTCTGAGCTGTTCTTATCTCGAAAAACTAAATTTCTCAATAAAGCTATTCACGATCAAAAATCGTTCTATTAAACACCGGCTCGAAAAGAAAGACATTTAACCAAAGATATTAACAAGGAAGATTAAGCGTCAATCGCGAGTAAAAGTCGATTTAGCAGAATGACTGGGTGTTACTGAACCACGGAGACCCCTCTCAGTCAGTCACCGCGAGGTGGCGCGCCCCGTGAGGGTAGCAGAGGGAGCGCTGGCGGGCGGGCCCCTCAGCGAAGGGGTGGCCCCCCCGGGGGCCCACGCCCCCCTCGCCCCCCGCGCCGCGGAGCCATTGTGCATCGCGATCAATCACAGCTCCATCGCCGCATTTAAACACACAATATCGCGCCGCTCGCCGGTCGCACGCCGCGGCGGCGACGGCGGCGGCCGCCGTGGTGGAGGAGGGGGGGGGGGGCGTTGGTGGCCTCCAGGGAGCGCGGCGTGGACCGCGCCCGTCCGCGTCCTCGTGCACTGCCGTCCTGCCTCACGCCGGTCGGCGCTTGACACAAAGGGCTGGACGTGCCCCCGGGGCCCCCTCTGGGCGTTTAACCTCCGGGCACCCCCCCCCCCGGCTCCGCCCCCGTCCCACCCTGCTCCACCCTGCTCCACCCCGCCCCGCCCCGCCAGGCCCCGCCCCGCTCCGCCCCGCTCCGCCACTCCCCGCCCCGCCCCGCCACTCCCCGCCCCGCCCCGCCACGCCACTCCCCGCCACGCCCCGCCACGCCACGCCACGCCACGCCCCGCCACGCCACGCCCCACCACGCCCCGCCACGCCCCGCTCCGCACTCCCCAACGAACCATGCCACGCGGGCCGTCCCCGCCACAACATGCACCACGTCGCGTTGCCCCGCCCTGCCCCGATTCACTTCTTCCCGCCACGACTGGCTTTGGACCTCCCCGCCACGCACCGGCCTTCCTCGCCATGCTATGACCTTCTACGCCATGCCCCGCACCACATCGCACCACCCCAATCCCATCCCAACCCCGTCCTGTCCCGCCCCACACGCCATGCCCCATTCTACCCTACCCTACCCTACTCTACCCCAACCGCCCCGTCCCGTGCTGCGAACTGCACCCCTCCCCTCCCTGGACGCAGCGGGACCGTGCACCGCACCCTGCTCAGAAACTACTGTTGCGTTTGAGGTAGCGCACGGGTGTTGTTTGGCATTGAATACTCGAAAACTCTTGTAAACCCGAATTTAGTAGCCTCATTTCAAAGATAATTAGTAGTTATTCACCTCTTTATTTTTCAGCCCTTCAATTGGTTGAACATCTACCTACCCAACCAATGAATTGGTAATAACAGTGAGTATAATCAGCAGACGGATATCTGCTTATTAGACCCACCTTAATGTCGGCAATAACACCTTTTTCATGACTGTGTTCGGTGCACATCAGTCTTACTAAAGTAACGAATCTCTCAAAATCATCCAGAGGTCTTACGATAATCAGTCAGTAAAGTCATTTCAAAAACTACCCATAAGGGAGGTCATAAATAGATACTTTTGTCAAATTGAATGTGTACGCTTATTTCGAAATTATTCCAGCAAGAATAATACATCACTCCTCTTTGCATTGAGGGCTCGGCATATATCGTGGCCGTAACGAATGTTATGACAGGGACAGCAACACATGTACGAGTAATTCAAATGCAATGACCTCCTTCACACGCTTTGCGCAGGACACGCCCTCTTTGTGAGCTGCTGGCAACGAATGTGGAACATAACTCACGCAAGACCTAAGAGAGAATAGCACTGGCAGCGACGGCGGCTGTGACGACGTCCGTGGTTCTGGAAATGGAGGTAGAGTTGGAGAGCGGATTCGGAGGCGGATGTAGTGGTGGGGGTGGAGGCGAACACGGAGAAGACGGACAAGGAAATGAACAAGGAAGAGACGGAGAGGGCAAGGAGGTGATGGAGACAGACAAGGAGGGAACAGAGGAGTAGACGGAAAAGAAGAGAAGATGGAGGAGGAGGAGGAGGGGGGACGAAGAAGGAGGAGGAGATGGAGACGGACAAGTAGGAGAAGGAAAGGAAAAAGGAGGAGAAGGAAACGAACAAGGAGGAGAATGAAACGAACAAGAAGGAGAAGGAAACGAACAAGGGGGAGAAGAAGACGGACAAGGGGGTGAAAGAGACGGACAAGGAGGAGATAGAGACGGACGACAGACGAGGAGGAGACAGACGAGGAGACGACAGACGAGGAGGCGACAGACGAGGAGGCGACGGACGAGGAGGCGACGGACGAGGAGGAGACGGACGAGGAGGAGACGGACGAGGAGGAAACGGACGAGGAGGAGACGGACGAGGAGGAGACGTACGAGGAGGAGACGGACGAGGAGGAGACGGACGAGGAGGAGACGGACGAGGAGGAGACGGACGAGGAAGAGACGGACGACGCGACGTACAAGGCGACAGGTAAGCAGACAGAGACTAAGAAAGAAAAAGACGGAGAAAGACGGAGATAAACGCGGATGCGGACACTGGGATGGTAACTGGGGCGTTCGGTGGCAGGATCGGTGCCGAGGGCGAGGCCTGAGATTGCGGGAAGTGTTGGAAATCTGGAACTGCTGAAAACGCAGGCTCGCCGACGGCGCTAGCGTGAATGTGCGTGTGAATGGAAAACAGAAAAAATACCCAAGAAAACTAAAACTAATAAGCTTGTAATAAAATACAAAATCTTGTGCTAATCTTAGGTTGCCGGCCAAAGTGCCGGCTTCATCCATAGGTTAAGTTAGAAATAAGTTAGTAAGTAAGCACTGTCCCCTTCTTTGCCGCATAAGCCGTAGAGCTGCGGCGTATGTTGTACCCCAACAAGAAAATAACCTCCCGTCTCTCCAGGGCTTCTGGCGGGGGGGGGGGGGAAGTTGAAAAAAGCCGACGGCGCTCTGTGGCAGTGGCAGCGGCGGCGGCGGCGGCGGCGGCGGCGGCGGCGGCGGCGGCGGCGGCGGCGGCGGCGGCGGCGGCGGCGGCGGCGGCGGCGGCGGCGGCGGCGGCGGCGGCGGCGGCGGCGGCGGCGGCGGCGGCGGCGGCGGCGGCGGCGGCGGCGGCGGCGGCGGCGGCGGCGGCGGCGGCGGCGGCGGCGGTGGCGGTGGCGGTGGCTGCTACCGGCTTGGCGCGGCGCGGCGGCCCGGAGGCAGAGCGTGGCGGCATCGCAGGGGCGGAGCGTGGCGGAGCGTGGCGGCGGCGGCGGCGATTCGCCACGCAGGAGGCGCGCGAGTACACAAAAGATTTCTCAGCGCGGACGACACCGTGGCGAACGCGCGCCGCCCGTTGAGATGACGGATGCGGCAATTACGCGACCGTTTGGACCTCCCCCCCCCCCCCCTGCACGCCGTCGCGCGGCGGCGGCGCCCCGGTTGCACGCTCGCGTCGCACGCTCCATATGCATGGAATTGGCAGTTTATAGCTATTTTTCTGGGGCGTGTCTGAGCAGCAAAATCGCGATTTTGCTGAATGTGAGGTTATGTTGGATGTCTCCTCGTCGATATTTGAGTTCGAATTCTGGTGATATGAAAAGTGGAATTTCTATTAGACTATTGGGACAGTATGTAGTGGGTTCAACGCCAGGGTTGGTCGTCTCTCTGACTATCGTCATACTACTGATATAATTTCATTTAGTTGTATCATAGTGCGATCGATGTAATGTTAGTGCCCGGTACAAAAAGAATAATATTTCCATTATCAGACGCCTCACTGCCTTGGGTCTGGCAAAATTCACGGTAAATTATGCAACCAACGCCTCGGACAGCGTCTCCAGAAATTACCCTGTGCCATCATTGCCATTCACGTCGCTATACCGCGTGTCCTTCACCGCCTCTTCCTCTCACGCAGCGAATCCGCAGCTTGTCGCGCGACACCCGACGCGCGCCGCTCTTAACGGCGTTCCGCCAATCCCACGCCGATTACCGGCGGAAACCGACGCGCGCCATTGTGCCGCAGTTTTATGGCGGTCGCCTGCCGCCGCTCTTATTGGTTCTCAAAGGAGCGTCTCCGCGAAAAGACTGCGGCGGGCGCGTGTCGCTCCGTTTCGCTTCTCCACGCCCCGCCCCGCGTCTCCCCCCCCCCCGCCCTCGCCACCATCACCGCCGACGTCGCTCCTCCGTGCCCATATCGGGCGCGCATCGTGTCCGCCGTAATGTGGAGATAAAGTTTTATTTATGTCGCCGGCGATAAGAACAATAAAAAGAGTTTATACGCTAGTAATCACCAAGCAGTGTCGTCTCCCATCATCCTAAATAGAAGAACCGCGAATTTTAATACTCGCTATTATGGCGCGACGGGCAATGCATCAGGCGTTTAATCAGCGATATACCCGCTGGTTACTACTGCGGCCGCGGCAGCTTTCGCTTCGGCTCGCGTGGCACTTGACGGTGCGGCGTGAGTAACTGGCAGAGCCCGGCACGAGCAGGGGAGGGGGCTGGGCTGAGCTCTCAAAAATATCGGCGCGATCTTCAATTTTACGAGCGAATCATAGAGCGCTTCAATGGAGAGCGGTGATGTGAAACTCACCTCAAAAGAAATACAATTCGCACCGCAATGCGGCCTTCCGACACGGGCACAAAGTGGGGGTGGGGCAGTGGGGACAGTAGAGAGGTCGGCGGAGGAGCTGATGGCGGGTTTGATGGTGGTGGTGGTGGAAAGAGCTGGAGGGATGGCGGAGGGATGGTGAGCGGGTTGAAAGCGAACTGATGACGATCATGCGAGTGGAAGAAACGGAGCGGTGAGACGGGTTGGTAGGGAGGGGGAGGCAGGGGCGAGGAAGTGGTGAATATGACCAAACGGCAGCGGGGATATCGGCGGGGGTGAGGTTGGGGGTAACAGCTGGGTAGGCAGAGTGGAAATGGAGGCAGGGTGGCACTGCGCATTGCGGCAGGGGGTAGTGGGGATGGAGGAAGGATGGCCGTGGGGGTGACGGCAGGGTGGAGATGATAATGATGTTGGAGAAAGGATGGCAATGGGAGTGGCGGAAGGATGCCATAGCGGATGGTGGTGGAGTAGGGGAAGGGTGGCTGTGGGGGTGGCGGCAGGTTGGGAGTGGAGATGGTGGTGGTAATGATGATGGGGTTGGCGGCAGGGTGGTAGTGGGTGTTGCAGCAGGGTGGCAGTCGGGACGGCGGCAGGGTGGCAGTGGGAATGGCGGTAGGAAGGCATTAAAGATAGTGGTGAAGTTGAGGCAGGATGGCAGTGGAGGTGGCAAGGAAGGTAAGCAACGTCAGCAAGGGACAGCGTGCAGTTTAGAGTAATTTTCTGTGTGGTATACGAGATAGAATCACAAAGTGGTTTAATGATCACTTAGTTAACGGGCAATCGTTGGAGAGATTCTAAGATCAAGAACTCTGTGACTTCATCGTCAATGGCGTAACAGTATAAGCACCCAGTTGTTATACCTTGCACTTGCGGCAAGAGGATATAAAATGCATGAGAGCCCCAAACAGTCGATTAAAGGGCATTTTGTGGGTGGATTTTATAGCAGAAGTTTGGTACTCAAAACGACTAGCAACGAGATATTTTTGTATACAATTCTCTCAAAATCATGATACATTTTGCAAGTCAAACTAAAGAATAAAGGAGCGAAAGGTCAAATTAAACAATTTTCTATTACATATCCATTTTCGATGTTAAGAAATGCAGTAGTACAAATTATTTAGTATTTTTATTTTTTATAAGTATTTGAATTGAAATACCTAATAACACCGTATTATTTACACAAAAATTAAAAGGGGAGAAACGTACCAATTCACTGAAAATTCATTGGATGGCATCAAATTCTTGAATTCGCGTTTAACTCCCTGCCAACTTCTATTTAAGTGCTTACATTTTACAAATAACTGAAAATTATAAACGAATGGTAAGAAATGTGGATATATTTTCAATAGAATAATACAAAAATAATGATGACATAATATGAACACAGAGTTACATTAACCAGATATGTACTAAATGTCCCATAATATAAATGTGATAAAGATGCGTACGAATATCCATCAATTTGTATACTAAATTTTTCATTTTTAAATTTCCTTATGATGTTACTTTGGGGACCTTTTCTACTGCAAGCACGAAAGCACTAAAGAGTCTACGCTAATCACTAACGAATATAACAATCGTTTTATTGTCCTTCGAGTTCATCGTTGTTTGTTCAATGATATTGGTGAAGACCATGATCTCACGACGTCTTACGCACTGAATAGTCTCGAAATCAACTACCACTCAACTGCATAAAATAATGGTCGACTCTTCGAATAACTATCGGATTTCTGCACCAGACCAGCATCGAACAAAAAGCAGTTAATACAATGCCGTTGGATGATCTACAGTTCATCGCAAATCTTCAGAAAAAAACCTCTAAATCTGAATTCGAAGTATGTGAACTTGAAGATAGGTGCACGTAGGTAAAGCTATCACTCAAGAAATAAAGGCAGATGACAGAAATTTATTAAAACAAAATATATGAGATTCTAAGACGAAATGTGCACCATGTCATTTAGCCTGAAGTCCCATACAATATTTTAAAGCAGAAACAAAATTCCTTGGAAAGTCGAGACCCAGCAGTGCTGTCCAGTTTTTATTCACACTTATAGACAAATTTTAAGGAAAAAAAAACATATCACCCAAGTATTACTAAAGTTTATTACTAATTGGGTTAACATTAATACATTATTTTATAACAGCCATTTCCCCCCCCTTAACTCTAAATATTGAAACAATTAAAACCAAACAAATCCAAACGATAAATTTTCCAGATGCCACTCTTAAACCTTAAGTGATGAGTGACTCTCCTTTCTCTATACGCGAGTGACTTCCCTCTTTTAATTTGCCCCTATGGCCATTTTAGCAGCCCGCCGCCGGGCCGTCAGTTTGAGCAAGCAGTTGAAAGGCGGACGTTTCTGAATAAAACATGCGGCCCTTGAAGGGCTCCTAGGCGTCCAAGGCCCCAGGGGCGCAGCGGGCGACGCAGGGCGCTTTGATCCCATTAGCCCGCGGATGCAGAGCGTATGGCACTCCTCAGACCTCGGCCACGCTCGCGCCACGCCCCACTGCACCGGCGGCGCAGCGGAAGCGCGAACTAGGCGATGGGGCTGGGGCCTGGGGCACTGGGGACTGCGGGGATGGGAGCTACGGGGTTGGGGGGATGGAGGGATGGAGGGATGGGGGATGGACGGATGGAGGGATGGGGGGATGGGGGATGGGGGATGGGGGATGGGGGAATGGGGGGATGGGGGATGGGGGATGGGGGATGGGGGGATGGGGGGATGGGGGATGGGGGATGGGGGATGGGGGGATGGGGGATGTGGGATGGGGGGAATGGGGGATGGTGATTTGGGATGGGGATGGGGATGGGGGATGGGGGATGGGGATGGGGGATGGGGATGGGGGATGGGGATGGGGATGGGGGATGGGGATGGGGACGGGGGATGGGGGATGGGGAGGGGGATGGAGGGATGGGGGAGAGGGAATAGGGAATGGGGGTGGGGGAATGCGGAATGGGGGATGGGGGATAGAGGGATGGTGTCTGTGGGCTGGGGAGCTGAAGGGCTGATGGGCTGGGGGCTGATAGACTGGGGGCTGGGGGGCTGATGGGCTGGGGGCTGGGGGGCTGGGGGCTGCGGCTGATGGGCTGGGGGCTGGTGGGCTGGGGAGCTGATGGGCTGGGGACTGATGGGCTGGGGAGCTGATGGGCTGGGGAACTGATGGGCTGGGGAGCTGATGGGCTGGGGAGCTGATGGGCTGGGGAGCTGGGGGACTGGGGGACTGGGGCTAATAATAGTGGCTGTATGGATGATGACGGGCCGACCATAGCGATGGCAGTGGTGACAAGTATTTGCGGAAGCCGATGTTTATAAGAAGAAAACCCAGGAAGAATAAGCTATGAGAATCAAGTCGTCTATAGAGATGGAGATGTGAAACATGCCAGTAATTAGATTTACCCACGTGTCGGAAA